>JAJEKV010000048.1:6653739-7853739 GCA_021234155.1 Isoetes taiwanensis | reverse complement strand
GAGTACTTATTGCAATTTTAATATGGACGAATCTGATTGCCTCATTTCAGGGGAGTCCAACAGAGGGAAACACAAGCATCCTGACTCAACTTGTAGCAGCAAGTTTGGATATGTAACCAAAGAAATAAAATGCAAATTAGTTGACATTGTTGCAAATTGTATTGAAGAGCAGGCCAGTAAATTGGGGTCTGATCAAAGGAAGGTCATGGCTACGAGGATGCTACAGGATGAGAGATTGCATTTCTTCTTTAAACCTATCATTGGAAATCCTCATGAAGCAATTGTGAAGCATTCAATGGTGGAAAACATTCGAGATGGACTTCAGGATGTAAAGCATGCAAATAGTCATGACAAATTGGCAGCTAAACATTCCTTATTATCAATGATATTTGGAGAGAATGGTAATCTTAAGCACAAAGGAATTGCCTCCAAGATACTTCAAGTATGAGCCACCAATACGATCAAGGCTGCATTAAGGATGAATATGTAGCAAAAAAGTCGTATTTAATTAAAGTGGGACAAATCTTGAATTTTGGGACTCGGACTGAAAATGGGACTCACACACCATAAAAGAAATTTCTGAATTGATTGCTTGAATAGAATTACACATGACACACATAGAATTGGGTTACTTGTTTTCCTCATAGATTTTACAAACCACTAGTTGAGAAAGTTTTCAAACTTCTCAATATTATGCACCCTCATACAATGATATAGCATGGAGGTTGCTCATGGCCTTGTCCATCTCCTTTCTTGGGATCTTGTGTGTGTTGTCTTTTGCAATGTGAGAACTTGGATATGACCACACCACACACTCCACCAATTCCCTCCTTTGAGGGTCAGCATAATTTGGCCTCCACTTCTTCTCCAAAGTGATCGGTGTATTGCTCCTTCAAGTTGCCCTTCTTGTGCCTCCCAATGGGCTCCCAATATTGAATTTGGAATCCGGGCGCAACTCCTCTCCATCGGGCATAGTGGTGGTCACATCAGAGAGTGCCACCCCTAACCATATTGGGCAGTCCTCATCATCGGGCCTTACTAGCACAAAGTATCCTTCCTTGATGTCCTCAAAGGGATCCCACTCGGGAAGATCAAACCACTTCCGGCTTTGAGGCCTTACTTCCCACAAACCACTTGGGACCCAAGTGAGCATTCTTAGGCGTGCTTGCACCTTGAGAACCCTCCCATCTTGACTCGGCAAGAACCGTCTCTTAGCTCCCTCCCACATGGTCATTTGGGTTTCTAAGCATGTCACAACTTTCTCCCAAAGTACTTGATTAGGGAGTCCATTTAATTTTTCTTAAGAGTGGAGGTGTGCTTTCCATTTTGAACATCATCAGTCGTTATGTAATCCTTGATGCCCTTCACCGGTTGGCTAGAGTCTTTGACTGTCTTGAAGGGAGGTAGTGGTTTTGGCTGCCCTTTAGGAATGAGAACTTCACGGCTGACACCCCTTTGCCACAACTTCGATACCTTGTACAGGCATCCACAACTTGTCACCTGGTCTCCACTTATATTGCATGATTGGTATTCCATCCCTAACCCAAAACTTGAATTGAAGTGGCTTTGTGTGTCTGTCAACTGGTCCTTGCCATCTAGCAAGTATCCTTCTACAAATGATTTCCAATGCGCAACCTCATCCATCAAGAAAGCCATTGGGTTGGGGTCAATGCAGCTCTCAAACACATCCATTAGTTAGGGGAGAGTGGTCACGTTTTCTCTCTTGAGCTTGGTGGAGAAAGTTCAAAGAATCCATCTATATCATCATGCGTATGCCCAACCATCATGAATCCCACTTTCACAACTTTGAATACTCCCCACTTTGTGTCAAGTATGACATTGCCCCAAACATCCATCTATTCTTGTTTTCTTTCCAGCAGGTTGTCCAACTGAACACATAGCTCCTCAGCAAAGTGATTTCTCAAGTAAGGGGAAATCATCCCAAGTCCTCCTTGATTCACTAGACACCTTGGATGTGAGCTTTTTTTATCCGCCTTTGGTAACAAAGCGGTTGATCATCCATCAAAGCCTCAAAAATGGGTCTTTGAAGGGGAATACCTCCTCCCTTCTATCGATCCTTTCTCTAGTGTTCTCAAGCACTTGAAAATAGAGCTCACATGGAAGTTTGGATCATCTCTCCATAGATCAAGCACAAAATGACCATATGTTCGGTTCCATGACCATGTGTTAATACACCGCTTGGACTCACTTTCATCAAAAGCGTTTTGACAACGCTTGGGTAAAGGATCTAGCTTTGGCAAGAAAGTCTTGTGTTGGTCCATCTTATCATGAATTATACACAAAAATTTGTCCGGCTGCATCTCGAGAAAATGTTCTCCACTTTGCCAATACTGGCTGTCTACATGATATTTGGTCCCTTTGGTGATCGCAAATTGCTCCCTAATTGCCATTCTTTCTTTCTCTATTGCAGTTGATGCAAGTGTATCCTTGAGTTGAATGCAAGTGTTGCACTTTGAGAATGGCATGTGTTGTAGGACACTCACGTCCAGAAGTGAGTGCTCCATAACTTGCTGAAATGTGGTGAGAAAGAGGCCTACCTCCAGTAGTTTCTAGGATGGAGTTGACCTCCTTAAGGCACTCCTTTTGGATATAGTGTTGTGGCAACACTCTTTTGCACCACTACGACACCGTGCTTTCGTTCACCTTCGACTTGTGGGGCATAGATTGAGACATGTATCTCACAAAGCTCTCGAAGACTGCAATGGCCTTTAGAGTATTTGCTCTAGGTTTCAAAGTGAGTGCATTACCATGTTGGAACAAAGTGTGCCCTTTTCTAACCTGCTCCCAGTATCTGTAAAATGAAGACTTGCTCACCCCAAGAATCCATCTCAATGCTCTCATACATACCTTCATTCCCCTCAATTGATATAGCAGCCGTCCTGTGTTTTCATCATAGCTGGAATTCCTACACAAGGAGTAAATGAAATTAATCCTATCTTTTTGAAGCTGTCCAATGTATTGGGACCTTATCTGCACGAGGTCATCCACATTGTAATGCACTGTGCAATCTAGGTTGCAACACTCTTGTCCCCTAATTGCCTCCAGGTTTTCTTTGGTTGGTGCCATACTTTCCATCCTTTCTAAATATTTGTCACTTCTAGGCCTCTTGGGCACCTTTGGCTGCCTTTTATGAAAGACATAGCGTCTCTTCCTTGTGATCAAAGGATGCTCATCGACCACCAAATCTTCCACATGGCCTTGGGTGGGCCTTGGGGTGTGTAGTTCAGTAGGGCATTCTAGAGTATCACCATTCTTGTGTGTAATAAATCTAATTGGCCATCTCAACTGAGCTTGGGACTCCAGCAGCCCTGAGCACACAATGCAATCACTAGAGCTTCCCTGGGACATGATAGTATCAACCGATAAGAAGCTTCACAATGCCAACTCCAAGATGTTCATCTCCCAGCCTCTCATCATTCACACTATCAAATGGATCAATGCAGTTATTATGCCCTCTGCAAATACCGTATGGTTGCAAGGGTGCAACAAAAGGCAACCCATCTTCCTCCATTGGAGCCTAGGGCAATGGCCTCCTTTGGAATTCCCTGGCTCCATTTTACTCATCTCACATGCTCCCTGAATGAAAAAGCTCACATTAAAACCATATAGCCCCAAACACCACAAATATGACCATATGAACCATATAAAACCATACAAACCACACTCATATACAAACCATACAACCATATAAAACCATACAAACCACACTCATATACAAACCATATACAAACCATACAACCATATTAACTAAAATCATATAACCATATTAAAGCATACAACCACACTCATTCTAAACCATATGTAAACATTGTAACCATTGAAACCATATTAAATACAACCATTGAAACCATATTAAATACAACCATTGAAACCTTATTAAATACATAAGATAACATATATAAACATATAACCTAGCCTTTCATATTTTGTCATGGCCACGTGGCGCCTCTTCGAGGTCAAAACTGGCGGGCCACATCAAGTAATCCTTCGCCACGTCATGGAGGGCATGGCCCACACGTGACAATGGTTTTTATTATTGCACTTTTACGAGGTTCGAGGGTGCAGCCAGAATTAACTGCACCCTCTTCCTCTCCCCCCGACCATTCTTCCTCCCCTGTTTTCTCTGATCTCTCTTCCTCCCCTGTTTCCTTAGGCGCCCGCTTTACCGATCAGGCGATCGATCGAACCGAGCGATTCCAGCGCCATCTTATGACAGCAGCTTGGTCGACGGATCGGGGCGGCTTCAGGCCGAAGTTCTCTTGATTCATTGTTCGGCGAGGCGTTACTGCTTACCGAGAAGAAAGTGAGGCCCTTTTTAGTGCTGCTTTTTAGTTTTCTGTAAGTCTTTTAGTGCATTTTTTCTTATATTCTCAGAAATAGAAATCATCAGAGACTGGTGTTAGGAAGTAAGATATTGCAGAGCATTAACAGAAAATAACTAGGAATGTCTTTCTCCCAGCAAGAATTCAGAATAGGAATTGCTTCCACGAGAATCTCCATTTCTAACTCACGGCAAATCCCGCTGCGGGGAGACATGCGAGAAGGGAGTGGCGAGTTGAGAATACTTCACTTGCCTTTCAAGGAAGTACGAGGCCTTCTTCTCGACTCGCGCGAAGTCGAGAACTTCTCGACTTCGAGGCGAGAAGAGGGAGTGTACACTCTAGGCTTTGTTGGCGAGGTGTTGGGATTCTCGACTTCATGTCGAAGATACCTGACTATCAATGTCTTCACATTCTTTAGAACCTCTTTGCGGCCTTCGACTTCGTGAGTCGAGAATGTGATCCGCCAATGGCTCTTTAATGCAGTCGCGCGGTGCCTCCACCCGGTCTGAGCCACTCTCCTTGAACCATGCTCGCCGAATATTGCGAAGAGGGCTCCGGGTCCGGGGTGGAGGCCCGCGACTAACCCCGAGGTGTCTGGCGCTTTCGACTTCGTGAGTCGAGAAAACGAGCTCTAGTGCACTCTAGAGCTGGCGCGAGTGCAGTCTCAACCACTCTCCTTCTATCTTCCTCGGACATTGCGAAGGGAAGTGGTTTTCACCGTCTGCGGGCCAACTCTAGCAACCCAATTCTCACCGTGTGTGGTCATGATGGCCTCTACCCAATCAAAGACCGTCTCCTTGAACCATCTTCGCCGAATATCGCGAAGGGGATGGGCTCGATTGGGTGGAGGCCTCGGCGACCAACCTGTTAGTTCTTTGGCTGCTTTCTCGACTCGTGAGTCGAGAAAACGCAGGCTCTAGTGCACTCTAGAGCTGGCCTACAGAGTCAGTCTTAAACACTCTCCTTCTATCTTCCTCGGACATTGCGAAGGGAAGTGTTTTTTTTGTCCCGGAGCCAACTCTTAGCAACCCAATTCTCCTGTGTGTGGTCGCAGTGGCCTCTACCCAATCAAAGACCGTCTCCTTCGAACCTTCTTCGTCGAATATTGCGAAGGGGATGGGCTCTGATTGGGTGGAGGCCTCTACAACTAACCACAGGGAAACCACAGAGCTTGCTGTATGCATTCTCGGCTCGCGAGTCGGGAATGCCTTACCCAACCGGCACTCCATGTGTACTAACCGGAGTTCTGGATGGCCAAGGCATTCTCGACTTGCGAAGTCGAAAAAACAAAGACAGAAGCCAAGCATTCTCGACTGCAAGTCGAGAATCCCTTAGCCGACCAATTCTCACGGTAATGCGGTAGCGGTGGCCTCGACCGGTCGAGTCACTCTCCTTGAACCATCTTCGCCGAATATTGCGAAGGGAGGGGGACGGGGTGGAGGCCTCTACAACTAACCACAGGGGAAACCACGAGAGGAAGCCAAGGCTTGCATTCTCTACAAATCTTGCACTTTCTATTCTCCCATTTTTTAGTCCCAAGTGCCTCTAGCACATGCGAGCCACTCTCCTTGAACCATCTTCCTCGAATATTGCTAAGAGGAGTGGTTTGGACAGGTGGAGGCCCTCCGACTAACTACAAGAGGATGCATTTGAACCGCATCTCACGGGCCTTAGTCCTAGCCCGATCTATGTACAACATTCCAAGTAAAATGTCCATGAAAAACACACACTAAAAGCGGAATTTCTTTACCCCCGATCCAATGTTTCCTTGCCGAGCATCTCTCAACCTAGAGAGTAAATCATCTCTCGAAGCTGAAAAATGCTGGACAAGGAAACACTGAATCCGTCGAGCTTATCAGCAGTTCCATTATTTAAACACATACGGCATGTTCTACAAGCGAAATAACATAGGCATCTCTGAAACTCACCTCTTCACGCAGTAATTCCTTGGGCCACTGTATCACGGATCCCGCAGCCTCACCCAGAGTCTTTGCTTCTTCTGTCGGTCTCTTCAAGAGTGTATTCGCATCTAATACTTGTATCACTGCGATTCTCGCGTATCCCCTTTCCATGGCGCCGCAGTGTAGAGTTCCCGTGTCTGGCAGCTCCTCTCCGCTTCCTACCTTAGCTCCGTGCTCATCGATCAAATCAACTGCTTGCAATAGGGACGGTCGGTCGAAAAAACACATATGCAAGGTATTTGTTAGCGGCTTATCGCGTCGCTTGGCGCCATTCAGGAAGTCGCTAACGATCGATGATCCCCTCCGACCTCGAGTTCCCCAATGCCGCGGGGAAGATAAACTACGCTCCACTCACTTAGTCCCTTGATGTGATTAAATTTGAAATAGTGTTTGGGCGGGCTAAAAGCCGGCCGTCTTTGTACTTTAGCCCTTTTTTTCATAAATGATTGCATGTCCTTAACTTCAAATTAAAGAACACGCCCGATCTTTTTACATGCGGTCCTAAAACTCACAACGCCGCGGAGGAAACTTAATTCTGAGAGGGGTCGAAGAGGATGAGAGGGCATCTGAGACATGACTCCGGCCCAAGAAGCTTAGGCGCCGGAGGGGATGCTTCGCCGGTGGCAAAGAAGAAGAGGAAAACACCCCGGGTGAGCTCGAGGTTTTCTTTTGTCGGAATACCTTAAGCGATCCATCCTTTCTTCTTGCAAAGATTCACCTCGGACTCATCGGTGATCAGCGGCGAACTCCATTCTTCGTCATCGAGGGACTGGAGACGAGCTTCTTGAGCTTGTGGCCAGATTCTTGGTGGTATGTCGAGGTATCGACAAAGTGGGAAGGAGAAAGATCTGTTTCTACACCAAAGGGACAAGAAGAGCTCAGGAGACAAGTACAAGAAAATCGGTGTTGTGCTCTCTCCGTCTCTGCGCCCAGATTCGAAGCATTTAACACTACATGTCGAGGATTTGCCGGAAGAGTAAGTTCTATCGCACCAAAAATTAGCGGTTTCAAATTATTCTCACTCTTCCATGAGCAAGGCTAAGGGCACGAAAAAGGGCGGCGCCTTTAAATTGTCGAGAACCTTGGGTGGAAGGATCTGGAAGGGATGAAGGAGGCCGGAACCCTAACATCCAGGGAGCTTGGTATGGAGATTTCCAGAGTCAGGGAAAAACTGTTCAATACGGGGAGCTTCACTTTTCTCTGTCTTTGAAGGCTCTACAACACTCAGTTGTGGGGAATGAAGTTGTGGTTCATACACAAAAAGTCCACCAAAAACAAAGATGGGGATGATGACACCACACGGGAGGAATCGGATGACGAAGGAGGCGAAGATATGGTCGACTCCCCAAACCTCGATCCGGATGATCGGATCAGGATTTCACACGAGAGAGGGGCCACGAGAAAATGGAGCGTCTAGCTTCGGTATTATCCGTTGGGAATATCACACAAGCCGCTGCTTTGGACATTAGGAATTTGAAGGTTTGCACGGGAGATGCCGTCTTGTTCAACCACAGGGAATTTAATCCAGCACACATGCTGGAGATTCTGAACCTGATGGTGCGACATCCTATTGCAGATCCAATGCCTGCGGATGTCATACCTTTTAGCAGATCGACAGGTGAGTTGTTCAATTTGGAAGTCCGAGGAAGATCTGAAGGAAAAGAAGTCCGGTTCGGGTTGTAGGCGGTCAAGATTGATGAGGGCGGCTCAAGTATTGCAGAGCGGAGAAGGAGGTGCCATAAAGGATCAAGGATAGATATGCCAAAGCGAGAGTGCAGAGTTCTTTCTACGGAGACGCCAAAGAACCGAAGCCGGCGGCGTATAACGCCGAACACAATAGCGGCCGAGTGCCGGCTACGAAGGTAAATAACTCTCGAATCTTTCCATTTTCGACTCGCGAGTCGAAAGCCCCGCCATCCTAACATTTGCCGATTATCATTTGGGGTTTCGACTCGCGAGTCGAAAGCCAGAGTAACCTGAGAAAATCAAAGGATGTGGAGCTTTTCGACTCGCGAGTCGAGAAAACCCTTACTTGATAAAAGAAAATTAGACATTCAAAGGGACTTTCATTTCGCCAAAGTCGAAAGCCCTGCCATCCTAACATTTGCCGATTATCACTTTGGGGTTTTTCGACTTCGCGAGTCGAAAGCGCGGTAATCTGAAAATCAAAGGATGCGAGCTTTCTCGACTTCGCGAGTCGAGAAAGCCAGGGTAATGCAGAAAATCAAAGGATGCAGAGCTTTCTCGACTCGTGAGTCGAGAAAACCCAGAGAAGTAAAAGAAAATTAGACATTCAAGGGACTTTCTCGACTCGCGAGTCGAGAAAACCCGGCTACTATTCTTCGTTTATTAGGGTGTTTGTAGATACTTTCATGCTCGACATTGGTACATTGTCCGAATGCAGCCCTTATCGACCGGATCATACACGCTAGGCAACAAATGGAAAGCATTGGGTTGTCCTCGGCGGCCCTAAAGGAAACGAGGGCTCCCTCGGATAAGTGGAAGACCTTTGAGAAACTATGCGGATATGTTCACTGGAGGGACGAGGAAGATGACGAGGGAGAGGAAGAAGAGGAGAAGAAGAAGAGAACACCAAGGAAAGGCGGGGAGTCTCTCTCGGACCAATATGACCTCATTCTTAGCACCGAATGGGAGAAATGGACCGACATATGGGCTCAATGGACAAGAGGCAAGCTGAAGGACAGCAATGGAGAATTTCCAAGCGGGCCGGACCCCAAGTTGTTTGACAAGCAGTTCATGAAGAGGATACAGGGCCTCACGGACAAAGAAACGCTTGACCTACAAGGCAAAATCTTGGAGGGAACAATCCTGGCGAGGAAGACCGGGGAGTTCTAAATTGCGGGGCGCTTAAAGGATTATGCCCGCGATCCTAAAGCGGCGGCGTCGCGTTAGAAGAAGGCATCACGGAGTTCTGCAACATTGCATCTAATGAATACCATGATTTTGATTATTACAAGGAAAAGGCTGCCCTTGATGAGGAAGACATGAAGGAATTGAACCGTCTATGTCAACCCTACATCAACACCAAGCTGGGCGTAGCGTCAAAACCCTTCCTTTCCACGAGCGTGCTATGGCAATTCGAAAAGGAAGCTTGGATTGGGGTGGTCCCATTTAAAGGCGCACGATAGCTCCCCCATTTTCGGTTACTTTGGGACACAAGGGATTTGGTGGTGCGAGGCCGCACTGGACCCGTGGCACTATTTGCCATCAATATGATCGAAGACCCCACCCTTTTTATGACAAAGCTGACATAGAAGCGGTGGTACAAGGCGTTGTGCGGACATGACCGACCTGGATACTTTCGGTTTCCTTGTCTTTTGCATGCCGGGCAATCAAACAACCGCTTTGTCTCCCAATGGGCGGTGATATTAACTTCACCAACAAGATCATGCACTCCATATACGAACTTGATCATGAGTGCAGACTTGGCTTGCCGAAGGCACCAAGCTTTGCCAACATAGTTTTGGTTTTGATTTCAAGATCGGCTGTCGACCTGGATAAGTGGTGGTCTAGCGAGCATCATTATCTCGACAAGTTCATGATCTCTCAAGAGCAGATGGAACCCTGGAAGGGGGGCAGGTTTATGGAGGATGTTCCATCGATGGACAAGGTCAGCAAAGATGGTGCGACCGGTCCTATACATAGAATTCCTATCCGGCCAAGAGTTATCAAGTACTTCATAACCAGCTTGGTCGAGGAAGATCAAATTGTATGCGAGTGGTACATGAATGGCCCTGTTCTCTCGGGGGCTATCTTTGTTTGGAATGAAACCTATATCCGTGGTTGGAAATAAGGACATGGTTGAAACCATTCAGTCATACCTGGATCTGCTTCATGAGCATTTCAAGGGGAGGAAGACAAATGGAAGCAGTAAAGACGACGCGAGGACGAGGGAGACAAACCCGACGGAGGCGAGGATGTCGAAGGTTTGGACCAGAATGCTGCCGAAAACATTATTGAAAACCTGAGATTGAGGTGAGTTTACTTTGCTCTATCGGTGTTTCTCGACTCGCGAGTCGAGAAAACTCGTTTCCTTTCAATACCTTTTCTTTTCATTCTCGACTCGCGAGTCGAGAAAACTTCGTTCCTTTTTCGGCGGATGTCATCATTTCGTGGAATTCAGTCAGCGACTCGGATCATTGTCAATGGATTCCAACGGTTCACGTCGCGAGGAGAATGAGAATGAAAATCCGAGCAAGACACCGCTCCACGGCCGGAAAAGAAACTCGAAAAGATAATGATCCCGCATTTGGATCCCGATGAACCGGAAATATGGTCGAGCCAAACTCAAGCTGGGATCCAATTTGGTCCCACCAAGCTTGTAATATTTGGCGTCAATGGAGTATTAGCTGCGGTATACCACGACAAAGACGCCCCCGAGATTAACACCTCATGAGATCCCAATGAAAAGCGAGCATAAAATAGTGTATCCAGGGGCCTAGAGCTAAGGAAATTATTGACTGGTGCCCGCACGGGATTGAAGTGGGCATATGGTCTTGTATGGCAAAGAAAAATATTGTCAATGTTCTTGGTGTTCTCGGCATTTCAGTTTTGAAGTTCAAGTTCGTTTGGGGAAACGAAAAGGGTCGAGCATGTGAAGGACCTCGATCCAGCCATCACAAAGGGAAGCCTATAATGGTGAAAATTTGGGCCGGGGTTTATGAGCTATTCGGGACTATGGCAAACACAACACGCTGATCATAGGCGACTCCGCCTACAAGTGCTATCATAACGCACAAAATACAATCATTGCTAAGCCATATCGACACGAAGAATATGAGACGGATAGGTGGTTGTCCTTCGGACTACATCTGTCTTGGCGGAATCCCTCTTCGCCATTCTTGTCGCCCGATGTGCTTACGAACTATCCGAGCCTCACGAACCCGATCCAGAGAGCAAGCCCGATCATGAAAGCTATGGACGACAAATACTTTGGTGAACAAGAAGAGTGACCCCTGCTTTCAGATAGTCAAATTGTGTGAATATTGTAATCGAACGTGAACACATGTATTGACCATTTTGTAATGAATATACTTGTATATTGAGTTTTCGATGCCTTTCTCGACTCACGAGTCGAGAAAGGCATGCTTGTCGTGTTGATGAAATGCTTGTACAATCTATTATGATAATGCTTGTACATTGGGTTTCCTGGGCCTTTCTCGACTCGCGAGTCGAGAAAGGCATGCTGATTGTCTCGTTGACAAAAGCATTTGTATGCTTCCGTGTGTGATTGGATGCAACCATATTCTAATGAGAATGGTTGTACTTTGACTTTTATGGGCCTTTCTCGACTCGCGAGTCGAGAAAGACACTACTTCCCACGTCATTGGATGCAGTTGTATGGAATGAATGTTCTCCGTTGTAATTTGATTTCAACATTCTTTTCTTCGTTTTGACTAATGGCACCGTAATTGTTAATCATACTCTCCTTGCTCCAGGTGGTTTAGGCACAGATCCGACACCAGCACAGATCCCGCTCAGGCATCACAGAGACCGCTCCAGGCGACACAGATCCAGCTCAAGGCCGAAGAAATACCGTTCTGGCACAGATCCCGGTCACGCTACACTCTTGCCCGGCCTTTGGGACAAGGTTGCTCGCGAATTCAGAGGTTGCTCGCTACACCCTGGGAATAAAGAACAGGCGAAGAACAAAGAGAAAGTCCAGGAAGCTCAAGGCATATTGCAAGCATTGCATAACATCCACGGAGGTTGGGGAAGGAGCATATTCGATGAAAGGCTGCGGGAGGCGAGTGGAGAAGTCGGGTGGACAGGTCGGCCGGTAGCTCCAGAGGCACCTCCACGTGAGGCATTCCACACTCTTCAGGTTGCCCCCAAGGCTTACAGACGGCATGAAGAAGCGCCACAAGTTAATCCCCTAAGGTGGACCACCTACCAAGATGATGTAACTGTAGTGACAGCAAGACCGCCATGGTCTCTGCGTCCGATGTAAAATACATTGTATCTGTTCAATTTATTAATAAAAATTCTTTTTCAACTACATCTTTGGTTTCAAACTTTAATGAATTTCCTTTGTTTCAGTTGCATTGTTTTTGTTCTCGACTCGCGAACCTGGGAAAACTGCAGCACAGCTCGCATTCCGAGTTTTATTCAAAAATTCGAATTAAGGATAGTTTTCGGGTCGGGGTGCTACTTTTTATGTAAATTAACCGGGTTCCGAAAAAAAATGGGAATGGAATGAGGCCCACTTTAATTAAATACGACTTTTGTGAAAAAACCGTACATTTTACATGACAAACCATTCTTTGTGATATAACACATGCTTGTATATTGAGACTGTAGAATCTTGTCAAGTTTATAAGAATAGAATGATTTTATTGTCCACGGAAACTAATCTGCTTATGGGACTCAATGAAGGAGCGCAGTAGACATATTACTATCTGGATTAAAAAAACCTCGCCCCGAAGTTTTTTCGAGGGAAAAAATGTGGCATCAAACTGTACAAATATACATCATGAAATATATGTGCATATCAGGTGAGTGTCCGAGGACATAGCTGTTCCTGCATATCCATGACCTCCTGAAGGTATGATCGCAGCATCCATACTAAAGTCATGCTCAATATCATATGTAATAGTTAGCCGGGCCTAATAAACTTAGCATAGCATATCTGGATTTTGATCAAATGCTGGATAGCTCTGAAGGATGTGGCATTCATCTTCAATGGCTCCCACTTGGTAGCATTGACAAATCATGTCCTGGTGTGGCTCCCCAGTCCATTTGCCTGTTTCGATTTGGAGATGGTGTACACCTTTGCGACTCGAGGCAATGAGTCTGTACCCTTTCATACGCAAATGGGTAGGCAGATAGCATTGTGGGTCTCGTTCCAATGCGGGGTTTATGTGGCGTTGGTAATGTGTTAGTCTTGACCTATTCAAGGCCGCTGGCATCCCAAAGCTCTAGGTAACAAAATACATTAGGGTAGTAGAAAAAATACGTGTCCCTTGCGTCGCGGAGACATATTTTTTTTTTTTTATCTTTTTCCGGCCATCAGAAAATCAATTTCCGGCATCCTGAAACACATTTCTGGCAATTCTAAATTTTATTTCCGGCTGCCCTAAACCTAAATGTAAACCAGATTTTCTGTTGCCGCTATTCGTCCAGATTTTCTGTTGCCGCTATTCGTCCACTTTGAAACATGAGGATCATGAAAATAATTGTGGTGAAGAGGAGCTTATCTTGAATGAAGAGGAGCACACATTAGAAGCTGATAATGAAGTTGGAAATGCATCTCCAACTCTGATTCTGTGAGCTGCTCAATGACCAGCTCATTCTGTCAAACTTCAATGAGGTCTTAAGTCTTTAGTTTAAGTTTTCCGATGTGTTTTACTAATTTAATCAATAGGTTTCAATGAGCAATGTACTCAGCAGCATGTTAAACAGTAATGTTCCGTTTTGATCCATCAAAGTCTTATCAAAATTTTCCGGCAACGTATTTTTTACGTATTTTTTTGGTTCAATATATGAAATACGTATTTTAAACGTTTTTTTAACATTTGAAAAAATACGAGAAATACGTATGTTGTTGCCTAGCCAAAGCTTGTTGAGAAAGCAAATGCCAAGGTATTGCCTCAAGCTATGGCGATATGCTCGTGTTTGCATCTATATGCACCTATGCTCCTGCACATTCCATTTCACTAGCCACTGAGCTCTTTTTTTTCTCTTGCAAGCCTTGAGGCACTGCGGTCCCATCGCCATGGTATAAGCTAGGTTAGGGAGATGACCATCGTCAATATTGCCCACTTTCTGAAAGTATAAGCTATGGCGATCAAGGGCTGCCCTCTGAAGAGGCAAGAAACCTGTCTCCTGCAATAGGATTTGATATGGAAACGTGGATTTCACCCCCAGTGCCCATGATAAGAAGGCTTTCTACACCTGCTCCAAGTCATTCCAGGTAGCGAGGGCCACCACGGAGTCCCAGACTTCGACCTCATATAAAAGGACATGCTCCACTAAGACGCTGAATAGGTGCAACTGATGGGACTAATCATACAACTATGCTCTATGTCCACTATCATGCATTGAATGCCTTCGAGCCTATTGTTGCTCTTAGCTAGATGGAAGTGTTCCAGTGCATACTAGAAGGAAACTCCACGATCAAATATTTGTAGGTAGATGCCACTTTCACATTTCGCCCCCAGTAACTAAACGAAGGGCCCCTTGGCTGATGTGAGGATAATATGAGGACCATCTTAGTCTTGGCTAGGTTGACACGCATGTCAATTGCTTAGCAGAATGTATGCAGGGCATCGAGATGGCAATGCATGTCTGCCAGAGTGTAAGCTAAGAGGTACACATCATCAGCATATATTAGATGCTTGGTAATTTGGTGCAAAAGTCGAGCTCCATTGCCTCCATGGCAGACCCTTTGCATCAATGCTGACCAGCGCAAAGGGTGTTGTTTGTAGTCTGCATGGTGTGGGTTGTGACTTATGTTGGGGCGGTGGTGGCATGGGCCAACTTGGTGGTGAAGGAGTGTACGGTCTTGGCTAACGTCGTGCAGGCTTTTGGATGTCTAGGACTACCGTAGCCTGTGCAGTGGCCTCTCCTTCCTGAAGCCAGGAGCTCAGCTCCTGCTGGAATTGTTGATGCCTTGCAAATTCATGCATATACTACTGCAGTTGCTCATGGGTGGTCTGCATGGAGGCCTTTGCTTTATTGAGCAACGATTGCTCGCAACTCCTGCACCTCACGATGTCGAGCAGCAGAGTCGTGCTCCAGTTTCTATAAATGGGAGTTCAGTGTAGGCTTCCTGTGCTTCGACCCTACTCTAAAGGGCTCTTAATTGTGTTGGCCATCTTCAGAGGCGACCTGGATCCTTCACATCATGTTAGCACTCTCCTTAACTTCTTATCTGGCGGGAGATCCTTGCCATTGTCTTCTGCTCAGCACGTTGTATATCCTGTGTCATAATTGAAAACCATTCGAGGCAGAGGTTTTTGATCCTTGGCAGCAATGGGCTTGTTATGCTCTCTTTGTATTGAATTCAATAGACCTTTTGGTCTATGTGGACAATACAATTCAATTCAATTCTTTTTTCAATTTTGGATAAAAGAATTCAGAACAGATGGAGAGCGGCATGAATCTCTTGAATTTAGGATTGGTATTACTATGAATATGGCGCTCATGGAATTCATTTTGAAGTAAATTCAAATAAAAAGCACAAGATAAACGAACTTGAAAAGTAGTAACTGGATCATATACAATTTATGCTTACTTACAGGCTTTTGCTCACCCAATAAGAGTAGCTCCTTTTTTTTTTCAATTGCATACATGGCATTGCGTGCCCGGGGGTTTCACCTAAGGCACATGGGGATACCTCATGTGCGTGCAAGGGGTCACCAGAAAACCCCTTGTATACGACTTTTGGAGGTTGAAAACCCCTACATACGTAAATAGGAAAACCCAGTTTCCCTGCCCCCTACCGTAGATATACGCCCGGACTATGTTACGTTTTACATACCCCTACCCGATCTTGTACTTGAGTTTGTGCCGTAGCCTTATTCAGAGAAAAAATGGTTTGTGGAGAAGGAAAAAAATTTCACAATGTGTTTAATAGACATTTCTCGCATCTTCATTCTCGGTCTAAACTGGTCTCGTTGGTTAAGAGTCTATTGCATCTAGTTACAAGGCACCAAAGGCATATCCGTTACAAATTGCTAATATGACTTGAATGGTTCACACGGAAAGAAAAACTTCCATGATTATAAATTACCCTACAACCAACAAATGTATGGTCACATCCAATAGGCTTGTGAAAACGTCAAACACAAATGTTGCATGAAGAGTTGATAGGAACCTGTGTCAAAAGCATTATGAAGTCGTCTAGCAGACCTGTTCAAACAAGGGTTGCAACAAGGGCAGTTGTTGATCCAACAGCTGTTGTCAGTTTTTCTGCCTTTACCAGCACAGTTTTGGGTTCTGGCTTGACGCATTTCTGCTGGAAAAGCACTTGCTCTTGCTGGGCAAGCAGTTTGCAGTCCCTTGCAGTGCTGCATAAGTTCACGAGCATATTATCCAGCATTAATTCCTGACACCATCATTTCTGTCAGAGATGTAAACCTTTAAAAACAACTTGCCCTGCTATATATCACATACAATAAAACTGAGAAAGAAAGAAAGAAAGAAATACTGTCAGTTCCATCATCGTACCATCGCAATTGACATTTATAATGTTGCACAGATGCCCATATGTTCAATGTATTCTTAAGAACTATTGATTTTGAAAGCTGGGCAAGATGCAAGGTTATTCTCACCTAACTGGTATAAAAGGGGGTCAATAAGGATGAATCTGCATTGCTTGACCATAGTAGTTAACAACTTACTGTTGACATAAGAAAATATGGTGGACTAAGTAGCTTGACATGTTAACATAAGAAATTATGAAGGACTAAGTAGCTTACTGTGCGAACATTTACCTTCTTCGCACCATCTACAACTCCAATCTAGGTCCTCTATAAAGAAGGCATCTTCTCCCCCTTGCTTTGCATTAGACAATTAGGGAACCCCTCTAAAATCTTAGGCAAAGTCGCATAGAGGTTCGATATTCCCTCAAAACCTTAGGCAAAATCGTGTTTCATTACTTTTGGTCTATCTAAAGCACAGGGATGTGAGAAAGAAGAGAACTCTATTCTTAGACATACCTCAAGTTAGAATCATCAATTCTTTAGTAGATATCTGGGAAGTAAGAATGTACATTTCCATTCAAATTATCTATTGAAATTCCTGTTCTCTATGTACACTCGCCTAATGTTTAATCTTTTTAGTAAAAATATTTAGGTAATGCACTACTTAATTACAAATAATCTTATATGTACATCTTTTAGGGTTTTACTCTCTTCTAGAACAACTCCTATTTGACGTACATGTGTAGGAGTGTTTATTCCATACTCAAGCATGAAATGTATATAAACTACATTCCTTAATATAAACATAGAATGTATTCTTACACAATATGAAAGTTTTGGTATGTACTTAAAAAACGTCTAATTCTGAAGTTTACTCTGGACTTAGGCAATTGTGTGCTGCAGATATGTTCTCATCTATACATTTTGAGCACTAACATGTACCTTTTGTACAGAACTGTGTACTTTGAGGGCTATAGAAGAGTTTTTGATACATATATATACCTAAAAGTTTGTTAATTTATCAAATGTACATGGGATGAATTGATGTGGTTTCTTTTTAATGGTAGAAATGTACCTATAATGTATCAGGGATATGGTTACTATTCCTATTATTTTCTCTTTCTTCTTTCAATGAATAATTGATGTTGTTTGCCTATGCAGGCAGAATTGTATGAATTGTTCAAGGAAAATCATCCAGAGCTCAATATTGGTCTTAGAATGTTTGACTACCTTAAATCTACTTGTGTATGCAAGCTGACGGAGAGAAACACATGTTGTTGTGTGAAGCACGAGCAAACTGAACTAGACAGAAAAGCATTCAATATTATGAGGACCAAGTGGCATACTAATTGTACGTGTTCATGTAATGTATGTGTTGCAGACAGCCATGATGGTGTATGTCAGGCTCCATCTCAAACATTTCCAACAGTCAGCACACTTTTGAGAGCAATAGTTTGTGACAAGGTAGATGGGTCCGAGTGGCATTGATTAGATTGTATGAAAGGGAAGTGTAGCCATTGTGATACAAAGAAAATTTAGTTATGCCCTCAAGAAGAAGATCAAGTTGGAGATGCAGTTATAGACTGTCAAGTCTACCAATATGTCAATGAGACAACCAAGGCAGGAACATCCAGAAAAATGAAATTGGTTACCGAAAAGGAAGCATGAAGACTATGATTGAAAACTATTTGACAATCTTTTAAAATTCACGTACCCTAATTTTACAGCCCATTGGCAAAGTAGGCAATTCAAAAAGTTTGTTGAAACTTTGAGGGATGATATTGTTTTGTTTGTGATGGATTTTGCAAAAAATTACACATTGCAGCCCCTAGAAGGGAAATATCTGAACATTGGAATAATGAGCAGATTAGCATTTTGGTGCATGTCACAATGATGAAAGTGAATGGCAAGCAGAATAAAATAGTTCATTTTGTACAGGCTTCCTTGAAGAAACATCACCAATGGCTAAAGGAGAATGATGGTTCACATTTGAAAATCCATGTAGTATGGTCAGATGGATGTGCTGCACAATTCAAATCATCTCGTGCATTTTATCTAAATATTGGCAAGTAATATCAAGCCTACAGAACCAGGGTACAATGGAACTTCTTTGCCTCTGGTCATGGGAAAGGCGAGCATGATGGTCATGGTGCAATTGAGAAGAGATTTCTTGCTGATGAACAAAGGAAGGAGAATGGATTGCCTATACTTGATGCTTCTACTACCTGCTACGCTCTCCGGTAGAGAAAGTATAACACAAGAAGGATTATTTGGGAAATCATAGAAGATGATATTTTTTTTTTTTGGAGAAAAGGAAGTTTTTATATTTTATATAATAAAAAGTACAGCGTACAATGTTTCAAACTTCACAGAGGATTACTACAGGAGTAACCTCAACCTCTTCATCCTCTATGAACTGAAACTTATTCAAATGAGTAACAGCAAAACAAAAGAAGTATAAGATAGCTAACAATGGATAAGAAACCCGATTCTCAAAATGTTGTGTCTGAGGTGCATTAGAGTGCTGCATTGTCGGGGTCACAGATAGCCTAAAGCTAGCTAGGTTTAGTACAAGCCCAGCCGCCAGACTCCTCCCCTAAAAGCCTGGTGCAGGATATAGAAGCTCCTGTATAGCCCCCTAGCTCGGCAATCTCCACTGAAAGGGTCACCCTGTAAGGGAGTCTTCCACTTCCATTATCCCATCAAGGAGCCCATACATCCTTGATAACTAAGCACATCCATCTTGTTAATCATGGCAACTACCACCAAATCTACCTGTATACTACTTTTGAAGTAGCATAGAAGACCGGCTATACCACCAGCTGTCACTGCACATTTTACTCTTACCGAGATACAAAGAAGTGAAATAAAGAGACAAATCAGTGTAAGAAGAGCAGCCTGCCACTCTGCTCATAGAAGCTGCCACCGCTTCATGGATTCTGGTCTCTCAGCTTTACTCAAATAAATCACCTGTGAATTGCATCAAATAAAATGCTTTGCATTGTCGGGGTAGGCAATCCAATTGAAGTCGGCTAG
The DNA here is from genome assembly GCA_021234155.1 of Isoetes taiwanensis. Lineage (NCBI taxonomy): Eukaryota > Viridiplantae > Streptophyta > Lycopodiopsida > Isoetales > Isoetaceae > Isoetes > Isoetes taiwanensis. Next base: position 7,834,233 of record JAJEKV010000048.1, on the reverse strand, counting down.
ACAAAAAATATGCCCAAACCGCCGACCTCCCTCAAAAGCCCGGTGCAAGATGTGTAATCTTCCCCTTTACATCATATCCCTAGCTCTGGGCTATTCTATTTAAAACAAATCCAGCAATTTATTTGCATAAAACTAGAAAGCCCCAAAAGTGCCTGAGTACCTGATCTGTTCTTAATACACATTTTTGTCTTTCCGCCAGCAAGAAAGGGTAAAAGTAAATCCAAGATACTTCACACAACTGCAAGACTTTACCTCTTCAGATGAAGCTTACCCCGTACTAAACCGGAACATGAGCCTGCTTCAGTTTGATCCAATTAGCCTGCATAAATCCCATCCATCCCAGGTCGACCCAGCCTCAAAGGAATCCTTCGAGAACTGCAAGGAGAGAGTGGGAAATGCAACCAAAACTGACCCAAAGTGAAGATCGCCTACAGACTACATCCCTGGAAAAATCTGGAGAAAACCTGTGATAATCAATCTTGCGGTTAGAAAGCATCATGGCCTGGCATCCAACTCCAGATCTTTGCTTCATGCCTTGCTGCTAATCCGGAAGCAAGGTGAAGCGGCGGCAGCCTCACCTCCGCCACCGCCCTCATTTTCAATTATTAGGTTCATAGAAGATGATATAGAGAGGGATCCACACTCTAACTGTGAGTCATTGCCTGGGACTCAATCTGTCCATTCCGTGTCAGCAATAAATCCTGAAGATCCAACCATTCTGATATGGAGGTCTCTTTCCTGTTTTTGTGAAGCATGTTTGAAATTTGAATGGCATAATTGTGAGAACCTACAATAATGTGTACCTTGGAAGCTGCAAAAGCTGCAACCTAATTCGGTGAACATTGATTATGATAAAGAGTTTGCAAGTTTTTTTGCTGCAAATGATGAAAGATTAGATGACACATTACAAATAAGAGATGTTTTTGCCTCATTTGCTGCTCCTGGGAATGAGAAGTGCCTTTATTTTGTTGTGCAACAAGGAAAAATATATTCTGGATCAGGACGTGGTAGATGATAATGGAGGCAGAATGTTTGCTAGGGAAAGGTCGTTTTAGCCTATTATTACAAGTTCATGAAGGGGACCCAACATAAATACAAGCTAATTGAAACTAAGAGTGCACTAGTTCCAACGGAATCTGTCATTGGAGTGAGGTTTCCAATGACTCAAATAAGCCATAAAACCAGGGGCACTAAGTTTGCATATGCACTATCTCTAGAGGTACATGACATGCTGATGTCAAGTCTCCCTAAAATTATGGAGAATTTAGATTCATAAAGAGTACTTGACTCTTTGAGATGTACAAGAAAGAAAATTGGAAAAGATATAATCCGCCATTCTAATCTGATATCTGTTTGCTATGTCTATTGGAAGACCATGCAATGATCTAAATAAACCAACATGTGCAAGAAACTTGCAGAAATAAAGGACTCACTTGTTGACACCTTCCCAAAACAAAAAAAAAAAGCAGTCTCAGAAAAACTTATACCATGCATTGGCAATCTCGAATTTTGATACCATTTCAATTCAAGCAGGTGCTTTGATTTGGAAAGAACGTATGACAAAAAGTCTAGCCCCAAAAAGTGCAGAACCCTTTCAAAATTGACAGTCTGACCAAGTAAACAAAAAGTCAAATTTTCAAGCAGAATGCTATTTTTTGCAGAATAAGCAAATGGATCTTTTTTTGAAAATTTCCACTTGGAGCACTTTCTAATAGGTTTGCATCAACAGGGCATCAGATTAATTCAACAAAAATCATGCAAATAGATCTTAAAAAATGACTTCTTGTCTAACAAACTGTAACTCTGCATTGTGGTACATTGTGGTACATATTGGTATAATCTGATATCTGTTTGCTATGTCTATTGGAAGACCATGCAATGATCTAAATAAACCAATATGTGCAAGAAACTTGTAGAAATAAAGCAAAGGACTCACTTGTTGAGCACCTTCCCAAAACAAAAAAAGGCAGTCTCAGAAAAACTTATACCATGTATTAGCAATCTCGAATTTTGATACTATTTCAATTCAATCAGGTGCTGTGATTTGCAAAGAATGTGTGACAAAAAGTCTAGCCCCAAAAAATTTATAGAACCCTTTCAAAATTAACAGTCTGACCAAGTAAAAAAAAAGTCAATATTTCAAGCAGAATGCTATTTTTTGCAGAATAAGCAAATGGATCTTTTTCTGAAAATTTCCACTTGAAGCACTTTCTGAGAGATGTGCATGAACAGTGCATCAGGTGAATTCAACAAAAATCATGGAAATAAGCCTTAAAAATGACTTCTTCTCTGGCAGACTGTAACTCTGCATTGTGGTACATCTTGGTACATATTGTAAATCTTGGTACATTGTGGTACATGTTTATACATGTAATAATCAATTAAAGCATTTAGAAACACAATTGAAACACTTAAAAACATTTAGAAACACACACTTAGAAATATTTAGAATCCAATTGAAGCTTAAAAGTTGAAAGACAAGAAAATAGTTTTTGCATTATCTTGGAATGTTTACAAGGTTCACATTTCAACTCATATCATCTTATTTCTGGTTGTATACAGTCATTCCACAATTCTTCCAAGTCATTTCTATACTTTGTGTAGATTTGCCAGTAGTCTACATTTTTTGACAAGGATTCAGCTGGATTGTACACTTCATTCTGAAGGACATACATTTGCATATCTAAAGCATGCTTTACCATGTCAGCCATGATATAAATCTCGTCACTAGTATGTCATCATTCACCTGATCAATTGTCCAAGCTGGTGGACAAATGAAGCTGTATTTTGGATTCAAAACCATCTTGTACCTACTATCATCTATTAGTAGGGTATCTATCACATTCTATCTTGACATTGTTTTAACACAAAAACAATTGGTTTCATGTATAATGGCTTGTCTTCATATGCAGCACATCTAAAAGGCAATTCAAGGCAATGGCTGCCATCATAAAACAAGACTAATTGATTGTGAAACCTTTCTGGAGTAACTGCAAGCTTCAATCTTTCAGCATTCTTGGAAGCTACTGATGCCCATAATCCAACTTCAAAATTCTCAAAAATAAAATATAGGAACTCTTCAAGATGTGGCCTTAAGAAAATGATCTTGTTTTCCACAAACTTGTACTCACCAATTAAGTCTTCATTCTTTACAGTTGTACGATGCATTTGTTTGGCCAACACATTGTTCACATCTAATATTAATTTTTTCTAACACCTTCCATAAAATACAAACATGTTTAAAAAGCATTTTTTATTAATGAACAATTCAGTACTGAGTACAAATAATAAACAAATGACATAGGTTTCTCGATTAAACAATACAAGAATACATGGAGGGTTTGAGATCAAATAATAAGCAATGACATTCTGTGTTTGTGTTCAAATAATAAACAATAACAGATCCTCCAAGAGTTGACTTCATGATAGGAGCATATTAAAAAATCATTTTTTAACCAGCTGCCTTCATATCCTGAGTTGAGGTTGCAACTGGAAGTTGAGCAATAGTTGCCTCATACAAAAAGGGCAGCTGAGCCTGCACAAACTCATGGTTGAACCAGTTCTTGTTTATCTAGAATGACCAACGAAAAGTTCATTAATTCAACAGAAGAGATACTAATCTAAAGTCATTTACCCTACCGTGCTTGAAGTCTTTCCAAGGATATGCCCATCAACAAATGCCTGCATAAATGCCTTACATAAAGCCCACAAGATGTATCATCTTTTTGCGGTGGGACTTTTGAATATTTAACAGGGCATGTGTTCGAATGGCCTTGCTTTAACAAATTTGGATAGTCCAAAGCAGCTCTAGCAACCACCAAAGCAATCTGCCAAAGCAATCTCTATCAGCATAACGTACATGAAAAAAGAGACAGACAATAGATTATAGTATCTTAATTACTAAATGAGCTCCTTACCTCTTCAAAATCTTCTCATCTACTTTAATATCTTCCAATGAATTGAACACTTGAAACCCTGCTGCAGTCTTACCCTTCACATTCATATTGAGAATAGCAAGGGTACGTTGGCCTGCATCTAGCATGGGAATCATAATCCATTTGCATTTGGCCCATGCTATTCCCTGAAGACCCTGCTTGACAATGGTAGGACACCTATCACCACATTCTCCCATATCAACACCTGAATCTTTCTTCCACACATGAGTCCTAAATTCAATGTAGCTCTCTGGAGGAAAGAACCAGACAAGATATCTTTTATCTTTTTGCAGATACATCTGTAAGTACCTATGACAATGCATAAACAAAAATGTTAAAAGATTATAACTAGAGAATTTACTAAACTAGTTATCTATCTTATTTGCAATATAAGCCGACGTGACGGTTGCTGCACTTTGGATTGCCCATGTCCTCAACATCATAAAGATCAAGAGCAAAACATGGCAAAGGTAGAGAGCCTTCAAACACTGGAGCTTTCTTCAAGATCCTCATTCTCTTGAGGAGTTCTTCTCGATGGCTGCTAAATGAGATTTATCTTCGATTTACGAAGAGAAGATAAATGAGGTTTGCATTTCTTTCATCAGCACATCTGCTTAGTGCCTCCAAGTTCGACAACATCTTTTTCTCTGTTTTCTCGTAGTCCATGTGTTTTGCCATTTCCCTGCACAAATTTTCCTTGCAAGGTTGCGCCACTGCACATCAAATTTCCTTTTTCCTTGTTTTGTGTGCTTCTCGTTTTCACCCGGCCGCTGCACATCGAGCTTCTTCTTTTCCCTTTTTCGGTGCTTCTCGTTTTACTCAGAACCACCTGCATTTGTCATTCTAGAATGGGACTCGCAAGAAACCAACTAAACCGCTTCTCATTCATCTCAGCAAATTTTCTACAATGGTGGACAGTGGGTAGCCGCACACATGCGAACTACCCACGAAAAATAAAGGGAAAATCCAATTATATCATTTGGACCCCCAAAAAATACAATGCTAATAGATGAGTGGCTGATGTACCTGCCGAAAGCTTATCACCGGGATTAAAAAACCCCGCCCTTTCGGGTTTTCGAGGAAAAACCCTAGTGATAAGCCTTCGGCAAGGGGCTTAGACAAACGTAAGGCATAGAAATCGCTCCCAAAAACCCCCGCATGGAGAAGTCGAAACAGATGCTGCCCACCAACCTGTACCTGCACATCACCAACACAACAAACGAGACAAATAATATACCAGAAAATATCATCACCCAGCGGGTGGAAAAAAGCATCACCCAGCGGGTGGAAGAAAACACGATAAACAATACAATAAACAAAGAAGGGGGGGAGGGTGGGTTCAAAGAGAATAAGGTACTGCTGAGAGAAGAGGAAGCGCCGATGAGACGTGGATGCAGAAACGCGCCTGAAATAGCGAACTCCCAACCAACACGGGCATGCGCCGCCCGCATGCATGCAAGACATGCATGCTCGTCCCATTCTAGAATGGCGAACCGATGTCTCGGATCGATGCGATTATCGAGTATCCCCTTCACTATGGCACCTAGGCTAGGAAAACACACTATGGAAGAGGCCTCTGGCACCATAGGACCATACCCGACCCTATAGCTGCTCCTCCTGAGGATTTTGCTAGAGTCCTAGCATGTGCTACAGGCATGGAGCAACGCCTTGCTGCACACATAGATGACCGAATGGGAGAACTTGATGCCAAGATCACTGCTCTGCAGCAGGAAATTGAGAGAAAGAGCAAGAAGTCACGTACCCCAGCTCTGAAATTGATGGTAACATGCACCAATTTGATTTTCTAAATGAGATGGAGGACGTGTTTGGAGAAATTGAGAGTAAGCTCAGGATGGAAAAGCACCTTGGGGCCTCTCTGCAACAGTCCATCCAATGTTATTAAGTACGTCAAAATCCGTACGTTTAAAAAACCTTTTTTAAGAGTTTTTGAAGATTTTTAAAATTTTTGGAAAAAATCTTCAAAAACTTAACTTATTTCATATAAAATACATTAAAAATCTTTAAAACTTTAAAATCCTTAATATGGCAAAAAATAAAAAATAAAAAAATTGCACATTCTTTGCACTACTTTATTGGACGTATTTGCTACTGTTAAAATGCACATTTTTGCTACAAGTTATAAGACGTAGCATGCCAACAAGTAAATCAGAAGCTTATGCTGCTATTAGAAACTAGTAAGTTCAAATACAAAGATATCATAGTTGTTTTGCCATGCAACTCTTAAGAAAGTTCAGAAAAATATTATTGTAGAGATCCTTTAAAAAATGTGAGGATTTTTATAGAAGTACTTTAAAAATAAAAAACGGGTTTTTTAACAATCCATCGACAAAGAGCTGAGATATAACAGTCCTATGATCCCCATACACTCCCTTGCAAATCACTTAAAAGACCATTTCCCTTACTAGCAAAGCTTTTGCAATAGTGCAATGGTCTTAGACTGGATTTGGAATGGCTACAGACTACCATGGTTGACAGATCCACCCATGCAATCTTGGTCTAGGAAAAAACCACAAACTTGTTGATCAACATTCTGATTTTGTGAAAGTTGCCATACAAGATTTGCTTTTAGCTGGCGCTGCCATCGAGACCACATCTACTCCGTTTATTTGCTCTCCGTTGGGTGTGGTTCCAAAGGCTGCTAATAAACACCATCTTATCTTAGATCTTCGCTATGTTAACTAATTTTTTAGAGCAAAGGCCATTCAAAATATGAGACAATCCAGGATAAACGTACTATTACAAGGAGAGATGATTGTCTATTCACCCTTGAAATTGATGCTAGTTATCACCACGTTGTCTTACACCCATCAGCCTGGACTTACTTGGGTTTCCATTTCCAAGGGAAATTTTATATGTTCACAGCACTGCCTTTTGGCTTGTCTACTGCATGCTACGTGTTCACATAACTAATGCGCCAAGTTGTAAAGCATTTGAGAGCTAGCTATGTCCGTTGTATTCCATACATTGATGATTTCTTATTTGCAGTTCACTCTAGCCATTTCCACAGCACACCTGACAAGGTTTTACAGATTTTTTAGTCTATAGGCTTTATAATTGCCACACATAAGTGCCAACTAGAGTTTTCACATGAGGTAAAGTATCTCGGCTATGTTGTTAATTCTTCTTCACGGCTGCTCTCCATTGCACCTCCAAGGAAAGTTCTTGGAGTTGGCTAGAAGTCTTGCACTTAAAAAAAAGGTGCCGGCACGTCGTCTTGCTTCTTTGCTAGGTATGATTGCCTCTTTTAAAGTAGTTTTTGGCCCTTTTTGCAAGCTCCTCAGTTTTCATCTTTTGACCATTTATGGCTCTGTTACCTCTTGGTCTCAGTCAGTGATTGTACACCCACTTGCTTTGGTCGAATTAGATGCATGGTCAAAATGGTTTGACTTGTTGAATACAGCTTTTATTTGGGAACCAACCTCACCCATAGTTTCCTTGTCTTACGATGCAAGTGGTTCTGGATGGGGAGTTTGGGTTCATGACATTGCTGTGAAAAACGTTTTTAGTGGAACCACTGATGTTGATGGACAAGTTCCTCTTCTACTACTCGTGAGCTTTCAGCGCTAGCATATTTCCTTGGACAGCATGCGCATGACTTTTAAGGGCAAACGTCTCCTGGCTTATGGAGATTCCTTGAATTCCTATTTCATCCTAAATAAAGGGGGCTCTCAGGTACCATCTCTCCATTGCTTATGCCTCCAAATTTTCACTTTGTGCCTTAGACACAGCATTATTCTTAAATCTACCTGGATCCCGCATAGCCTCAACCAATGGGCTAATTACCTGTCAAAATTGAGGGATTTTGACGACTATGATCTTACAAAGGAGATCTTTAACATCATTGACTTAGCCTGGGGTCCTCATTTAAACAATCATCTTCTGCCGGTGATGGAGAATGGGATTCAACGATAGTCAACCACATATATCTTCTGGCTGGTGGGAGGGGCCTTACACCAAGTGTTTTCTCTAAACTGCCACAGCACAAGCCAACGAGTCCTCTGATTGCATTATGGGTCATCAATGCTAACTAGGTGAGTTTTCTTTTTTGCTATTTGTGCAGATGTTTTCAGTTCAAAGTTTTGGAACTATATCGATGGCGATAGTGAATTACTTGCATTGAAGAGTTGCTTCCAGAATTTGTTGTTGTCATCAAGATCCGAGAACACGTTGAGATTGGTGTATCCCCAAGCGAATTCCTATCTTGCCTGCTAGTTAGTATTGTTTCTAATTTTTTTCTAGCCTTCGAATATGTAGCAAAATAACAGGGGGTTCCAGGGGGATTTGATATAGATATAATTCTTGAAACCATAGACCATATCCCTAAAACAATTCAATGGGTTATTATAAAAAAAAAACATAGATTTAAGATAAAAAATAGTCACATTAGCTCACTAGTTAGATTGGTTAAAGTAGTCTTATTAGGACATTGAGTTATTTTAGTAGAGGTTCGAATCCCCGTATTTCATATTCTAAAAGCTTAAATGAAACCGTATAGAGGCACGATATACCATCAAAACCTTAGGCAAACTCGTATTCGACATCTTAAAATCATAGGCGTCCCCAATCATAATTGAGCATACAGTATACAGTATAGCAAATTTTGTACTTGCATACCCCACAAACGAGGAACTTTACGTACGATATAGATTAAGGAATAAGGAGTGAATATGCCTATCCAACAGCTCTCGCTGCCCTACGTCACCCCCCGTGTGAATATGCACCCAAACCAAAGGGGGTTTAAGGGGGATTTTAATTTAAATGTGTTGGACCCAATGGTTGTGTTAATTAATGTCAATGGTAATTATGTGTTGGTTGTTAATGTCAATGGTTGTTATGTGTTGGGGGATTTAATTTTTATATGTTGGATGTTAATGGTTTATGTTGCAAAAAATTTTTTTTGGCCCTTGAGGGGCCTTAGGGACGCCAACCCCAGTGTGTGACAAAAATTTTAAAATTCAAAGCAGAAAAAAACTAGAATTCATTTGAGGCTTTCATCACCTGTAGCTTTTGAATTTGATCACAATAAAACAAATAGAACATAAGTAAAAGTTACCATAAAGATAGAGCAGATTGATCCATTATTCTGAAAGTCATAAAGTTTGCAACACAAAGAAAACCCCCTGTTATTATGCTACATATTGTTACTTCCGCTACAACTATTTCTCTTTCACAATGACACCATTGTTTATCAATCCATATGATTTTGGATGCTCCATCTCTAGCTTAAAGGTAATGCATGATTCACCTTATGGTTCGATTAGAGTTCCATTCCTACAATATAAATCCCCGTATTTCATATTCTAAAAGCTTAAATGAAACCGTATAGAGGCACGATATACCATCAAAACCTTAGGCAAACTCGTATTCGACATCATAAAATCATAGGCGTCCCCAATCATAATTGAGCATAATCGAAACGAGAGGTGTCCAGAGGCTCCAACATACAGTCTGGGCCGTAGGATTGACAGATCCGACGACTGTGGTAGTCCAGGGTGCACCTCGTTTAGAATATGTAGCAAAATAACAGGGGGTTCCAGGGGGATTTGATATAGATATAATTCTTGAAACCATAGACCATATCCCTAAAACAATTCAATGGGTTATTATAAACAAGGTGCTGCGCACGGAGGGTTGCCCTCCGTGACCCGAGAGTGAAATGGCTTAAATCACACTTCAAAGTCATGTTTTCGAGCATATACTGACATATACTTGGAATATGCCAGAAACCCACATGGATGAGGGTTTTTCCCTTAGCGGCAACCCAACAAACTGGACTCAAATATATCAGTGGAATGCTATTTCCATGCCCAATTCATAATTCATAAGGCAAGGCATTCAAATACGCTAATAACTCACAAATTGAATGTTGCAAATAGGAAAAAGAAACACAATCCATTGGTTCCATTCAAACCTTGAACATATCGAAAGACGAGAAGCAAGAATGATGATTTCGTTGGTGTTTTAGTTTTCTTTATCGGGGCTCAACACATGCACACACTGTAGCCCGGTTCTCCAAGATTCAAGGAATTCGATTTTTTATTGCTATTTTTGTTTTATAAATTTGAAATTGCCTCCAAGATCTCCAACCACCTTTATTGATTTTAGTACTAAATTGGGGACAAAGGGACATCGAAAATGAGACACCAAGACTACAAGATCTGTGAGAAAGATACAAATCTCTCGGCCTCAGCGGATGAGGTGGTCATCTGAGTCTTACCTCCTTGAGTCTAGCCTCCTCTGTTCACAGACGGCCAAACCCTAGAATAAACCTACAAACCGCAGCCCTAAAGTGATAAAAATAAAAATAAATATAAAAATAAAAAGGGGGTAAATCATTGGTGATATAGAATTTAGAGAATAAAATGCGGAGTGCACTCTAGATATACTGATTAGTATGCCTCATGCAATACGCCCATGAAATCATATGAAAACCGTGCCAAAAAACGTATAAAATCACAAAAAAAACCCCTGTTATAATGCTAGATATTGAAAGGCAATTTAATTTCTTCTTGTATAAAATTTGTACTAATAAGGCTTAAAAATACCCACACTACGAAAAATAGTCTAGAAAATACCCCTCTTCGAATTCTCATGGATTATATGCCAAGCAAGAGGAAATCCTATGGACTTATAGATCAAAGATTAAATGTTTATGATTGAACATAATAACCAAAACCAAAATAAAACTTTCATTTTTTTGTTCCGATACAAAACGTGGCCATGATAACATCATCTCTTCAATATCTTCATAAAAGCTTACTGCACTACAATAAAACAGGAAAAGGACATGACCAGAAAGATCAGCTGGATAGAGAGTATGATTTGCTACTGTGCAAATCATGTTTTAATCATGTGTGAAATCCTACCAAATCTGCCAAGGAATTTGCTATTATGACCCAAAAACTTAACCAAGTATGAGCATATCATATATCATCGAAAAGATCCGGAGAGAGCTTTTCAAGGTAATAAAAAAATACACAAAACGGAGTTCGGATTCAAAAGTTATGATAAAAAATATATTACCATCAAACCTGCACCTTACAAAAAGGTATTCGGACTGAAAAGTATAAAAAAGCAAGTACCTATCTTGATAGATCTATGCTAAATTATAAGCCAATGGAAAGCACTTTACCTAGGCTTTCCAATAAGTCCAAGATCATCTGAATCTGACCTTTGTAGCTCAAGTTATGAGCTTGAGAAACAATTGACATTCTCTAGTGCTTCTCTTCTTTATCTATTTTTAGTGGCTTAGATATTATATACAATGGTTTGGTAAAAAAGAATCTCTCATAAAAAATCTTATTTTTTATTAAAAAGATTTTCCCAAACAAAAATTTGTAAAAAGCATTTGCAAACGTAATTTGAACCTATTTCCAGTTTTTCATCCACTTTATCCAATCTTTGAGATTGAGATAACAAGTTTAGGTATTGATCCACTATTGGTAAATTTGACCCTTCTTTTTTGTAATTGAAGGACGTTCATTTATTCACCCTCACATCATGAATCCAAGAGCTACATCACATTATCATATGGAAGCCAATCCACTAGCGATACCTTATGTTAGGAGCTGCTTTGCATGCGATTATCTAGTACCCATTTTTGCATGGTCCACAATTAGCGACCCTCCCCTAATGACATATTACATTAGTATTTGGTGACGCCTTACCGTAGGTTTGCCTGTATGGAAAACTTTGACTCAAAATGCAAACGGATATTGCACCACCAAGCAGCAAAAGCCATTAGTGCTTAAAGCCCAAAGAAATGAGCTAATTATGGAGGAAAGCAAATAGAATTGAGGAGAGACAAAAAGGGAGATTGTCAGTTTGCCTCAGGTTTGAATCAAGAGGGAAGATGTGGAAGATGGAGATGCTAAAGAACGGCTCAATCTGTTCAATCTATGAAAACACTCAAAGAACAGCCAGCTCCATGGTTGGAGAGACTGTGACAAATGCGAAACTTTATGCTTGAAGGTGGAAACACGAAATCCTCAGTTGGACGAGTTTCTTAGCTCCAAGCCACATCTCCGTTGTCTAACTGGCATGCTTCATGGCATATGCCAACTTCTTGCCCTCCATTCCTAGGGTAATGCCCTTGGATCAACAACCCAAAAAATATACAATTTTGCCTAGTCTCTAAGAGACTTAGGCTTATTAATCCCATGGTCAAGCCATGGGAAGCCCTTCAACCAAGGTTGGTAAGCAAAAACTACGAAACAAAAGCCTAAATAGACCAAATATAATAAAATTCCAAAAACACAAGGTAAAATTGGATGCATAGATTAGATGGACTATAAATGATTGCAAATATTCGAGAAAGTGTTGAGGGAACAACAATATGGTACAAAAAAGAGGATAGACTCCAATAAAATCTCCACAATTATTTTTTTGTGATTTAGAGATATTCTGGCCAAGGTTGGGGTTATGATTCTTGCAAAGTCTTGTATTGCAAATCGTATAGGCATTTGACAAAAAAAATAGTATGTACAAGTCACACATTGTTGTGTTTCAAAGAGGCGATACAAGTTTAAAAGTTGAGAAAACTTATCCGAATTTTCCAATGATGAATTCTCCTTTACTCAAATGAGGAAAAATGAAGTCAGTCTTTTCACCCTTAAATGACCGTAAATGAGGTCACGAGTTTGGGTCCTTGGGAGATGAGCTCACGCTCTACAAGAATCTAGTAGAGAATAATGTTGCATGGTTGATGGAAGTAATGTGCAGATATGGCAGCTAGGCTACATCAACGTGACTGAACTTGTAAATTAGCATACGGATCCATGATTGTGTTGCCACGAGATCCATTTAATTGGAATCCAATCTCAATGATCTTCTCGTGATCTCTAGAGCAAGAAGAATTTTGCCATGTCCTACTCGGGGCCTTTACCCGATCCACGCAATCATTGCTCCTCAAGACACATGTGGTAACCGACCAAAAAGCTTATGTGCCTTCTCAAGTTCACCGCACCCCACATACATATCAATTATGTATTTAAACACTTCTAGTAATCTCTCGCGGTACATTAAAAGCTTCCGGTTATCCCTCTATTTTTACCGCACTATGTGCCCCTGTGTTACTTCTGTCTAGCACACTTCTAATTTCATAAAACTAAAATGTAAGGCCAAGCACCCATCTTTGGAAACCAATGTAACTACGTCAATATGACAAATCCTTCCAATATTAGAGTTCCCCGCACTTCCCTATATGTGGTGCCACTTCCCATGTGTTCATTAGCTTGGGATAACTACGTTTAGGGAGATTACGTCTCATCCCGCCAATATTAGAGTTCTCTGCTTTTCCTATTTGTTGGCTACGAGCAATGAACACATGGGAAACAAGAAAGGCCCTTTTAATGTACATAATACACGTCGACTTCCATAGTCAAACTATCGTCTTCTCTCAAAGACTTGCACGGATGTTTGACGTGAGCACATAGCCCTGCAGTAATATGACAATTCAAGTCTTGAATTTTGTCAAAACATGATCTCCCTGCCATGTACCATGCAGCCACTAGACAATGTTATCCAGACGCAAATCTTGGGTTGCAAAGTAGATTGAAGAAGAGTCTTTGCTTCTTTTAAGTATCCAGCATGAATAAGAAGATCTACCATGCAATGAACAAGAAACAAGTTTGGCTTCACATCATAATTTTATTTCATATACAGTTTAAATATGTACGACTTCATCAAGAAGGCCTGCACGACTGCAAACACTAAGTACACTGCCAAAAGTTGTTGAAGATATCATATGCCCCCTCAAAGTTCCCACATTCTCTAGTGCTTCTCTTCTTTATCTATTTTTAGTGGCTTAGATATTATATACAATGGTTTGGTAAAAAAGAATCTCTCATAAAAAATCTTATTTTTTATTAAAAAGATTTTCCCAAACAAAAATTTGTAAAAAGCATTTGCAAACGTAATTTGAACCTATTTCCAGTTTTTCATCCACTTTATCCAATCTTTGAGATTGAGATAACAAGTTTAGGTATTGATCCACTATTGGTAAATTTGACCCTTCTTTTTTGTAATTGAAGGACGTCCATTTATTCACCCTCACATCATGAATCCAGTAGCTACATCACATTATCATATGGAAGCCAATCCACTAGCGATACCTTATGTTAGGAGCTGCTTTGCATGCGATTATCTAGTACCCATTTTTGCATGGTCCACAATTAGCGACCCTCCCCTAATGACATATTACATTAGTATTTGGTGACGCCTTACCGTAGGTTTGCCTGTATGGAAAACTTTGACTCAAAATGCAAACGGATATTGCACCTTGGAGCACCAAAAGTGGCAAAACAGAGCTGAAGGGTACAAATTACCAAGCAGCAAAAGCCATTAGTGCTTAAAGCCCAAAGAAATGAGCTAATTACGGAGGAAAGCAAATAGAATTGAGGAGAGACAAAAAGGGAGATTGTCAGTTTGCCTCAGGTTTGAATCAAGAGGGAAGATGTGGAAGATGGAGATGCTAAAGAACGGCTCAATCTGTTCAATCTATGAAAACACTCAAAGAACGGCCCGACTCCATGGTTGGAGAGATCGTGACAAATGCGAAACTTTATGCTTGAAGGTGGAAACACGAAATCCTCAGTTGGACGAGTTTCTTAGCTCCAAGCCACATCTCCGTTGTCTAACTGGCATGCTTCATGGCATATGCCAACTTCTTGCCCTCCATTCCTAGGGTAATGCCCTTGGATCAACAACCCAAAAAATATACAATTTTGCCTAGTCTCTAAGAGACTTAGGCTTATTAATCCCATGGTCAAGCCATGGGAAGCCCTTCAACCAAGGTTGGTAAGCAAAAACTACGAAACAAAAGCCTAAATAGACCAAATATAATAAAATTCCAAAAACACAAGGTAAAATTGGATGCATAGATTAGATGGACTATAAATGATTGCAAATATTCGAGAAAGTGTTGAGGGAACAACAATATGGTACAAAAAAGAGGATAGACTCCAATAAAATCTCCACAATTATTTTTTTGTGATTTAGAGATATTCTGGCCAAGGTTGGGGTTATGATTCTTGCAAAGTCTTGTATTGCAAATCGTATAGGCATTTGACAAAAAAATAGTATGTACAAGTCACACATTGTTGTGTTTCAGTAGACGTACAAGTTTAAAAGTTGAGAAAACTTATCTGAATTTTCCAATGATGAATTCTCCTTTACTCAAATGAGGAAAAATGAAGTCAGTCTTTTCACCCTTAAATGACCAGAAATGAGGTCCTGGAGTTTGGGTCACCCGGAGATGAGCTCCTGCTCTACAAGAATCTAGTAGAGAATAATGTTGCATGGTTGATGGAAGTAATGTCTGCATATGGCAGCTAGGCTACATCAACGTGACCTGAACTTGTAAATTAGCATACAGATCCATGATTGTGTTGCCACAGATCCATTTAATTGGAATCCAATCTCAATGATCTTCTGCATCTCTCGAGCAAGAAGAATTTTGCCATGTCCTACTCAGGCCTTTACCAGTCACGCAATCATTGCTCCTCAAGACACATGTGGTAACTGACCAAAAAGCTTATGTGCCTTCTCAAGTTCACCGCACCCCACATACATATCAATTATGTATTTAAACACTTCTAGTAATCTCTGTGTACATTAAAAGCTTCCAGTTATCCCTCTATTTTTACCTGCACTATGTGCCCCAGGTTACTTCCTGTCTAGCACACTTCTAATTTCATAAAACTAAAATGTAAGGCCAAGCACCCATGCTGGGAAACCAATGTAACTACGTCAATATGACAAATCCTTCCAATATTAGAGTTCCCTGCACTTCCCTATGTGGTGCCACTTCCCATGTGTTCATTAGCTTGGGATAACTACGTCTAGGGGAGATTACGTCTCATCCTGCCAATATTAGAGTTCTCTGCGCTTTCCTATTTGTTGGCTACGAGCAATGAACACATGGGAAACAAGAAAGGCCCTTTTAATGTACATAATACACGTCAGCTTCCATAGTCAAACTATCGTCTTCACTCTCAGCACTTGCACAGATGTTTGACGTGAGCACATAGCCTGCAGTAATATGACAATTCAAGTCTTGAATTTTGTCAAAACATGATCTCCCTGCCATGTACCATGCAGCCACTAGACAATGTTATCCAGACGCAAATCTTGGGTTGCAAAGTAGATTGAAGAAGAGTCTTTGCTTCTTTTAAGTATCCAGCATGAATAAGAAGATCTACCATGCAATGAACAAGAAACAAGTTTGGCTTCACATCATAATTTTATTTCATATACAGTTTAAATATGTACGACTTCATCAAGAAGGCCTGCACGACTGCAAACACTAAGTACACTGCCAAAAGTTGTTGAAGATATCATATGCCCCCTCAAAGTTCCCACACTTGGCATACATATCAACAAGAGTGTTTGCCACAACAATGTTTGAGTCAACCCCACTTTCAATGACCCGTACTGCCCTGTACTACATCTCCAATGGTTTCAAATGCTTTCAACGTGCTTGAAAATATGATAACATTTGGTCTTTTGAATTCATCTTGCATGTTTTCGTAACATTCTAGAGCGATAAGGCCTTTACCATCTTGAACATATCCAGCAATCAGTGATCCCCAAGACACTATATCTCGATTTGGCAACTGATCAAAGGGCTTGCGTCCTGTCTCAAGTTAACCACACTAGGCATACATATCGACTAGAGTATTACCTAGAAGATCATTATGTAGTAATCCATGTCTAATGATCTCCACATATATGTACTTTCGTGCTCTATATGCCCAAGGTTACCACAAGCTTTTAGGATGCTCAAATAAATAACTTTGTCTGGTGTTACACCATCTTGAAGCTATATATGGTTTTCCAGCTGCATGGATCTCCTTCCCTGCATTCTGTTTTCAAAATTCCCACATGCTTGAAACGCTCAAGTATATCACTCTGTTTACCTTTATCCTTCACGTTTCATAAGCTGTAGGTGAGTAGTAAGTAATTTCATAAGTGTCCTCCCTTAAAGTCTATCAAACTTTATACACACTGATTTGTCTTTCTAACTTCCCAATTATATGTAGTGTAATCCGGTGATTTGAACAGTCTCACCATCAGTGCTGCCCCTGCATCTCTTCAACAAACATGTTAACCTCCAACTTGCAACAGCATGTCCAGATCCATATGGCCATGCATTTTGCAGACGGTAGCCGAAGTAGCAAGTTCTATAGCACTGTTTGAAAATGGCATGCTACTGACCAGCTGTTCTGCTTCATCCAATTAACCTGCCCGTCCTAGCTGGTCAACAATGCATCCATAATGATCTAACACAGGCACAATCTCATTATCTCCTACCATGAAGATGAAATTATGATAACCATCATCAAGAAGGCCCGAATGACTGCAAGCAGTCAAAACTGCAAGAAAACTAACATCATCTGGCCTGATACCTTGTTGATGCATCTGCTGGAAAAGTTCCAGGGCATCATCCACATGAGCATGTTGAGCATAGGCTCCAATAAGAGCACTCCAAGACACCAAGTCTGGTTGTTTCATTTTGTTAAAGACCATGCGACATTCTCTCAAACTTCCACATTTGCTGTACATTTTCACAAGGGCACTGCCAATGATGTCATCAACACCAAACTCTTTGGTACCTATGACCGAATAAATTAGGTTGCCTTTAGATTGTGCTGCAAGGTCTCCACACAGATCAAGCATGATGGCAATGGTGACTTCATCTGGATTCATGCCCTGCATTTGCATTTGCTCAAAGAGGTCAAGTGCATATTTGCCCTGCCCATACTTTGTATAAGCTAAAACTATAGCATTCCATGAAACCATATCCTTCTTACATATTTTATCAAATGCTGCTTTTGCATACTCTAGATCTCCACAATTGTTGTACATATTAACAAGAGCAGTTCCAACAATTGTGTGTGTCTCAGTACGCATGGATCAGCTTTCCAACTGCTAAAGACGATGAAGATGTGCATGCAGAAAGGACGCTGACAAATGTGAACTCATCTGGTCTGCATCTGTTCGAGTGCATATTCCAAAACAGCCAAAGTGCTTCCTCTTTCTCATAATTTTGTTGAGAATGTGCCCAAATTAATGCATTCCACATGATCAAATCCCAAGCATGGATCTTATCAGCAACACCATGACAGCTTCTCAGATCGCCACATTTACCATACATATTGACAAGGGCAGTAGCCACAATGATATCCGATTCAAGCCTGTCGACAAGAACACATGAGTGTATAAGTGAACCCATTGCCAAAGCATTCAACTGGGCACAGACATCAAGAACACTCATAAACGTAACATGAGTTGGATTTGTGCCCTGTAGCTGCATTTCGTGGAAAAACTCTAGCGCTTTTCTCCCTTGTCCATGTTCAGCAAACATACTGATCATAGTATTCCAAGAAATCGCATTCCATCTATGGATATTGAAAAAATAAAATGCAGGCACTAATCAAGGCTCCATTCTTGCCATACATGTTCACAAGTGCGCTAGTTATGAAAACGTCAGTCACCAAACAAGTTCGAGTAATACGGGCGTGAATAAGCTTTCCCCTGGGTAATGATCCTGAACTAGAGCATGCTTTAATGATAGCAAGAAAGATGACCTTATCTGGCATATCACCTTCTATTAGCATTGCCTCCACGTATTTGATTCTTAGTCTTATAGCTTGGCGCTCACCTGTTTGCATCCAACCAGCCACTTCTGCTAAGCATCCCACAAGTATGTTTAAGGCCAGTTTAATGGACATTTAAATCCTCTGCAACGACTTAACTTAAACATGCATAGTACGATGTTGATCTTACCAAGGAGACTTCATTGTACATTTTCTGAAGATTGTCAGCCAGGTCACCGAAGCTGTTGAGCATATTTCCAAATAGAATAGTAAATGCCAGAAGGGCCAAACCATGTGTGATTGCACCAATGCTTCCAATGGGCATAAGAAGAGAATCAAAATTATCTGCATATGCAAAGATCCTGTATAAGGGCTCCTTGGTTTTTCCAGGTTGAGACCTCAGTTTTTAGGCCAACAGTTTGGGCATCTTAGTGAACTTCCGATTTCTCCATGAGAGTTTATTGTTTCAAATTCTGCTTTTGCTATCTGGCTTCCAATGCACAATCCTAGAGTCCAGTAAGCAGTCGGCGAGCTCTGCCAGTGCCGAGAGGTCATATAACAATGCAAAAATCTTAATCTCCCAACGGCATAGTTGCGGAAAGGACCATGAAAATTTCTTGTAGACAAACCCAGAAGAAACCTATTGTACATGGACGAGCTTTCCTTCATGTTAATCTGGTTTGACGAATCAAACAGAATGACTCCACAACATTTGCAAAACGGCATAGGAGTAGTCTGTTATCAAGCACGATTCATGCCCTGCCCTGCCCGTTACCCGGTTGCAACATCCTCCATCCAGAACGCACGAGACCGCCAATTTACAGGGAGGGAAGGGTTTTTAGCAGTCAGCAGCATATCTTAGGTATATTCTAGCATATACCTAAGATATTCTACAAACCCACATAAACAAGGGTTTGCCCCCCTAGGGGCAACCCAAAAAAAAAATATAGATTTAAGATAAAAAATAGTCACATTAGCTCACTAGTTAGATTGGTTAAAGTAGTCTTATTAGGACATTGAGTTATTTTAGTAGAGGTTCGAATCCCCGTATTTCATATTCTAAAAGCTTAAATGAAACCGTATAGAGGCACGATATACCATCAAAACCTTAGGCAAACTCGTATTCGACATCTTAAAATCATAGGCGTCCCCAATCATAATTGAGCATAATCGAAACGAGAGGTGTCCAGAGGCTCCAACATACAGTCTGGGCCGTAGGATTGACAGATCCGACGACTGTGGTAGTCCAGGGTGCACCTCGTTTAGAATATGTAGCCAACTTGGCGAATGTCCAAGCAATCTCAAGGAATTCTATAATTCACCAGGCGAATCTTAATCGAAGGCTAGCATTAACACCAAATGCTTGAAATTTTAAGTCACTATGCATATATGAACACATGCATTTGAAATGCTAAGCCCTAATGAGTATTTATTGAGAATCTAACTAACTTAACAAACAGCATCTGCTCATTCTTTGCTAAGAATAGAATAGAATAGAATAGAAGACGCATCATTTGATATGCCTAGAAGTCAGATATGACAAGTACATGCATAGGCATCACGAATTGGAACATTGAACTTCGCTTTGCATGTTGGACAAATATGGAACAAATATTCTCAAAGGAATACTAGCAGTAGGGCAGGCCTGGGCTAAAGGGTTGATTTGAAAAATTTGATGTTTCTGCCACTGTAACATTGTGGATTTCCTTACAGAGAATCAATTCTCATGTCTGCGCTCTATGTACTATTACCACAAAGGCAGATGTGAAGCCTGTGCTGGAGTTATTCTGAACATAATTCAGGTTCCCCTGGATGAATTGCTTCTGCTCACCCCCTCCTGGGCCGAAATCAATTGGGCTATACCCCCCTGCTACTCCATGCCTCTTACTGCCACCCACTCCTTCCCTGACCTCCCTGCTATTCCGTCCTCCCTGCTCAATTTATCATCTCTTCCTATCTCTGCTGTTTCTTCCCCTATAGTCCCCCTGACCAGATCTCGGCTCCTTTTGGTGGAATTTGGTTATGATGGTGGTTCTCTGGCTATTATTTTAGAAACTCTATGTAATCTGTCTCTGATGACATTTCGGTTGTTTTGTTCTTTTTCTGCTCTTTACTATATAGGCTCTGAGCCTTTATCCTGTATGTCTTTTAATTTATGATTAATATATACATTGTGGGTTTCTCCTCGTGTGCCTCAGGAGGTACATGTATCAAAGTTACTGTCTACACTACTATTAATAGGAGCTTGGTGTTGGTGGGCATACTAGCATCGGACTATGTAGGGACATGGAGTACGTTGTGTGTGCGGACAAGTGGTGACTTATTCAAAGGCAAAATGCCATTGAATAATTTTTTTTTGCATTAGACCTAATTGTTGGAAATTACATTTCGTTTGTTTTAAAAATGATCACCTTAGACAAAAGCTAATATAGTGCATTACTAAGCACAAAAACTTTGTGTTTCTATCCAGATATTACCCATAAAACCACCTAAAATAGCAGCCGAAGGGCTAAGGAAACATGCAAATGATGGATTGGCAACCAAGGATAACGATATGCTTCCACATTGTTTATATTTCTCATTTGGCTAATTAACCAATTTGTATGTTTTTTTCTTTTTTTGGAAAAAACTACAATATACCCTTATGTTTTGACAAATTTTACTATATACCCATGAGCTTTGATAATTTCTTGAGATGCCCTTGGTCAAATAGTTAAAATATAAAGTATTGTGTATCTTTTAAAATTATTCAAATACCCTTAAGATTTACATTAATTTCCCAAATGGCCTTAAGTTTTTTTTGAATTTCCCAAACGCCCTTGAGAACTAGAACGTGAAATTTCCTTCAAATTTAAAATGCTTCAAAATTCATCAAATACGCTTAGGCCCTCCATGTGACCGAACTATGATCTCTGCCCTCGCATCCTTCACTGTTTCTTAACTCCTACAAATCCTGTTTCTTGATTTTATTTCACTACAATAAGTTGTTATTGTAAATTGGATCGAATTATTACTGAGGATCATTGCAAATCGCTAGACGAAATCAATGGGCTGAGAGCAAATCAATGAACAAGAAATTAATTTGGTGTCCTGCCTTCCTCTAAGGTTCCGAGAATAGAAATAGGCATCTTTGCTAAAAAGGTGCTATGAATATCTGTTACAGAAGGCTATTCTATGAAATACAAAAAACTAAAGGGCATTAGGTGAAACTTCAAATTGTACAGAGGGATATACATTGACCAAGGGCATCTCAATAATTTATTTAAACTCAGGGGTACGTCGTGAAATTTGTCAAAACATAAGGGTATTTTATAGTTTTTTCCCTTCTTTTTTCCACAAATAGGCTTCATAACTTGCGTAAGTTCTGCAAGCTCGTCATTCAAAATTTTAACACACAGGTCCAAACTTCTGTAGATTTAACATTCAAGCTCTAGTGCCTACATGGAGCTATTGCAAAGGGGCTGGGACCTTTTTCTCATACCATCTTTTCACATCCTAAAAACTAACAACAAAAGTCATAGATAAATCTTATCTTTTAAATTTGGTTTTTCTGGTTGTGTATTGGAATTTTTGATAGGCTATTTTCCTAAGGTTTTAAGGTTTTTAACTACCGGAAAAACTTCCCGACATTCCAGAAATTAAAAAAAAAAAAAACCCCATATAGTTATTTGGGTCGTGCATATCCAGCATAAGATCTTCGTGCCTCTTTTGGTAACATCCGAGACTGTTGTGCTGGAGGTTGCATGCCCAGCCAGTATGGGCCCAGGGGTAATTTTGGCTGCAAGATAGTGTTCGGCTTCATTTCGGTTTCAGATAGTCTTCGGTCATTCCTTGAGGGCCGCCATGATTCGCCTGCATAACCGAGTTAGGGCTTGCCTTGCTGAAGGTTGAACTGTGAGTAAGGATTTATGAAGTGGAAACTCGCTTTGTTCTATCAGGTTAGACAAATCCCCGTTGCAGCTAAACTCCTTCTAGGGCACGACCACAGAATGTTGTCATGAATCATTATGGGTATGATGGAAGTTCGGTTTTGTTGTAGTTTCATCAACACTTGGCCTTTTCATCAGTAATTTCAATTGTTAAATCCGGATCTCATGTGGATGTTGCGAAATCATCTCATCAATCGGATCGATATACGGTACGCATTGTGATGTTCTTATTTACGATTCTTGAATTGCATCAGCAGAGGTTTTTAGAGTCCGGTAGCAAATATATCCTATCTTCTTTCTTTATCACTTCTTGCGATTCCTCAGAAACGAAGTACTATTCTGGAAACTAGGATAGGCGTGGTGGATTTGGAGCATGATTCTGGAGAGGGTCGAAAGCAGCAGCAATAGTCAGCTATTGGCAACTAGCTGATAAATCTATTCATAAATGGCCAAGCTATTTAGCTGGGTAAGGTATGTGGACGGCCTTAGCTTTCACTAGAAAAGGCTCAAGTTTTCTGCTCGAATTCATTCTTCTGTTTTGGCAAGCAAGGAGGTATTTCTTCATATGTATAATATTCCTTGATTTTTGTATGCATACCTAACTTTAGCATTTCTGTTATGCATGCAGTTTAGAGAATCAGAACAACCCATTTCACAAATTTATGGGTGATGTTTTTTATGGAATGGATTTATTCCTGTGCAGAGTAATCCTAAGTGTCATGGATTTCTCGGACCAGAGTTCTTGACTGCTTGCATGCCTACAGAATTGTGTAACTATCGAGCTTTGATAACTATAATGTTGTGCAGTTGCCAATTATTAAGGATGGCTAAATAAACTCAGGGCTAGCTACATTAAGTGCAAAATTGGTCTACTGCTTCAAGAATTGGTACAATTTAAAGGCACATCTTCATTGTTGGGCTTGAAGACTATAGAACTTACATTTAAGCAGGCATGGCTATCGTTTTTGCATAACGAGGTAAGCATTTCATTGTATGCAACTTCTATCTTTTCCCATTAATGTCATTGATGGAAAAGTGAGAACCATAGAATTGCAATGCGTAGAGGTTCCTATTTTGCCAAGTTTTAGAATTGCAGCGCTAAAGTTCACCATATTTGCTTGCAAGTACTTTATTCACCATCTTTACTTGCCTGTATGGATCTACTTATGATCACATTTTCCATTCTCAAGGAAAAGATTTGCCCTTTGAGTTTTTGCATTATGAACACTTCATGCCCATTTAAGGGTTATATTCTTGAGGCATGTGTGGTCATATATGGCATATTGCCAGAAATTAACAATTGTATTTTTGAGGTACGTATGGTCACATATGGATCTTAAAACATGAAACTGCTTTCATTTGTTCTTTAGATATTTCTACTACTCTCAAAATTCATGTTAACGAAGTACAGTTTTATCCAGTTCTCCATGAAACGTATGACTATTTGGTTTAACACCAATACTTCCTGGAGGGTTCTTTACATGGTTTTACGATATGCAGGTTAGTGATGCCACTTTGAGTATCGTCCACCTTCAACAAGCTTTATGTACATCATATTAAATGCAATTTGTGCATGCTTCACTTTTATTATGGATCTTCAAGTTTAGTCATGGCAATCACGTGTCTTGGATCCACACTTATCTACGAATAGACTTCAAAATAGATAGGTTGTGAGTCAGGTGTCTAAAGCGGATAAATGTTTCTTCATGCATTTGACAGGGCATTAGTTCCAGCTTTTCATGTTTTACGGATTCTTATGACCCAAAAATGTAAGAACCATTAGGTACCACAGAAGGACATTGTTGGCAGTAGGTTTATGCAGTTTATGCAGTTTCCACTTTTCAAATTTACTTTAGATCTTCACATTTTTATGCAGTGGCAGCTGCACATCCTTCACAGCAGTTGGAGCGTGCATGGAGAAGCCATAGTCCTTATATTGTCCTGCCTTCTCTCTTTCTCATCCATCAGAACTGAGGGTGCATTTGGAATTGTGCTTCAACTGCACTACATGTACTTCCCAAAATGCCTCTGATGCTAGATGATCTAGAAGCGGGTTCATAAAAAAAATCTTTTATGTCATGACAGTTCATCATCTCAAAGTAATGTCAATGAGGCAATTGAAGCTAACAGAGTCAATTAAAGGTTGTGGATGGGGTTTTTGATATCTGTAGGTGCAGTCTATATGCTGGAATGCGGCGAGATTCTGAAATCAGTGGATCCAGGAGGATCCAGGAGGATGAGTGCTAGGTACCAGTAAAACCATGAAAGCAACATGGTCATTTGGATACTGGCTGCCAATCCAAAAGAAATATATTAGCAGTTCATTCATTCGACTGCAACATCTTGCACGTATTGCAAGGTTCTTATACATCATTTTAGCCTTAGGGTTAGTGCACTGGAAAATAATCAAATATTGTTGCAGGATGATGTCTCAAGGAAGCTTTCATTCTCGATACATTATTGATTGATGGAGGTACTATTCTTACATGCTCACAGTAATGTAACATATAACTGCTTGATAGCCTTCTGGCATCTGAGCGCAATTAATATGTTCAACCTTCAAAAATGACAGATATAACTCTCTGAACCTCATGAACAGTATACTGGACCGAGTATTGTTCAATGTAGAAATGAAAGATAACATGCCTGAAGTACCACGCCATAGCACCATAATGGTTTTCTGTTAGATGGGTATGGAGTATCTGAATGCATTAACCAATAGCTGTACAAATTGCAACGGTATTTGACACTAGAGAAATGGAAGCGGTAGAGATCTTTGACACTAGAGAAATGGAAACGGTAGAGATCCGGTTTATTCTTTCTGCTCAAATACTGTCCTATTTTTTAACATGATTGCAGTTGCTATTGTTGGTCCACTTTCCTGTGAAGACAATGTTATCTCTGTGATTGCGGCTTTATCAAGAGCATTAAACTTTGGAATGCCCATTTGATTTTTGTTCTTGCTTATAAATTGAAAGGTACAAGATCATTCTCTATAGGCATTTACTTGAACATATGAGATTGGGTTTGTTTTGCATCTATTGTTTGCAACTCTATGTTATCTTTGCTTATTGATTTTGTTTACTGGCGGAATGTCATTATTCAAGATCAAGTAACTCACTCCATAATATAGAATTGCCCATGCTTAAAAGTTTTAGAAGTCAATGATGCTTAAAAGTTTTAGAAGTCAATGCTACGAAGCCCTTTTCTTAGAGTTAAGTTATTCTCAAAGTAATAAAATTATGATCTTCCTTCAAGGTGAAAATCATTTTCCAACTCAAGCACAGTCTCATCAACTTGATAACAATCCAGCAATTCTTTTCTCAACTGATCCATTTCTCTCAATGTTGATTCAGGGTTCCAAAACATTCGTTATGCAAATTTACAAGATGACTAGCAATCATAGTTCTATGAAACACTAAACACGTCTTCTTTTGCAGATTGGCAAGTTTGAATGTCCCTTACAGGAGCCAGAGTCAATAATGGATGAAAGGACGAGAATAAGTTAATGGATGAAAGGACGAGAATAAGTCCTTGATGGTTTATAAGAACATGTTGTGGAGTAATGTGCATCATTGGGGGTTGTCTCATAAAAGATTGGACATTTTTATTTTAATTGCCCCCCTCTTGGCCTTCAATCAAATTAAGGACAAACTGCTCAGAACCTCTTCTCTTCCTTCAATGCAACTATTGACTATACACGCTTTGTAGTTGATGGTTCTGGTAACCTTTGCATGCGACGTGTACAACTCTCATCTTTGTGTTGAATTATACACCCATTTTGTATACTGCCAATTTTATGAAATGTTCATCTCCCTTCTCTTATTTCTCTTTTTGTTCCTCCTCAAATACCCCGAGGTATTACAAGATGTGTCTACAACTTCATGGTCATCATGTAGGACCGTACTTATGCCCGGCAACGCCGGGCACCCATTACTAGTCACCATTGATTTAGGTTGGAACCAACAATCTTACGCTCATTAATAGATCTCACTAGGTTAAGCCTTTCATATGTACAAAAAATGCTCATATTACATGCCCAAAGATAAAGAGACTCATAGATCCAACTATCTAAACTGTACTGCCAAACAGCTACGTCATCTGAAAAACATATTGATATTTCCTTAATTGCATTGTCAACTGAATCACTTCCATGAATGACATTTATGTAAAGCACAACTATTGGATCAGTACAAAAAGATTAAGCAAGCATGAAGCAGCATAATTAAATAAATTGGCTTTTGGCTATACAGGTCTAGCATGACATAATCCACAAGACTAGAAAAGCAGGGGTTTGCTGAGAGATCGGCATAATGCTTCTCAACACAATATACTCAATCTGTATAAATTTCGATGCTACAATAATCAACATGTACAGTTAACACGCCATCCACGTTAAAGTTCAAAACACAAGAAGCAACCTTTATGAAGAAAAGCAACCAACCTTTCAAGGTAAAACGTTTCTTTTGAACCTTGAAATGATGTACCAATCTGTTAATGGCATAAAAATAAATGTTTGAATAAGCAACAGAAGAACAGAATAACAAAAGGCCTGAACACTAGACCAGTTCCAACATCATCGGTACAACCAAAAGAACATACCATATTACAATACATCATAGTTGTGGATTCTGCTCAATTACCAATCTTTCAGAACTAGATTAACAATGGAAAAAGGTAATGGCTAGGAAAAAGAAAAATGTAGTTTCAATCCTGATCTGAAACTTTGAGGAGAGTAAATTACTTATGAATCCGCATTGAATGCCATCAAGCTTCATCATAATCAAGGTCTATTCTGCCATAACGTTTGTTCAGAGCAAGCCATAGGATCCTTATATGTTCAATCTAATCTTTCCTGGTAGACCATACCACTAAGTAGTATATCAATGAACCCAAACCCAACAAGAACAAAACAATTGCATGAGAAGAGCTTAGCAATAGGGGAACTTGGTGCACTCTCACCAATTACAAAAGTATACATTGTCACAATGCAAAATATAAACATCAACAAGGCCTTACAAACTGAAAATTGGAAAAACTATGAGAAGAATCCAATTCAAGAAAAAAAAAGGAATATGTTTTGATAGAAAAATGTCGAGAGTATGAAATACACACCGCAAGATTCTTATTTTAGGTAGTATTAGATCATATTCATTCTATTTACAAACAATCCTTGCAAAATAGTCACTCCATTTGAATCGCCTCTTGATACAATATCCCGTGACTCTGGATCAAAGGTAACAACCTAAATATTTAAAAAGAGAGTTGAGATGGTCAACAATAAAGTCAAATGACATAGTTCAGCATATAAAGTGCAAAGCAGATCTTACGAAATATGCAACAACGAAGCACTCAATTTATCCTTCCGGACACATATTCTAATAACACGTGATCAACAAGACAATGCAGGGGCAACTGTCTACAAAGAGTAAGACTCTCTGTAAAGAGATATAAGAAGGAAAGTAAAGTAAAACTATTTGCAAAGAGACATAAGAATTTGATGAGCCCAATGCAATGCAATGCTGGATACATCTTGCAATCAATGTGTTCCAAGCTACTACATCTCGATATTCTAATTCATCAAAGGCCGTGAGTGCCTCCTCCAAATTCCAGCAATTTGAATACATATCAACAAGCATACTTCCCAAAACAACATCCAATATAAGGGCAGTTCTGATTATTTGATCATGAATAAGCTTTCCATGCTGATGAGAGATTGCCTCAGAATAGGCTTTAAGGATGGCAAGGTAAATAAACTTTTTGCTCATAATATGTACCAATTGCATTGTCTGGTATAGTTCCAGGGCAATGTCACCTTGTCCAACTTAGCATTTGCTGAAATGTTTACACACCACGTATAAATGCTCGCTTTAGAAACTTTGTTGAACAATTGATATGCCTCATGCAGGCATTCATGTGAACCAAAATAATGAATGAGATGGTCAGATAATAAGGCAATGGAGTCTAGCCCAGAAGGAATCAAAATGGTCTAAAGCCACTTAACATAAAACACGTCTTTTTCCTTGATGCGTTTCTGTACAAGACAGAAACCATCCCTCCTGGATATAATAGTCCCTTGCTGCTGCATAAGCTCTGCATTTTCGAGTGCAAACTGTACATGCATATGGGGTTGGTAATTTCCTTTACACTTTACTGATGTTGTATCAAGAAACCATATCTGGAGGCATTTCTGGGTTGTAAACCTGAAGAATACAAAAACTCTAGTATAGCAGCATAAGGCAGATCCTTAGGAAAAATGAAGGCAGAAGAAATGGTGCAGCTTACCTCACGAAGTAATCCTTTTGGTAAAATTATTGCAACAGAAAGAAGCTGAACTGGCATCAGGCCTTTCTACTGCTGTTAAAAATGCCCTATTGTACAACTGAAATAAAATATGATTCTTTACTACTGCAAACTTTAGTATTTATCTCATTTATTCTTAAAATAATCCAAATTCAATGGTCCAATGTAGCAGAGCATCGTGAAGAATCCAATGACGTGTCATATTCTCAACCAGTGATCAAGGCATAAAGACAGGCCCCGGAGCATTTAGAAGTCAGACCGAGGCGCATTTACAAAGGTAAATCATCTTCTAGAGTTTTTCTGGATCTGCATCTATTATACATCGTGCAGTATAGTTTTCTCAACGAACATATTATAATGCTGACCTTTTTTTTTTTTTTTTGCAGCGCAATGGCTTCGACATTCTATGCCCCTCTTTTGATGCTCTTTTTTGCATTGTTCTCTGTATCAGCTAGATTTCACTCTGACGTGAAGTATTCTTCTGATAAGGTAAGACTGGCTATACTACCTTTCAGTTCAAAATGCTTAATTTCCTTAGATATGTGCTTGCCTACGTTGCCTATGGTCTATACGCAGCTAGATAGCTTTAGTGATCTTTTAGTTCCTTCAGAAAAAAATTAGAGTACATTATGCATCCGGGCCTCCAAGACTGACCAATCAGGTGCTGGAGCTTGGGTCTCGTTTTCTCGTGTGTATGGACCTTACTGCCCTATTAGCCTCTTAGAGAGATTAGGGCAAAAGTATGCTGGTGGGGTACAAAAGCAGGCATCCGGACACATGTTGACAGCACTCATATAGCACCCTATGTGGCAGCTTGTTTAGGGTGTTACTGGTACTAACACATGGTAATTAGGTGATTAATAGAAATATGTAACAGCTCCAATGAATGACAAGTGGAGTGCTATGATAGAATAGCAGGTGCAGGGTGCTGATCTAAGTGCTGGGATAGCATGTTTTTGTACTCCACCAGCATACTTTTGCCCATTATTGCAGTTGGGCAGGTACAGTATTATTGATGGATCCAATGGTGGCCACTTACTAAGGGGCATCCGGACAACGCATTAAGGTTGCTTCTTGAGGGGGAGAGCAGTATCATATACTGGGACCCTTGTACTAGTATGGTTGTTGGCAGTATCTTGTGTACCTCGTCCCATTGTTGGTTGTTGCAAACCTGCATAGCTTGTGGCCTTGTGCCAATCTGGCTGGTAAAGACCCTCGTGTCTTATTTAGCCCTCGTGATGATATGGTTGTTGGAAGACACATCTCCTTTTCTGATTAGTTGGATTCATATTGGTGTCCTTGTGGCATTGCCAATGTGGTTTTGGTGTATGAGATTGTATTAGATTGTATGGGAAGACCCTTATGTCCTGTTGCCAATGGTTTTGCTGATTTCCTTTTTATTTTTAGATGCTACTGCTTGAGGGTCCGTCTACAGAATCCGATGCACTCTATCCCACTTTGTAGTAATCTTTTGGGTGGTAGCAGCAAGTACGTTTCAACAGATACTAACGTACAAGGCTCCAAGATAAGAAAATGTATGCACTGTAAGATCCTTTGGCATGGCAACAGCAAACATCTTGGACACTTTGTAATTTTTCATTCAGAGCATCAGTCCAACTTAGCTATACTTGGGAGAATATGGGTCCTTCAATTGTTGGGTGCGAAACTATTATGTCATGTTGGCATGGATTGTGGTTTGAGCATTTTTCTGCAAAGGAGGAAGGGACTTTCGATTGTGCATACCTAGAAGTTGTAGCTGATGACCGTCGTTTGGGTAGAGCTAGAAGACTGCAAATGGAATGACAATGGGCGAGCAGCAAACAAATAGAAGAGTTGGAATATTCAGCAAGATGCAAGGATATTAAGGCTGATAAGGTCTTAGTTGCAGCAAACGCCTTGAACATTTTGTCATTTTTGTATCAGAATCCTGTATATATTGGAGAGTTGGAATATTCAGCAAGATGCAAGGATATTCAGGTTGTGCAAGGATATTCAGGTTGATAAGGTCTTAGTTGCAGCAAATATCTTGAACATTTTATCATTTGCATCAGAATCCTGTATAAGGCCCAGGGATTGCACGATCAGGAACTGATCTCAGTTCTGGATAGGTTAATCAGAAAGGAAATCCTTTACAAGAAAACCTCAGCAACAAAGGCTATGGAATCCTTTGAAGATGCATGCGACGAGCTGAAAATTATTAGAGTGCTCAAGAAGGCAGTTGGTGAGGAATTACAAAGGCTTACAGGAGACTGGTCGTTGTCGGAGTTAGGACTCATGCAAAAATATAACGTCTCCAACGACGACCTAAAGAAGTATGTATTTTGGTCCAAAGACTTTGTCAGGCAGCAGAAGTTGAAGAACGTTGCAAACCTTAAAGGGATTCACACTAAAGTTGCATCCGACTTGAAACGAAAAGTCGCGTTGGTGAAGCAGACCCCGGAGACGGAATCCACGTTTTTTTATCAAGTGTCCACTGGTTTCAAGTGTGCCTTGCCAGAAGTGGGTGCAAGTCCCCATGATATCACACTCTTCGTGCTTGATAGCCGAGGCACCAGATGGTCGCGTGATGACTATAATACGTTCTTCAACATATGCAGTGGTTGCACGACGGAGATGAATTACACAATCGTCACTATATGTCCCTCCGACATGTCCTATGCATATGCTCTAACTGCTGCAAATGACTTAGAATGCGTGAAAGTCATACGACAGGCGATCCTCATAGATGAAAACAGGGACAGTGACTTCAGCACAGCAAGTAAAATTTCTCATGTGCTTATTATTATGATAGCCATGATGGATGATAAGGAATATGAAAGGCTTAAGGGAAAACCAGATGGATACAAACTATCAGTTAGATGAACGCATCCTGCGAAACGTCTTCTATCTGGAGCAAGAAGACAAGGAGAAGGGTGTCAAGGTCGTGGAAGAGTTAGAGGAAGAAGAGGAAGAAGAGGAAGAAAACCAGGCCGACCCAGTTCTTGTGGATCACATTAAGTATAAGCTACTAACGTCCCATAGGGAGAAGCTAAACAAGAATGGGTTCTCTATGGACCTTTCTCATTATCTGATAGAAGCCTTTTGCCCATTGGGGACAACTTGCTGGGAGCTTCACGTTGGAGGTTACATCGGTAGGGAAGCTTTGAAGTTAGCAAGGAAGTGCTAGAGCGTCGTCTCCGATGATCGAGCCAAAAATTTCTTGGACCTCTTCTTTGAGAAAGTACTAGAGGAAGCACCTAGGGGACCAATCGGCAGTGCAAAAAGCAAAGCTTCTACCTCTAAGGCCGAAATACCTGCAGATTTGCTTAAAGAACGGGAGAATATGAGACAGCTAATGGTTGGCAACATCATGGATGACACCGAAGAGCAGATAGATCGACCAGTACCTGTCCACATACCTTTGAACATCCTTGACGGTGAAAATATAGAACAGGATGAAAATAACAAGGATGATGATAATAACAATAATGATGATGAAGCAGACTCCAAATCTGAAAGCACTAGCCAGGTTAGCGTAAAGAGTAATGAACTATCAAGCATAGTTCAAACTGTACAGATCTCAACTGATGTGGTTGGTGCTTCTAGCAGACCGGAGACAACTCAGAATAAGGATGCAACGGAAGAAGATACCACGGGGAATGATGAAGAAGAAAGGTGTCGTGACAATGTTCCTTTTTTTTGATATCCATGCATTTTACAAAAGACAAGCATATAGAAATCGCACCTGGCGCGATTTAGAGTTTCCTAGATATCATATTTTTAGATTTTGTTGACAATATGCATCATTAATGAAATCGCGCCTGGCGCGTTTTCATTTTCCATTTCTTTCATCTCATACGTTATTGTTCACCTTACAGAAATGATTCGGCTTCCCCAAAAGTGTTGGTCTTTGATTTGAATGGTGTGCTATGTAGAACGTTACCTAAAGTAACGTTTGAAAAGTCATGGTATGCGCAACAACCATTTGAGACACGTACCAAATATGTTTACCCGCGCCCTTATCTGAAGGAGATGTTGGATCAGGCCTTCAGTCTATTTCGTTGTGCAATTTGGTCATCTATGGAGCATAGAAATATACAGGAAGTTTTGAAAGTAGTGCCTGAGCTGAATAGAGATTGGGCGTCCATCTGGGATCAAAGCAAATGTGCTTCATTCACAAACCCTAAAGAACCGACAGGTAAAAAGATATTTGTGAAATGCTTGCGCAACATGATGGATGCCCTAGGTGTTGAGGAAAAGGAAGGCATGATCATGGTGGATGATGACGCTCTAAAGTGTTTCTTCAATCAGTCACAGTCATTGAATCCGCCATCCTATCATCCTGAAGATTTTGACAAAGATGACTTCCTGCTTCGTTTTGTTAGTGTCTTGCACGAAATAGCTTCAGGAAAAACGGTCGAAGAGATACAAACACTATACCCGCAACTTGATCGGACAGGGGAAATTGACAGGGACCTTGAGAAAATCGTTCTAGAAAGGGAACTTTTTTGATATATATGTATACAGAAAATACACTTTCCAAAAAGTTTTGAATATGAAATATACTTTACACCAACCTCTTTCGAATATATATTGTGTTCTTATAGCAGCATTATTGGTTCTGTGTACGTATTGTTTTTTTATATTATGTGTATGGTACTTGCAATAATTTGTATGTATATACCGTCAATAATTTAGGTGTGTATAAATAGATATGCATGAAATTGCCAAACCATCGGCTTCGGCCTCCGCCTGCTTCTTGTTATTATGGCACATTCTATTACCTGCAAGATGAACCATGAGGACCTCTGCAGGTGCCGCGAGCTAGAAATAGAACTTGAGGACTGGCTGACTGTCGTTGCTATGAATCCCGTCTGCTTCTATCCTGATCCCTTTGATGTTGTAATCCATCTTATATGGAATCCAGAGCATGGTTTGTTCATGATCGACAGGATCTCAGGAGCGCCTGTCGACGATGAATCGGAATAGTTTTTTAAGTTTATGTTCCATTATAATGCATTATTTATGCCAAGAGCCTTCTGGGCACTCTAATCTGCAATAAAAGGTTTCGGAGCAGAGGCAGCTCAGGTACTGCCTTAGGGCCAAGCTCAGGTACTGCGGTTCAAGAAGATGAAGCTTGTGGAAGTGAGTTTTATTTTCTATTTGATATGGAGTATTTCTTATTCTTAAGAACTTCCACGATTAGGGATCTCTTGAATCTCTTCCTCCCATTCTCTGATTTAGCAGAAGATAGAAGATATGGCAGTCCCATTCTCTGATTTAGCAGAAGATAGATAGATAGATAGATAGTTTTTTTACGTCATGCCGAAAGAAGATATGGCATAAGGCCCTGCCCAATGAATCGATCTATAGAAGATATGGCAGAAGCATTATTTTAGAACAAATCTCTGCATTCTTTCATTTAGGATTGACCTTCTTGAATCATACAACTGCAGCAATGGAAGACCCATGTTCAGTCCTAGACCCATGAAAATGAGTTTTCCTCCATTATGTTTTCCCTTAAATGGAGTTATATTATGACCACAGCAAACATGGCCCGCTTCTCTTATATTTGTCGGACTTTCTGCTATCCGATCAACAGAGCTTAACCCACATGGATTTGCTTGAGCATCAAAGATTATTTTATCCCTGACATTAGCAACAGGGGCAGGGGCAGACATCACGTTCCCACCAAAATTGGGCGCCCGCCCAATTTCATACCCAGTGTAAGAAAAAATATGCCCCTAAAAATGTGCCTTGGCATGGAGAGATCATCCTACCACATTGGCAAAATTGGGCGCCCGCCCAATTTGGATGCTTAGTCTAAGAAACCGAATCAAGTTAAAAGTACGCACTTCAAGAAGGAAGTATGCCTGCAGACATCAAGAAGGTCTGGCACAGGCTGCAGACATCAAGAAGGAAGTATGCCTGCAAGAAGGTCTGGCACAGCAGACATTAAGTTAATTGGGCGCCCGCCCAATTTTGATATATAAAAGAGCTACAAGATATATAAGTCTTAAAAGATACAAAGATACCAAAACAATTTCGCGCACATTACTTAGTAGTCTCTTCAGATGTTTGTACTTAGTATGCTAGATATCGTTTCGGATGACTCCGAAGCACACTTCAAGCATTCATTCAACACTTTCCAATCCAGAATTTTTAATTTATTGTTTCTCATGTCCATCAAATGTTTGAGTTAGCTCATGCTTCAATCTTTTATTTTTTATTTGATTATTATTATCATTATTCACGTGTATCGAATCTTTTACCTAAGATGGTATCCTCCTCAGATTTATTTTTAACGTTTATCGTGCACACAATACCATCCTTTTAACGTTTAATGCATGCTAAAATGCAAGGAAGATGTGGACATCTATAGAAAAAGAATAGAAAACAATAGACAAAGGAGATGCGCTTACCTTTTGGCAACCTTGAACATGCAAAAACACTTCAAAATGTCTTTTAAATGATAGGCGCCCTGGTGGAGGACCACAGAATGGAGGAGGAACAAAAAATGATCTTGCACCTTTCAAACGAGGTCTTAACATGAGCAAAAACAAGTCCAAAAAGATTACATGCATGATGGACACGTGGAACGTAGTAAAAGGTATAGGGCATATTTAGTGGGCCCAATAATGCATCACAAAATAAACCCGCCTTTTCATGAGCATTTCAAATTTCAAATTAAAGTGGCCACGTCAACCTTTCACGTGGTTGTCAAAATTCAAATTCAAATTCAAATTCAAATTCAAATTCAAATTCAAATCCCCCCCTCCCCCTCAAGTCAATATTGCCTCCAGGCATCTCGCCATCTGTCATTGCAACCATCAAGTAGGCGTTTGTGGACGGCTCTCAACTAGGCGCTTGTGGACGGCTCTCAACTCGGCGCTTTGCCTCCACAGCGTAAGTTTTCGTGTTTTCATTAGCATGTGGCATGCGCTAGTGTTCACTAGTACTTCCATGTTTTGCTGCCATTTTCTTGCAATTCTAGAGTATTTTTAATGTAACTCTAATGTATCATTGAGCATTCCGGCTAATGAAAATCTAAGTGCCCATGTTTCTGTAAGTTTATTACAGCCTGTAGTGACACAATGATCATGAGGTGATGAGCCCACATGCAGGCTTGAAGACGAAGAGTTTTTGTTATTTGAAATCACATAGCTAGTTGTGGTAGAGTTTGTGTTAGACATGTGCAGATATTGTTGTTGTCAGATGGGGTGCTTGGAAATGAACATATATGGCTCAACACGCGCCCGACTTGGTGGCCCAAAGTTGCTAGGCAAGTTGTTTGGGGGTCCAATTTGGAGCTTGTGCATTAAATCAGGGCAGGCGACCAATATGGAGAGCCCAAATGGGCGGACGACCAATTTCGTGCGTCCAAATTGGGCGGGCGCCCAATTTAAAGGCTTATCAAATTGGGCTGAGGCTCAATCTCTCTCTCTTCCTCTTTGTTTTTTTTTAAGTTGTTTTGCAGATATGAACACAATGTAAGAGGTGTTTGAAGTCAGAGTCATACACTCCAGGAGAGGATAAATGCCCATAAATAGAGGTATGGCATCACAATACCTTTAGGGAAGGGTTTCATATCCTTCGCAGGTCAGGATGTTACAGTATGTGACCTGCTTCTAGGATTGAATACTATGAGTGTGTTCGACACCCAAGGGTTCCATCTGCCTAGCAATCTCAACATTCATTTTTGGACTATTTCATTATATATGGACTACTACAATGACAAAGCTATATGTGCCATCCAAGACTTGAGCTACTGGACTTTTTGACAAGAAGGCAATTTCATCGAAGTCGGCACTATCTATTATCTGTATACCAGCGGTCTCACTGTAAGAACGTGAATGTCCATTTGAAGAGCCATCCGTGAAGTTCTTACCGTGAGATTTCTCTTGCAGCTGGGCGATTCATTTGTACAAAACAGAAATAGGTATGTGATTTCATATCTTTTACATATTTCAATAACATATGCACATCTTTGATGATGATGAGAGGTTGACTGGGCACATTGGGCCTCTAGTTTTTGAGTTTGAGAATGACCACTCATGTACCACCAAAGCGTCAAGCCATCACCGCGAGAAGCATTGGTCTGTGAAAGGATAAACCTATGCCCAGGTGATGTCTTGTGTCTAACGTGGGAGATGGAAGCCAATGACTGCTAGTGACTACATAGAGATAGAGACTATCGACTATGCTTGGGAACCGTCAAACAAGAAGAAGGTACCCAATACTATCACGATACACGTGCATGCTGCAGAGGCATATGTAGCACTCGCAGGGGATGTCAATTAGTATAGTCATTCATGCAAGTGCATTAAAAAATGGTCCATAAATTCAGGTATTGTCCAAAAATAATGAAATTGTACTTGTAAAGCACTAAAATTTCAATGTATAGATTTCGTTGTCGTCCGTGATGGTACGAATTAATAAGCAATTTCCTACTTTTTATAATGCCAACATTCTGTCATAATATGGGTCATTTGCATCGAATATTTGAATGCCTTTGCATTTCAACACAAAATGCATCTTCCTAGCCCGAAAATGAACTCAGTGCAAAAGTGTGGTTAATTCAATATATCAATAAAAGGCTTATACGACACGATTTTGGAATAGACATAATCCCAATTTAATTATTATTAATTATTATTATGTCTAATGCTCACTTGAGCCTTGAGAGGCTATGGAGCACATGAACAAAACCAGTTACAATTTTTGTAACAAGGCACGGTGTGAGTCAACTGCCCTTATATACAATCCCAATTTTTTTGGTGCTACAGTAAGTAGTGAAATCCTGTGCACTTATTTCAAATTTGTTCCTGATGTCTTCGTATGCGGGGCATGTTAAGAAAAAATGTTCCTCATCCTCTGTATCACAGAGATTGCATTTTCGTTCTTCAATTGGAATCTTGGTCCAACGACCTGTTTCTATTGCCAGCCTGTGAGACCCGGTTCTATACCTGGCGATCAATTTTGAGCTGGGGATAGATTTGCTCCCAGGTAAGATTGGCCTGTATAAGTTTCCATGTGGTTAACCTTTGCTTTGTATATTTGCATCCGTTTTCCAGGGACCGCCCATAGCTTTTGCACTGCCAATTTTTCTAAAATATTTCTGAGTTCTCTCTTATCTTTTGGGCAGGTGGATATATCGAGCCCCCACCTGTTGGCCCATGCCGCCAGATTCCGTGGCCAATTGGAGTTGACCATGGCTTCGTGAGACAGCCGATCAGATCCCTGCTCCATTACTCTATTATAGAAATTGACTGCCTGATATAAACCCTCCACTTCAAGTGGGAACAGCCCAGTTTCCGTGAGCATCAACGCATAGGGAATTTGAGACTTGATCCCAAGTTCGATCTTTAGGAACAGTTTTAGGATGCTTTCAACCTGCGCCCACATCCGAGATGAGAGATCCGGGCCCCAAATGGGAACACCATAAAGTATTACGGTTTGGACCAGGGATTTAAACAAAATACACTTCAAATGCCAATCTGTGAGGGAGGCCTTACTGCATTTTGCTAGCATGCTCAACAAGGCCACTTTCCCACCCAGGACTCTTCTTTGAAGACAGTTCTTCCAGCTATAGTTTGAAGCAAGATCGATACCAAGGTATTTGTAAGAGTCTACCGTTTCCAAAATTTGTCCTTTGTAGGTGAAATCAGGTCGGTCTCTCGTCCCAAACACCATGATTTTGGATTTGGCAAGGTTTATAGTCATTTTTTTCTCTTCACAAAAGCTCTCCAGATTGTCTAAATGTTTTTGAAGTGTGGTCTTTCTACTTGCAAGTAAGACCATATCATCTGCGTAGAGGAGGAGTTGTATGAGGTATGAATCCATTTTTGCCCCTGCGAGTGATTTTGCTCTCAACCAATCATCAAACTCGTCAATGAAAATCCCGAACAAAGCCGGGGATAAAGGACATCCCTGGTGGACACCTATTGTGCTTCTGATCTTGGTGTCCAAATCCCAAGAAACTTTGATCAAAACCTCTTCATATAATTGAGATATTGCTGCTCTTAACTCGAGAGGGACTCCAATTTGGACAAGCCTTTCACTGAGTTCTTTTCGCGGGATAGTGTCAAAGGCCTTCGAGAAGTCTATGAATGCCATCTACAGGGAGGAGTTAGCTGTCGGATGGGCATATTTGGCCTTTATTCCTTGATCTGGACCGTACATAGCGATCCTCGTTTTGTGGGGTATGCATGTACAAGTTTTTGTATACTGTATATTGAGATTTGTAAAATACTATAAGGTTTGAGAGAATGTACTTAATGGTGTTAATTTTGTACATGTATTGTAAATATATTTCTGGGGCTCTCGCTGTCCTACGTAACCCCCCGTGTGAATATGAACCCAAACCAAAGGGGGTTTAAGGGGAATTTTAATTAAAATGTGTTAAATGCAATGGTTTGTGTTAATAATGTTAATAGTAGTTGTGTGTTGATTGTTATATTAAAAAAAAAATTGGGCCCTTCGGGCCCTAACTAACGCAAACATAGATAAATAAAGCCAGTACCACTAGTTCAAGAAAATCAACTATCAAAATAAATACCCCCTTCTATTGTAAACTGCACATTGTCATGCATATACGAGTGCATATGGCAACATGTGCTAGTATCAATGCAAGCCTGTTTTGTCGTAACAAGCATTCATAAGCACATGGCATATGCAAAACAAATTTAATTCTACAAAGAGGGAGCATGAATACAAAAGAAATGGCAATCATAACTGGCATTGGCATCCACAAATAAGAATATTCATAGGACCAAAAACAAGATATGATTTATAATCATCCCTGAGCTGCCAAGATTGCAAATTCTTCTCTGGAAAAACCACATTATGGCAGTATCACAGTAGTTTTATAACAATGTTGGGCAATCCCTAATGGTTGTTTCCAGAAGCACATAATCTGTAACATCTGGTGCAAGATCTCCAACAAATATGGAATGATGTGGACCACAATCACCACGCCTGTCCCCTATGCCAAAGGATGCCCAGTTTAACCGAAAAAGTTGTTCACAATTTGGCATTGGCATTCCATTATAAGTCTGAAGCACTTTCTCTGCTCCAGAATCGGTTAAAAATTCAACAAAACCATAACCCTCAGGATTTCCGGTCTGTTTATTCCGTATTACTTTCACAGAATTTACCTAAACAAAATAAATCAAGCTTATGCGTTTCCTCAAACAATCTATTTCACATGAAGAACATAAGAATGCAATATGTACCTCGTTGGTAGCAGCAAAGCAATTGTACAAGTAATTTTCATCCATCCAGTAGTGCAAATCTCCAACCCACGAGCTCCTAACATTGTCATAATGGGCATGCTGTGGCACTCCTTGGGGCTGCATAAGGGGCTGAGGAGGAGGCTGCATCATCTGAGGCGGCTGCATAAGCTGCTGAGGAGAAATCCCTGTTCGGCATATCCTGTAAGACTGTTGTCATGATATCTCTCTGAGCATCTTCTGGCATTTTAACAACTTGCGAAAAAACAAGGCGCACATGAGGCTGGGCATCCCAATCTTGTCATGATTTCAGCTAATGCAGCGGTCATTTTCTGGTGGGATTATAGGCCTCCCTCCCTATTTACAACAGCCAAGGCTGCCTGCACTGCAGTCATGTTCTGAAATGGGAGGTCATGTTCTATTCTGCAGTCATGTTCTGTAACAATATACCACACAAGAGACTTCACACAAGCTCCTATAAAATGCACCACATTCTGATGCCTCAAAATAGTAAGCATTCGAACCTCTTAGGTGAATTGTTGCTCCATAAACTGAGCACGCTCCAGGTTATTCTCGGGGCGTTCTAAGACCTTCACAGCAACATCTTCTCCATTATAAATCCCTCTGTACGATTTCCTAAAAGCCCCCCTGCGCAAAAGGAGGGGATTACCTGCAGCAAAGAAGGACATGTAATCGGCCTTGATATGCAGTTGATCTCCACAAATTATTTGGATGCCAGCGTGTCGCATGCAATTATCTGATGTACTCCCCCTCTGGATTCAAACAGACCTGCTAAATAGCATGCAGAGAGCAAGATATAACATCCGAAATATTCACACCAAGCGTCGTGCTGTATAAACTTCTCAAGAATCAACCCACTACGAACGTTTCAGGCTCCTTCTCGCTGATCAAGGCGCAGGTTACAAGGTCCTGCCTGAATAATGGCTCTTCTTTTTTTTCTCTGTTCTGCTCCATTCTGCCTAGTCCTATAACTAATGTTTCTTGCCCTTTGTCTTTCTGATGCCTGTCGGACTAATTGACCCAATATAAATACCACTCTATTCTTCTCGGTAAAACCACAACCCACTACAACCATCACGACCCAGATGCTAAAAACAACATTCCATGGCCTGGAGAAGTTTCTGGCATCCAATACAGGCCTCAAAGGTCCCATCCCTGTGGCATTCAACTAAGACCTCGATTATGGCCCTAATCCACACAACCCTAAAGCAAAAACCCTAAAAATAATGGGAGGATATTCACACCCACCACAAAAGATGCCTCCACCACAAGATTTGCCCCCTTTTCTAAAATCAACGGCTAACAAAAGGGTGCACTCTAGAAATACTATTTAGTACACCTGAATGAATACGGCCACCAAATCATATGAAAACCTTAGAGAAAATAGTACAAAAACAGAAAAAAACCCCCTGTTATAATGCTAGATATTGGCAACGGGGGAGTTACTTTGTTATGTAAGACATGCCAAATATATGTGGCACAAATAACCAATATATGTGGCTTGTAATTCAAGGCACAGAAACTTCTATCAACTTAGCAGTTTGTTACTATGTCCCGAGGAATAAGAAAATATGCTCGACCACAGATGCTTCATGTGATGACCTGTGCCTTGAACTTGAGCGGGATATAATGCAGTTCCAAGAAAAGGGGGAAGTCATCCTAGTTGGTGACTTTAACAGTAGAACATGTAAGAAGCAAGCAACTACCTATACATGTTCGCTCATGCCAAGTTTTTGCTTCCTGCACTTTGATAGCAGTGAATGCTGCATTAGAATTGGATGCCCAATACAGCTGATAGATATATTGTCAGCCCTCTCCCCTTTGGCAATGATCTCCTCCTGCTTGATTTTGACAATACATCGTCCATTGCCAAAATTTATGAAATAGTGTGCATCATCCATCTTGGAAATGGACAAGAGGTTGGCTTCAAGGTCTGGTACATGCAACACATTCTTTAGGAAGAGCCCGCCTTGTGGCAGTGCAAGGTTCATACTGCCAACTCCTGCAATTTCCAATTTTCCTTTTCCTATCCTTGCTTTTCTGCCTTGAATTGATTGCCAAAACATGACTCTGAACTATGATTTAAGCAACTTCACCTTCCAGCCATGGAGGGCAACCCTCCGTGCGTAACACCTTGTTTATCTTTTAGTTTTTGATGTAGCTGTTGCCAATATTTACCAATAATCAAGCTCATCCATTACCAATATTTACCAACATTAAAGTTTAACCATTGCCAATATTAAAGTTCAACCATATATTTATGTCATTTTTAATGTCATTTCTGTATCCCTCTTATTTTTTCCCCAAATGACTTTTTTTTAAAGATTTTTTTATACTCCGCTTTTTTTATACCTCGCTTTTTCTTCCCACCCATATTTAAATTTTGAAATTTGGTACACATCTTTGAGCCGGAGGTCCCCTTGTACCACACTCTTTGTTTCCAGAAGAAGCTGCCATAGCCATAGCTCGGATGCTTCGACAGACTTGAAACATCTACGCTCAGACGCCCCGACGGACTTGAAACATCTACTAAAGACTAATGTTTTCGAGGGCAGATGAGGGCCCTAATATTTCATTTTTCCCTTTGTTTTTTGCAATGGAAACCATGGCCGACTTCGCTTCAACACCTACCCCAAACCATGGCCTCATAATAATCTGACTCTTATCTGTTATCTTGGCTATGGCTGAAGCAGGGCGAGTCTACTTGACCTGATAACAGGCCCCCTAGCCTTGGCCTCGTCCTCGTCAGAAGAGAAGGGCACTGTCTGCTGTAATCTTTTGCCTGAGGTCACTGCTTCAGTAGTTGCCTCTGACCCTTAGATGCTCTTACGGACTACAGATCTGGCTCTGTTACATGCTACATATCCTTACTACAAATCCGACTTTGTGCTTTGTGAATGGGGAAAAGGGAGGCAAGAGATCTGCAAAGACTGCCTCAAAGATTGACAGCGGCCATGGCTTTCTGTCTGCTTTCCCTAAATCTTCATCTGCGGCTATGTCTTTCAACGAAGTTCTTCTGCAGCCATGGCTTTCTGTGCCATTGTTCCCTTCTTGATTCAGCTTGAACCGGTCAATTTCTTGCACTTATAAACTCCAGCATACCACTTGAAAACTGCATGTGAAGGGTTGGTATGCCACGAAGATGAGTTTTTCTAGTTGATTCATGAGACAAGGGGCTTCCGGAGGCTCTGGCCGGATGGAAAGACACTTTTTACTCTAGAGCTTCAATCTCCTATATGCAGAACAACAGCCACAAGGCAGAGTTGTATGCCTGGGGCCACCAGTCCCACTTGTTTTGGGCCTTGGTCGAGCCGGTCCTCTTGTATGGGGCAGAAGTGTGGGGTCCGGTGATATCCCTCAACACCTGGAATGACCTCGAGCAGGTGCAAAAAGCCTTCTTGGCACAAGCCCTTTCGGTAAAGTCCACAGTTCCATACCAGATCCTACTCCAGGAGACAGGTTTTCTACCCCTTCAACGGGCTGCATTGGAATGCCATATCATTTACTTTCAGAAGATGGTCGCTATGGGTGATACACGTTTGCCCAACCTTGCTTTGACGATGGCGATGGGTCCCCAACGCCTCAAAGCCTGCTGGAAGGACAAGCAAGCTCAGTGCTTCTCACGCTGGGGTGTACAGGCAAACAGATGTGTACATATGTAAGGACAAAGAAAGATCACAAGGCAATGCAGATACTCTGATGCACGTTAAGCTGGCACACTATTAGCAGCAAGTTAATCCTAGGCTTACGAGAGGCCCACACCAATACTTGTACACCCATCTTCCCATGAAGAAGCGCAGACTTA
This sequence comes from Isoetes taiwanensis, assembly GCA_021234155.1. Lineage (NCBI taxonomy): Eukaryota > Viridiplantae > Streptophyta > Lycopodiopsida > Isoetales > Isoetaceae > Isoetes > Isoetes taiwanensis. Next base: position 7,790,412 of record JAJEKV010000048.1, on the reverse strand, counting down.
TAGCTTCCATTTGCACGGGTGCACATCATCTCCGCATTGAGACAGAACGTTGGGCTCGGGAAGCACGGGAGGAAAGGATTTGCCAGTGTTGCCATCAGGGCGCCATTGAGGATGAATGTCATGCCCTCCAGATCTGCCCAGCATTTGCCCATATCCGAGAGCAGTATGTTCGATTACTAGTACATGGCCAACCATTGCATGAGTTATTGAATACGGCGTCAGCGGGTTTGTTGGGGTCATACCTCCAGGAGGTTATGGATGCACGGACTCAGTTGTGTCCTCTGGGACAGTATTGAACTGTCCTATACAATTGTACAGTGTGCCAGTATACTTATTACTGCTAAGATTTTTCCCTCGAAAACCCTTCGGGGCGGGGGTTTTTTAATCCTGACAGTAATACGCTTGATGCTCTCTTTTTGTTTGGGTCCCATAGGCCAATCGGTCTAAGTAGACGATAAAAAATCTATTCTATTCTATTCTATTCTATTCTATTCTATTCTATGAAATGGAGAATAGACCTGCAAGATTAGAAGGTCTGTTAATGCAAATAAGCTTTCTGGCAGATTTCCTTGCTTCTTAAAAGCTCAGTTTTCCATGGATCCAAGCTCGTCGGATGGTTATGGCATACAGATCAAAAACAAGATATGATTTATGATCATCCCCGAGCTGCCAAGATTGCAAATTCTTCTCTGGAAAAACCACATTATGGCAGTATCACAGTAGTTTTATAACAAAGTTGGGCAATCCCTAATGGTTGTTTCCAGAAGCACATAATCTGGTGCAAGATCTCCAACAAATATGGAATGATGTGGACCACAATCACCACGCCTGTCCCCTATGCCAAAGGATGCCCAGTTTAACCGAAAAAGTTGTTCACAATTTGGCATTGGCATTCCATTATAAGTCTGAAGCACTTTCTCTGCTCCAGACTGGGTTAAAAATTCAACAAAACCATAACCCTCAGGATTTCCGGTCTGTTTATTCCGTATTACTTTCACAGAATTTACCTGAACAAAATAAATCAAGCTTATGTGTTTCCTCAAACAATCTATTTCACATGAAGAACACAAGAATGCAATATGTACCTCGTTGGTAGCAGCAAAGCAATTGTACAAGTAATTTTCATCCATCCAGTAGTGCAAATCTCCAACCCACGAGCTTCTGCCCTGTAAATATGGCGTTTCAAGGAAATCAAGCAGCCTTCCAGCTCTACCCTGCTAAGGTTATCCGGCTCATCGCCATCCTTCATCAACTCTCCACGACGAATGAGCTTCCTGAGTTGGCTTCTCATTTCTTCTGTGCCATTTTGGTTTATCTCGTTCTGCACCTCAACCTGAAGCTGATTCGCATGAGCTAATATTGGCTCGGCGATATGGCACTGCATTTCGCTCATTGTGAATCCATAGCTGCGCCTGGTTCGGACCATTCTGACTGGCACGAATATGAATCTACACTATGCAGATTTGCGAATGCCGGCTGCTGTGGCGAGACCACGTCTACAGAAGGCGCTTGGGCGAGACACAAACTCGGTTGGCACTTTTTGGGCTTTATAGATACAAGGCCTGCCATCCCACCTACCTGCACACATTTCGAAAATTTGCATCATTCTACTAAATAAAACCCTTATTTTCTAAAAAATCGGGTACATTTGGGAGTCATATGGACTCAGCCAAAGTCCACAATTAATGAAATTATGCTTAATGGGCATGCTGTGGCACTCCTTGGGGCGGCATAAGGGGCTGAGGAGGAGGCTGCATTATCTGAGGCGGCTGCATAAGCTGCTGAGGAGAAATCCCTGTTTGGCATATCCTGCAAGACTATTGTCATGATATCTCTCTGAGCATCTTCTGGCATTTTAACAACTTGCGAAAAAATAGGGCGCACATGAGGCTGGGCATCCCAACCTTGTCATGATTTCAGCTAACGCAGCGGACATTTTCTGGTGGGATTATAGGCCTCACTCCCTATTTACAACAGCCAAGGCTGCCTGCACTGCAGTCATGTTCTGAAATGGGAGGTCATGTTCTATTCTGCAGTCATGTTCTTTAACAATATACCACACAAGAGACGTCACACAAGCTCCTATAAAACGCACCACATTCTGATGCCTCAAAATAGCAAGCATTCTAACCTCTTAGGTGAATTGTTGCTCCATAAACTGAGCACGCTCCAGGTTATTCTCGGGGCGTTGTAAGACCTTCACAGCAACATCTTCTCCATTATAAATCCCTCTGTACGATTTCCTAAAAGCCCCCCTGCGCAAAAGGAGGTCCCATGTTCGATCTTCTTAGGTCTATGGTCCATTCATCAAATCATTTTAAATGTTTAAACAATGCCCGTAGAACATCTCAGTGGTGCAGAATATAGCCTATATAAACAAAGAGCCCGATTCATTCATTCATTCAACTTAGTACACATTCTTTTCAGTAAGATGGATCAGATGTCTTCATGGTTGGTGGCAGGATTAATCCTGTGGGGAGTATCAGCCCCTGTTCAATCTGCAAGATGTGTTCTGGCAGAGCGGGGCGTCCTGCTGAAGCTCAAGTCAGGGCTAAGGGAGTTCAGTGCCGCATGGAACACCACAGACTGCTGCAAATGGGAGGGGATTACCTGCAGCAAAGAAGGGCATGTAATCGGCCTTGATATGCAGTTGATCTCCACAAATTATTTGGATGCCAGCATGTCGCATGCAATTATCTGATGTACTCCACCTCTGGAATCAAACAGACCTACTAAATAGCATGCAGAGAGCAAGATATAACATCCGAAATATTCACACCAAGCGTCTTGCTATATAAACTTCTCAAGAATCAACCCACTACGAACGTTTCAGGCTCCTTCTCGCTGATCAAGGCGCAGGTTACACAGTCCTGCCTGAATAATGGCTCTTCTTTTTTTTCTCTGTTCTGCTCCATTCTGCCTAGTCCTATAACTACTGTTTCTTGCCCTTTGTCTTTCTGATGCCTGTCGGACTAATTGACCCAATACAAATACCAGTCTATTCTTCTCGGTAAAACCACAACCCACTACAACCACCACGACCCAGATGCTAAAAACAACATTCCATGGCCTGAAGAAGTTTCTGGCATCCAATACAGGCCTCAAAAAGGTCCCATCCCTACGGCCCTAATCCACACAACCCTAAAAAAAGGATTTTCACACCCACCACAAGATTTGCCCCCTTTTCTAAAATCAACGGCTAACAAAAGGGTGCACTCTAGAAATACTATTTAGTACACCTGAATGAATACGGCCACCAAATCATATGAAAACCTTAGAGAAAACAGTACAAAAACAGAAAAACCCCCCTGTTATAATGCTAGATATTGGCAACGGGAGAGTTACTTTGTTATGTAAGACATGCCTTTTGTCCTATGGTACAGGCCATCAAAAAGGGCACAAATAACCAATATATGTCGCTTGTAATTCAAGGCACATAAACTTCTATCAACTTAGCAGTTTGTTACTATGTCCCGAGGCATAAGAAAATATGCTCGACCACAGATGCTTCATGTGATGACCTGTGCCTTGAACTTGAGCGGGATATAATGCAGTTCCAAGAAAAGAGGGAAGTCATCCTAGTTGGTGACTTTAACAGTAGAACATGTAAGAAGCAAGCAACTACCTATACATGTTCGCTCATGCCAAGTTTTTGCTTCCTGCACTTTGATCGCAGTGAATGCTGCATTAGAATTGGATGCCCAATACAGCTGATAGATATTGTCAGCCCTCTCCCCTTTGGCAATGATCTCCTCCTGCTTGATTTTGACAATACATCGTCCATTGCCAAAATTTATGAAATAGTGTGCATCATCCATCTTGGAAATGGACAAGAGGTTGGCTTCAAGGTCTGGTACATGCAACACATTCTTAAGGAAGAGCCCGCCTTGTGGCAGTGCAAGGTTCATACTGCCAACTCCTGCAATGTCCAATTTTCCTTTTCCTATCCTTGCTTTTCTGCCTTGAATTGATTCCCAAAACATGACTCTGAACTATGATTTAAGCAACTTCACCCTCCGGCCATGGAGGGCAACCCTCCGTGCGTAACACCTTGTTTATCTTTTATTTTTTGATGTAGCTGTTGCCAATACTTACCAATAATCAAGCTCATCCATTACCAATATTTACCAACATTAAAGTTTAACCATTGCCAATGGGTGCTTTTTTAATGCTGATACTCATTTTTTGGTCGCGTCCAGCACCCTTTCAGCACCCCACGGGCGTACGGATAACAGAGCAGTACCTACGGCGTGACGGGTACGGCCTCTCACTGCAGTGCAGTCGGAATTGAAGAATGGCAGCGTCCTTGATGATTGGGTTCCCGCTTCGAGGTCTTCCAAATCATTTACTTTAGGCAGATTTAATCGGAAGCTTTTTTGATTTTTAGAGCAAGGAATTCTGAAACTCCTCCGCTTCAAACAGAGTTTCGGCTATGGCGCTAAAATCCTTTCTTGTGGGTTTTTTTTATTTCTGTGTTCTTTTAGTCTATGTTTCCGACCGATTCTTAATGTTTTTATTTTGGTTGCAGGAAATTCAGAAGAAATTGCCTTTGGCAAGAACTGCGCGGGAATTTCATGAATACAGAGATTTGTGTGATGAGGGTATGAAACCAGTGGATATCAAAGCAGAGGATGTGTCTGATGCTGATTTCCACCATGTATGGAAACAAAAACTGCGGTTTGGTAAAATCAATGTGAAGCATATTCAACCTAACTTCAAGACCCTGCTTTTTGATTTGCTGGCGAGGATTTACCCGGAAGGAGTTACAAACAATGAAGTGAGAACCACCTTGGCCCGGGCGTTTGCATGGTCTCATACACCTAGAGCCGAAGCTAATCCGAAAGATTATAAGGTGAACTGGGCTCAATTTGCCTATGAGAGCTACAAATATTCTCAAGAACGAAAAGGTAGACCACTGGAAGCTTCACATTATGAAAGCAACTGTAATAAAATATTGAATCATATGAGGCACTTGAATGCTATGAAGAAAGAGAAGGAAGATTTGCTTGCATGCAAGAAATCAGACTTACTGAGAAGACAAGGAGCTGTAGGTGCAGAGAATATTGCTGTCAATGCAATGAGAGAGCAGCTAGCTATAATTCAGCAGTGTAAAGCGAGTCTTATTTCTGATATTCCTAATTCTGAGGCAGAAGTAGCTGACTTGAACCTGCAGGAGAAAATGTTGGCAAGTTTATTGAATAACACATTGGAGAAAATAGGTGGCACAGAAAATGAAGAAAAAATCAAAGAAGAGATAGAGGAACTTGAGTCTTCTATAACAACCTGCTATGAACATATAGATTATTGGCATGCTAAGTCCAAGCATGTTAGTTTTTTGCAGAAGAATGCCAAGAGCTCGAAAATGAAAATTGGTATGGCTACTTATGACTTCCCTTTCAATTCTTTTTATGATACTTGTGAATCTTGTGGCCTTCTGTTTAACTCAGAGTATGAGTTGCATGTGAAGCTGTCTGAATGTAATCACAAATATCATCTCATCTGTTTTAGTCCTGTGTTGGAAAGCATGAACTGCCTTGCATCTCAGTGTAAAACAAAGGTTCCTTCTAGCATTTTGCAAGAACTGGGATATCCAGAGTATGCACAGGTAGAAGAAGAAAATGAAGAGGAAGCTGGTGAAGAAGAAACTGAGGAGGCAGAACCTGCTGAGACAATGCCTAAGTCTTCAAAAAAAAGACTGACATCTGAAGGTAGCAGCTCGAAATCTGAAAGCTCGAACTTTGAACCAGAAAGGAAATTGAGGAGGAGGGTTACCACCAGATCATCCTCGAAGAAGAAACCTTCAACTGTTTTTCTATCAGGTACTTGCTTTCCAAATTATTTGTTTTCTTATTTCTTATTGTATTGAAGTTTGATTTTTCTGCTGTTATGCAGACATTATAGATGTTGATAAAGCAAGTCCAAAGAAATTTTCACACTTGTCACCTGAAGTTTCTCCTGTCAAGCAGTTCAGGAAATCAGCCACAACTTCAGCACCAGGCACAAGCCAACCAACTGTTCCAGAATCCTCAGCTGATGGTGATGATATGTTCCACAGGGTTGTGGAAATTGCCAAGTATGTTGAAGTGGAGGTTGGAGAAACTGTCAAATCAGCTGAAGCAGTAGAGGTTGTGGTCAAATCTGCTGAACCAGGAAGTGTTGAGATTGAAGCAGTAGTTGAAGGAAATCAGGGTAATGAAAGTGTTGAGTCTTCTGAAAATGAAGAAATACCAATAATTGAGGCTATGTACAAATCTATCGAGAAGACCAAGAAGAAACAAGCTTCCATCAAAACTAGTGTGCAGTAGACTAGGAAGTCCAATACTATGTAGCTTTTAGTTTGTCCATATTTATATATGAATTTTGTCCATACAGAACTAAGCAGTATTACAGCACTGCAATTTTGTACACAGCAGCACTGCAATTTTGAACAGAGCAGTGCTGCAATTTTGTAAACCAGACTACTTATATGAATACATCAGTGCTGCACTTGTTTCAACTTGTACAGTTTAAGAAATTAGACAGTAATGATGAACTGTAAATACAAAATGATGGTACAAATGTGCTGACAACATACTATACAATTTTATTAAGATTGTGGTGGATAGCATTCATCACCATACACATGATTATGAATAATACGAGATACAAGACATGATTTCCAATAATACGATATCTAATTCAGCAATATGCCAGGTCATCACTGCTTATACGAATTATTAGACATCTAAATCTATTTAAGTGTTATATGCATTTCAGTTCTCAGTTCTCTCAAGTTTCTCAATTTCTCTCAAGGTCTTCATCACAGTAGCAGAAGTAAACGAGTTCATGGCGCTTGGAGTCACAGCTGCCAACAATGTTGCTGAATGGGCAGCTCGAAGTCCTCCTACAGCAGGAAGGCTACTTGAACATGTCTATGTTCACAATGGCGTTGTTCAAGTAGATTTTCCTTTCCTGGTGCATTGCTTTTTTTCTGGAACCTGACACTCTTCAACTGCATTTGTATCTTGAGCAAATGTGCTGCTCTTATCTGGTAGACTGTCCAATATACATTCATGCACACTACTTGGTAGCTCGAACAAATTTTTCCTGAGGTTTAACATTTCAAAATTGCAGGCTGTTATGAGATGGCTGTAAACACTGCACTCTGGTTCTTCTGATAACAGTTCATACACGTTGCCTCCAATCAATTTGTAGAAATGGCCAGATACAACCACCTCTTTTCTTGCAAATTTCTGCCCCCAAGGATCTTTGAATGCCTTCTCAACAACATGTTTAGGCTTTGTGCATCTCAGCAAGTAGAAATCTACTTTCTCCTTATTGTTGTCTTCTGCAGGTACAGCAAAGTTATCCCCAACATCTGTAATGTCTGATTTCCAGTTATGATCTCCCTCATAAACAGGACCTTCTGGTCAGTAACCTTCTTTACAAAAGGAGGTTTAAGTGCATGGAACACTGAAAAGGATATCTCAAATTTTGGATGCTCTCTTTTAAACCTTTGGTAAAATGCAACCTGCAAAAAAAAGACTTGCAAACTCAAAAAAAAAATGCATAGCAGCAAAGAAGAAGTTGTATCTTACCTGAGTCTCCTCTAGAAAATGTAAAGGATGTAGGATCTTCTCACCCTTGGCTGTTCTTATCTGCAAAACATGCTTTTTACAAGGTGAAACTCTAGTATTGTGTTTCCAAAAAGTTACAACAAACTGGCTCTGTTTAGGGGTGAGCTTGTCACATCTGGTCTTGTTTTTAAACATTGACCAAGGTCCATCACCATGTTCTGCCCTTATCCTCTTGCCAACATTAGCTGTCACAATTTTCCTGTTTAAACACATCTCTTTAGAAAATGCTGCTTTGTTTGTTTTTTCAGAAACTGCAAAAAGCATAGCAGCATTTCTCGCCCTTTGCACATCATATCTTCGCACATTCTTGAGTGAAGCAAACGATTCTTTCAAGGTATCTACAATTATCTGCCTTGTCTTTTGTTGTTTCTTGTTTTGGATCCCAAAATCAGGCAGCCACTTTGAAGCTCCAATGAGAATTTCTCTGCTGTCCTGCACATGAACTTGCTCACAGAGTTTGTTGAATGAGTTAGCAACATCTCTAGAAAGTTTTTGTTTCTTTCTAATGCTGAGTCGACCAGAATACAATGCTTCCTCATCTACTTTCTCTTCCCTCTCCTTTTTTTTTTTGTCTCTGTTGCCTTCTCATATCTGCTTTTCTCTTCTTTCTTGCTTCTACAAAAAAACGAACTGATTATGGAGACTTAAAGGAAAAAACAAAAAAGCAAAACGAAATAGCTTTACTTTCTGCTGCTATAATCTGATTTGCTAATTCCATATCTGAGATCTGAGTATGTGGTTCCATAGATGAAACTTCTGGAACTTCTACGTCCTCTGTAACAGAAATAAACTTCCACTTAGTTCTAGAACAGAAACCAAAGAATCTGGCAAAGAAACTAACACACTAAGCACAATAAAACAGTAACAAGTTTTTTTTAATGCAAATAAGGTACTTACCTTCATTATAGTCACTTGCAGTACAGTCATATAGATTATAGTCTTTTGCATTATAATCATTTGCATTATAGTGACCTGCATCCTCTGTGTAGTTATCATTCCTTCCAACCGCACAAGTTTCTTCTAGATTTTCTAACGAAATAGAAAGCAGAACATCAGCACAACTTACTGTCACTAGAAAACTAGCATAAACTAGCATTAACCTGTGCTGTAATTTCCTCCCAGGCTTTGTGCAGCAATTTTATCTGCAAGCAAGCAGCTTCTCTGAAGAAATTCCTGTGACATTTTCTCAAGGCTCTCCACATCTGAAATGAGCTTGGAAGCCATCTCTGAATACCCGAACTTCGCTGCTGAAGCGAGAAATCGATCCTTCCACTGAATAGCCATATCTGAATACCCGAACTTCGCTGCTGAAGCAAGAAATCGATCATTCCACTCAATTGCCATGTCTGCATAGATAAAAAAGCTTAATTGCAAAGCTCAGCGAATTGTGTTTGATCAGCGAATTCGAAATAGAGCAAACACAACCTGCAAGGCCGGGATTGATGAGTTGGCAAGATCCTCAGCCCAGGATTGGCAACGGAATCTCCCGCGCAGACACTCCGACGAAGGTGGCAAAGCTAAAGGCGGGAGCGGGAAGGGTAACAGCACTTTTCCAGCACCCGCGTCGCCACCCTGCTTTTTTGGGTACCAGTATTAAAAAACCACCCCAATATTAAAGTTCAACCATATATTTACGTCATTTTTAATGTCATTTCTGTATCCCTCTTATTTTTTCCCCAAATGACTTTTTTTTAAAGATTTTTTTATACTCCGCTTTTTTTATACCTCGCTTTTTCTTCCCACCCATATTTAAATTTTGAAATTTGGTACACATCTTTGAGCCGGAGGTCCCCTTGTACCACACTCTTTGTTTCCAGAAGAAGCTGCCATAGCCATAGCTCGGACGCTTCGACGGACTTGAAACATCTACTAAAGACTTCGAACGCTCAGACGCCCCGACAGACTTGAAACATCTACTAAAGACTAATGTTTTCGAGGGCAGATGAGGGCCCTAATATTTCATTTTTCCCTTTGTTTTTTGCAATGGAAACCATGGCCGACTTCGTTTCAATACCTGCCCCAAATCATGGCCTCCTAATCTGACTCTTATCTGTTATCTTGGCTATGGCTGAAGCAGGGCGAGTCTATTTGACCTGATAACAGGCCCCCTAGCCTTGGCCTCGTCCTCGTCAGAAGAGAAGGGCACTGTCTGCTGTAATATTTTGCCTAAGGTCACTGCTTCAGTAGTTGCCTCTGACCCTTAGATGCTCTTACAGACTACAGATGGGTCCTCGCACGCTACGGGTGGCATAAATGACGCCATTTTTAGCCCTAAATAATAGCGCTAATTAAGGGGGTTTAACCGAATTTTTAAATTTTATTTTAGCATTAAATCCCGCCCATGGGATCCTAAACCGTCGAATCTTTCCAGCTTTCCTACTTTCTTGGAGTTTCTTGGATCGGATTCAGAAACATAGCTGCTCCCCATCGAGATCCCCGTACATTGCTTGGTTAACTGGCCGGATCAAATTGTTGTGACTGTACTGCTCCCACAGCAGTAATTATCGAAATCCGTTATCTGTACCATTCTAAACAATTGACAGTCATTAGATTCAACAAAATCCCCAATCGAGATCCCATTTCCCTGCCTGGTTAACTGGCCAGAGTAAATTGCTATGACTGTGCTGCTTCCACAGCAGTAATTATCGAATTCGGTTATTTGTACCATTCTAAACAATCGATTGCCAGACAATCGAGATCCCATTACTCTGCTTTGTAAAGACCTCGGATCAAATTGCTCATCTGAATAATTTCCCAGACTCAAGAAAAGTTGTTTTAGTGGTAAGCACCTAATCTTTGTTGACAAATCTTTGGGAATGGTAAATAATGTGGAAATGGTTTCATTCTATTATATTTCATGCTTCTATATTGAAGACAAAGGTTAATGTAGCAGGTCTGGAGGATTGCATTCCAGGTGTGGAGAATTTTTTGGGCTTGGTATCAGCGGAAAGTACAGCTTAGTAATGTTTGGTCGTGCAAGTTCAGTAAGTTGATGCTAACGAGTTTAGCATTTGGTACTATGTTTGCAGACAATCAGTTAGCAAATTATGCTAACAGGTTATATTGGTACTATGTTTCGCAGGCTGTACTTGCTAGTTAGTATGTGCTGTGTACCCGAGTTACTTAGTGATTTCGTGCTATGTTTGCAGGCAACATTTGCTAAGTAGCAGGTTACATTAAGAACGTGAATTTTGTGCTACACTTGCAGCAATTGTTATTAGCGGCGGTTGCTAAGAAGATGAAGTTCAGTGCTAAGTTAGAAAGAGTTAGCTGCTATTTAGCGGGTAAAAGCATGTTAGGGTGTACCACTTTTGGAACCTGCAAAAGTACATACACTAGGTACTTCAGAACTGGGTACTTTCTCATTTTTATTTTCATTAAAACTAGTACAAAAGCCCAAAATAAAAGTCAAGGACGCATTAATATTCAAAGTTAAGATAAAGATAATGCTACTGGAGACCAAAATATATATAAAAGTTCTAGAGTGTACCTTTTATTGAGATATTACACAAGTACCCAGTACCCAGTCCTGGGTACCTTTTTAGGTACTTTTTTGGTCACTAAATAATACTTTTTAAGGGACACCCTAACATGCTTTTACCCTAGCATGACATACTAAGCATTTGCTATTTTGCAGACAGTATAGTGTTGTCCCGTACGCGTACCATACCGTACGTACTGTATGTATTTTTTAAAAAATACATTTTTTTTTCAGCCATACGTACCTTATGTACGTTTGGAGTATTTTTTAAAAATCAAAAAACAGTGTTTAAATAGAATAAAACAGTGAAATAAAACATAAAACTGATGTCGGGGAAGTTGGTTAGCATGTTAGTTTGCTATCTAGGAGGCCCAGGTTCAATTTTTCGTAAGTGCAAGTTTACTGTTCTGTGAAAAACAAGTAGTATTTTACAAAAAAAAAACGTCAGGAGTATTTTTTAAAAATACGTACATACGTACAAGTACGGTACGGAATGGATCCTTTTCAAAAAATACGCGTATTTTTGCAACACTGAGACAGTAGGCCCAAGGTAATTGGTGTTCATGACAATTAGTAATTATTTGGAAAAAGTAGCAGTTCATTGCTAAGCTCTTAGAGTTAGTACTATTCAGGATACTTAGTGCTATGATTTGGATTGGTTTAGTTTTTTGCAGACACAATGAAGAACTTCCAGTGATATATAATTTCAAAGCTGGTGTAGGGATAGAATGGCAACAAAGAAAACTCAACCTAAAGTGACCATAGACGAAGAGAAAGCAAGGAGGATGTTTGACACATCTGTATTGCCTTCTGAGGGCATGACCTCTTCAGATGTAAGAAAGGCAGATGTGGCTGAAGATGAGATAAGCAAAATATTTGGCTGTGTAAAACTGGTGGGTACCAAGCAAATTTATAAGTCTAGTCGAATGAATCCACTATTTGTGGATCAATTTATGAACATCTACAACCAAAGAACTGATGTTTGTGTTGGAGAGATTGGGAAGTTTTTTGCACGGGCATTCACTTTGCATGTGAGAGGACAAAAGATTAACTGGCAGTCATTTGTGGTTAAAATGAAGAAAAGTGTTACAGCTAAGGTTGAGAAAGAAGGTGAGTATGAGCCCTCATTTCCTCATACAAACGTTGTTGGTTGTGTAGTGGACTATTCTGTCATCAACTCCTTGATTGCTGGCTTAGATAAGCAGAAGGATGACTTGAATGTTAGAGTTAAAAATGCAGCCAATGAAATGAAGGGAAAAAGGAAGTTGTGGAAGAAGTGCAGGTACGAGGTGGATGCTGCAAAACAGCAAATTGAAGCAGCAAAGGCCAGGTGTGAGCACTCCAGTGTCATTACATTCCTGTCGTCAATGCTGGTTTCCAAGGAAAAGGAACTTTTGGAGGCGACAACAGCATATAAGAGTATGGAGGAAATTCACAAAGGGGTAATTGCTAATGACCTTTGCAATTACATAGTGCTCAATAATTATTCTTTCTGCTTCATCATTTTTTTTTATTTTTAAACAGGCAGAAGACGACGAACATAGACTCCAACCAAGGCTGGAGAAGTTGAATGAAATAGCTTCATCTCTAAATAAGATGTCTGGACTGCAACTCAACCTTCCATTTTTGGAACATCCAACATTCTCTACCGTAGCATTTGCAAAATTACAAAGTTGTTCTTTCTGTACATATGCCTATGACCCACTTTGTGTCTCAGCCATTGTTGCACATTGCATGCACAGTTTTCATCCAATTTGCGCTTACATATGTTTCTCAAAGAGATCAACTTGTCCCTCTTGTGAGAGCCAGATGCCTCATAATTGGTTCAGGTCCATTGGACTTCCATGTAGATCTGCACTGGATTCTGCTCCCAATTATAGTGCAGTGCAGTCTATTGAATGCACTCAAGATCCATCATTAAGCACACCTGCTCACTTGGAGGAGCCTGATATAATTATGCAATCCATTGAAGATTGCACTTTATTATCTTCCACAAGCCCAAACTTGAAGAGAGACAATGCTGAACAAAGTAATAGTTGTAAAAGACTGAAAAGTAAGTTATTCTTGTGAAATATAACTACTTTGGATTTCTCTTCTATAAGTACTTATTTAGTTTGATAATTTGAATGATGCAGGCTCAAGTTTGGGCTGCAGATGACGGCCTGACTCTTGTTTCGGGGGGTTAAGTCGGGGAAGAATCGTATGTCGCTACGATTCTCTAGCCGCCCGTGGAACCTCTAGACCCCGGGAAGGGGAGACGGAACCCTTCCTGCCTCGACGGACCGGGGAGATGCAACCTGGAGTAGTCTCGATGGGTGATGCCATGAGATTGCGTAATGCGTATCTGGAAGGCTAGAGCCGTACCAGAGCCCGATCTAGCCTATCTACAAAGTATGCACAGGAGGGGCGGAAGGAGTGGTCAACCCTAGTCATTGTCTCGAGCCAGCCCCGCCATCGTTATGACTCGGTCTGCTCTATCTTGAGGCCTAGCCGTCAGTCAACCTCCCCACGTGTCTGAGCCTTGGGTAGGAGCTCTCATGTTTTACGGCATGTGTTTATCTCTATTGTATCTATGGATGTATGGATGTGCTACACTTCGAGGTAGTTCGATGTATTGTTATTGCTAGTTCTGACGTTGTTTATGCTTCCGCTGTGATAGAGGCCCATAGGGGAAGGGCGCGCAAGACACCTTCGTGTCCCCTTCCCGCACTAGGGATACCCTGGAGTGCGAGATAGACGGAGGGCCCGTGCGGTCGAAGGACCGGATGGAGGATTTCCTATGGAGTGTACGACCAGGCGCCGTATATTTTGTAGGGAGCGTCACAGCCCGAATTTCAGAGACTTCAATCGTCCATTCAAAACTCCAAGGTCTGATGGCGCCTCTGTTCTTCAAGAATAAGCCTAACATATGATATGGGAAAGGAGGTTACGCAAAATGGTGGTAAGCCCGTATTTTCCTTCGTCCGTATACGGAGGTTTTGTAAAAAATAAAACCCCTAACCAGTCACGGTGTTGGTTTATATGAGTCCAACGTGGTGAAACCCCCGAGTCACAGCCAAACTAAGTTGAGCCAATTGATGTTGAGCTAGCTTAGCTTTTGTAGGGCACTCCAACTCTTCTTGAACCTCATATATGTCACTTGACATCCTTTTCTGTCCTAATGGCACCAGAAATATTGCCACCCTTTACATGAATCCAAGGTTAATTGCTCCATTTGCTGCTTGATTATAAACTGTCTGCCTAAGCCAGTTTGTGTACAGGAATTGTGACGATATTTTCAAGCTTCATCAAATGTCTTGCAGGGCCGAAGCTGACACCTGATATCAGCATCAACAAGAGCCTTCAAGAGATCAAAAGCTAGATCATCCTTCAATAGGCTTGGTTGTTGCAACCCATCCTAGGCTAATAACTGCCTTCAAATTCATGAAGTCCTGGAAGATAAATCCCTGGGTTGAAAATTCGTTCCATTCAGAATAGGGTTAAAAGATAATTTCCAAGGATGAAGACTTCCCATAACTGTTTGAATAAAAACCTCCAATGAATCATTCTAAAGATTTCGACTCTGATGTCCAATTCTAATTGTAGCAAGATGTTTACAAGTTAAATAATAATATTACTGGATCACATGAAATCCTTTATGCAAGAGACATTCAGAATCTATTCGAGTCTGGAACATCAGGTCAGGTGGTAGGTTTTTCTGCAGAAACTACATGCATAGATGCATGTAGTTTTTTTAGCAGTTAAGAACAACAAACAGAGAAATCAATAAATATTTTCTTTCAATCATGTTGTTTTAAAGGTCAACACTTGCTCTTCTTAGATTGCGTGGAGGGTATTGATGTTCAACGAGTTGGGTATGCATTATTCAAAGAAAGGAAGGACACGAAAGTGGCAGATGTATCTGGTCGGAGCTTTCACCATGGCCGCTTTATCCAGAAGTTGAGAACGAAAGCATCTTCACTACCCAAGTAATAGTCCATTTTGTAGTGGATTTGCTGTAGGAAGTCTTCTGATAACTTCTTTATTTGTTGACAGTATCATATTGCTGCAAGGAACAGTTCTTTCCTTGTTAGAAGAATATGGGGGTAGAGTGCATTATACACCCCCCCAAAAAAAAAAAAAAAAAACAAAAAAAAAGAAAAAAAAAAAACAATGGCTTATATTTGGTTGTTGATGCTTGAAATAGAGGGTTAAGATTGCGTTCCGTAGGATGGGGGGTTGTATAATGCACCGCTCCCCAAAAAATGACGAGGTAAAAGAAGTAAGATATAAGTCTCAAGACGGAGACTTCAACGTTTATGCCCCAATCACATTTGTGTGTGATAGATGCTTTTCAAACCTTAGGCACAAGCTGTGCATTCCCAAGGTATTATGGTTGCAAGTAATTATAGAAGAATTTCTTTTTTGTAGGTAGTTTTCAAGTTCATAGGTGCCAATTGCATAGTCATTTCCTACATTTGTCTCTGCATGTTTTGGCATGTTTCTCTATTCGCTCTGTAAAATCAAAATTTGTCAAGCCCCTCATGCATAATTATGAATGAATTATTAGCTTTGCTGTATAACAAGCCGTGAGCAGCAAAAAGCTTTGCAAAATCATCACACTTTTTAGTAGCACACATGCCTCGAGCAACCAATAGATCAAGTTATTTGCTGAATCAACCTGAATGCCTTTGCTACGGTCGTATTTGCCAGATAATTAACTTAGCAAATGAAAAAAATTCAATAAATAACAGAAGAAATAAGCTAAACTAAAGCATGAATTTACTTTCATACGACTCGGTTTTCCTGTGACTTGTGATAAGTTTCCCTATTTTGGAGGGAACATCCGCCATCAACATGCGTCTGACAGAAGACGCACGGCCATTTTTGAGATATCAATAGAAATAAAACGGCCCATCGCGTTTAACCATTTTGAGATATTATTTTGGCCAACAGGCCCTTTTGAAAACCATGACTAAAAAGAAACAAGCAGACGAGAAAAGAAAGAATGCAAACAAAAAACTAAATACTTACATCTAGGCTAGATGGCAATTTGTTACAGCCCACGATTGTGGTGACGACTGATCTGGTCTAGTCTAGAAAATAAAATTTTACATCTTTTATTAGATAATAAAACTTTGGCTTTTTTTTGCCACGTGGAAAATGAAGGTTCATGACTCATCCGGACGCTTCCGATGGTGTCCAGACCCTTCTACGCATTTAGTTCCCCCTTATATATTTCCTGCTCTTTTACAGCTATTTTGTGAAGCATTTGGTTCCGGCAATTTGCAGCAATTATGGCCTTAACTCCCTTCCTCGGTCGAGATCTTGGCTTGTTTGATCCCTTTTCTGATAAAATTTGGGATATTTTTGAGCATGATCCATCCAGACAGTTTGCCAAAGATGTGAGTGCCGTGGCTAATACTCGCGTTGATTGGGTTGAAACCCCTGACGCTCATGTCTTCAAGGCGGACTTGCCTGGTAAGTTCTTTTTCTTTTCAGTAGTCTTTTTATTTGTTCCTAACATTCTTGGAAAGACCATCTGATCTTCTACTTGTGATGATGTATTGATTTAATTTGCTGTGTGTAGGGTCTTATATGTTAGATCATGTCAGTTTTCTGGAATTATTCTTGCTTTTAGTCCATGAGGTCCAAGTACCATGTCGTCTTCGATTTTTTTGATCTTTTCTTGGTTCCATTTGATGAGTGCAATGTTTGATTTGATGAGGGTAATGTTTATTCTAGCTTAGCTTCCTGGAGATTGTTCTGATCCAAGTTGTGCTTGCTTTTTAGGCCTCAAGAAGGAGGAAATAAAAATTCAAATTGAAGATGGTCGCACATTGCAGATTAGTGGAGAGAGGAAGAAGGAAAAGTGCAAGAAAATGATAAGTGGCATCGTCGTGTAGAGCGTGCTCATGGGAGCTTTATGAGAAGATTCCGCCTTCCTGAGAATGCTAAAGTGGATGAGGTAAAAGCTAAAGTGGAGAATGGAGTTCTTACTGTTACTGTTCCTAAACATGAAAAACCAAAGCCTCAGGTCAAGGCTATAGAGGTATCTGGCTGATAGATAATGCAAATAAAGAGAATGAAACCTGCAGTTGATAGTAAAGCAGTTGATGAAAAGGTTTACTGTATATGGATAATTTTGTGAAATGAAAATATCTACTCTGCAGCTCTACATGCAGCTTTACATGTTAATGAGGTATCTTGTGTCCTGCTATTTCTCTGGGAATTAAAATTTTAAAACTCTTGAGCTTAGTTCTTGGTCTATGGATAATGCAGAGATTCTTCTATATTGATGTTAAGCTGTAACGCACATTTCCTCATTTTCTAATCTCCTGCACTTTTAGCATTTCTAATCTCCTGCACTTCTAGCAGCTTTTATTCTGTTCTAAGATCCAAATGTAAAGAATCTTCTGCTGGATATTTTACAGCATGCAATATTAAGTGCTTCCATGTATGCATCTGGTGAGATAAAAGCTGGGAGGAAAAGTGGTTACATTGCGTAAATTATTTTTGGCATTTAATCTTATTCAGGTAAAAGACCAACTTCAAGATTACTAAGGCTCCAACTCGAAAAACGAAAAGCTCGATTGAAACAATTTGAGCGCCAACACAGAAGCAAGAATTTGCAAAGAACCAGATCCCCATCTCGTGGGATTCTCTTTTATTTATAGATTCTCTTGTAGAAATCTTCGCAGAAACTTGCAAGATTTCTACAAGAGTTGTTGCAGGTTCGAGAAGGCATATCTTAATCACCCAAACCAAACATTCACTTCGCTTTACTATCATTTTTATTACTTATTTGTGAGTTTTTCCATTCCGTTGTACTTTAGTTGTCTCCTAGACCGTAGGGTCTCTACGAGATGTGAATAAATATTTTCATTTTCATTTTCATATAGAGATCCTAGAATACAACAAGCCTAATTAAGGCTCCACTAATTCTGTTACAACGTTCATATCCTAACTCTAAAAGTTCTCATTATAACCAGACATTCAGTTTCTGTTTTAACACTCCCCCCGTCTGATTATAATGACGAAGCCACGCCAAGAGTGCTGCAATGTAGCTTGAACTTTTCCCTGCACAGTGGCTTGGTTAGCACATCTGCTGGCATATCTTCAGTAGATATGTACTCCATCTGTATAGATCGGTCCACTACTTTTTCTCTTGTAAAATGATGATGAATGGAGATGTGCTTTGATCTTCTATGATCTTCTATGATGGACTGGGTTCTCAGTAAGGGCTATACTACTCTTGTTGTCATTGAAAATAGTAGTTGGCTCTTTCTGTGAATACCCGAGTTCTCCCAAGAATTGCCTCAGCCATACAGTTTCTCTCACCACGGCTGATGTAGCCATATATTCTGCTTCACAAGAAGACAGTGCAACTGAGGTCTGCTTCGAACTAGTCCACGTGACTGCTGTTCCATGTAGCATGATGCAAAAACCTGTTGTTGACCTCCTGTTATCTTGATCTCCAGCCCAATCCGCATCAACAAATAACACTAGTTTTACCATGGGATCATTTGAATCAGGTCCATACCTTAATCCCATGTTTGACGTGCCCTCAAGATATCTGATAATTCGTTTTACTGCAATCCAATCTTTGCTGCGGGATTTTGCATGAACACGCTCCTTTGCTCCTACCGCTTGTGCAATATCAGGTCTGGTACTAACCATGATATGCATGAGACAACCTACTGCATTTCTGTAATGAATACAATTCATTCTAACCTGCTCATCACTAGGCGTGGTTCCATCTCCTTGCTAAGTCGATATGGATTTGGCTGGCGGAGTATCTTTGGGCAAATACCCTTTCATTCCAAACCTGCTGCCTAGTCTGTGAATGGCGTGTGCCTGATGAATGATAAGGGTTCTCTTAGTTCTATCCCTTAGAACCTGGAGCCCCAAGCAAGTCTTGATTTCACCTAAATCCGTCATTCTGAATTCGGCTTGAAGTGCACGTTTCATGGATAGGACCCCATCCATGCCTTTGCTTACTATAATTAGATCATCCACATATACAATCACAATCAAAAACTGATTTTCTGCTCTTTTACAGTAGACATTCCACTCGGTCTTGCATCTGGTAACTCCTAGATTTTGCAGAAATCCATCAATGTGATTATACCAGCTCCTAGGGCTTTGTTTCAGACCATACAAAGCCCGATTCAATCTGCACACCTTTTCCTTGATCTGTTCATTGCATGAACCTGCTCACTGCTCCTACCGCTTGTGCAATATCAGGTCTGGTACTAACCATGATATGCATGAGACAACCTACTGCATTTCTGTAACGAATACAATTCATTCTAACCTGCTCATCACTAGACTGTGGTTCCATCTCCTTGCTAAGTCTGATATGGACTGCTGCTGGAGTATCTTTGGGCAAATACCCTTTCATTCCAAACCTGCTGCCTAGTCTGTGAATGGCGTGTGCCTGATGAATGATAAGGGTTCTCTTAGTTCTATCCCTTAGAACCTGGAGCCCCAAGCAAGTCTTGATTTCACCTAAATCCGTCATTCTGAATTCGGCTTGAAGTGCACGTTTCATGGATAGGACCCCATCCATGCCTTTGCTTACTATAATTAGATCATCCACATATACAATCACAATCAAAAACTGATTTTCTGCTCTTTTACAGTAGACATTCCACTCGGTCTTGCATCTGGTAACTCCTAGATTTTGCAGAAATCCATCAATGTGATTATACCAGCTCCTAGGGCTTTGTTTCAGACCATACAAAGCCCGATTCAATCTGCACACCTTTTCCTTGATCTGTTCAAATCCCTCTGGCTGGCGCATGAAAATTTCCTCCTGCAGAAACCTATTCAAGAAAGATGTTTTGACGTCCATTTGGTGTATTTCCATATCCTCTTGAGCTGCCAAGGCCAAAACCGTCCTTATTAAGGTCATCTTTGCTACGGGTGAGAATGTTTCCTCAAAGTCTATTCCTGCCTGCTGAGAGAACCCATGTGCGACAAGCCGTGCTCTAAATCTCTCAATAGATCCGTCACTAGCCTGCTTAATCTTGAACACCCATCTGCACCCCACGGCTTTCCTTCCTTTTGGTAGATTTACCAAATCCCATGCTTGAGTTAGATACATGGCATCCATCTCATCTTGCATAGCTTTACGCCCCTTTGCTGAATGAATCGAGGTCGGACAAAGCACGCTCTTTGACACCGGTTCGAAATTACGCACGGAAGCATTCAATATACATTTCTCTTCTCGTCGTATCCCACCGGTTTCCATGAGATTTCTCAAATAGTAATTCTGTTGAAGAGTCTCGCGGGGCTGAAAGTACTTCTTGTTCTTCCATTCTAACCATCGTTGTGTAGGGTGATGTCCCCTAGCACTTCTTCTTACTTCATCATGAGTGGCTTGTGGATCGAGCGGGGACACGCCGGCGTCATGTTCTGTTTCACTTAGAGCATTTGTTTCACTTGGAGCACTTGAAGCACTTGGTGCTGATTGCTGCTGCCCTTTTGCTTTTTCCCCACTATGACTGTTCTGTGTTTCATCATGAATTTCTAAACCACAGTTGGTATGTTCTTGATGCAAATTCTTTGTTCTCAATTTCATGTGACAATCTTTGAGCTCCCCAAACTCATCAAACCTTACATTCTTGCTCGAATGATCTTTCTTGTCTCTAGATCCATCAACCTGTATCCCTTACCCTCCCCGCAGTATCCAACAAAGATATACTTCCTAGATTTATCTGCCACCTTATGCCTTCTCTTTTCTTTTGGAACAAAAGTAAAAGCTGGAGACCCAAATACTTTCAAATGTGCTAGATCCGATTTAACACCGCTCCAGACGTCCTCCGGACAGTGGGTGCTCGGTTTTGAAGATAGCATGCAGTAAGTATGGCTTCAGCCCAAAAACGGTCTGACACCTTGGCCCATTTCATCATACTTAGTGCGCATTCCTTCAACGTTCTGATCTTTCGCTCCGCCACCCCATTCTGATGATGCTCATAAGGATTAGACAGCTGCCTTCTAATTCTGTCCTGCTGTAAGCATTTAGTGAACTCTCCAGACACAAATTCTGTCCCATTGTCACTGCGGATGGCTTCAATCAGATGTCCAGTCTCCCTTTCAACTTGTTTCATCCAAATCTTGAATGTGGCCAGCACGTCACTTTTCTTGTGAATAATAAATACAAAGCTTTTCCTTGAGAAATCGTCCACAATCACAAGGAAGTATTGACCATTCCCAAACGAACTGATTGGCATTTTTCCACTCAAATCTGTGTGCACCAACTGCAGTAATTTTGTGGCTCTCGTACCTTTCCTCTTAGTCTTCTTTTGAGTATGTTTACTCATAATGCAACCTTCACACATATCAAGATTGCCAGCACAATCACACTCCATACCTGTGACCATGTTTCCATGTTGTAGCTTCTGCATTCTGCTCTGATTGATGTGGCCAAGTCTGCAATGCCAAAGATGCAAGTCTCCATCGGGTCCTCTAGCTGAAAAAGCGTACGATCCCTTGCATGATCCCTGTTGCTGGAATTCAACTAGTTTGTATAAGAAGCCCACTCTCACACCTTTCCCCACAACTCGCTTAGAATCATTCATCAAGAGCATCTCATTTTGCTGGAGACATGCTGTAATTTCCACATCCGCCAATCGGGCCAGGGAAATTAGATTTCGTGCAAGCCCCAGTACATACAGTACCTGTGTTATGTTTCTTAACTTATCCGCGAACTGAAAAGTTACAGTGCCTGTTCCTGCAATCTTCAGACCTGAGGCTATCCCACTCACACTGTGCTCCTGATCTTCTGCCTTAAAATTATGTAGCCTCTCCCTATTGTTTGTCATTACATGGGTAGCAGTTGAATCCAAGATCCAGACCTTTTCTTCAATTCCGGATACTGCCAAAGCTTCTGCTTTAGATGCTTCAACTTCAGCCACCAACCCTTGTAGCATATTGCATGTTTCACCATCATCCATGCTTGCTTCCTCATCACTATCTGATGTATTGTCTTCCCATCTTGTTTCAAGAAACCTCCTGTATTCTTGGGCAAAATTTCCCATTTCTCTGGGTTCAAGAAAGGCTACGTTTGCCTCAGCTTCACTGTCTGCCTCCTTTTCAGATGGGCTGTCACTTTCTTCCGCGATATGAGCACTTAAACGCACTTGAAGCCCTCCCATTGCTCCACTTTTTTCTTGGAAGAGTACGGTCTTGTTTTCACCTCTTTCTCCTTTTGCTGTTTCTTTTCCCCATCTTTCTTGGAATTGCAGTTCCTTGAAATGTGACCTTTCTTCCCACATGTCCAGCACTCAAAATCTTTCTTTGTAGATCTGACTTTGGCTACAAATGCCGTCTCCTCCTCTTCTTTCTTCAGTAGTTGTGAGGCCTGCAACACTGCACTAGTCACAGCTTCACTTCGCAATGTACCACTTTGGCATCCCATGGCTTGTTTAATTGAAACATAAGAATTTGGCAGACTGGCTAAAATGGCCATAGCCAGATCTTCATCACTGATGTTATGCTTCAAGGCTCCTAACGGATCCGCCAAGCTCTCCATGTTACTGATGTGGTCCGCCGGATCATCTCCATCTGCCATTTTTGCACTGAAAAACTTCTGCCATAAGAACAATTTTTGAGAGGTATTGTAAGTCTCAAACGTCTTCTTGAGACATTCCCAGTCCTCCTTAGCAGTTTCTTTGAGCCTCACCAGCGGAATCTGCCCATCCCGCAATCCAAACATCATGGACGTTTTTGCACGATTATCTTTCTTCTTCCATGCAGATAAAAGTGCCCTTTCTTCAACAACTTCTCCATTTTCGTCATTCACCTCTGGTGCTTGGGGTCTTGGTTCATCCCCACTCACCACATCCCAAACGTCTCTTTCTTCCAAGACTGCTTGCATCTTCCAAAACCATACAGCAGCATTGGATCGATCCAGTTTCTCAAGATTCTTGAGATCCATTTGAAGCTTGGCCATTTCTAGAACTTCTCTCTTTCTACTTTGCACAACCTTCTCGTATCAAGGCTCTGATACGATGAAACAATTTGAGCGCCAACACAGAAGCAAGAATTTGCAAAGAACCAGATCCCCATCTCGTGGGATTCTCTTCTATTTATAGAGATCCTAGAATACAACAAGCCTAATTAAGGCTCCACTAATTCTGTTACAACGTTCATATCCTAACTCTAAAAGTTCTCATTATAACCAGACATTCAGTTTCTGTTTTAACATCGATTGGGTTGAGGTTCCAATTTGATGGAAATTTTTTATTAAACTTCCCCTTAAAAGTCTAGGAAGAATTATATGTCAATAGAAGGTATACAATTAATTAGAACATCATCAGTTGATCTCTTCAGTTGCAGAATAACAAGAAGATCCATTCATCGGTATGGACAGAAAATGCAGCAATTCTTGGTTTTGCATTCAAACAATCTTGCTATGTCGGGCCGGGTTCAGATGTTCGTCGGGCAGGGTAGAAATTTGCAGCTTGCTTCTGAAATTAATATAAAAGTAATTAGTTAAGAAAAACGTAAATTAAGTTAGTTTTGCGGGGATATTAGAATTTTCTATTGTGGTCCAATAAGGGAGCTTCTCTATTGTATTTTGTGGTCAACAAAAATATAATCATGTCATGGGGGGTTCATACTGTACTGGCCATAAAACACCAGTGAGTGACCTTTAGGGGTTTATTTTTTATGATTACATACACGTCAAACACAAGTATGGTTTTTGTGCATTTCATATTATACAAAGTCGTGAGAGGGATATTGGCAGGAGAAGAAAATTGTACATGTATGGGAGGGCTTCTTTTGATCTTTGGATGCGAAGAGGGATTATTGGATTTGGGCTTTGACATTGTTAGATATATTTCTTAGTACATTTGATATAGATGGAATGGGTATATCTTCCACTAACAAAAATGCTTCTACAAGTATGGTATGGGTGCAAAATTTATCCTATATTATAATGTTATTGGGTAAGTATGTCGTCAACGAAACCCTAAAATTGACGGCTCAGATTTAGTTAGAAAGTTAGGTTAGGCGGTGGACGGCTAAGATTTGTGGAAGACGAAAGCGAGGGAAAACGAAACTTTTAGACAGAGGGAATTAGAGCTCGAGAGGGAGAAGGAATCTGCTGCGACATTGCATATCAGTGGAGAGGAGGCATGGAAAAGAAGAGCAATGCTTAGTGCATCAAAAAAGCTGTTGTAAATTTGCTAGGGCAAGATCGCCATCTTTGCTAGGGCAAGATCGCCATCTCCTCCACCAAATGGGGAAGTGTTCAAACATGGCTAAACAAACTACGGCTGGTTTAGGACTTGGAGTCGGGGGTGGAGTTTACTATGTTATGGTCCCTAAACTTCGATCCAAAGAATTGATTTCTTATGGTTCGTTTCTAATAACATGGGAGCTATGGAGTCCGCTCCTCAGGGCGGTTCTACAAAGATGTCACTTGCTTCCGCGGCTTAATCACCGAAAGCGAGAATAGTCCGGAAATGTCCAAAATTATGGGCACGGCGAAGTCTTCAAAGCTCGAAGCTGCCGTTGTAGCCATTGATGCAACTAAAGCGGTTACAAAACATGGCTTAGAATGGGCTCTTGCCAATGCGAGTCTGACACAGGGACCGTATTATTCTTCTTGCCCTTATTCCACTCCCAAGTTCTTGGTGAGGGCGGATTATAGTTGTTTTTACGCTTTTTTTCTAGGCGTACAATTTTGCTAGCAAATTATTCCACTTACTCGATCGGCATAACGGGATGGAAACTACGGAGCTTGCTTGAGAGATTGAGTAGTGAATGTGCTTCGGTCTCAAGAGTCGAGAAGAGGCGGAAGACAAGCTAAAGATTGTTGCGGACATCTCCTCAAACAGCTCAACCATGTTCTTCCGGCGAGAACTACATGCATTCCATCTTCTCCAGCCATACATTGTGCCCAATGGAGAATATGTACTTGAAAGAGGTGTCGGATATGGATGCATTCTTAGGCTTTTACGCTTATTGCAACAAGAGAGCCCCGAGCGAGATTCCAATAGAAGAGCCGCTTTCCGATATCGCATGGTAAGGCTAACAATGATTATTTGTGCTTATACATTATTCATGATTAATGCTTATACTCTGGGGGGGGGAGCAAGGAAGATGATTCGAGGGAAGCGAAGGCGTCCACAGGCGGTGAATTATCTTCGATGATGGTAGGCAGATTTTATCATGTTCTTGCATTTATTTGGAAGTAATGTATGATATGTATGGGCTGAAGAGGGTTTCTCAAATTTGAAAAAGAAAAATGATCAAGCATTTGATATGTTCTACAATTATCATTCCTTTTCTATCTTTGACTTTCTAGCTCTAACAAAGGAATGGACTGGTACATTATTGATCGATATGGTGAATATTGATATAGATTTTATTTTGCTATTTTTATGTCCTTCAAAAGCGGCAAGAACACGGCGGTGGATGCTCATGCAATGCCGGTTTTGATAATGTGTCTATTAATTATCGGTGCATATATTTCATTCAATTCCTTAACGTTTTTTTCTTTCTTGTGTGCTTTTTGTCTATTAGAACTTATGTTCTACCAATGATCTCCAATTTATTACATATGACGGATTAATCGGTGGTAATTACGAAGACAAAATGGAGATCGCAAACTTTCTAGATGATACTCCATTTTCTATTCGAGGAACGTAATTTGTCACCGATCTTGGTTCCCCTAGAGAAGATACAAATGTCAAAATGGGGCTTCTTCGATGCGGTGATGCGACTCAATCTGCCGCGACCCTACGGGATATACATTCTTGACAACCAAAGTGCGTACCACGATTGCCATTTCTATTAAAACATTCTCTTCGCAGTATCAACACATTGGGTTAGATTGGTTGTCGACAATGTATGATAAGCGATTGAATGGCATCCC
Organism: Isoetes taiwanensis; assembly: GCA_021234155.1. Taxonomy (NCBI): domain Eukaryota; kingdom Viridiplantae; phylum Streptophyta; class Lycopodiopsida; order Isoetales; family Isoetaceae; genus Isoetes; species Isoetes taiwanensis. Next base: position 7,764,443 of record JAJEKV010000048.1, on the reverse strand, counting down.
TGGCGCATCATCAATTCGAGTCAACAACCTAAAGAATCCCTTGCTACATTGAAAGCGAGAAGGAATATAGCCAAGATTCAAGATATAACCTTAAGAAATGCATCCCGTTCTTATGGATACTAGATGCATCCCCAAGTTGAACATTGCCATGGAAAAATGCCTTGCATGAAAATCGTATGTGGGAGTAAATGCTGCGTGTGTATGTCTTGCACATGGTTTTATGTCGATGGTTTTGTCGATTGTTTTATACATTATAATCCCAAAATAAATAAAAAATCAATAATCTATTGTGCTTTGCACGTCATTAATTTCTGTATGCTCTAAAAATTCATATTAAGACAAAGAAATTCAGGTCAAAATAAGTTAATTTAGTAGCGTGAATTGTGGAATGTAGGCCATGTTTACGTGAAACATAGATACAATTCTTGGTTGCAAGGCAGCAAAGGTATTTTTCTAAGTAATGTGTTTATTGTATTCACGCGTTCATTTTTCTAAGTAAAGTGCTTATTGTACTCACGTGTTAAGGTGAAGTTATAATGAATTATACGTAAGTTTCTCATTTACAGGTTTCCAAACTTATGCCCAGCAACGCTGGGCACCGTTACTAGTTACAATATAAGGCCTTATAGGAGGGGGTTTTCTACAAGGAAAATTGTATAAGGGGGGTTTCCTCTAACCCTGTGCACGTAGATGATGTATCCCCTAAAGCTTAGGTGCATCCCTTGGAAATCATGTAAGTTTGTTTATAGATAGATAGATAGATAGATAGATAGATAGATAGATAGATAGATAGATAGATAGATAGATAGATAGATAGATAGATAGATAGATAGATAGATAGATAGATAGATAGATAGATAGATAGATAGATAGATAGATAGATAGATAGATAGATAGATAGATAGATAGATAGATAGATAGATAGATAGATAGATAGATAGATTTTCAACATCCTCAGGAAGCTAACGAAGCTTATGGGACACAAAACACCCAGGTGAGACCTGCTTGCACCACTGTACATGGCTAAAATAGACCCTTCCTCACTAACTCTACAATGATCATAGCCACTTCCACAACGAAACATTGAATCCGGTGACCTTGGGCATGACATTTTCGGGTTTTACTACATGATAATGAGTCAAGTTTCTACAATATGAAATATAATTTCACTTGTCCCAATTCCATTCACCAAGTGGGTCTTTAAAGTACAACACATGTGCAATGCATGGAATTATGTATACTGGCACATTCGCAAACATGGCTCTAACTTCTAAATTAATTGCACCATAAAATGGCACTATCAATGCAAGGAACCACATTGCAAGAATAACAAGAATTCTTGAGGCCAATCTGAGCAGCCATGTCTTTTTTTTTCGGTTGAAGGACATCAATTTTTTTTAATTAGAACTCGGGTACAAGTAAAGATGCAAAGACATGAATAAAATCTTGGAGGATAATATGGATCCACCGAGTGTCTATGCACTCCACCATCTTCTCCCACATTAGATTATTTGTCATGGCTAACATTCATATTCATCTTCCATAGTCCCATATCAAATTATGTTGCAGGATACGGGTTTCTTGCCTCTTCAAAGGGCGGCCCTTGATCGCCACATTGTCTATTTTCAGAAGGTGGTCAATGTGGATGATGCTCATCTCCCTAACCTAGCTTATATCATGGCAATGGGACCGCAATGCCTCAAGGCCTGCTAGAGGAAAAAGAGAGCTCAATGGTTGGCTATATGGAATGTGCAGGAGCACAGGTGCATACATGTTGCTTCCTCAACAAGCTCTGGGATGCCAGTGCCCTTGAACAGGTCAAGACAACACACTACCAGCGCCATATAAATCCCACATTAGAATGGAGCCCGCAATGCTACCTGCATACCCATTTGCCTATGAAAATGTGCAGACTCATTGCCTCCATTCGCATAGGGGCACATCATCTTTGAATTGAGATGAGCAGATGGATTGGTGAGCTACGCCAGCACAGGCTTTGTCAATGCTGCCAAATGGAAGTCATTGAGGATGAATCCGGGCATATGATCAAATCCGGACGCGCTATGCTGAGTTGGTCAGGCCTGGCCAGGCGCTACATGTGACATTGAGCACGGCTTTGTTACGGATGTTGGTATCATACCTTTAGGAGGTCATGGATATACGAGATCAGCTATGTCCTCGGGCACACACTTGACATATATATCATAACATATATATGTTCTTATGTTTGTCCTCCGGAATCCGGCCGTTGATCCGAGATCCTACGGCTCACGTGGCTTTGGGACGTATCCTATGGCCCAGATGGCTTGGGAGTTTGTTTCAGATTATATGTAAGCGATCCTACGGTCCAGGTTGATCTGATCCTGATCGTCGGTCCGAGATCCTACGGCTCACGTTGCTTTGGGACACATCCTACGGTGCACATGGCTTTGGGAAATATATGTAATCGATCCTACGGTCTAGGTTGATCCGATCCTGATCGTCGATCCGAGATCTTACGGCTCACGTGGCTTGGCACATATCTTACGGTGTAATAGATCCTATGGCTCATGTTGCTTTAATTATTGTCACGTGGTACGATCTCGACCCTTGATCGGGTCCAAGATCCTACGGCCCAAGTTGAATGCTCATCCCTTAGGAAAAGGCTTTTAAAATTTTTATGTTGTGTGGGGGATTCGAACCCTAGCCATTGACCCCTCAGCCCCCCCATTCTAACCACTAGACCAAGCATTAATTCTATGAATAATTTATGTTTCAAATTACTTAAGGGTAATGTTCCCATTAAGATAAAATAGACTATAACATTCTAGCTAGTTCAAGAAAGTTCTAGAATGTTCTGGAAGGCTCTAGAAAGTTCTAGAATCTTCTAGAAAGTTCTAGAACATAAGAGAATCTAGAGGGGATCTAAGAAAATTCTTCCCGAAAGTTCCAAATTATTTTAATAAGTTTTAGAATGTTCTAGAATGTAGGGGAATCTACGGGAATGTAAGGAAATCTAGGGAAATACTTCCAGAAAGTTCTAGAATATATTGAAAGTCTTAGAATGTTCCAGAAAGTCTTAGAATGTTCTAAAAGGTTCTAGAATGTAAAGGAATCCAGAGAAATCTAATAGAATCTAAGAAAATCTTATAAAATGTAAGAGAATCTAGGAAAATATTTACAAGCCTAAGGGAATCTCTTAAAATCTGGGGGATCTAAGGGAATCTTCATAAAATCTAAGGGAATCTAAAAAAATGTTGATGAAATCTTAGAGTATCTAGGGGAATCTTTATAGAATCTCTTTGAATCTCATATAATGTAAGCGAACCTAGGGCAATCTCATAAAGTCTAAAGGGATCTAAGGGAATCTAAGGGGATCTAGGGGGATCTTTATAGAATCTTGGAGAATCTACGAAAATCTAATGGAATCTAGAGGTAATCTTATAAAATTTAGAGGAATCTCCACGAAACCTCCAAGAGAACCTTGGTAGAATCTTAGAGAATCTATGAATTTAGAGTATTCTCAAAATATTCTTTTAAAATGTAGGGCACGATAAGAACTTGCAGCATAGGAACATGCTAAAACTCGGACATGCACCGTAGGACACATTAAATTTCTTGTATATATATACATATACTTCATGATGAAGTATACCTGTACAGTTTGACAGAATTCATATTACTGCCATGGTTTTTCCCTCAAAAACCCTTCTGGGCGAGGGTTTTTTAACCCGGACAGTAATAAGCTTGATGCGCTCCTTCATTGGGTCCCATAGGCCGATTGGTCTGTGTGGACGATAAAAAATTTTCTTTCTTTCTTTCTTCCTTCTTTTTCCACGTGGTAAGAAAGGGCAAAAGTTCTATTATCTAACTAGTGGGCCCTTTTCTTTAAAGCTATTTCTCGGTTCGGCCTCGACCGCCTTCGTTTGGACATCTTTTGCTCTAAACTATTCATCGGCTCGGCCTCGGCCTTTGGCCGAGGCCTCGCCTCAGTTTGGACATCTTTGGTATTATTCCTTTTGGCTCGGCCTCAGCCTTTGGAAAGTATCACCCATTGGGAGCATATTCACACCTACTATCAATTTTTTATTTTTTTTTGGAAGGCAAGAATCTGTATTATATTCAAATGATAAAACATTTATGTACATACAATTGAGTATGGAACTACTATCACTTCTCTGATCCATGAATAATAGTCCAGACTCTGAGCCTAGTGCTCTTAGAACCCCTCTCAACATCTTCTCCATAGGATACTACAGGAGAGGAGGACTAAGTTTCTAGACCCTAATGATGCAACTAGGGCCAGCTACTGGACAAGAAGTACCCAGCCTCTTCTCCAAACAAATACTATGGGAGCACAGCTTTTGTCTTTTCCCATGCCCCAATTGCATCATAGCTTCAAAAAGATTGGCCCTCAGATAAAGAGAAGAAACCATACTTGAGTTAGAGAGCCATAGAAGAACGGAGCAGCCAAGTGCACTGATCTGCCACCAAGCAAGAACACAGGATCCTTTGTACGCTCCTCCTGATTATAGTGGTGGCCAAGCCAGATGCTGTAGCAATACTATAGGGAGTGCCCTGATGTGCGCAGCACTCTACCTTGTTCTCACCAAGCAGACCAGTGCCAACTAGAAGCCCATGGCTCTCAACCTGCCCCGTACATCCTGACTGCCAGTACACAAGCCACCCCTTGCTGGGAAAGGGGAGCGCAGGCTCTGCTACATGTTAAACAGACTACCACAAAATCTTCTAAATAATTGCAGACAGAGTATGAGGAGTTGCCCCACTTATATCAATAGATCTTACTCTTGCCAACTCCTGGCACCCCCTCAAAGAAAATTTACAGGCTAGTACTAGTAATGAAAGCATCGTCTTCTTCCTCCTTACCATAGTACTACAGAAGAGCATCAGTTCTTTCCAGCCTGCCTTTTGCTCAGCCTTAGAGATCCCTTCCAAAAAATGTTCTAGCAAAAGTTTATATACTAAGCAGTGCTCTCCTTCTTCCTGTGGCGATGAATACTACAGCTATGCTTGCATTTTTTCCTAAAAAGTGTATCCCTTCTTCCAGCCAGCACACTAAAAGTAACCAAGAAAAGACGTATCTCAAAAGTAGAGCTCCTCCACATAATCTTAACCACTAACCTGAGGCACAACTCCCCTGACTGGAACCCTTGTGGAAGATGCAAGAATATGTAGCAGAAGAGCCAGGTATACCATCCTTGCCAAGCAACACAGAAGCCTCTGAATCATTAGAAGGATTCCAAAGCAAGATAATCCTAACAAAGCAAACAAACATATCCCAGCAAGGTGAGTATTTACCCTTTTTCTTTACCTCACATATATTTCTTCTTGAAGACCATTGTAGATCCAAATCTTAACTTTCACAATCGAATCCATAACTATGTTATCACTATTTTGAAGATGCCCGATACAAATTTTCCAATGACTAGTATCAGTCTGTCGTCTGACATCACATTTCAAACTAAAAAAACTTTGTTGAGTGTTTAGAAATTTATAAGCTGGGCCTAAATTGTGGATCCACACCTGATGTTATTTTAATTTCAAGTTTTTGTTAAGTTCTAGATATTGAAGTTGTCCTTAAGTTTATTAGCCATTAGATTCCTCAAAATATTTCTATTTGCAATTTGGTATGTGATATCTGAGTGTTAAAGCAAAATGTGTAACTGTTTATCGAGTCCTTTTCCCAAAAATACCATAGAAATATGTGAAGCGCATTATTGCACATGACGAGCAGAGCAACTGCAGGTTAGGTGACGACGTAAGTTTTTTTTCCTAGTTAGATGGGGTTCTTGTTTCCATTTATGTTTTTTGATTTTGTTCATATAGGTCAGGTTGGAACCTGTCAATCCGATATGAAATCTCGACAATAGATTTTAACTAAAATACTTTCATGGACTGATCCTTCATTCTGACAAGAAGAGTTGATGCTTATATTATTTCTTTTATAGATTATTTTGTGAATGTTGTGATTGTTTGTAAACTCAAACATAAAAGAATATTTCTTGTACCTCTAGAATAAACAGACAAATAAATTGCATCATTGCTTGTACACTAGAATGACTAAAATATATAACTGATTTTAATAAAGTACGAACAATCGGAGCTTCAATTAAAAACCTAATTCATTTGGAAAAAAAAACTATGCTAATTGCCTTAGTACATTGCCTAATATAGAATAGAATAAAATAGATTTTTTAACATCCACGAAGACCAAGAGGCCATGGGAATACAATGGCCTAGTACAACCATTACTAGTAGGATTAAAAAACCCCTGCCTAGTGTAAACATTCAGATAGACAGAATGGACAGATATGGGATTTGAAGGTCAACATGCCAATCTATTAAATTTTGGGCTTGCAATCATCCTCTTTGATTGAGCTTGAACCCATTGTATAAAGCAATGCCTATTATAGGCAAACTTCACAAATGCAAATTTGGAAGGTGCGCTGGTCACAGGGAACACATCTTTTAAAGGTGCAAATATTACTGGGGCTGGTAAACATTTCAGGATTTTTTGTGCAGTTAAAAATTTGTTTTTCATGCCCAAGGTCCATAGAAAATAGTAGCATTCAGTGTATTTGTCATGTGTCACTTCACAGACTTTACGGATGTACTATGGCGAGATGATCAACGACGATATCTTTGCAGTTTGGCCAAAGGGTGCACTCTTTCTGCTTGCCATTAATTTTTTTTTGCTTATGATGATTACACCTATTGAGGCCTTTAAACTTATATTTTTTGGATTGTCATTTTAGGGTGAACCCTGTTACTGGAGATGCAACCAAGGAGACATTATTGTGCGAGTAGTCAGAGAGATGCCCTTTGCTTAATTGCCATGATTGAAGATCATAATCTTACAGTGTACAATAGCAAACTCAGCTACAAACAGCTCTGTACTTGTTGAATTGAACTCAACCGAAATTAATTTGCTACTTTCAAGCTTTTGCTGAATATGAACAATGACCTTTGTAAGATATGAACTTTGTGAATAGGAATTTAGACAGGCAGATTACATAATGCCATGGTTGCGTTGCGCAAGGATCAATCACACTAATTATGTCTGCCTAAGATTGCTTGGCTTCAAAACTCAGTTAGTCTTTAGCTCTTGTTGCTGATGTCTCTTCTTCCTTCAGCATGGACAAGAGCTCTTCGATTTCTGCAACTGAACTGGCACTTTGATCCAACATCACAACCGTTCCATTTACTGTCATATTCTTTGATATACTACGTTGCTGAACCAAAAGGGTATCATACTTCTCTTGAAGTTCTGAATATTGCTCGAGTAGCTTCACATGACCAGCCATTGCAGTTTGCAATGCCTCTTGAATTTCTTTAGAATACCTCCTTTCGCTCTCTAATTCATGTGCACAGGACTCCAATTCAACCTGCAATTTCTTTATTGTTGATGTCTTGTTGAGTTTCTGTTGGCTGACAAACCTTATTCCATTTTCATCTACTGAGATCACTATAGTCTCAGCATTGAAAGGATCAGCTGGGTCTAGTTTATCATTTTCTTCACATATCTGTGTGTCAAACATGGATGCTCCTAATGGGTGATATGTCATATTTGCAAGAGTATCTTGGATTTGAAAAGATTGATAAGAGTCACTCCGAAACAATCCCAGGTTAATGGGGATTGTTATGCCTGCAAGAGAAACAATTGATGCATTGCAACCTCCTAGATATGTTGCATAAGAAAAGAAAAAGAAAAAACTGAATATCACATCACTGGCAGACAAGTGTCAGGACTTGAACCTGAATATCCATTTCTCTCAAACTTTAATAATTTCTAATTGCTTTGGAATTTTACAATCTTTACATTTGATTGAATATTCACGTCGGTATCCAATTTTTTTCCCATTCAAATAGAACAGAAAATCACCATAAAGTCTAAAAGTATTCAGGATCTCCCTACACTCGAGCAAACTCCACTCTTCCTCCACATTGATGATTCGCTTCTCAGCATATGCACAGTGAACTTCTAGATCCATGGATGGTGACCTAGTAACATGCTCCTCTATTGCTTTCCATGTCCAGTTGTTGTTCTCTCGAACACGTCTCTTTCGCTCAATGAAGTAATTAGCATATAATGTTTGTTTTGTCAACCTGTACCTGGACAGCAAATCAATAATGCATTATGTTATACAATTTTAGAACCAGCCTAACATATCTAGCCTCCTAGATCTGCCAAATGTTCAGAAGCATTATGTGCCACAAATAATGGTTTCCAGAAGTGCTCATTAACTCAAACATGTTTGTGCTAGTGACAAATCACTCATTTCCTTTAAGAAGTCACAACATAAAATCTGAACAACAAATTGCATAATTGACATGTGAGCTAATGGACAAACTTGAAAGAAATAGAAAACTAGAAAAAGGCCTCATTTACATACCTGAAGATAATCGTATCACTGGCCACAACACATTCTGTAATCTGGCCTCCAGTTTCATGCTCTCTTCTCCTCCATTCTTGGCCAAATACATTTTTTAGTGTCTCATCACATACCTTGACAAATGTATAAGTCTGTGGAGCAATTTTCATGGAGGATTCTGACTGAAAGATATAAGAAAAGACATTTATGGGAAGAAACACCTTAATAGCACACCGAACACCACGTCTTTCTGTTAATGTCCTGTAAATTTCTCTTGCCATATATTCTTGATATGCCGTTAACTGTTTGCAATCAGAAAATTCGCTGCCCATTGACTGCAAGCTTGGTGGATCCAAGTCTAACAGTTTTCCAGCTCCTTTAGGCGTTATGACATAATGAAATCTATGAAACCATATATTTCTGTCTCTCAATCTTGCCATAGTACAATTCTTAAAAAGAAAATGCCCTATCTGGAAATGATGCACATGTAATATACTAGTAATGCTTTCTGGGGACACTGCATCAGTAAAATCTGAAGAGCAAATGCTATTTGCTTCAAGAAATGGAAACCAAGGTTTTGTGGAAATTGGTTCCTTGCGCATATCCTGGGAATCATAAGCATGCTCTACAACCAATTCCTTCACTGTCTTACCACTAGGATTGAAAATAATCTGCTTCACCCTGGCTTTCCAATGAGCACGCACATCATTTAACCTAGAACGTGTAATACCATGCTCACCTCTCAGTTTAGGCTGCATAGTAATCCATGAGCCTATAGAGACATTCAAACCTGCCCAGGTCCCGTCTTCATTTTGTTGATTATATAGAGTGACGGTTTTAACTTCAGACCGAGTCTTGGCCATTTCGCTAGAACCTGAGACAAAATTTATACAATAGGATAATATCAGGACCACAGACAAACAGACAAATGTAAGCATCAACTTCAGCAAAGTGAATACCTTCAACAATAGAATCGTTAGACCTTTTTCCTTGTTCCAGCAATGCCGAAACCCTCTGCTGCACCTCCGAGTTCCGGAACGCTCTACTTCCTCGCGCCAAAATAGAATACGAATGAGTTTACTTGCATCGAATTGAAGGAGACACCCATATTAATGGTTATCCCATATTTTGGCACGAAAACAATCTTATTAAATGTAATCACACATTCGGCTTAGATTTCCTAATATTGGATGGAGATACTATGGTTCGACCTCCTAGGCACATTAAGTAAGAAGAAACATGTAACCTATTATAAGTTGACATGTGTGTGCCAAGTCACTTGCCTTCTATAGTCACTTGCCACATCATACTATTATTAGAAACAAAGGAGGTTTTCTCTCATTGGCTATCAGCAAAAGCTGACATGTATTTTCTTAAATTTCATAATGGGCTCCAAAGAGACCCCATTTTAGCTCTAAGGTTGTAGAGCCTATTATCTTGATGCTACGCTTGGTTGATGGGAATGCTCCTTGTCTCGGGAAGGTTTATGGAGGGCTTAGTAAGATGGTTGAGCATATAAGATAGATCTTCAAAAATGGCAGAGTTGAACTCTTTGTGCAAATCACGATATGATGATTATCACGCCCTAATCCAAGCTGCTGCATATTACTTGGATCCAGAATTTCAAGGGCAAAAGCAATGGAAAGATCATGAAGTTTCTACACACCGGGGCCAAGTGCTCAATAGGATGCTTAAGGATGCGGATGAAAGGAGCAAAATAAGAGAACAATATGCCATATAGAAAGAAAAAGAAGGAAGATTTGGAAGTACAGATGCACAAGTAGACGGCTTCAAGATTGGTTCAACTCTTTGGTGGGAAGAGTATGGGGGAGAAACACCTGAATTGCAAACATTAGCCGTTCGCATTCTTAGTCAGGGCACATCATCTTCTCTAGTCGAGAGGCTTTTTAGTGTTTTTGGTCATGTTGCAAGCATTAAAAGAGTAAGACTTCTTCCATCAAGGACTTCGGATTTGGTATTTGTGAGTGCATATTTCAAGCTCCTTAAGCCACATAGAATTGCAATAAGAGAACCATATATTGGCTTTGCAAAGAAGGAAAGTATTCCTGAAGCTCAAGAATGGTAAATGGACGATGTGGGAGAGCAAAGTGATGAGATTGTGCAAGAGCAAGAAAGTAATGATGACGATGACGTTGGTGATAGAAATGAAAGGGGTGAGGAAATAAGAGCTCCAATAGATGGTGATGAAACTTGTTGGGTGGATCCAGATTATGTACTTCATCTCATCCAGATATGGATCCTTACTTACACACTCATTTTATTTGTAGTTTGGTCATGCTTTTCTTGCTCACTTTTGCTTGTACTCATCCAGGTGTGCCTTATCGGGATTCGGGAACAAATCCTTACATGCTCGATTAGTTCTACATGTTTTTTTCATGTGTTCTAAACTATGTTCTATGACATTTTTGTGTTCTGGACTATGTTCTAAACAATGTCTTATATTCTAAACTGTGTTCTAAACTATGTTCTATGTTAAAAAAATATTTTATGTTACAATCCTGCTCGTTTTAAGTAGTATGCCATAGCTTCGTATTTGTTTTCTGTATTTCGTATTCATTTTTTTCGAGCATGCCGTATCGTATTCCATATCTATATTTGGTAACTATGGCAGATTCTGCAAATCATCAATCATTTTCGCAGATCATTTAAGGAGATCATTTATTGAAATCATCTGGCAGCAGAAGCTGGCACATTTCTTAAAAACCACCTGTTGACTATTTGCTGCACAAGCTTACCACAGATCACGTGCCTTTAATTTCAAAAGACGTGTCGATTGTAAAGAAATAGTAAGGAAGAAGAACGTGTCGACTGCAACGAAATAGTAAGGAAGAAGATAGTGATCTTCAATCCCAAAATTCGCATTCAATAATATTCCAGTCTTGCTAAAAAGTAAATGCTAGAAACTGAATCAACAAAGTTCATACTCTACACTAATCCATGTTCAGGGCGACACAAGGCTAGGTATGAACCTATGAAAGCCAAGATTGCGCGGAGCTGTTGGAGTATGAAGTTCCCAAGAACACCCTACTAAATCATAAGCAAGGAAAAACTGATCAGAGTCAGCTTTAAATATAATAGTTTGATCTTCGTCGCTATTTGTGGCTCTCATTTGACAAAATGAACCAGAAATTCCATGACTATCCAATAGACCAACCAGTAACTTCCATGAAAGTTCAGCAACTAATGTCCATTCTAGTTTACCATCAAAGGCATGACCCTGCCATAGTGCAATATGATGCACATTATCACCTGCTATATTTAATTCACCAATTGCGTAGATTCCAGTCTTGCGCAAGAAAAATTGTGCTCTATGGCTTGAAAAATGCCTAAATGCGTTATATTTCAACAAGCTCCAACAGTCAAGTTCAAAATCATAAGCTGCCAGTTTTAATTCTCTCCAGTTATGGACCAACAATGAACCAACTAGTCGGTTATTCAGACATCCATCCCACTGTAATGTTGCTCCTTTAATCCATAATTCTGTTTTCGACTCATATACCTCAGTTTTCGTAGATTTTCCAATGTTGCAAGAGGCCAATAACATATAACTGTTGGATGCATGATCCACCATAATTCCTTGGGGAAATATAGCAAACCGTACATCATGAGGTGGGCTGATACAATTCTTCCATACATTGGTCATAGAATTTCCAACCTTATAAGAGCAAGAATACAATTTGTTCTCTCTGGCAACAACCAAGGCCATACAGACTAATCCACCATGAGATCCACAGAATCTATAATCGCTGTCGTAATTCAAACCCATAAGTCTAGTAGCTCCAGTTGACAATAATGGCTGTTCAGAAGCAGGACTATAGGTTTCACATGGAAACATGATGACACTTGGCTCTTCAGACTTGTTTTTAATTGGAACTAGAACCAAAGTACGAGTTTGAGACTTACAAAACAGCCGATGCATATCGCGAAAACTGTCAGAAGTCAAAATCATATGCCTCCAATTCTTACACACAACAGAAAGTCGTATAAGCTCATGAATTTGCAAGTGAGCTAGTATAACCATTTCCAGGTCTTCTGTAAGCTGTTTGCATAAAGCCATTTTCCGCTTTCCTCTTCAACAAAACTTTTATACGGTACCCCGTCGTTTGAACTCTGTTTAGCGTTCTAAAACATTCAGGAGGCACGTTATTATATACGGGAAACACAAAACCCGTGGTACCAGATAAGAACGAAGCCTTTTGACAACCAGAAAAATAACCTGAACAAGAGAACAAAGCATTTGGCGAGATCGAACTTTGAATCGTGCCGATCTTTGGCAAACCGAATCACACAAGAAATACACGAAAGAAAGCAAAAGGATTCACATCCGCAACACAACAAACTGCAGATCAGATGGCAAGCGCCTTCGTTCTTCGGATCAAATCCGTCTCCCCTTCCCGGAGCTTCTCTGGTATTTGTTGCCCCTTTTATTCACGCTTCTATGCAACCGACTCATAATATACCCTGGATATGCCGTGGTTTTAAGGGTGAAATCACATTAAAAAAACGCATTAACCAATAGCTTTTTCGTATTTCGAATTCCTGGGCAGCCTCCCTATCACACTGGAGTGCCCACCAAAACGCATTATTTCCTGGGCGCGACCAGGAATTTTGGTCGGGGGCTACCCCTTGGACAAGACCTTGGCCACCGCCAGCTCAGCTCAATTATTGGTCACCATTCAGCCGTGTCCGTCAATCACCACGTGCCACGTAGAATATTTTCTTTTAAAGAATGCTAACCTATTTTGAACCCACGGGCGAGATCTGATTCAACCCCACATTCCGACGGTTTCACCCAGCATTCTACTGTTTTGCCACATTCCAGCAATTCTTACCCTGCGGAATCCTTATTGCCTTATTTTCACCTTGTATGAATGCCCCTTTGCCTTGAATTCCGGTGAGTCAAGCAGGCCTCCGCGCTCCTGTATACAAAAAAAACACACAGCGTCGCGTATTTTTTTGGGGAAGGGGGGGGGACCGACTAGTAAATTTCAGGGAGAAAGCCCGAAGAGTGGCACGCGTGCTTCAAAATTTCCTGCCGGCAAGAATTTCTAGATGGGAAAAAATGCCACCCTGATATTTTTGGCGTTCCAAATTTTTTTTCCGAAAACTTTTTGGAACCGAAAAATTGGCAGCATGTGGACACAAGTTTTCAGGTTTAAAAACAAGCGACATTTTTTCCACATCAGGGCTCGAAAATAGCAATGTGTCTAACCAGTAAAAATGCCGCTGGATATTTGCGGCTACTGGAAAAAATATATGTTAGTGCATTTTCTAGTGTATTATGACGGAACTTTTTTATTTTCTTGCCGAAAAATTACCGAAAATTTTCCAGGATGACCGGAATTTAATGCAAGTGGGCGGATTTTTAGGGGAGGAACTCCTCTATTTTCGAACCATGTTCCACATGGTTCGAACATCACATTGACCAAAGTTTAGGAGAGGGTGTCCATTCACTCCGTACTTAGAGGAAAAGTGTTGACCAATGGTATGAACATCTTGCACGCCATCCGGTCTGGTCCCCCTTTCTGTTCTTGGCAAGGAATTTCGCGATCGGCGCAAAATTGCCTTGCCAAGAATAGAAATGGGTCCAAATCGGTTACCCCTATACAAGCCCATGCATGCTATAAACATTATTGCATGCCAAGCTGGTAACACCAGTTCGACTTATGCTTGGTTCACATGCACAGATTGCTGTAGACGGCCGAGACGCACGGAATCAGCAGCTTACATCTGCTAACCCAAAAGATTATCATGTGAACGGCCCTTTATGATGTGCCACCGTGGTAGAGGTAGTGGTACATGCCGTACCACACGGCATATCATTTGACTGACGGACGCGACATAATTTGTCTTAACTTGCATTGATAGAGTATATGAGGATGCAATTTTTAGTATCACCAGTTGCATGGCATATTGCCACGTGCAAAAACAGACACAAGCCACCAATAATTATTCCCACATCATGGCCACTCATGGTTGGTTTCATGGAATAATTTAAGGGCTAAACTTAGCTATTTGGCGAATTTTTAGCACATTTTCAAAAAAAAATTGGCTAAAGTAAATGGAAAAAATTGGGAAAAAAATAATAATTTTAGCTTAACTTTTTTCCGGATTGCACCAACCCTGGAGCTCTTTAGCCAAACGCTAGAAAGTAAGAGCGTGAAATTTTGTAGTGTTTAGCTAAACCGTAGAAACTTTTAGAATGAATTTCGGGCTAGTTTAGCTAACATCATTCTAGTTTATATGAAATATATGGCTAGTAGTTTAGTTTCTAGCATTATGCATTAATTTGAGTCCTAGACTTTATTAGTTAGCATTATTTTAGAATGTTTTCACAAAGAAAATGACTAGAATAAGTGGAATATATTGAAAAAAAAGTAGTAATTTGGTTTAATATTTTCTGTTGGCCACACCATAGAAATTTTTGGGATGATGTTTAGGTTAGTTTAGCTAAACGCTAGAAAGTATGAGAGGAAAAATGTATAGAGTTTAGCTAAACCACAGAAAGGTTTGGGATTAATATCGAGCAAGTTTAGCTAAAGTTATTCTGGCTAATAAGAAATATACGATTAGTAATTTATTCCATGGTTGGTTTACAACCTCGTCTCGTGAAAAACGTTTTTGGGAGTTTTTTTTTAAGAGGGTGAAAATAAGGTTTGTGGGTTTCTAGCATCTAAAACAATTCCTGATTGTCCAAAAAAATTTGGAGGGTTGATCTTTGAAGGGTGAATGGCACTGCATAGAACATGCATGCAATTTTTTTGATGGGTTTCTCCTTCACAGACTCAACACGACATTTTGTTGCTATTCAGTATAACGTAAGCATTTGAAGGTTTTTAAAATGTATTAGATTTGAAACTTGAAAACTTTTGTAAACTAGATCAATTACATGTTCCTTGATGGATCTCTTAAAAGAGTCTTTTTTCTCACTGCAAAAATCATTGCATAAGGCCCATGGCAAATGTATCGAAGGCAAATGGATGCAACATCTTGGATTCAACATTCGCATGATTGGGTTTTTTATCAAATCTAAACATGCCAATTTCTTACAAGGCAAGATAAAGTTATACAATATCCTTTTATTTTCCTTTTTCTTATGGTGGTTGTGGTCATTTTGTTTAATTCAATTATTTGCAGTCTAGCCCACCTATTCATACAAAGTGAATTTTTTATCAGATGCAGCGCTTTTGAAAGTGGTGCGTTTCTTTTTTTTTATTGAAGACTTAGTGTTTGTATTAATATAGATTTAGGTGTACATATCGACATATGTATATATACATATGTTTACAAAAAGCAACCAGTTTGGGCAGGGTTGGTTGTTTAGACCCGGGTGAAAGCATGTTGTAGTGGAACAAAAACGTGCATTTTAGCACCACATTTTTGGGTGCTAAGTGTGGTGGGAACTACCGAATTTGTAGTGGGAGAGGGAGTTATTTTTTCAAAAATACACATGATTACTTATTCAAAATTTTGTCCTTTCAGTCTTATTCAGGCTTATTCAGCAACGTACACGATCATTTTCCCTCAAAAACTCTGATCACGCTCCCTTAATCCGGCAAGACCATTTCTGATTCTGAATTTTTATTTTCCCTCAAAAACTCTGATCACGCTCCCTTAATCCGCCAAGACCATTTTCGATTTACGGCAAGAAGATCGATCCACGAAATGGCTCGATCATCTGGGACTTGAATGCCACGGGATACACCTACAAGGAAATGTACGGGCAAGAAAAAGCATTACGCCACACAAGAAGAAATCGAGTCTGTTTTGGGGACCGAAAGTATTAGGAAAATCCACTTACGAGGTGGGTTGCATTCTAGATTCGGGGATGCCCATGATTCTCTGTTGTTTAGAATATTGTTTTGTTTCATCATGCAAGGTTGAAGAATCGAGCAAGGAGAGGTATAATGAATATATGTGCCTTTACAAAAAATCACAGGCGAGGAAGTGTGCACGGGGAGGCATGGCCTCACGGACTATAGGCATTGCGTATTACCTTCACACAAAAGGAAAAGAAATAAAGCTGGTTGAGTTTCCGGCCTTGGTTAAGAGAAAAAAGGGTGCGAAGACTCTCCGTCCCAACGTAAGAGGAAGCATGCAAGCATTTCAAATAGTGTGGAAGCGAGCAACACGCCCGATGATGATGCTTCCTCTCTTGAAATGACTAGGCCACAATTCAAGCCTCCTCAAAGTTTGTAAGAAGAATCTCTGGGGAAAATCACCGAAAAAATAGGTACTTTTCAACCCTCTTCTTACGGAACCACCATATGATGCAATTTAATATTGGGCTGTTATTTTCCGGCCAAGGTCTAGCAAGCTTGAACAATCGGGTACACCACTTACTTCTTCATTTGGGTGTGTTGTGAGTTATGTGTAGGAAATTTGTCTTTGCTAGTTTCGAGTTGTGGTGGATAATTTCAGTTCCACGATGAGTATGTAGCTCCAAATGTGTTGGAGGGGCAGTCATATGGTGCCAATTATATGTTAATAATGTAGTTTGTAGCATATGTAGTGTCACATATAGTACCAAACAATGGTACCTTATCCGAATAGTGAATTGGCTTCCATATGTTTCTATACTTAGTGTCATATGTGATGTTAGATATGGTGATACTTGTGAATGGTGGATTATCCGCCATATGTGGTGCCAATAGCTGCGCTAAATATTGCACCACGCTATCACGCCACATATGGGGCGGTGGATGCCACGGATGTGGTGCCTTCTTTGCATTGTGGTGCCACATGTGGTGTCTAATGTGGCACCACTATGGATCCACATTTTGCACCACATGTGGTGTCTTTGGCGCCATTTGTGGTGCGAAAGTAATGGATTGCCATATGTGGTGTCTTGGGTGCATTGTGGTGCCATAGGTGGTGTGTCATGTGGCACCAGTTTGGTGCCACATGCCACACCACATGTGGTGAATATGATGCCACCCTGGTGCCACATGCCACACCACATGTGGTGAATATGATGCCATTTGTGGTGCAAAGTTTGTCATGATGGAATTTGTGGTGTGTAAAGTGGTGCACTGTTGTGTCATGTGGTACTAACCTTGGATTACTTTCGGTTGAATTCAACAGGGACCTTTGGGAGAATGGATCAACTCTACAAGATCGAAGTGATTGGTGTAAGGCAAGATCGAAGTGATTGATGTAAGTCCGCTTTCGACCTCTTGAGGTACTTCATAACAAAATTCTGAAGTGCTTAGTATAATTGTATTCTCATTGACAAATTTCGTTCTCTTTGCGGGATTTGCAATCTTTGTTGCATTGAGAATTCTTTGTCATGAATTTTCTCTGACATGGGTACAAGCCTTAGGTGTGAGTAGGGAGGATCAAAAGCAACTTCAAGCTACTTGAGGCACTTACGGTGAGCACTTATAGGTAGCTTAGTTTACATGCTAAGGGCGATGTAAGGGACGGATACATCAAGCGAGGAAACTTCGAAAGAGGCGGCTTAGTCTCCTTTCGTTTTTCGTTTCTTTGTATCTAATTTGCCCCTAGGATGACGCCGGCTCACTTTCGGTGGCGAATTAGATACATCAAGCGAGGAAACTTCGAAAAGGGAGTAAGCCCGACATAAAACAAGATCTGGCTGGCTTAGTCTCTTTTGCTTTCTCTGTTTTGTGTATCTAAAGTGCCAAGTCAAGTCAAGCTCCGGTGGGTGCTCAAGCTGGACAACAATCTGCCGGATCGGCCGGATGCATTAAGTCATGCTCCACACCAATCGCCAAATCGGCCGGATGCATGGGGTTATGATCACGAACAAATCGTTTGGTGAATGTAAGTCACAAGGTAACTTCCAACCTTTTGTGCTGTCTTCTTTTTAATTTGACCCATATAGTTACCGAATCGTTAAATTTTTGCAGAAATTTGGAAGTGTCTCGGAGAAAAAGCAAAAGCAGAATTCCAAGCAAAAGACACCTCCAAGACATTAGAAGCATATATGTGTCTTGCTATATGTGTCTTTGTAAAGCATGTTGTGGGCTGCAGAATATCTGAGGCTTGGACATACTATCCCAATGCAAGGTGAGTTAAGTAGAATTTGAAGGTATTACTCATCCAATGTGAGGCCCTGATATGTTTGTTGCGAGGGTGTACCAATTTCTAGTTGCGGTTTGTTGGACACGCGAGAATGATGATTGATGTTGTGAAGCCACGTTTCTTTGTAGTAATGAAGGCGAGGTTGACAGATCAATAGATCTTTACTTGTAATCACATGTTTGTATTATTGTAACCAAAGAGGTTATTCTTGTAACCTATTCTTTCATTGACACTCTAATGTACATTGTTGTATACTATTGTATACAATAGACTTTTTCTGGGTGACGAGCAACACTCACGGTGGAGTTCAAATCTCGAGGGAAGAAATTGATGTATTCAAAGATTCATGACAATGTGGTGTTACATGTCGTGATAGATGTGGTGATGCAAATGGTGCATATGGTGAATCATGTGGTGCGTTTGGTGAACTATGTGGTGAATCATGTGGTGAATCATAGGTGGCATGATGGAGCTTACGTGGCATGTTGGAGCCTAGGTGGCATGTTTGAGCCACCTTGGCATGTTTGAGCCTAGGTGGCATATTTGAGCCACCTTGGCATGCTTGAGCCTTTACATGACCTTTGTTACATGTTTGACTTTCATTGACCAACATGTTTGGTGATGCAAATGGTGCATGTGGTGAATCATGTGGTGCATTTGGTGAATCATGTGGTGAATCATAGGTGGCATGTTGGAGCTTACGTGGCATGTTGGAGCCTAGGTGGCATGTTTTAGCCACCTTGGCATGTTGGAGCCTAGGTGGCATATTTGAGCCACCTTGGCATGCTTGAGCCTTTACATGACCTTTGTTACATGTTTGACTTCCATTGACCAACATGTTTGGTGATGCAAATGGTGCATGTGGTGGATCATGTGGTGCATTTGGTGAATCATGTGGTGAATCATAGGTGGCATGTTGGGGCTTACGTGGCATGTTGGAGCCTAGGTGGCATGTTTGAGCCACCTTGGCATGTTGGAAGCCTAGGTGGCATGCTTTCGGTCTATGTGGCATGCTTGACCCTTTTCTTGTGGCATGTTGGAGCCTAGGTGGCATGCATGCAAAGCGTCCCTTTCCTCTTCTCGCCTCATTCCCAAAATCATTATGGATGCCTACGATTTGCATCCCTTTATTCCCAAAATTCTGCGCCTGCGGCTTCATTCCGTCCCCATCGTCTATTCCGCCATCTCCTTCACTCCTTCCCCATTCTGTCCATCTCCTTCACTTCCGCCATGGCTAAGTTCAAGACTACACTCCGCAGGAACACTATCCCGGCCATTGTGCCTGCTCCTTCGCAGCCAGCACGGTCAGAATCCGTGGCTTCCTGCGGAGGATCCGTGTCTTCCTCCACCAGAGGAGGCCGCCCGGTTACAGTGGTTGTCGCTTCGTTGCGGGTGCTCGAGTGGGTGCATGCAGGTTATGATGACGAGGAGCGACACCTCGAAATGAAGATGTATGCCTGCGAGGACAACCTCCATATAGAGCTCAAGATGGCCCCCGCCTGATTAGTTTAGATTTGTATTGTAATCCCTGGTTTCAATTTTTTTGGCAATAGTCCTTGTGACTATTCTTTGTAAAGGCTTTTCATTAATGATGAGAACTTGTTTTGCAATAGTCCTTGTTTTGCAATAGAACTTGTTTTGCTTTAAGCTGTTCTCGAGTTTCCCTTTGTTCTTTCGGTTAGATGAACTTTTGTCATTAATTATAAAATGCAAACAAGGAATTTGAAGGTGCGAGAATCTATGATCGCACACTAACAAAATATGGTAACCATTTCGGCAAATAGGAAAATATGAGATGGGTGACTCGGGTTCAAAAGAAATAGAGTTCAAAAGAAACTGAAAAGAAAAACACAGAATTCCCGAAGCAAAAGTTAGTGGCCTTGCAAGAATCTTTGCACAAAGCGAGGAGCTCAATGAATTTTGGCCTCATATCAATTCGGGGACCTAATTTGGGATCCATATATTCTTTGTCACCAAAATCGGTCAAGATACTATCGGGGAATCACGAGAGCCATTCCATTTCGTAGGGTCAAAAATGGTCAATGCCCCGGCTGATTATGGTGAAAATTTGTGGTGAAAAATGTGGTGAAAAGCGTGTGGTGAAGCTGTGGTGATGCAAGCGTTGTTTTTATATTTCAAAGGGAGAAAAATACATATGGAAATCTACCACACCGGTAGAATAGTTCATACTTCTTATGAAATGAAGTATGCGAGAAAAATCGGGGAAAACTATAACCCGAGCTTCTAGTATTATCAAAATGCAATAGAGATATAATAATAGTTGTTTTGAAGAGGTTAATGATGACATACGATTCTTGGGCCTCAATCGGATCACGCATTGTGAGATCGTAACTCTTCTTCTTCAAGTATGTCCAAGATTTCATCAAGTTTTTTCGCTGAATAGTTGGTGAAATCCGGCAACACTAAAACATGAGCTTTCGTTTTCTGCTCCCAC
This sequence comes from Isoetes taiwanensis, assembly GCA_021234155.1. Classification (NCBI taxonomy): domain Eukaryota; kingdom Viridiplantae; phylum Streptophyta; class Lycopodiopsida; order Isoetales; family Isoetaceae; genus Isoetes; species Isoetes taiwanensis. The sequence continues at coordinate 7,743,548 of JAJEKV010000048.1, read as the reverse complement.
TTATGATCTGATTCACAAAGTATTGTCTCGGGTTGTTGTGTCTCCATGCGGTGGCACTGTTGAGCACTTTTTTAATGGTGAAGCATGGATCATTTCTGCTTTAGTTCGATGAACATATCCTCTTCCTCAAGCATGGGAGAGCTGCGAACTCATCCTCGGAATCATCGCCACCCCGAGGAACCTGTCGGGCTGCACCCGGTAAGTTAAGTCTCGGCGCATCACGTGTAAAACAACATCATTAGTAATAAGAAAGGCAACCGCCTATCGCGCCTTGGCTTCTAATTCTTTAAGCCCATCGGGGAATTAACCTATGTTTTAAGCCTAGAATACCTCGGAATTCATGGGTCCTCCGCTCCTCTAATATCCGCCTCTGTTCTGGTTTATTTGCTCCGATTATAGGTCTTACGGATCATTTGCATTTGAAGCTGGCGAAATTGTTTGTGCCCGTGTTCTCCTTACGTTTCCTTCCGCCATATTTGGATCGGGGATAAGCCAATGTCGCATGCAAAACTAGATTTAGGGTTTCCCTCAATCTTTCTGCCTGACCCGACTTTTGAATGATTGAACTTGCATTTGATGTGTGATTTCTAGTGGTGGGTTTCATCATGTGTTTCTCTGTCCCATTCCGTTTCATCCTTAATGTAATTTTTTTACGTGTGTCACTTTCACCCTGTCAATTAAACAAGTAAAGATTGAAGAGTGAAGATTTATATTAAACATATAAAATGATTACATAAGGTTACATTTCAGATTATATACACTTGTTTTCATTCACGTGGGTCTATCAAAAGAGATCCGGGTCCGGCTCCTCCTCGTCATCTTCTATGATCACCGGATCGGTGGCCACCGGGTCAGCTTCCCGACCCTATTTGCTCCCATTCGGAGGGAAAGCAAAAACCATAATGGTGGAGTGTTACCAAACAGAATAGCGACTTCTCCATGTCCATCCTGCAAGGCCTTGTGATGATAGTACATATCCACGAAGTGAAGGAATTGGTCCTCTGTAAACAACCTATCATAACAAAAGAGGAACATTTTAGTGTAAAGGCTTGGTAGCCATTAAGCGAAAAAGGTCTCAACCTTTGCAGATCCGGGTCAATAGTATGAGGAACGGGCCAAAGATCTTTGGTGTGTAAAAATTTCGGTGGAGGCAGAGTAAGTTGAGAGGTCCGGGAGGCTGTGGTGTACAATTCAACCTCGGTGAGAGTTTTCAGCATTTACGTGGTCATATTCTCATCAGGTGAATAGAGTAATTTACGTATCGAGCATGTCCATCCATTCTCGCATGGCTGAAAAATCGGGACAGCACGCCTAGGTATTATGGGCTCTTCTTTCTCGGTCACATTGTCCCATTCCAGGCACTCCATCGTTTTCAGCATCCAAGAGGTGAAGTTGGCCATGTCTGCTGTAGTAGCTCTTGTAAAGTATGTAAATCAGTAAAACCGCTTCCCACCCGGTTTGTAAATTGTAAATCAGAATCGCTTCCCAAGGACCGGCTGCTTTGAAAAGCTATGCGCTCTGAGCTACTTTGTAATAGCGTAAACTTCGATCGGGAGCAAGAAGAATGGCATCTCGGGCCTTTTGGGTTGCCGAGGTCATTAATTTTCGCCATCCCATAATGATTTTTGCACGATGCACGTACCGCCCAGAAAAGGATGATGAGAGGAATTGATGGGACCGAGAGAATTTAAGAAAAAAGTAAGCATTTCAAGTAGAAAAAGTCGCTCGAAGGATCTATCTGGCGGGAGAAGAGGCAGAAAAGTGAAACACGTGGTGAAACATGTAGTGAAACACATGTGTCACCACATGTGGTGAAAACACATGTGGTGAAACATGTGGTGAACACAGGGCATGTTACATCGGGGACATCAAAATACAATTACATATTACATCGAGGAAGCAAACATATTACATTGAAACAAGGGACATCAAAATACAATTGAGCATGGAATTGAGTTTCTTATATTATTCCCAAACAAGGCAAGACACAACAATATATTCAAAATTTCTGAATCATTTCCTAACTTTTGTAAGAATGTGTTCAGCTATTCTTCATCGGACATGCTATCTTCATCGGATAAAACCTCGGGCAAGTTTTCTAGAATCTTTTTCTCATCTGCACTGGTCTAGCACATAAGCAGATTCGAGCACCTTTCTTGATCTGCTTTGCATGGGAACTCGAATAGCACAAATTTGAGTAGAGAATACAAGTGACTTTGGCTCGTTTGTCAACAACTCATACATCACTTTTGACCGAGGCTTCTTTCTATAGTAAATGCCCTCCACAAGCGGTTTCACCTCTCATAAACAAGTTTCCGTTCTGCTTGAAGTCATTTTCAACTTCAAATTTTGGCTTGGTGCATAGCAACATCCAAAATGAGAATCCTCCTCGTTCCCTTTAGGTGCGGCAAGCGCAAAGTTTGTCTTCTTCTCTAAGTGCTACGCAAGTACATTTGCCAAGGTTGAGTATAGTGGCTGGTAGACTTGCGGGTCTCTTCCACATCCGCATGAACATTGGAGGATGGTTCAACGACTACAAGGTCCCATTCATCTACATACAATTCGTTCTCACACATGTCCCATTTTCCATCCAAACAATTCTTTGCCAAAAAAACATGATAGCTTTTACGGTATGTAGGCGTGTTGGATTTCTGTCTTTGAATCCATGGGTGAATGAATTTGCCCGGTTTACGGAATTGTCTACGCACCCCAAGCCTTTTTCTGTTGATATCCTCGGGTTTTATTTCCCGAAGTATCTCAGAACTTTTCTTCCATTTTCAGTCCACTTTCGGATGTACCACATTGAAATTGTTTCTCTGCAATTTTCACCACATCATGGGCATTATCTAGTTTAATGTCGGGATGTTTAAGCCATAGACCTCGTATCCATCTTTTCAATTCTCTTTGCCTTCCCATCATGTTCACCTTTTCCATGGTTTAATCCAAAGAAGTTCCACATCATGTTGACCTCACGTATCACAACCGTACCTTCCAACAAAATAAAATGATCCGTTGCTTTGAATTGTGATCAAAGCACCATCCGAAAATACATAGTCTTTGTTTGGGGACATTGCCTTTACGCTTTAAGTACTCAAAATGTTTCATAAAACAATGTTGAACAAAAGTGTGTCATGTTCCCTATCACCCGACACATAGTAGTGTGTTTCCTTCTCAATGGTGTAAATGCGTGGATCAACGATAGGTTATTTGAACAAATATAGTTATCGGTTGTTGACCCCCGCATGGTGAACTTCATTCTCGCTCCTTAAAAGTATAATTCTCTTGAAGTCAACCACGGATAGGTAAGCATCTCGGGCAAGTTATCAAGGAGTTCTTTGTACTTGGCACGCACGCGCCACTTATATCCGAAGTTGTGTAAAGGAAAATTTGGAAGCTTCTCCAACATTTTGTTCACCGATTGGAAGACTTGCGGTTTCATTGTGTTGGTGAGCGAGCTTAGACTTCTTGATGCCATCTCGAATACTGATTTTTTCATAGTCTAGGTATTCCCACTTCACCATGCCACTATCACTAGATTGTTCATGTGGGGGGGATAGGGAACTTCTTAATCCCACACTCTTTACACTCACCCGAATGCATTCCCTCTTATGGTAAGGTTGGAAGCTAGTTTTCTCACATAAAATTCCGCCCACGGACTTCTTGTGCTACTTATTTTGTATTCGGGCACTGCATTCACCATATATGTCTGACCTGCAAAGCTGACAAGTGCAGCTGCAGCTTTTTGGGTGCTTAGTTCTCATACTATTGAAGCCATCTATTAGCATCTGCATTCTAACATGGTATATACAGCAGCAACTATTGAAGTCCTTTAATTTTACAACAAACCATGGTTTTTGACTTTTCAAACACCCTCTGTTTGATCATAACACTAGGATGTTCTCTTGAATTTCTGAACAATTGCAAACTGCAAGGAAGATAACAAGGTGATCGGCATATTTATTGCACACTACATTTTCCACCACACTAGGCACCACATAGCATATATTCTGGACATTCATCTTACACCTCATTATTCACCACACTATGCACCACAACTCATATATTACATAATTTATTGTACACCATATTTTTCACCACACTAGGCACCACATAGCATATATTACAGACATTCATCTTACACCTCGTTATTCACCACACTAGGCACCACATAGAATTCATTTTACACCATATTTTTCACCACACTAGGCACCACACTAGGCACCACACTGGCACCACACTAGGCACCACACTAGACACCACACTAGGCACCACACCATGTTATTCACCACACTAGGGACCACATAGCATATATTCCAACGGCATTTATTTTACACCATGTTATTCACCACACTAGGCACCACATAGCATATATTACAAAGATGTATTTTACACCATGTTATTCACCACACTAGGCACCACAAAGCATATATTGACAAACATTTATTTCACACCACGGCCTCACCACAAAGAACCACATATCACAAGCAATCACTAACCACATACCACATACCACATTAACAATAAAAATGTGGTGAAGATGAAGAAATGAAATAACCCGTGATTCTTCCGGATAGTGAGTGGCATGATCCTCTCTTACATTTCGTTCCAATCTTGAACTTAACATCCTTTGCATTTGAGAGACCCTACTTGTTTTGGGTCCAAAATTCTTTGCACAAGTTCTATGACGAGTTGGGAATTGCATCCGCTCTTCTAACTCTTTTGTACAAAACCCATTTCCCCCCCCCTTTGCAATCTATCTCTTCCCTCTTAATTTTTTGCTTTGGTAAGATTCCTAGGATGAAGACCCAGTGAGTTAACCAAAACCCCAGCACCCGGCGGGATTAGCACTTTCGGTATTAATGCTTCCTCTTACGGCCATAGCAAGGCAACTACTCTTGGCTGCTAAACTGTCATTCTTTGTTAGACTTCTTCACAAGTTGAATGGAAGCCACGAGGTTGTTGACCACAATGCTCTTGGCTTGCAAATCTTTCGACTCTTAAGCCAAGTATTTGTCCATTGTGTCATCCTGCAGATAATCTAGTAAAACCTCTTTCTTATCGCTGTTAGACAAGCCTTTAGTGGTGCTATGAAATGAAGACAACAATTTTAATACCATCCGACGCCTAGTAGAGGCCGTTCTGGTGGATCCTCCCTCTGCTGATGCCATTTTTGCTAATTCTTCTTTAGCTTTCCTTTGTCTTTTCCTTTGGCGTCTTTTATGATCCCGTTCTTGTTTTGGAGTTCTCTTTCTCTTACCTGTGCTCCGGTTTGAGATTTTAGGCAGATTTGCTTCCAAATTAAATGATTGAAGGTATGAACCGGATTGATCCACAACCGGATTAAGCGCCATAGCCGTATGCTTCAGGAAAGGCGCGGGTGGGTCGTGGGTTTAGAAATCGGTTCGGTGGAGATTGGAATGGGACGGGTGGCGTAGGAAATTGGAATGGGACGGGTGGCGTAGGAATTGGGTTATCGCAGTTCAAGAAATGATTGAATCCGGGCAGTACATGCACTAGGCGCCAAACAAACATTTAAAATCGCACCACAAATTTGATATCTCCCACCACATTTTTAGGGGGGACAGGGGGGACACCCAGGGTGTTCCACTACAACATGCTTTCACCCACCCTTCAACATAAAAGCTAGAGAAAATTTTAAGGCTTATCTTAAGCCTAAAACATCAAAAAAGTTCTTCAGTTATGAAATCAGAGTTCTTGTGACCGAAACCCGAGAGTTTTAAGATCATTCCAGGAATCTTCTTTTCTTGGGCTCGTCCTCGGCATGGTCTTTTCTCCCCATTCCTTTGGTAGCTAGTATGAATAGACAGAATTGGCATTTGCATAAATGGGCTTTCCCCGGATTAAATCTTCCTTTCTTATCCTTAGCCCCACATAGGATATGCCTTTTTGCATCATAAGCCGTGTTACAGGCGCAGTTACATTGGCATACTCCATCTTCATGAATTGTTGGAACCTCGACCCCAAACTGAGTAAGCCACAGCGCATTAGAGTGAAGGTCGATTCTTCTCCACTTCAGCTTCTTTACCAGTATCAGAATGTTACCTGAGAAATTCAAAGTGGTGCTTTTCATAAACGCACTTAAGCCATTTGCAAATGGTTTCAATATTCATCGTGCTCTATACTACATGCATGAGCTGTGGCACAAGTTTCCAATTGTCTGCAATGGACTGATGTAAGATAAAATACATCACAAGTTCGAGTATATATGTAGGCCCTACTCAAGTTACATACCATTGCCTAGACCATTATTGCATGCAACCAGTCTTGTGCTAGAAAGTGTTGAGGAGAAGAATGGATTCGTTATAGGCACCCATGTGTTCCAATGAATTTTCAGGAACATGCTACCTGGCCACGAGAAAATAGTACAAACTTATATAGATCCAATCATGATTCTGAACTCTAAACATAATTAGGTATAACATATATTAGCACAATGCGTGGGTCTTTAATTCAATTCAATTTAATAGAAGCAATGAACATGCTCTGTCCCGAACTCTTAATCATAAAGCTATGTAATTGCATGTATACTTGCAGTAGGATGCAAGGATGTAGACAAAGATTGCATACAACAAATGCACAATGAGAAAGTAAATATTTGTTTCAAACACCAAATGATCTAATTGGTTAAACAATTCATTATTTTGGTTGGTGAAGTTAATTAATAAGTTAATAATGCCTGAAAGAACGTTAGTCATAATAGGACATTAGTCATAAACTAGTTATAAATGCCCAGTGTTCTCGGGCTTTAGAACCAACTTGAAGAGCCTTCTCTAACCAAAATGGTCTTGGAGAGCAAGGTGCAATTTGTGTCAAGTATATGATGACATAGTGATAAGATATAGAGCTCTTACTCTCCATAAATAGTTTGATGAGCATCTTTCGATTGGAAAGTTTTTGCACACATTGTATCAAATGGATCCTTTTTCTTTATTTGTTATGCATAGAATTATATGTTATAGTGCCCGGCATTGCCGGGCTTAGTAACAATCTGAAGAGGTAGTTATTTCATTGTTTTTTAGAATGGAGAATGTACCTTGGAGGGGGCATGGGTAATATAGAGGAACTTTTTAAGATTCATTAAAGGTAAAATACCATTTGTAGGAATAAATGTAAACTAGGTTAAGAAATAGAAATTCAATTATAAATAAAACTAAATTGAGACCGTGTCTCGTGATTGAAAAACGGTGAGCCTGAAGTAGCTTTAGGTTTTGTTGATCTATTTTGTGACTACATTAAAAAGGATCTATGAAACTATGAGTTTGGCACCATAACATCTAACATGGGAAGTTAGAACTCTTGAGCTTCATTATTTGATGAGTAGAATTACTCGTAATTGTGAAATATATCCCCACTTTCAAGTTAAGTTGTGATATTATATTGCAATTTTGTACTACTCATTTATTTGTTACACATGAAATAGCTTGTACTCAATTGTTGTTTATCTAGATATCCACCTATATATCTTAATAATGCAATGGTGGTTGTCTATACTTGTATTGATTATTAGGCGAGAGATAGATTGCATTTTTGAAGGCGAAAGAGATGCTCACATAGAATGCTCCAAGCATGCTTGCATAGAGTGCCCCGTATTCTAGAGATATTTTTAGGTGATTATTTACATGATCGGGGAAGAATTAGAGGTGAAACTTGCTAGAGCGAAATAAACTTGTAGAGAAGCTCTTGTGCATGTAGTTGCCATCTAACAAAATGCATGATAACTGTGGCATTCTTAGATACAGAAGCATGCAAGTGCTATTTAATAAAATGCATTATAATTGTGGAAACTTCTTTCAAAGAAGATGGAATATTTCTTTTGTTTTCTTGAACATAAGCTATTTCATATTTCATGTCATGGCATGAGTGTCGAAAATCTGCAACAATGATGGCAATCCATGAGGCCATATGTCATGCTGCCACGGCTATTCAAAATCCACGTGTGCCTGTGTGCCGTATTGAAAAAGGAAAAATTCTAGTGTGGAAAATTATATTTATTTACATTCATAGATGCCAAAATAAGGCCTCTAGCTAATGGAAACATGTAACAAAATTGGAATACCATCTGTATTGACAAACAAAATGTAAGAAATCGAACATGTCAAACAAAATGTAAGAAATCGAACATGTCAAATGTATGGCATGCTAGTGAACATATGATGCTGATCGAAGCAATAATATGGACAATGTAGAAAGGACAATGCACTACACAAACTAGATCTATAGATATCCCAAAATAATTTGTTAGAATTTGCAATGTGGGTAAGGAAATTGGAATACTATTTGACATGTCAAATATATGTCATGCCAGTAAACATACGATGCCAATCAAAAGCATGTAATATGGACAATTTAGAAAGGAGTGTAATGCACTATGCAAACCACTATAGTAAGACTTTGGTGGAAATCAATATAACCAAGCAGCCAAACTTATTTACCAGGCTTGAAGCTTGCACCTTTTCATGAAAGTCTGATTCGGTATTTCATATACACAATCCTCGATTCTAAATTTAGAATTAGATGCCATTGTAATCTTCAAGTTGTGTTCCAAGATGTACTGCTATATTATATCACCATTCAAACTACAAATGAAGCAAAATATAACTGGAGCCCTTTGAATTGCATGGTTCGATAGCCAAACATTGCAACAGAGAAACAATGCATAAAACACTGATGTATGATTTACTCTAAGCATGCAGATGTAATGGTCTTAGGACAAATTGTGGCACATTTATGCAGGAAATGATGTTAACATTTATACAACCTAACAAAAAAGGTGGATTGGTGCTCCAAATCAACATGTTACCTAGATTATAATGACCATGATGGGTACTTTGTAAAATTCTCATGTAGTGTTTTATATAATCAAGTTGATGTACATGTAAAGAAATGCAAGGAAGCAACTATTCAAACATATGCACACTCCTTAGACCCATGTACAAACTCAGACTTCATGCTGATATTGTGAACATAATATAACCTTTATTTTGTGTAAATAGACAAAAGACAAAATATATGGAGCTCTTCTACAAACTGCTATTGTAAGGCTGCTAGTGGCATAATTTGTGACGCTCCCAGAATCTATACGATGCTCCCATCGTACAGATACGGGAATTCCCCTCCCATGGCGACTACATCACCATGGTAGGGCCCTCTGTCATACTCGGACCACTTGGGATGGCCAAGTGTCCGGGCGAGGAACACGGAGGTGTCATTCGTCCCACGTCCTCTATGGAAATCCTATACAGTGAAAGCGTACATACATGTTAGCATACAACAATCATGCTGAAATAGTATACCACCACAAAGGGTGGCCCATCCATCCTCATCAACGAAAAGACAATACAATCATAACTAACATGAACGATACACCATGACAAGGGCGCTACCCAGGGCTCAGACTCCATGGGGTCAACTGACGGTCAGTGCCTCAAGATATCAAGAGACGGAAGTATAACATGGCGTTGGCTGGCATAAGACAATGGCTAGGGTAGTCCACTCCATCCGCCCCTCCTGTACACACTTTGAAGATAGGTTGAATCATGCTATGACGTGCTTGTAGCCCTCCGGAGATGCAGTTCCAAGGAATCACCCTATGGGACTATTCCGGGTTACATCTCCCCGGTCCGATGAGGCAGGTCGGAGAAGCTTCTCCTCCCGGATCACAACGGCTCCATGGGTGTGCTAGAGGATACATGCCACATCTGCAGCACCCGTATCCGTACCCGACTTACCCCCCTAAATCTACGCAAAGTCGAGGACATTCATAAAGGGCATATCCAACGATCCAGGAGGTGTCAGACCCATACCCGGCCCACACACAGTGACCAATTATAAGCCTAACATACTGTATGAGCCCCAGTAGCCACGCTCAGCAAGGCTCCACTCCCGCTTCACCAATTGTGTTCGTTGTCTGCTGCTGAACCACATCATAGCATCCACAGCCAGGTTGGCTCTTGTGCACAGACTGCATATATTGGGTATTAAGGGGTCTAGCTAGGAACATCTCTAGTTCTAAGAGGCTTTCAGGTCTCTACCCTTCCCTTAATGCCAATACACGGAGGGAGCAGAAGGAATAATATAAACACCATCCACGTATTCATCATCATCATAATAACATATGAAAGAGAACTTAACCATTCCATCTACTCAAAGAAGTGTTAGCGGAAATACAAGCTATCTAGGGACTAACCAGTCTCTTGGCTGGAGCCATTATCACGAAAAATCTCCATTCTTCAGGTCTGTTGGCAAAAACTGGTAGCTGCTCCTCCTCTCCTCTTCCCCAATCGATTTTGAAGCAAAAATGGAGGTAGGACCCCTATTTCTCCACTCAAATTAGCAAGTCCCACTTGGCCAATCGAGTTGGGCCAGGTGGCACTCCCCTACTGGTTCCATTTAACTAAATACAACCTAATTAGCATAAATAGGTTAATTATCCACTAATTTTATTAGCATAGCTAATAAAATCCATTTTAAGTGAACCCAAGTTATCCCCTATTGACCTTTAGGGGTCTAGTTAAATAATGGTGACGTGTCATGGTATGCATACGTATATCGTATAAATACATGGAACGTCACACATTTTAATTACAATTGGCTTGGCACCCTTAGCAAAGGAGATAGGCATAAGTAATTTGCCAATTGCTATCTACTAACTGCCCAGAAATAAACATCAATAGAGATGATTTCAGCCACTTTTGTTAACCTGAATTTGTAAGAATGCTATAATAAATTTCACAATTTTTATAGCACGAACAAGCCATTGCACAAAGTTAGGTTGAGAATTTTAAAGATAGGATCTTTATATGCTAGTCGTTATGACATTCAGAAGTGTCAGGTAATTACATCTTCTGATCTTTGCAATAATTACAACTCCTAATATTTGCAGTCATTGTTGCACTGTATGATAATGAGGTATTTTTGAGGCATTCCAAAGGAAAAGTAATAGCTTTCGTGTTAAAGGACATGTAGGTGCTTTTTCTAGTCTGATGGCTAGATTGTGGATTCAACTAATACACAAATTGACAATAGTAAACTTTAACATCTAAACTGTTCTAGATAATACAAATCCTATCCCACAGGCTTCCAGGCTCAAATGAACGCATCCAAACTAACTTGTATAATTAGAAAGATCCAAGGACAAAGCAGTAAAAAGGAGGTGCAATTTGCAGTTTTTCTGACGATAAGTATCATAAAAAACGTCAGAATGAACGTCGGTTTTTCTGACGATAAGTGTCATAAAAAACGTCAGAATGAACGTCTGATAGTGTAAAAAAAAAAAGCATCAAATTAACATCAGAAAAGGCGTCAGATTAATCGTCAGTATTTGTGCCAGTTTTTTCGTCACCTCAATCGTCAAAATCTTCGTCAGTGTTATCATTAGGAACTTCGTCAAATAACACGTCACTTATTTCGTCAATTTTTATTTCAGAGTACTGGTCGGAAAGTTCATCACTGTAATCACTATTGTTACTCCTTTTGTTGCTATTGAGATGGGTGCTTCTGGATTGCACAATTCATGGTCTAAGGCTCCTTGCTGAATTGAGCCATTAGACAAATCAACATATAAGTGAATCAAAAATAATCGTGCAAGAAAGGGGACTTGAACCCCCTTCCAAAAGAGGCAGACCCAAGATAATATGCTTCAAAATATCTATAGCACATATCTGTACATTCTTTTAAAACATGGACACCTTAGCAATAGCTAAACCCAACAAAGCCAAATCTTAACTAGATAAATGAATGTAAGATAGCATTATAAGTGTGACCGTAAAATATCTCTTAAGGAAAACTTAACAATTGACATTCACACAAACAGAACACTTTACTCCCTTCTATGAAGGTAATTCCTGTTGGCCAAATACATCAAAGGTCAGAGAGAGAGAGAGAGAGAGAGAGAGAGAGAGAGAGAGAGAGAGAGAGAGAGAGAGAGAGAGAGAGAGAGAGAGAGAGAGAGAGAGAGAGAGAGAGAGAGAGAGAGAGAGAGAGAGAGAGAGAGAGAGAGAGAGAGAGAATGAGAGAGGAGAGCCGGTTACAGCACATGCAAGGGCAACAGCCCATCTAAAACCTGGGGACTAGGCCCCATCACCAAACACAATAACCAAATATTAAAAGTCTACCAAGAATAAGATAAGATAATGTTAATGCTAGTGGTAAATTCATGCTTCTAAAATTATCTAGACATAGCCAGTCCAAGGATTGGAAGGCCATTGATCTAGAATAATTGCTGCACCTCCCCTATACACTGCCCATTTCTTTTGCAGGCGGGCTGCCCTCACCTTGCAGAGCTCCTCCTTACGGTTACACAATTGAAGAGGGGAGAGGTCCTCCTGTACTGAGAAACTAGTCCCTTTGAGATGGTTTCCATGCTGAAGAACATGTAAGCGGCTAAGAGTGTCTTGAAACCGAACCAAGATGGCGAGGACGATCAGGTCTTGCCACTCCCACCCTAGTAGCGGAGACAACTCCACCAGTCTTCACATGCATGACATCAATGAAAAAATGCAAAGCAGCATCCATATCAGAAAGGGCATCATCTTCTGCCTCTGCAACCCCTATAATACGCAAGTTCAGGCTCCTAGTAACAGAAGATACTGAGGCAGCCAGAGAGAGAGAGAGAGAGCATATGAGGGGATGTGCAAGAAAGTTGTAGAGTCTTCTAGAAGCATGTGAGAGCGTGTGCAAGAAAGTTGTAGACAGTTCTAGAGAGAGCATGTGACCAATAAATCTAGATAGAGGATTTGCGTGAAACTCTAGATGAGAAAGAAGGTGAACAAAAACCAATTTCATGAAGATAGATAGATAGATAGATAGATAGATAGATAGATAGATAGATAGATAGATAGATAGATAGATAGATAGATAGATAGATAGATAGATAGATAGATAGATAGGTAGGTAGGTAGGTAGGTAGGTAGGTAGGTAGGTAGGTAGGTAGGTAGGTAGGTAGGTAGGTAGGTAGGTAGGTAGGTAGATAGGTAGATAGGTAGATAGGTAGGTAGGGAGGGAGGGGGGAGAGAGCAACAGCAAAAACCAATTGCATGAAACTCTAGAGAAAGGAGAAGGAAAAGAGAAAGTGAGGACAAAGGTAGTAATGAAAGAAAATGGAGGTAACTTGTAGAGAGAGAGAGAGAGAGAGAGAGAGAGAGAGAGAGAGAGAGAGAGAGAGAGAGAGAGAGAGAGAGAGAGAGAGAGAGAGAGAGAGAGAGAGAGAGAGAGAGAGAGAGAGAGAGAGAGAGAGAGAGAGAGAGAGAGAGAGAGAGAGAGAGAGAGAGAGAGAGAGTAGAATAGAATAGAATAGAATAGAATAGAATAGAATAGAATAGAATAGAATGTTGATTATTTCGTCTTTGAGACCATCAATCTAGAAGACATAACAGTAAGAAAATATATACAATCGTTATTATGAAAGTTCTCTTTCCAAACTGCCCTTAGTGGGGCATCATTGGACTCTCTACTCTCATCTTCATCACATAAATCAAGTATGTGTTTATAATTTAAAATAGACATCTCTCGCATTTTTAGCACCTCTATTAGAAAGTCTCCAATAGTGCTAGCTTCAGCGTAAAAAATTCAAGAAGCATCTTGACGTTCGTGAGCTAGAATCAGTGCCTTATGTTTTGAATGTTCTTTATCCTCAATCTCGTCAACTGCATACTTTTCAAGTTATTTTACATCTAGGAAGGTTCCCCCATCTTCCTATGTCCACTCCCAAATGGTTATAGCTAAGCCTTAGTCTGCACACAGTTTGCCTTTTGTGTGGAGAGAGATTTTTGCTAAGGTGTGGTGCTTCATGTAAGGATGGGTTTATCGTCCTCCTATAGAAGTCCATTTTTGTGCCAAAGGTGTGCCATAATTTCCATCACATATTTGCATGTACCCAAGCTCTTATATTGTTCCCTTCATTAGGCATTTCATTTAAAGCCTAATGAGACTCTATGCGTGTGCGCACGCGAGCGTGTGTGCAAGAAAGTTGTAGAGAGAGCATGTGAGAGAGTGTGCAATAAAGTTGTAGAGAATTCTAGAGAGGCAAGAAAGTTGTAGAGGGAGCATGTGAGGGAGTGTGCAATAAAGTTGTAGAGAATTCTAGAGAGAGACCATGTGACCATAAATCTAGAGAGACAAGGGGCACTAGAGAGATATTGTCTTGGAGCGCTAAAGAGAGAGTGTTGCAGGTGCGAGACAGAGAGTTTTGTAGGCTAGAGAGAAATGTAGTAGAGAGTCGTACGGAGAACATGTTACCAAGAAATCTAGAGAGAGAATGGGCACTAGAGAGAGTGTGCTGCAGTCGCTAGAGAGAGGAACTAAAGCACACCATAACCTAAAAAGAAAACAAACCAAAACAAAATAAAGTCTAAAATCAATGCAGCTTAATGCAGATGACGTGCATACAGTTTCTTCAAAACAACTCATAACTTCTTTGATGCCTAGTCTAATGCCCTGACCCTGTTCATAGCACACCGAGTGATAATAGCTTGATATTTTGTCGATCTACGATTTCCATCATCCATAATTGTCAGCCATGGATCAACACATGTGTTGATATTATCAAATACTATGAAACAAAAGCACTTAACCTGATATTCAATCAATTAATGTTAAGAAATTCATCACCTTCAATTATCCTAATTCCGGCGCATGGTTATATGCATTGGCAATTCCGAGTTCTGGTTCAAAGAATGCATCCCCTTTAAGACTAAAGCATACACAAGATGTAGGAGAAGGGGCCGGAGGCTTAGATATCTCAGAGACCTCAAGCACTTTTTAATCAGGATAGCCAGCCAGAAGTAATGATGCTCGTTGACACACTATATGGTATATCATTAGCATTGCAAATATTTCTAAGGACAAACAAACAAAAAATGAACAACAAACCAAAAAGCTTTGAATACTGGGCAAAGGCCTTCGCATAGCTCCAAGAATCCAGCAATGAGCCACCTCTGAAATCCTAAGGCCCAGATTCCACTGCCGGAAGCGGCAATTGCCCTCGTGGCATCAATTGCCCTGAAATTTAACTGTCGGAGCCGAGATTTTGATTCCACTGCAGGGTAATTAGGTGCCACGTAGACGAATCTTAGACATTGCAAACAAATTTCTGGAATTCGAATGGATTACGAAGCGAACGTACCTCCGACCTCTACTATCAGATTTCTATCATCGGATCTCTCTCGATCTAATCCAAGCCAGAAGCTAGTAGCCTATTTCCAGAGTGTTCTCTCCTCCTTTGAGGCAGACTGCAATTCTTTTTTTTCAAAACCCAGGCTTTGTGGAGATACGATTCAGTCCCAATTTGCAACAAGAATTTGATATTTAAACTAAAATATTGAATACTTTGCAAGTCACTATTTGGTTTTCTTGCTAGAACACATCAACTTATTCTTCGAATTATAGCTTTCTGTACAACAATTCTGTCATAATTTACAACAGACAATGATATTGAAACAAAAAAACATGTCTTTGACAGCTTAACAACTTGAACAGTGCACTTGGAATGGCACAGCAGGAGCACATCCCTGGCATAATATGAACCAAAAATATGCAAACATCCAACATTCTACAAAACTTCATTACAGAAAACAAATGCTACAGAAAGACAATGTTATTCGAAATAAATAAAAAAATCATAAATAAAGTGTACAGTTTCTTTAACTGAACTAAGATGCAACACGTTCAGTCTTCCTCTGAGGTCTCGGTATCGCCTTCACCAAATTGCTCACGAACTAGCTCTATAGACTGCTTCTTATACAACGCTGCTGCCAAAGCATTACGACGTGTTGTATTAGCTGCAGAAATTGCCACTGTTGTCTTAGGAGCTTTTTGAATCAATGATGCAACTGCTTCATTGTCATCTTCAAGCGCTCTTGCAAGGGCTTCCATAGGGTTTAAATTTAATCCATTAACTCTATGTAGACCATACGAAGCTGCTCTTGTCACCTCAGTCTCCAGAATATTCAAGCGCTTGATTCTACTCGCATATTGTTTGGTCATCCTTTCAGATTCTATTGCTTTATGAAGTTCCAATTTTGCCTCCTCAACCCATGAACTATCGAATTTTTCACCATGCTTGATGCATAGGTTATGTAAAACAAGACAAGTAGCAACAATCTCGGGTATGCTATCCAGTTTAGTATCATTACGCTTCAATAAAATTCTAAACCTGGATTTCAGCATACCAAAAGCACGTTCGACAACCATTCTAGTGCTTGATTGGATGAAATTCCAGTGATATTGCTGTCTGCTCAAGCCATCCCTGTGCCCTTTAAATGGTGGAAGCATCCAAGGCCTCGGTGGATATGCTGCGTCTCCGACCAGACAATAATTACCGAGATGTCCCGCTTTAATTCTTCTTCCTGCTTCTGTTTGTTCAAACAACTTCCAATCGTGAATGCTACCTGCCCATCCAACATCATAATCCCATATGCAAGAGTCAGACGAAACAATTAATTGAAGAAGAACTGAGTGAAAACCTTTTCTATTATAATAATCCTGCGCATTTTCATGTGGAGCAATGATTGGCAAGTGACTGCCGTCGATAGCACCAACAACGTGCGGGATTCCTCTTACTTTCTCAAAGCCCTTTGACAAAATCTCTAATCTATCATTTGAAGGCCACTTTATGCACAAGTCATGCAACCTAATCTTCACTGCTCTGTAAAATTCAGAAATGGCTCTTTGGGCAGTAGTATAGCCAACACCATACATATCCGCAATTTCTCGGATGGTGTCTCCAGTTGCCAATCTGCATAAAGCTATGCAGACTCTCTTTTCAACTGGAATAGCTAAACGCATGCTGGTGTCTGCACGCACAAGAATGGGGCCCAAGGTATGACAAACATAATGGAATGTGGCTTTAGACAATCTAAGTCTTCGTCTGAACATCACATCAGTGTAAGACCGTAAAAGAGTTCTCTCCATGAATGATGAATGATGACGGTCTATTATAACTCCAAATTAGATGAGAATCTCTAAAAGACCTTCCATCGAGAGAATCAATCAAAATGCAGCACATATCCTCCCAATACTGGAGACATACAATAGAAAATCCCCATGTCAATTCTTCTAGAAATGCGACAGTGCATAGACAAAGAATGATTGCTTGCAGAACCTTATCACGGTCTATTTGTCGTGATAGTTGGTGGAACCGTTTTCCAGCCCTCATGAATTTATGGCAATGTTACGTGCTCATTCCTAGAAGCACAGCAAGTTGTGAGAGGGGATTTTCTCGCCAAAATGCTATCAAGAGTGCTACAAGAGCTCATATGAACCTAGAGACACTTGATGCGCTTATGCTAGTGTCATTATGGGATGCACCATTTGAGTCCATAGATTGGCAAGCATGTTTTAAGGTTTGGTATCAAGCAAAAGATAGAAGAGCAATGCCGCTTGTTAATTGATCAATTTGTGTTTCTAAAACTTACTCATGTACTCTTTTTTGATACGTATTTATATAGCATGTGCATTTTCTACGTATTTTTTGTTAAAAATTTGGATTCTGTCATTTCGAATTTTTATCTGGCATATGAAAGGTTGAAATTTACAAAGTTTCTGTCATGCGAAAAGGCATAAAATATTTTCCATGTCCTTCGAAAACTTTTACACACTGGTACCACCCATTAACAAATTGTCGTCGTCTTCAATTAGCATCTTGTACTGTGTGTAGCAAATCTTGTAAGAGAAAACACAAGAGCATTTACAGAAACTTCTCTCTATACCATCAAGTTTGGGGTTCATCATCCAAGTTGGTTTCATTCATTCATCCGCAGCTAAATAAATCTTCCGTTGGCTGATTAGATCAAGTACATATTTTGAGGAGAACACTTGGAAAATAAGATGACAATCACTCTTTCCTGCATTGCCAACTGAGTTTGACCATTGAATTACAAAAACGCAGGGCAGAAATTTAAACATGTATAGGCACATTTTTAAAGTTCATCCCAACCGTATCTGTTACACATTCTCAGAATGAGAATTACACCTTGATCCTCTCTTTATTTTTCATAGCTAGCGTGCTTTTAGTATACACTGTGTAAGGGATGCTTATTGCAAGATTCCCAAAAGATAAGATATATTATGAGTTCACAAATCTGCAGCTCCGACGGATCTGGCCATCAGAACCGGTTCTCACTCCAATACTACCCATCTTCACCATAGCTAGTTGAAAATTAGCAAAGAAACTATTTTGATCAGTTGCAAAGACATTAACAAGAGATCTGGTTCTAGGATCAGTAAAAAGTGCTTGATCAGAGCTCATAAGACCTCTTCCAGCCTTCAAGTTGGTATAATAGGCGCTGTCGAATTGAGCATTTGTGAGACCATCCAGAGGAATTGAGCTTCCTGCAGCAGAATTAGGGCAAATAGCTTCTAAGCTCTTTGCAAATGTTGGGTCCAGGGTTGCATCTGCATTGACTGATCCATTTACTGTGTTGAATCTGTCCATAATTGCTCCACAATGAGCAACTCCAATTGTATGGGCTCCTGAGGTACATACACCAACACGTGACAAAATAAAGAGCGTAAATTCACAATATACAAGAAGATTGGATCATACAGAAGAAAAGGAATTTTTTTAGAGGCAGGCCTAAAACTCACTTTAACATGTAGGAACATTTTAAACAGAGAAAATTAGCAATATATATGAGTTTTGAGTCTAGGCAGGGCAAATTCAACTTGAACTTTGAGATTTTAAAATGATTAATTTCTAGATTGAAAATTTACATAGTATAGATTTAACCTGTTTAACATGGTCATATTAAACAGAATAAGTTAGAAATATATAGAAAGTTTTGATTCTGAGCAGGGCAAATTCAATTGGAACATTAGAAAGATAAATTAACAATTTCTAGATTAAGATTGGAATATAAAAGAAAAATGTTTTTGAAGAGGAATGTAACTGGAAATTATTACTGTGGTATATGACACAAGTAGAGATGAAAAACCTGATAGAACGGCAAGATCTGCTTGTGATAGCCCTTTTGCAGCAAATGCTACAGTGAGCTGGTCAACAGAGAATGATGGATCAGGAAGATTGGATGGCACTGATGATGCTTGAGAGATGACACCATCTCTTCTTCCTGTTGGAACATCCCAATGAGGACCACCAGACTGCAAAATAAATAAGAAAATTAAACTAGATTAAGAAAGGTATCATCATACTAGCCAAGTGAAAAATACAGATCATAACTTACTGAAGAGACTGCATCACGAGCTGCTAAAGCAACTAGGTCAGCACAGGAAACAGTTCCTGGACAGACGGCTTCAACCGTGTTCTTGATTGCATCAATGACTTCATAACCACCCACTGTCAGATTGCCTAGACTATCCTTTTCTGTCTTGTTTGTTCCGGTCGACTCGAGCAAGATTGAGCCATCACATCCCTGTGAAAAATGTCATCTTAATTTTGAAGAACCTTACATATAGCAAAACTAGGACATAAATGCTGCTGCTTTGTAGACCGGTAAGAAACCCAAATCACAACCCTATTCAACAAAATCGATAATCCTATTGATGATGCCTAAGCACCTAGATCATGCTAAAACGGCAATACGAAAAACAATCATGCTAAAACTATTATACGAAAAACAATCATGCTGCATAGATCAATAAGAATCCAAATGAGCTAAACAAAAAAAATTAGCCCTATTCAACAAAATCAATAACCCTATTCATGATGCTCAAACACCTACATCATGCTGCTAAAACTAAAATAGGAAAAACAGTCATAGCATAGATCAATAAGAACCCAGATGAACTAATGATAAAATTAGCCCTGTTCAGCAGAATGGAGAACCCTATTCCTGATGCCCAAACATCTAAGTTAAATCATGGAAAACAATGGCCCAAATCTTACCTCAACAAAACAATCGTGGAAAAAAAGTCTTAGCAATCTAGCAGCAATAATCGGATTGCTCTGAACAGCAGCCACAACATTTTGCTGAACAATGCTCTCTGCTCTAGGACAAGTGGAATCGTAAAATCCAACAAGAAGCTGGCTTCGCCCAACGGCAGAGCAGAGAGCCCATATAAGAGCTTGGATTACTGCAGCACGAGCCATGAAAATAATCTCCACCTCCTCACTGCAAATGCAAAGCGCAAATCGCTGTCATAGCTATGTTTGCTGGAGGAAGCTGTGCAGGGGCTCTGCTATGTTTTTTTTTTTATTCTTCTGCTCCTTTTCTGCATGTACAGAGGTTAATAAGTAAAATGTGCTGTGTTTTTGAAGTAGATTGGGATGGCTCCTGTTGGCTGGTCTGCTCTGGTCTTTGGATCGTTGCAGCGTTACAGACCACGCCTGCAGCATGATTTTAAGGACGCTTTTAATGCACACAGATTTACGTCTTACATGGCCACCCCTGTCGATTCATGAACACCACCATCACCGACTTCAGCCCTATTTACCTATATCTAGGCAAGTCAGATCTGAAAATGAAAAGAAATGAGTGAACATTGTGTCTGCACTGCACCTGATAAAAATAAACTAGGCTAAAAGATTTACGTATTTATGATGGCCTGGGTGTATTATCGTTCTGGGTGTATTAAAATTAATCTGGGTCATTGGATGTTGGCATATGCCACAGCATATGCCATGGGGCGAATTTGGAGCCCTCAAACACAAGTCAAGATGGGGTCAACGATGGGGCCCACCTATCTTGCTTGACTTACCCCTAACATTTGATAAAACCATTGGAAAAATGTCATGCTTTGCACTTAGCAGCCAAACAAGAATATTAAACATTGAAAATAGACAATGATGAGCCTGGGGAGTCGAACCCCAGTAGTAGATCCCACGCTCATCCAGGCATACTAGGCATCTCAAAGGAGAGATGGCTAGTATACCTAGGGGCCGAAGCCCACTAACAAACAAAAGGAGTTAGTATCAACAGATTATTTCAATATGTAAAGAGCCACTCTGAAACTCGGCTCACACAGCAGCCTCATGCAAAAGAATCAACACGTGTCAAAGAATCATACCTGCCAAAGAAGACCAAGCTGCAACAAATTGAACAACACATTCAGAAAATAAACAAGTTTCTTATTTATAAAAGCATAAGCAGTTCTTCCAGGCCACACAAAAACATAAAGAAGGAGATGAAAACAGATCAGTTCATGGGCGCGCCACTCATGCCTAATCAGTTCATCCAACCGCCGAATCTCTTGCACGAGCAAGACTCTAGCTAAGCTCATATGAGAGCGCAGCACATGTAACTCAGACACAGGTACACCCAATTGATCCCATTCTACAGCAGAGATAGCATTCTGGATCGAAGCATAGAACCCATTGAGCTGCCTCCTAAGCAAGCGCAAGGACGCCGCAATCCTATGCGCTTCAGTTCCCACCTGCACGATGCTACTAACAAATTCTTGCGCAGAGAAAACTGCCTCAGGCTCAGCCGAGAATATGACCGGATCTGGATGTGAAGCTTCAACTCTAGAGGAAATATAGGAATCAGGCAAAGATACAGCAGGAGGCTGTTCCACCCCAGCAACAGGCTCTCCATCAGTGTCCATCACTACCTGCAACTAAGAACCAAACAAAGCCATGAAAAAAAGACAAAACTGTACATCCGAAAGCCAAGAAATATGATCACCCAACAGCCATGGTGCAATCACCCCTGTGCACGGGGATGAAACCCACACCAGGCTCCAAAACAACCACATCATCACTGTCATGACTATAAGATTCATCACAAACATCCTGGAAATGAAAGTCTTGCTCATCCTTAGGGATGCTATCATCCCAATACCTTCTCCTCCCAGGGCCATTTCGCTCTACAGGCACGAACCCAGCAGGTAGCCCAAACAAAATAGTTCTCATGTCGGAGGGCAGGCATTGAGAAGGATTTAGGAGCACCCTCTATGCTGCCCGGACACGGTGCTCGTTAATGTGGGCAGTATTGGAAGGTATAATCCAATAACTGGATAGTGTAAACTTACCAGAACGGATCATTCTGGCCAATGTAAACAGGAGGCTAGCAGTCATCTTATGCTTGCCATGATAGTTAACATAATGGGCAGCACGATTAAGCAAATTCTTATTATCAAGCACAACTAAGTTCTTGGTGTCACCAGCTCCCCATCTCAGGTATAAATCCTTACCTTTCTCGATGCAATCCTCACTGATATATGAAGGTGACAGACATAGTGGACCTTTCCAAAATCTTTCATACAATAACCAACCATACCTTCAAAACAGTGAAGGCGTGTATTCTTCAAGGCTTTACAGACCAGGATAACACCAGGAGGCTTACTAGCCCAGTTAAATTCCTTCTTAATGGCATCATTCATGGCCCTGGGGGTTTTGAAACGGCCTCTAAAGACAGCTTGACAGTGCAAGTGGTCTACAGTAGCACCCCTTTCCATAGCTACAGCTCCGGCAACACACCTCCTATCACAAAAACCGACAAGGCCATCGTAGAAACTCACAGAGACATCCTGCCCAGACAAACCTAGGGTCACACTCACATCTATCAGGTTCCAATCCTGGTCAGCAAAGAAATCTTGGCCTCTCACTCCGGAATTGGAATTCAAGACATGGCTCACAGAAGCAGGGCCAGAAGAGCGACCACTCTGAGCCTTTCTGGCTGCCCTCTTCATCGACATAGCAGATAATGTGTAAAATCAATGCAGCAAAAGCAACAAGCTAGAAGCTTACCTCTGTCTTCTTCAATGCACCTCCGCTCCCCGCAATTGCCCGCGACCCCAGCTTATCCACCCAAACCAGAAAAGAAACAAACCAGATGAGCGGCCACATCACCAGGAGCTCCGCTATCCCTGCAGCCCAAGGCGACACCAACACCTGCGCCCAACCAGCGCTCGCGAGCTCCAAAATGCCCGCCCATGATTCTAGGGTTGGGAATCTGTGTTGCCAGCGTCAGCAACATACGGTTTCCCATACCAATACAACCCTTAACCATTGCCAAATCTTATGGTATAACTATACGGTTTGCAATTTCGGAAACGTTATCTAATGCAATATAAGTTAACTACTTGTATTCAGAAATGGATAACGGTACTATACCTCGAATCAAATACTTTATGTGCATCGTAAGATCCTAGGCTGACGTCTTCCCTGCAAGCTTCACACAAAAAACCTACAAAGAAGGCCCTCTCAATTAAGACAAAAGCCTACAATAGAATAGATTAAGAATATATACTAGTAACGTGTGCCCGGCGTTGCCGGGCTAATGTCTTGGCATGTGTTTTTACTCGGCCTTTAATGTCTTCGACAACATCGCATGTTAATATTGGCAAGAATGAACATTATTTGCTTTTGTGATTATTTTTGCTATAATCTTTGCATTTATGGATTTTAGAAGAGAAAACAATGTTTTATAAGGAATGTGGGGGGCAGTCAAATCTATCTCTAAAGATGAAGGAAGGGCAGATTCAAAACTTATGCTCAAGATGTCACCCTTAGAAGTAGTTAAGTACATCAACAAAAAATAGGTACAAAAATGCAAAACACAAAAGTTTGTCCTTGTTCATTGGTGTACTTTAGTTCATGATGGAACTATAAGGTGGCAAAAAATGTGGAATGGGCAGGGTATAACATAAGGTTTACAATGGTTAATACTTGGTATTCGTATGTTTGACCGTATTTTGCTGATGCTGGCCTCCAGGGTTTGGTTCTGGACTTGATTTTTTTTTAGCAGTAACCGAAGGGGAGCAGGGTTGCGAACCATGTAGATGGAGCCGGGAGCGGACATCCAGGTGTCGGAGTTGAAGGACCACGTTGGCGGTGAGGAGGTGGATTCGGCATGGCACGGCTTCTTTGGCCTTCTCTTGGAGGTAAGACAGAGCAGAGTCTTAGGAGTTTTTGAAGGAATTTGTGGCATTGAGGGAACTCAGGTACTGTGTTTGAATTTCGTTTCTGTCATCTCTGTTGGAGCTGCAGAAGATTTCCACAATTCAAAGCTTGAGTTGTTTACCTTGAAGATCTTACGATCCATATAAAGAGGGATATGTGACCTTGTATCACTGGGATCTACCTCAGGCATTAGAAGACTCCATTGGAGGTTGGCTCAGTCCAGCCATAGTGTAAGACTGTTGAAAAGCCTATTCAAATTTTTCGAACAAGTGCATCATAGACATGCTTGGATTATGTGCAGATCATTGTTTGCTGCTTATGCAGATGCATGTTTTGCTGCGTTTAGTGATACGGTGAAGAACTGGAAGGTGCTCATCATGTGGTGCAGGATATTCTGCAACAGAGCCTTATATAGCTGGACATAATATTTTGTTGTCACATGCTGCTGCTGTCAAGGTTTACAGGCAGAAGTATCAGGTTTGTTGAGCTTTATGCTTAAACATAATGGATGGATAGAGTGTTAAGGAGGGGACAAATTTGTGAGCAACAGAGAAAGCAAGGTGGAGAAATCGGAATCACGCTGAATTTTGACTGGCGTGAACCTTTAACTAACTCTGCTGAGGATAAAGCAGCAGCTCAGAGAGTGATTAACTTTGAGCTAGGCTGGTATGTTGTTTGAAAGAATGCATGCTTCGTTATAAGGCTTGTAGTCTAACTCCCCGCGGACATTGGACGCTGGACGCTAGGGTTTCTGAGGTGAAGGTTCGACAGGCTATAACTCTCTCCCAGAGTATCAGATTGATATATGCTTGCACTCATTGGAAAGCTGGTTCCGAGATCTTTCTAAGATATATAGCATGATCAGGTTTGGATCTGTTTAGGTATCTATAATTTCTATTTTCTAGTCGGGTATAGATTTTTGACAGTTGCTGTCAGCACCATGGCTGCCCCAAAGAAATAGTCTGAGAAAATAATATAGAAGCATAAAGAATTAGACTCTGATGGGGAATCATCTGGGCAGGTTGGCATACAGGTAGAATCATTTGAGAAAATTTCACTCATAGCTATATGGAATGAACAACCAGCATTTTGACAAGAAGCGGCATCCCGAGAAGAGAAGATGATGACAGAAATCAGAAATTTGAGGGCAGATAACGATTATCTTCGTGCAAATTTCCAGCAATTATAAGAAGAAATGGATCATGTCAAACAGGAGCTCAAAGAATTGCAAGAAGGTGAAGGATCAGATGGTACAACAGAAATTTCAGATTTAAAGAATGCTTTTGAGGATTATGTAGAGACACAAGAGCGGAAACAACGAGCTTTAAACATCCGCATTGTGGGATTGATAGAAAAAGAGAATGAGAACACAAAAGAGGTTCTGTCAAAATTCTTTAGCAAAGAAATGAAGATAACTAGAGCAGTAGATGCTTTTCGGATTGGAAAGGATCGTGGGACACGCCACATTCTAGTGAAGTTTGCCAACAGGAAAGATCGTTTCTAGGTATTAAAATAGAGATGCACAGTGAAGGATGATCTTACCAAAGGCCAAATGCTTGAGAACAAGCAAGAAATTGCGAAGTTTAAAGAGGCAAGGCAAAGCAATTAGAAAGTGAAGTGGGCCAAAGGGAAGGCCGTGATTAAATAGATAGATGCGGAAGGCCTTAGAATAGTGTGGTCTGGAATATAAACAGACTCACCATTGATAAGGTAAATTAGTCTACAGACAATTCTAGATAATGTTGATATAATTAGAAACAAAAGAGCATGATTTGTATGCTTTGCCTGACATTGAAGGCTTTGATATGATTTATTCAGTTTATTATAAAAGATTTAAAGATGGAGATATGGGAAATGGAGAAGTAGTGTGTTATATCAAACCGCTTTTTAGAGATTTGATACAAGGTGTTAGAAAAGACAAAAATAATCAGTATATTTGGCTTGAATTGAAGGGTTATCATGCTTTGTACTATATGACTGTTTGTTATTTTGCTCCCAGACATAAGAAAATATACATGGAGACAACAGCTTCTAGTGATGATGACTTGTTCTTCGCATTGGAGCAAGATATCATGCATTACTAGAAAAAGAGCAGTGTGATCCTAGCAGGGGATTTCAACGGAAGGACCGGGTGTCTACAAGCTGTTTCTTACACATGAAATAAAGATCCGTTGTGGTTAGAATCTATGATTGATGATGAGCTGAAACAATATGGTAGAAAGAGGGATTCTAAGGATCCGCTGGTGAGTTGGTAGGCAATTTCTCAGCTTGTGTAGCAGCACAGATCTCATGATCTGTAATGGATTAAGTAGGTTTCCAGACACTTTAAAGAATAGATGCAGACCTAGAAGCACAATGACTATCTGGCAATGGTAGAGGAGACTCTGGCAGGGATATTAGATTTTGTAGTCAGTGATGAAGAGCTTGAATTGGATCACAACTGATTGTCTTTTAGTTGACGCATCAGGCATCCAGGGGTTGTTCCCCCTATTGCGCAGAAGCCTTATGTGTCAAGGCCATTGTTACATGCCAACTATCAAGTCTATGTTGAGTTGAAAGTATCTTGCTTGCATTAGGATGGGGATTTGAGCATTATAAGCAATAAATTGCACATGGTGTTGGAAGATGCAGCACAAGTTCACATCTCACAGAGTCAGGAAGGGATTACAATGCAAATCTTGGTTTGACCGTGAATGCCATGAATGGAAGAAAAGTGGTTGAGTGATACTCAATATAAGCGCATTGTGGGGTTTAAGAAGCGACAGTTCATTAAAAACGGCAACAACTCTTATGCCTACGATACTTAGAAGAGCCGAAGCTCTTTTGGAATGCTCTAAGAAAGAACAAACAGGTGAATATCCCTCTTTCAGCACATGATATTTGGAGACATGTTATTAATCTATATCTTAGTGTAGACATTCCCATTGAGAAAGGGAGTAAAAAGTCAGAACTGGTCATTACAGAAGAGGAGGTGGCAGAGAGCATAGCTTATTTGGCTAATGGTAAAGCACATGATGTTTTTGGATTATGCGCAGAGCATCTAAAATGTAAAAATGTACTTGTATCCATCCTTTAGTTGCAAAAATATTTACAATGGCTATGAGACAAGGGTTTCCACTTGATTGGTGTCGGAACAGGGTGGTTCCCATATATAAAGGCGGGGCGAGGCATGATGCAAATAATTATCGAACCATTATAGTAAGTACTCCATTTTCTAAGCTTTTTGCCACTATCTTAGAAAAAAAGATAAGTATTTGGGCAGAGCACAATCAAAAGCGTGCAGAGTCACAAACAGATTTTAGAGCAGGAAGGGCTACTTTAGATCGTCTATTACTATTAACAACTATATTTGACATGGTTAAAGGTACTAAGAAACCAGTTTACATGGCATTTGTAGACTTTAAGAAAGCATTGGATAAAGTGCCGCGTGACCAATTGTGGGAAAGGTTGGATAAGTTGAAGGTGCCCAAGGAGTTTAGAGATGCAGTCTGAGTTCTGTATGAAAAAGTGCTTGTGCAGTTATCTTTACCATTTTCATTGGATATCCAGGACCATGTCGAAAGCAATCGGTGAAACTGGGATGTCCCCTCCCCACATTGTTTGGACTTTTTATTGATGGTTTAGAAGATTGGTTGCTTAAGAATTGCCCAGGGGGGATGGAAATACATGGATATGTGATCCATTTACTAATGTATGCAGATGATGTAGTCATTTTTGCGCGCTCTAGGGATCATATGCAAAAACACTTGGAAGGGTTGGCTGATTTTTGTGATTAAACAAGTATGCAGGTGAACCTCGAAAAAACAAGCATTATGACTGTAGGAGCGCTTAAACAAGAACCCATATATAAGGGGAGTGTGATAACTATGTGTGATTCATACAAATATTTGGGCCTTGTATTTAGCAAGAATCATAGATGGAATGCATGCATCAGACAACGAATTGATGGTGGACGAAGGGCTTTATATGCATTGCAGAGCATGTGTAGGAAACACACCTTTGGTCGTGGAATCTTAAGGTGAGACTCTTTTAGCCACTTGTGCAGAGCGTAGTCTTATAGAATGTGAAATTTGGGGACCAAGTTTGCCACAATGCTTATGGGATGATTTTTTTTTTTTTTTTGAGGGATAAAAAATAGACTTTATTTACTTTAAGAGAACGATACACAGCCACATGGCAGGGGTGCACCCATCTGCAAATCTGAGATGGGGATAGCTACATGGCTCTCTTGGACGTTCTAGTCTAGACTTAGGTAGGTGCCCCATATTTCAACCTTTACTTCTTCTTCACTCTCAAACACTAGCCTGAATTTTTTTAGCCTTTCCAGTATCGTATGTAGAAGCTGATTTGGTGATTTGACCTCTTGATTCTCCTTGAAGACTAAGGCATTTCTGCTTTTCCATATTGACCAGATTGTCCAGGCTCTAGCTATATGGAAGGCCACCTTCTTCGTGGTGCCCCAATCTAGGGGAAGGATACCCAACAACAGTTCCTTGGTACCTAACGGGTATTCAAAGCGATCCAGGCTCCATGCCCATACTACTTGCAGCTTCTCAAATTCCACCAGACAATGTTCAATGGATTCCTGTTCAACCTCACAAATGGGGCATAGTGGGCTGACTTTATTGTCCCATTTGGAGACTAGTTGATTGACCCTTGGAACCCTGTGTATCACTTGCCAAAGGAAAGCGTTTATCAGGTGGGGGGATATTTTACGCCATGCATCTCTCGAGATATTTTTAGGTTTTCCTCTGTGATCACTAGTTCCCATTTGGTAGATATTGGGAGTACACCCTTAGTCCTCGGTCTTACGTAACTTGATTTAACAAACTTGTCGGGCTGAATCTCGAGTGCGAGAACCCATGGATTTTGATCTCCTCAGTAGTTATAGTGTTTGGGAGTTTGTAGCCACACTTTCCCATATTGTTTTGTCTCAAGGCGTCCTTTAAGGCAAAACAAACCTGAAATTCTGCCCAACTTACTAATTGCCCTCTCTTGTACCCTTTGGGCACGGGGAATCAAGTCCACAATTTTTCCACCTCTTTTTACGATCCTTGCATCAGCCACCATGCCTAAGGGGCCTTGTTTGTTATGCAAGAGTACTTTGGTACCCACCATGGAGGAGAAGTCTCTGCTTCAAACTTGTTGATGTCAAGTGTAAAAAGTTTTTTTATGACTTGCCAAGCCGAAATTAAGCCCTTTAGGAATGGAGATGCTTCTCTACATGGCTTAAGATAAAAAAAGAGTGACCATGGAAGTGAGACTTTAACGGAGGGCTTACTATGCTTACATGAAGCTAATAGGGCCTGGTTGATGAGGTGCATACCTGGAGACTTCACCCTTTTCTGAAGGATCATCCATATGAATTTGGCAATTAATACTTTGCTCTGTAATGATATGTCGACCATTCCAATTCCTCCTTCTGTCTTATCTCTCTTGCACTTCCACCAAGCGACTTTGACCACTGCCCCTTCTTCGTTCCCTCCCCAGACGAAGTTGCGGATTAACCCTTCTAGCTCTTGTGCCTTCTCCTTTGGGGCCAGTAGAATTGATGACGTATAGACATGAGTGTTGCTTAACACATGTTTCGCCACTGAGATCCGTCCTGCAAGTGATAGCTTTGCCACCTTCCACCAATTTAAGTGTTTCTGAAGGCCTAGCAGTATTTCGTCCCATATTTGTGCATTAGCGATATTAATGCCCACTGGAATACCTAACAAGTTGGAATGCTCACCCTCTGGGATTATTTTCCATGGTAGGATTGTCAAGCATGCAGGATGCGGGTCTTCCAAAGGCCACTGTACTGCGCATTTTTTCCAATTTATAAGACAAGCTGAGGATATTGAGAAGGATGCTAGCAACTTACCTGCACATGACAGGTTATCTTCCTCTGCCTCTATAAATAGAAAAGTGTCATCTGCGTATTGGTTACATATTTGTTGAGAGCCATCCAACATTTGTAGTCCCTGAATCATACCGTCTGCAGAGGCTTGCGTGAATATTTGTGACAACGCTTCTGCTGCAATATTGAAGAGGAATGGGGCAAGGGGGCACCCTTGCCTGATGCCCCTCTTTGTATCAAATATTGGAGAGGGATCACCTTGGAATAAGACAGAAGCTCTAGCAGATCGCAGAAGTTTCATGACCCCTTCTGTAAAAATATTTCCACAACCCAACTTGAGCATCATTTTGTGCAGAAAGCTCCATCTGATACTGTCATAAGCTTTGGTAAAGTATAGCTTTAGATAGGCCACCTTTTGTTTGGTTTTTCTTGCCCAATGTAAACCTTCAAATGCTGCTGCGACATTGCTCAGGATACTCCTGCCTGGTAGAAAGCCAGATTGGGCTTGTGAGATGCCTTCAGCTAGAATTGGCTTAATCTTCTCTGCCATAGCCTTAGCTATGATCTTATAGAAAGCAGATAGAAGTGTGATGGGTCTCCAATCGTTGATAGTGCTTGGCTCCTTACTCTTGGGGACTAAGGAGATACATCCTGTGTTCAATCTTGGATTTAGATTTTCAGCTTGCATAAAGTCTGTATATGTAGAGAAGATATCCTTCTTTACCCATTCCCAATTGCTTTGATAGAATTCTATGGGAATTCCATCCATACCTGGACATTTATTTTTAGCCAGTAGAAAGGTGGCCTTTTGAAGGTCCTCTATAGAGAGGGGAAGACTTAGTATGTCTTGCTGACTAGAGTCTATTATCGGTGAGACTTTTGAGATCACCAGCTCTTCGAAAGTCTCTTGAAATGGTAAATTGTGTTCTCCAAAGAAAGCTTTGAAATGGTTATATAAATACCTTTTGAGATCTCCTGGAGAATTGAGACTTGACCCATCGTTATGAGTGATAGATGATAACGTAGAGGATCTCTTCTTTTCTTTAGCTGACTTGAAGAAGAACTTTGTGCATTTATCCGCTTCTTTTAGCCAGGTCAATCCTGCTTTACATCTATTTTCAACTATCTTGACCTCTTCTATTGTCTTTATCTGTTCTATTATCCTTTTCTCCTCCGTCCCATCATTGGGACCCAATGCTCTAAGTGAGAGGAGTTGGCCATAAAGGATATCCAATTCCTCCCTTTCTTTTTGCACTTTTGCTCTACCCCAGCTTTTGGCATAGCTTTTTATATTTGACAGAGCTGTTATCATGGTTTCCATACCAGAACCCGTACTAAAAGCCGTTTGCCATATGCTTTTGCAGGACTCCACAAAATCTGGATCTTTCAAATACCTGGTATTTAATTTGAATACTGTTTTAGAGGTGCTAAACTGACATTTCTTAGTAGATATCACCTGTGGATTGTGATCGGAGATAGCATTCTTTAATTGATTGGATCTTTGAAGATTTGGGAGGATGGAGAAAGCCACGTCATTCATATAGCACCTATCGTGTCTTGCGTACATCCTCCCCGTTCCCAGCCATCCATTGCACCATGTAAATCCCTTATCTCCGTCCAGCTCCATGAAGCCTATATCCTCTACCAATTTACTCCACTGAACTTTCTCGAACCCGTGTACTATTTCTGACGACACCCCTTGTCTATCCTCAGTTGCCTCCACCATATTAAAATCCCTTGGAATGAGCCAAGCTACCTGACTTCCAAAGCTTTTCAATCTATGTCTGAGAGTGGCCCATAAAGCACCTCTACCCCTGGGGTTGTTATGGGCATAAATATTCACTAGACCCCATATTCTACCTTCGTGTTGCCATAGACCACCTACCAAACCTGTCTACCTGTGAATCACATACTTTTACGTCCTTCTTCTAGGCGATCAAAGTGCCTGCACTAGAGGTATCTTTTACTGCAGCGATACCCACGTATTCTTTGCCTATTGTGTTGAACAATTCATGTATCTCCCCCTGTTTACACTTATGCTCCTGTAGGCATATTACATCTGGATTTATCTCCTTGATTGCGTTTGATAATCTGCTTTTCTTGTATTCCGAGGATTTTACTCCCCTGATATTCCAGCTTAGGATCTTATGATTCATTGGAAGATGTTTGGAGACCCTTTCTTCCTTTTCATGTTCCCCATCCCATCTGTTTCTATTACGTTTTCCTCTTTATTTTTTTCCCTGTTACATTGGGGGGATCTTCGTCCATCCCATTCTCATCTTCCGTTCAGGTCTGCCCACCGATTCTTATGTGGTGGGAGGGCACTCTCTATAGCTGCCAACTCTCCACATACTACAATATCTCCTCGAAGTACTTTCACCTTTTCTGGCAATGCCTCCTCTGAATTAATTATTTCTTTAATGTACTGAGAGAAGGGATTGTTTACCTCAGAGACGATTTGAGTGCTGAGAGACATCTGAGGAGGGGACTTTGGGCGAGGCCCTCCGCTTTTTCGGGCAATATTTCTGGTTCTCCTTTTTGCTGCCCCCACTTCCCAAGTTTGACCTTCTGTTTTTGACGAGCCCTCAGCAATTGTAGAGATAATAGGATCTGCTGTGGGTTTTTCGGTTGGAGATATCGCGTTGCTGGTGTTAGGGGTTTCTACTCCCCGACTTGGAGCAAATGGGGTAATTGTTACAGGAACAGTGGGGTGGCTCGTTGGGGCCCCAGAACTTGTGGGGGGAACATGAGGATTATCATTACATTGCATGATCTTTGAGAGCTCATTTCTTCTTTAGATCTTGCACGTGGGTTCTCTTCCAGCCCTTCAATTTTTAGATCCTGGAAACATTCGTATATTTCCCATTTGTTAGTCAACTTCAAGGGGAATTTGAAAGAGCAATTGCCACTCTTAACTATCACCCCCTTGGGTATGCTCGCCTTTGCTGGAATTGCTACACAAATCCTTGGCCCTCTGTCTATGGAATGTGAGATATAAGCCTATTGTGTTAGCAATAACCTTTAAAAACTTCGGTATCAAAGATATGCGGAGGTAGGTGTTCGATCTCCAACCAGCATGGGATCTTGATTCTTGACATTTGATGGGGAGAAGCCGAGGAGAATAATATTGGTATAAGATGTATTCCCCATAAAAGGTGTCAGCGTATGAAACCACCATCTTATCTACTTGTGTCTTAGCTATGGAATAAAATGAGGAAAAAGTTGCCACCTAGAGCCTTTAGGAATTCATGCTTTGAGGCAAACCTAACCTTTTAAGTGTGTTGACGGCCCGGAATTCTAGTTTTGCAAGTCGGGGAATCCTCAGTAAAGAATCCTATATGAGCATGATACCAGATTCTCCACCACTTTTACATGCATACCATGGTCTATCTCTGCTATGGGAAAGTCAGACTCCTCCTCGACTTCCATATTTCCAACGCTTTCAGTTCCTTTTTTTTTCAAGCCGGCCTATATTTAATTTGCCCAGATCTTGGGCAAAACACCTTCGCTTCTTGTTTTAAGTCTTTTTGCATCTACTCTCGGGCTCGGGTGTTTCTTTTGGCACACTTGTTCTTTATCAATCGAGAATCTAGGCTTGTTGATTCTTGCTATTGTGTCGTCGTTTTTCCAAGCCTCCCTTGCATTACTCCTTGCACCGCCACTAACCGAGTCATGATTTGCAGTGTTGTTCTGCCCTTCTTCAGTTAAGGTTTTTGTAGTATCAGTAGTTTGTGGAGACAGAGCGCCTACCAAACCTGCAGATTTATGCTTCGTCTCTGCTAATTTTTTGTTTGCAACTGAATCTTTTTCATTTACTACGGTTTCTGCTTCTTCCATCGGAGAGGCTTCCATGGGTGAATCTGATCTGCTGTATTGTATGAATTTTTCCTGCCCACCTGCACTATCTCCTATCCCTGCCCCTAGCATAGCAGTTTTCAATTTACGGATAGCACTGATGGCACTCACAGTTGCCTTAGATGCCAGATCTTCCCCTGCTGGGCCTTACCTACTCCATTGCCCTTTGGGGAATGATTTATACTATGTGGAGCAGGGGCGGCTGCAGATGAGCCTGGAATCTTATCTACCGAAATGGAGGGATGGTTTACCTTATGCAGGGCAAAAGCCCCAATTTTTAGGTCGGAGCTGTTGGAGACCCCATCGGCTGGGGACGGTTTGCAGACCTCAGGAGTCTGCCAGATGGCTGAAGTCCAGCCAGCTCTGGAGATGGCAGGGTGATTCGGGGGCCTTGGGGCCCCGTTGCGTATACCTGGGTCGGACCCAGGCCTCCCGACAGCCGCCTCCGCTTCCGCCTCTGCTACGTCCGTCATTTTTTCTCACGGTCTACTTATTCTGCTTATGGGATGATATTGAGCAGGTCTTAAAAAAGTTTTGAGACTGAAATTAGGAGTTAAAGCCCAGACGCCTTACTCTATGATGTTAGCAGAATGTGGCCTAATACCTTTGGAAGGGGAAGCGGACTTAGATGCATTACGTATTTTAAGAAGGTGTTACTCATGAATGACACTAGAATTACACGTAGGGCTTTGTTAGCCAACAAGGAGAATGGTTTGTTTCAAGAAGTCAAGAAGTGGCTCAATATATGGGATATACAATAGGACGAAGTGGTCTTAGTAAAATCTGATTTAGGACAATGGATATCCAGGAAGGTAGACAAGAAGATGTGGCCGCAGCCCAAGACCAAAAAGCACGATTTAATTAATTAGAGAATTTCGGAATTCTCGTTTAGCATGAAATAGGTTCTTGATTGTCTATAAAACACCGTGAATGGTTGCAGCAGAGTAAAAGTTGACGTTTTTTCCGCTGTTTATTGGTCACAACCAGCGATGTATCCGACTTTGACATATATAAGGCTATCCCAAGCTCCTTTGTGAGTAAGAGCGGTCCACAAGAAAGAGTGAAAATACTCAGCAGGATCGCCACGGCGAAGATTTGAAGCTGCCTAGCTGACCCATGGATGTAATATCACAAGTCCCTTAAGCTCTACACATGTATAAAAAGGAATGAAATTGATAATGAGGATCGCGGCGGCGGACATTTTGAGCTGTTAAGTCTGCCAATAATTATAAGAAAGTGCTAGCAAATTTCGTGTCAAGGAAAGTTTAGACAAGAAACAAAACTTAAATAGTAAGAAAACTCAAAGATATGGAGACTTCAAAGCATTGTAATTTATATTCCTCAAACATTTCAATGTACATTACTTTGCCATAGGGGCAGAAATTAGTCCATCTGGGTTTCCGATACTGACTCAGGTACAACACCTATCTCAGCAGCTATCCTATCTATATGTTCCTGGCCCCTTTGTAGAAGATCTGCTGTGTCCATCTCAGTGTAGCCTGTTACATCTGGGATTTCTACAGACATGGCCTGTGCAAGGACTTGGACATGTGGATCCGGTCCTTCAGTCCAAGTATCGATGTCGTGCCCTTCGACAGATGCGCCACTCTGCTCAGCGCAGGCGATATCGGGTGCATGGAAGAGTTTCGTTTTTTTCGTCGGTGGAACCTCATGCTCTTGTGTACCTGATGGCTCATCCTCTTGAACCGGAGGGTCCACGACCATGCCTACGTATTCGAAACTCGACCCGCCTGTCAAGAAAGGCATGTAGGCATCAAATTTTTTGTTTAAAGCCCCCAATTTTTGAAACACGGGCTCTAGCGCAATAATACCTTTTTCAGTAGCCTCCAGAAGTCTTTTCGTTTCCTGCATTCTTTCCTCATAGCTTTTCTCATCCATTTGATCCAAGATTGTATCAATGTTAGATATATCTGTTCTCTGGGTAATGTTCAAATTGATCGCGTTAGGATCATTCACAGGCTCTGCCTTATCCTCTTCAACTGTCTCCCCAGCGCTCTGGCCCACAAGTTTTTCGAGCTTATCCAGGAAAGCCCTCAGAAATCGGCATACTTTACCCTGGCTTTCAAAAGCAATACTTTTCTTTCCCTGCATTAAGGCGACACGGGAAGCAGTACCTGCTGAGAAGAAATCAAGAACACAACCATCCTTGGGCACAAGCTTGTCAACTAGGTAGTAAGCATATGATGTTTTCAACTGGCACTTCAGCACGTGGTCACCTTCCATTCCGACAAACTTGTACTTGGGTTTACCCGTGAAATAAGTCTGCCATTTTTTCTTCATTTTCTCATTAGTATCTTCGTCACCACTGACAGGCATTGGTGGCAAGGGCGTGTTCTTTGGTGCAGTGCTCACTGTGTCAGCAAAGCTCCAGCTACGGCATTATCGCGTTGACCCTCTTCTGTTAATGCACATATGGGTGATGTAATACTGATATTCCTTCACCCTTTTCTTGTTGACCCATCCTGGCTCGTCATATGTGCCTACAGAGATATGGGACCCGCCTTGAATCTGTTTCTGGCTGTACAAGCAATCTGGCAAGTTCACAGACCGCATCAGAATCACAAGGTGATAAATGTTAGCAGTTGTCATGCTGGATATTCGTGTGAAGAGTTCCATGTATTTTTTGCACGTCCATAATGCAGACAATCCTCTAATGTCTATGAACACCATAGTTGCGTTCTCAGATACTGGAGTGGAGGTAGGAATCCCTTCCTTTGTTACAGCATGTACAACATTTTTCTTCTCCTTGATCTTGATAGCCTCTTCAGGTTTCAAAATCGATCTAATGGGTTCTAGAAATGCAACGGGCAAATTACCCACAACATGTTCCTTATTATAATTGGCTTTCACGTACTCTGTATCCGAATCAGATATATCCAGAATCCGCTGTTCTGTGAAAGCCGGAAATTCAGAAACCAACTCTTCCCAAAAAGTGTATTCCTTCTGAAGCAGCGTGGACGCGTATGACAAAATCTCTTTCCGCATGAAGCTCAGGCTTCTAATATCAATGGCGCGCTGCTGGCAATTAAACCTGCCATGATATCCGCTTTGCACCTTAATGTATGTCTTTCCTTCCAAAATCTCATCGAGAAGCTGAGAAACCTCTGCATTAGACATGCCTCGAAGGTATCTTAACCAGGTTTTGTTGAAGAAGTCCTTCGAGGGCTTATCAGGAAAATCTCCATGCTCGTCACAGATCTTTTTGTTGACCCATCTGTTGGCCACTTCCATTAACTTTCTGAACACCCGCTCCTCCATAAAAATAAATTGCTTCTCGTCCTTTAGCTCCTTCACCTTCAACGTTGTGGTAGCTATCTCGTGGAAGTCCTACAAAACAAATGGTCAGGGAAATCGCGGCCGCGATGTCTTTGAGCTAAGATAATAAAAATACCTTCCATGCTGAGGTGGTGGCAGTACCAATGGGACCTTGAGGAGGACAACCATACGCTTTATGTTGATGCCGTAGCTGTTGAAGCTTCTCTAACAATGGCTCTCTATATACAGTGTTAGCGATGACTTCATTGCTTGAATGCTCAACTCAATATATTCTCTATCGTCAAGTTTCCATTAAGCACTCTTGTTCTTCTCCCGGCAGCGGCTTTTTAGCAAACTCCATCTGCTGTTCCCGTTCTCCAACAAGACAGCATAGCAGTTGAGCTGCACATATACTGTGGTTACCAGATATTATCCAAAATTTCTTGCCCTTCAAGTCAGCCTCTGTACTCCATGTGATCTTTTTCCTGAAATAATGTGCACTTGTAAGTTAGGCAGCCACAAACCAGAAATCATGAACAATAACAATCACCTGGTAATGGGGTCGAAGGGGACAACATCGGCCGGTGTGAGCACCTCCGTAGGATACGTCTTGAAACTCTTCACGAGAGTCTGCACGTGGTCGTTTGAACGCATTCGATGCGTGAGGTTAGCAGGAGCTGGTTCGCAATCGAATATTGAAACCTTCATAAACCAGTTCACACCAAGCGGGTAGAACCGTTTGAATTGTTCAAGCTTCTGTGCAGTTTGTTCTGCCAATTTGCGTTCTTCTTCAGGATTGAATTTGAGGTCCGTCGGCAGTTCAGAAGCAATAGGAAATGCTAGCCTCTTGGACGATGCAGCACCTGAGACGGAAGGGGGGGTGTTGGAAGAAGAAGGTTCTGCGCTATCTGAAGTATTGAGTTTGCGGAGGTTGATTCTGAACTTTGGGATGGTAGAATCTTTAGACACAGTAGGGGGAGCACAAATAGCCAGAGGTTGAGCAGGATCTATAATAGCAGATGGTTGGGCAGTGGAAACAGGCTCCACGGAGAGGGCTCTGGGTTCGGTGGGCGCCCTCGCTATAGATACTGGCTTCACATGTCTTTTCTTCGCCTGAGCCCTTAACCAGTTCGTGTCCATTACAGAAGGCATCTTCTCATCTCGCTTAGCTTTCAGTGCAATGCTAGATGGTTTCTTATCTGCCTGCAAACCTTTTCTGCATGTGAAGCCAGACAATATATCCCTATTGCCCGTTATTCCAGACAGGGACAGAGATTCATAGGACTGCAGTACCCAGCCGTATCCTTTCGCACTGGTCGGAACATTCTTTCCAGTTGCCGGCTTGTTTAACTTGCTAGCTGTCATGAGCGAGGGATCATAGTTTGTCCATTTAAGGACATACTCAATGAACTGCAAATTCTGTGTGTCCTCTACGCTGCATATAATAGCATCTTGGACATTGTTTTTTGTTCCTTCCCACATAGCGATTGCAATTCCTATCTGCTGTATGTCATCGGCTTTCTTGCGGTCCGAGGAACAAGCGGGAGGTCTTTACGGTGGTCGCCTTTCGTCGTGGAATTGCACATTGTGCAATTTCAATGCACCACTTTCTTTCATTTGAAGGTGTGATGATCTTATTGGGCTCAGCGTGCGGGGCGCGATACAAATCGAGCTGCAAGTAAAAGGTGGGTCGATATTCCCTAATGGACAAGTTCTTAGTAAAATCAACAGATCGCATCGCGATCTTCAAGAGATCTTAACGACGACGCGCCGCGATCCTCATGAGTGATTCGGAAGATCGGCGGGGCGAGGTCGCGGAGCTCTCTTTGAAGTTCGGCGACCAGCGATGTTGTTGACCACTAACACGATCGCGCCGCGATGCTACCGAAGCACTCTCGCCAGATCGCAGACGCGATCCGTCCGGCCATTTCGCGGGTGATGTGGCCCGCGATCCCGTTGAGTTCCAGACCTTCGCGACTACAAGATGAAAAGGTGAAGAGTCTAATTAAACATATCGAAAAGAAATGTCCGCGCCATCTTTGTTGTTGGTGGGAGTTGGAACTAACCTTCTCCCGAGGTGGGCTTTTTTGGTGCCATGGATCGCCGGGCTACGAGGCTTTTAAAAAGGTTGATTTCGAGCGGTGGAAGGCGCCGGAGGAGGCGGCGGAATCGCGAAGGCGCCGTCGAATTCCCGGGCGGAATGAAGTTCGAAAGGATCGCGAGAATAAATACTGGTCGGGGAAGCCGGATTAATTTAATCCGGCACGTGCGGGACCTGACACGCCATAATTGCCTGCCATTATTACGGCCGGCATTCATAAATACCCACCATTAATGCAGCCGCCCGTATTTATGGACGCCCAACAACTTTATTGTAAAGCGTGGCTTTTCAGGACAAGAGGTACTTACGGTGGTGCACCTCCATATTCAAAAGTGTATGCGTAATAAAGGACCCTCTGGAACCAAAATTAAGACGCCTCTGGAGCGCGGTTGAAGGCCTGAAAGAGACAACTGATTTCAAATTTTAAACCTGAATTTCGCGCTCGATGAAGAGGGCGGGATTTCCAGTTTGTAATCCAGCAGTGTGTTCTGGAAGGCGCTCGTTCTTCTCGTCTGGGCAATTTCGTTGGGTTTTGGAGCCATTTCGATGCATTCTTGGAGCTGTAGTGCTGATCTTGAAGGCGCTCGCCTACTTTAAGCTACCGGGGTACAAAATCCTAATGCCTTACTGTCTAGCCACCTAGAAGTTGTCGAATTCAGGAGAGATTTTCGATTTGTTGTTTATGTATAGGTTATAATAGTGCCTTCACAACCATAACAAGATAGGTTATCGAGGCCCAATTGAATTGTTTATTTCTCGGACTAATTGATAGTGAGGGAATATCACGGTAACACAATGGTTCTGCTAATGGTTCTGCTAATGGTTCTGCTCCCACCTGTTCAATTCACGACAAATCTCCATTTTAATTAACTGACAGGCAATTTTCGTTGTGGAAATAACTTGGTTTGCAATTAATATTCACATAGACATTTGATTTTTGCGAGACTTACTCAAGCATCTATTTTTTTGCTCGGTTCGACTGTTAGGATATGCGCCTGAAAAGAATCGCGATTTGCGTTCATCCGAACATAGCGGTTATATAGCGGCGAGATTACATCGAATTAATCGCGATTGCGATCTTGTGGAGGTAAGTCCAGTAGATAAGTGGTTTTTAAATGGTTAGTTAGATTAGACAAAGTTTCTAGGTCCAGCAGATCGCCATCGCGATGTTGACGAGCATCTATTTCTTGCTTTCGATTCAATTGCTGAAGAATGCACTGAAAAGAATGCGATTTGCATTCATCGGGAGCATAGCGGTTATATAGCGGCGAGATTACATCGAATTAATCGCGATTGCGATCTTGTGGAGGTAAGTCCGGTAGATAAGTGGTTTTAAATGGTTAGTTAGATTAGACAAAGTTTCTAGGTCCGCCAGATCGCCATCGCTATTTGTTGTGGCGATGTTGACTTTCTTCGGGATGGAAGCTCTACGATCTTTCTACACCGTTGGGGAAGAAGGTGGTCGAGGGCGAGTGCATAACTTCAAAAATCACCACAACATCCCGTGCGGGCGCATCTAATTGATAGTAGTTTCTCTTGTCGTTGTCTTTGATGGGCGATACCAATCGCCGTATCGAACCGAATTGAACCACCTAGAGGAGGCTGTTGGTAGCTTCATTCTTTGGTCCAAAAGCGGCGTTCGAGAATGAAATCACTCCAAAGACCGATGTTAGCACACCACCGGGTCAAATCAAACGGATAAATTGGCAAGTTCGGTAAACTCTGTGAAGGAAACGGTGAACCAATTGAATTGCGGGGGATTTGCGCGGGGATAAACTAGTGGAAAAGACATGTGAGTTCTCGCGACGAAAGTGCCGCAAACCGCCTTTATGCTACTGTGTGTCATCGTTTTCGCAGATCCAAAACGATGCCGTGATCGACATGAAGTTGGGTGAAGCATGGATAGGGGTTTCATTATGAATTTGTTGCCAATGCCCGAGAAGATTTCTATGCTCTGTCAGGCTTGTGCAGAAATGCCACAGATGCATGACTTGGTGAGATGGCCAATAGCATTGGTTCTCGTTGACAGTATTCCAGTTTCTAGCCTAGTTACGGCCGTGAAGGAGACTGAGGTCGAGAAGGAAGCTTATGCCGTCAGGCCGGAGGCTGGAGTAACAAAAAAAAGACAGTACCACATGGTGAACAGGAAGGCGAGAGGACGCTCGACCCCAAAAAAAGGTGAAAGGAAAACCACACCTGAAGCTATCTTGCAGTTCAGGTCCTCGATGTGCTGCTTGAAGAGATGTTGTGCTAATTTCACAGTTAAGGAGATATCCGCCATGAGGACCTTCTACTGGAACATGAAAAACTCAGAACGTACGACTTTTGCGTACAACATGCTAGATCTTTGTTCAGAGAATGGATGTGTGAAAAAGCTAATGCTGAACAACAGGGAAGTCTGTGTGAAGGCATGGCATAGTGCATACGGTATACCAGTTTCTACATTTTACAAATGGAGGAAGCTTTTTATGGAAGGGCACAGGATTGCGGAGCATGGAAACTCCGGGTCCATGAAGCCAAGGTCTCATACACTGGCCGGAGGTGCTGTGCTATCTATGTACATAGATGAAAATGCTGAAACTATGCCACACCGCTCAAAGGTTACGAGTGGGGGAACTAGAGAAAATGTGAAGAGATTACCTTCCATCTTGACTAAAAAGGACATACATCAAGAGGTAGATATAACCGTCCACGAGATGACAGGAAAACATGTTTCTCAATCGTCCTTCTTGTCAACGTGGAAGGATAACCACTCTGAGGTAGCAATCGCCAAAATGATAGCATTTTCTAAGTGTAATACTGTATTGTGATAAAGGAGAAACTTGCCAAGACTAGAGATCCAAGAGAGAGAAGAGAGCTCGCCGTGGAAAGGAAATCTCACATGACAGCCCAACTTTCCTGCAGGAGTCTCTACTGGTCGTGGAGAGCTTTGTCTCATCGATCTCCTGAAAATGCCTTAACCATTATACATGATAAGATGGATCAGAATAAGACGATGGTTCCTCGTCTGGAGAAGCTAGCAAAATCTGTATGGAGGGGTGAACGGTTGAAGGTGAGTCTTACTGGTGCTCTCATGCATGGGCATGGTGTAGGTGCTTTGGGCCACTTCTCGCTGGACCTCTGGCCAGATGATTCGAATTTTCATGTGGGATCTTTAAATCATACCTTGAAAACACTAGAGAATCAATCTGAGGACAACTGGGGTCATTTGAGAAATACTGAGATCATCAAGGAAGTCTTTGGGGTGGAGCAATTATGAACACGGAAGCCCTTAGGACAAAAATGGTGAATGGCACTAGAAATGATTTTATGCCTCCTATCAAGGGCCCTCTGATACCGAAGAAGTTGCCTAGGAGGCTTTACTTGCAGCTAGACAATTGCTTTCGGGACAAAACAAGAAGCGGTATCTTTTCTCTTACTTGTCATATTTGGTGCGGTTAGGTGTCTTGATCAGGTGCAACTGGGATTCATGATGGTTGGACACACCCACGATGACATAGATGCCCTCTTTGGAAACTACTCCACTCTATTGAGAAGATCGGATGCATTGACTATTAGAGCTTATGCAATGCAACTCTTCAGCAAGGTGTAGTTCAAAGTCTCCTACGCCCTACCTTGTGTCCGAGGTTCCCAAGCTGGGAAAGAATTCGTGAAAGGTTTTATCCCCGATAAGAAGGACCGTTTATGTGGTCATTTGGAACCTCTACTCTTCAAGTTTCGTGATGAATGATGGATGGCCACTAATGTTCTACAAGATGAGGCCGGGGCATAGGGAGTGGGCTACGAAAAGGGAATTAAAATGTGGAAGGAGGATGCCCAAGGCTTACCTATGATTCCTAGAGGGTCACCTAAGGTCGATGCGACCATATCGAGCTTTGGATATAGGTGCCTTGAGAGCTTCAATTGCCAAGTACATGATGCAATGGTCAGCTATTTCTAGAGCCGGGCGATAACTCATGGTCTCACACATATATGAATGAAGTTATTGACTACTGGTCCACCTTGTTTGAAAGTGCTTGGGGACGTTCAGCCGGGAGAACTGGTCATTCGAGTTTTCGCCCAAAGACGAGACAAACTGCATTAGAAGAACCCGACAACTTATTGGTAGATGAACACATTGGTGCATCTCATTATGTCGGGCCTTTCTCTGGTAGACCCAAGAACCCTGTTGAAATATTCGACCCCTACCAAGATGTGAAGAAAAGAATGCTCTTGCTGATCGGGCCACATGATAACCGCCCCGACGCGTGGATGGCCTTTTGGGAAGAGGACCCAGAGGGGACCCTAATCTCCCTCACTATGAAGAGGTGTTTGTTTCTTGGTTTGAGCTTTGTTGCGGAAAAGGGTACCTCATATGCAATGCAATATAGGGATTCTTTGGAGTAAGAATTGGAGACCAGAATCCCAATGACCCGCCTACCGGTACCAACATTTGAAAACAATAGACTATGGTTGGGCTGTAGGGACCAGGCCATTGTCAGCGGTGATCCCCAGTAGTGTGGGGGCTCAGTTGCAAGAATTAGTGGCTAAAGAAGCTAAGTTAAACGACGAGGATGAGAACTCTTGAGGTATGCAATGCTCTTTTACATAATTACTATATCATACATGACATGCAGCTTACAATAGACTAGATATTATTCATTAGGCTTTGTGTTTTTCATCTCAACACAAGAGCTCTTACACTATACAATGCCAAACAGGTGATTCATTCATCTTCACCTGTAGTAGTGATCCCTACATATCTGTAGTAGTGATCCCTGATATCTCATAGCTCATGCGCTCAGGAAGCCAAATCAGATGGATCATAACACGAATTGATGCAGGGCAATGAATCTCAGCGCCCAAAGCTTTTCTTCGCAGGTAGGGATCAAGAAGAAGATGCCTGTCTAGGCAACCAACAAGATCTTCGTGGCTCATTGAGCACTTGATCGCCTCAGTGTGGTGAATTGAAGAAGGCGAAAAATCCATGGGGGATGAATGAAATTTAGCCCCGAAGTGAGAAGCTTTTATAGTGAAGTGGAATGATTGAGGTGAATTATTGGGGTAGACTTCGCCCCCATTATTGAACGTGTATCAGACTGTTGTATACGTACAATAATATTACTGATTTCATACTAATATGCGTATGTTTGAAAACATGTTTGCTTGACGAATTTAGCTATGATTGAATTCAATGACAGCTTGCAGAAAAAGTGGAGGTGGGATAGCACATCGTTACAATATACTCATTTAAGGTACGTGATATTACATCCTTAATCAGAATGCTATTACATCCTTACTTAGTTATTAGGTACCCATGTCATTATTACATTATTGGCAGGTGCAGATTCACTCGTCATCAACATCAAAGCTCGTGATGCCATTCAGCTCATAGATCTCCTGATCTGGAAGCCAGTAAATGTGGACCTTAACACGAGTGAGCTTCCTGCAAGCACTAGCAGGTCCATCAGCTTTAGATAAGAGCCATGGATCAAGCTTAACGCCATTTCTAGCGCATTCGCCCAGATCGTTGTAGCTCAAGTAACACTTGAAAGAGCGGATGTGCTCTGGACGAGGCATCGAGGAAGCCATGGAAGATGAATGGCCTCTACCCCCTCGTCAAGCCGTTTTTATAGTGAAGTAAAATTATTTATGTGAATTATTGGTGTACAATGTAGGGCCATTATTGA
The DNA here is from genome assembly GCA_021234155.1 of Isoetes taiwanensis. NCBI lineage: Eukaryota > Viridiplantae > Streptophyta > Lycopodiopsida > Isoetales > Isoetaceae > Isoetes > Isoetes taiwanensis. The sequence continues at coordinate 7,698,987 of JAJEKV010000048.1, read as the reverse complement.
GCTTCTACGAGTGTCATGTACACGTACAAGTATAACACAAAATTTTTATGTATATGTGTATGTTAATTACCTCATGTTTCTTGTGCTCGAGAAGTAAGTGAAAGTATTCGTGCTAGAGCAAATTAGGTGTGCTTAAAATTCTTAAAATGGGCTTATTTTCTCCAATTAATGAAATCGTGCTTCAAAATGATTTTGTATAAGCATAATATTAACCCACGTTGGAAATGGTAGAGCACCTGAAGGAAAATATTTCTATAAAAAAACATGCTATTTGCAGGATTCGGCTAGTTCACATCATTAAGGTGTAGAAGTGGGTAGATGGGATATATTATTCCTAGCGATACTATAAAATATATGGGGAAGATAAAGTAGAGGACGAGGACCATGCATTGCTTCGATGTACGGCATACAATGTATTACGTGATAAGTTTGGAATGCACTACGAGGATCTGCAAATCTTTTTCAACCTAAATGGGGATATATTAGTGAAGTATTTGATTGAGCTTTTACAGTATAGAGAAGTCTGTACGCATATTATAATGTTGATGATAATGACAGTTTGAGTGAGAGTGATGAGCTAGATGAGGACTCGGAAACTCATCTATTGTTTTACAATATTTAAAATTGTCGTCTAATAGGTCTTTGAGGCCTCTCATAGCCGTAATACTCTCTCTCTCTCTCTCTCTCTCTCTCTCTCTCTCTCTCTCTCTCTCTCTCTCTCTCTCTCTCTCTCTCTCTCTCTCTCTCTCTCTCTCTCTCTCTCTCTCTCTCTCTCTCTCTCTCTCTCTCTCTCTCTCTCTAAAAATTATCCCCATCTTCTGTTCATGCTACCATTGTCCAATTCTTCCTAGAGTTCTCTCTTTCGGCCCTTTCCCTTTCCCCTTTCCTTTCCCTTTCTCTAGAATTCCATGTAAGGGGAACCACTTTAGGCTTGGCCAGGTTGATGCACATGTCAGCCACCTGGCAGAATGTGTCTAGAGCATCGAGATGGCATTGCATATCCGCCTTTCCCTTTCTCTTTCTCCAGAATTCCATGCAATTGACTTGTAAACTTTTGAATTAAGTACTATAAACTTTCACTCAGCTTTTTTTTCTAACTGAAAAAGCAAAAAATGTAAATTTTGTAGCTTTAGATATATTGTACTACAATTATAAATAATAATCAACAATCAAGAAACATGCAATAATATTAAAAAACTTTCAACAGAAGCTCACAACATAGTCTAAACTACATTCAATGCAATGACACCTTCTAGATATAGTGATCAAATTGCACGTATCTTTAAACCTTGAAGGAAGATGTTATGCAACCAACTCGGGCATCTAGAGGGATATTTCTTTTTGAAGATGCATAATGTGAAAAACTAATTTCACTGATGATGGTAAGTGGGGTTGTGTAAAAGTCTATAATAAGAATTCATTTTTTTTTTCCTATTAGTGATTTAATATACAAATATTGGTGCAAGCTAAATCCCCCTTACGAAGAGGGATGGCCGATAACGGGCCGGCGATGGCGGCTGCCTTAAGGAAGCCGCATTAGGCAGGGGCTTTGGCCCTTGCCGGAATATTGCAGACATCAAACAGGCTTACAACTTGCTGGAAGAGCTTGATGGTAGTGGTTTGGGATGCACCCTGCAACTCCTTTTTTTCCCTATCTTCAGCATGTGGATTGTGAAGGTATGTCTTTGCCGGCCAGCTTCTTTCATTATGACCATAGCCCTTGTAGGTCCATCATTTGCTCCTATTTCCCCTGTAGATCTGTCACTCCATCATTATTTTCCTTGCAGACCCATTTGGTAGATCTATTTGGGGTTTTACTATTTTTATTTGGCATCTTTCTTTCCCTTCCCTAGATCGTTACTACATCTAGTAGATCTGCTTTCCTGTAACATCTGCACTTGCATCTTCTCACTTTTCTATTCGATCCTTTTTATTTGGGTTAGTTTGGTTCTTAATCTTCCACATTCAGTGGTTTTGTCACAGATCTGCACGGCTTTTTTCTGCAATTTGCTCATCTTGTTTGTCCGATTTTGGGGTCCTATTTTCCTTGTAGATCCATTTACCTTGAGCAGATCTGATTTCCTGTAACCTCTACTCCTATCTTCTCATCTTTCCATTTGTTTTTTTTCCTCATTTCCCTTTGTTTTGGTTTTGTCACAGCTCTGGTCATCTTGTTTATTGCTATTTGCTCATCTTGTTCCATGCCTAATCATATTTGCTCTATTTCATTCAGTTTTCCTAGGCTTTTCTATCTTGCATAGTGTCACTTTTATTCTCTCTTTCCATCCCTTTTACTTTGTGCTGCTGGCTATTGTTCTTCACATTCCTCCTAGCTGGTTGCTCTAATAACTTTCCAGTCCATAGAGTTTGCTTTCTCTACATGAACCGAGAATTGATATGTCAAGTTTGCATCTTTTGGATGGCTCCTTAAGGTTGTAGCTTCTCAAATAAGATGGATAGTATTGCATGAGAACATCAACTGGACATCAATAATGGCCTTTGCAGCTATAGTATTTGTATATGCAAGAAGAAGGTTGTTGTCTTATCCATTTATGGAAGCCTCATACATGAATATCCTTAGGAGGGCACTTCATTGCTCGTAGGTGGACATCTCTAAATGGAAAGACACCCTATAGTATTGTATCATGCATAAGAAGAGGTGAGCGGGAGGTCACTATAGGACTTTTGATAGTCCTTTGTCTGAAGTCCATTCTCATTAAGGAAGCGAGTTGAAAATAGCTTAGATTTGTACCTCCTTGATGGCTATTCTGATGAACAATATTCGGGATGTGCTTTATGGCTTGGAATCATTAGAGGTTTGGTGGAGTCTATTAACGCCCTTGTAAGCCATTCCCAAATTTGGATTTTAGTTGGTACCCGAACCTGCAGGTATGGGCAAAAAGCCCCCACGAACCTCAACCGAACCTCAGCCCTGGAGCAACCGAACCTGGTAAACGTCATTATTACTTGTTGTTTTACTCATTACGCCTAAATCCCTCCTCCCCCCACCTTCCCACCGAACTGAAGCTACAAGGAGTAGCTTCGAGCGGGACGCCTCAAGAATGCCTCAATTGGGCGCCAAAGCTTTGGAGGGCATTTCGAATTTAGTTTTGATGTCAATCCTCGCCCAAATCCGAAGGAATTCTCTAGTTTTCCTTCGTATTTTGGCGAAGAATTGCATCAATTTGGTCGCCGGACTGTGGAGCTCGGAAAGTGATCACGCGACTCTGAATTCGATCTATGGCAGAGGTAACTGTTCTATTAATTTCGGCCAATGACAATGAGTAATCCTTTTTTGAATACAGAGACTGAAAGGCCAATTCCGGGTGGAGGTGCCCAAGAACTGCTTGCCCTACAAAAAAAAAATCAATATAATCGGAAGGAACAGGTCGATGAGAATGCTCTTCGAGCTTCGGTGCAATGAATATTGATCTCGGGCGTGGGGAATCAGATCCCATCGATCTGATCACAGAAGACATCCTGAATTTCATTCTCCATCGGGGCTTATTCATTTTGCCTGTAAGGGTACTCAAGGTCTGCTTGGCTATTGCAATAATATTTCAAGTAATTCCGATGTGCATTTGAGAACAATGTACAATCAATTGTGTGGAGTGCATTGCAATATGGTAGCACATTGTAATTACCTCCAACAGTGTAACTATTTCTTAACCAACAGGTCTAAGAATACAGAAGAACTGCAAGCTTCCAATCAAAGGTTGCTTATGGAGGTGGAGTCACTTAAACAAGGATTGAAGAGATGCTCTGAGGACAATGACAAACTGGAGAGGAAGTTAAAAAGACTGAAAATGACACCACTGGGCATGAGGGAGAGGAAAAAAGAACTGAAGGCCCTAAATATACTTGCCCCTAGTGGTGGGGGCTCTCGAAGAAGGATCCACGCTATTAAAAATCTGGTGGATCCTACTATGGCTGAAAAGAAGAAGAGAAAACCTTGTAATATGGCTAGTTTGTTGAAAAAGCTTGTAACTAAAGATGATGTTATAGATATGTTGAAGCTTCCTGGAGCTAACCATTTAAGAAAAGCTGTTGCTGAACAGGTGCTTACTGAATTGGGAAAGAGTCAAAGTGCTGATAACATGCAAGAATTATGTGACAATGTGGGTATCAGTCGACAAGCTTACATTGCTCTCTTTAGATGTTTGCAGGATGGTATCAAGCAACAGGGTATTACGAAGACCATACTGCCAAGACTCAGTTATGTCAGAGCAAGCAGAACAAAGAGGAATGCAGTAGTACACGAACATTTGGGAGAGATGTACCAGATCACCACATCCGTGCACTTGGGATCACTAATCACGGGAAAAGTAAGAAGAAGGGTGGCTCCGGAAATGATCTATTTATTCTTAATGAGAAGAATAATTGTTGGATGGATCTCTCTAAAATGCTTCTTCTGTTAGTTCGCTTTTATGATATGAAAGTGGAAGAATGTGGAGGGAAACTCCAAATTGCTATAAAGTTGGATGAGATGGAACTGATCAAAGGTGAAAAGTATGAGAGGGTTTCTTTGACATTAATGAACAGGGCGTTGTCAAATTCTCGATAATGAGGAAGGGAAGTTCTCTGTTCAATCGAGGACCATATTTGGTGGATAGGGATATTTCAAGCACCGGAAGAAAATCATGGTGTTCTTGATTGGGTCTTTCAGCCAGACACCTATTCCTACTATTATTGCTGCTCATGGAGTGGGAGAGAAGCTTCGGGGTTCCGGATACGGAGATTACGAGGTTGAATGGCATCTGGCTGCTGATCTAAAGACCATCAAGTGCATGTATAACATGAAACATGGTTCTGGTAAGACTACCCACGCATGTCCTTACTGTTTGTACGCTAGGGTAGATGATAAGGGGAAGGGAATGAGTACTCTCGAATGTGACCAGGATCTCTTGAACCAACGCAGCGAGAAGGAGGACAAAACTTTGATCCCCGTACTTGCAATTCCCCGTGAAGAGAGTACATATTTGCACTCTTCATGCCTTTCTAAGAATAGTGGATAAGATGGTGTACATGAGCATTCTTTTTGCTTGGAATAAGTCTCCACAATCAGCCCGAGAGAAAAGTGTATGAAAGATGTTGAGAACGTGCTTTTTACGATCTTGGTCTTCATGGTGGTGACTATAAAATCCCCGCAAGATCCTAAGAAGGGAGGCAAGGTTCCTTGTAAACCATCTATGGGTGGGGTGAAAGCTTAAGAGATTTCTGCCTTGTACTAAATTACGTAAGAATGGATCATTGCCAACTGGAAAGTGGGAGGGGTATAAGGACTTGCTGGAAGCAGAAGATGACCGTACTTCACGTGGGAGGGCAAAACTAAAGAAAATTAAAGCGTGGCAGAATCTGAGCAGTCTGGTAACTTTGATGGCAGAGAAGAAAATGGTGGGTGGAAAGTTAGATGAATTCAGAGTAGCAGTAATTGAATTCACGAAGTCGTTTATACAAGCATGGGGAGAATGCAATGTCACACATTACATTCATATACTTCACGCCCATGGCTTGTGGTTTACCAAAGAGTACGGGAGCTTGGGAATATGGAATGCACGTGGGAATGGAGAAGTCACATAAGCAAGCCAAGAATGCTTTTTTCAGGTTCACACAACATCGAGGTTCGTGTGGTAACTCATTGCAACAGATGTGCCAATGGTTCTATAGAAGGATTATCTGCAAGCTAGAGAAAAAAGATAAAGCTAAACAAGACACGACGTTGGCTAGAATATTGAGGAGAAAAGTTGAGCAGGAAAAAAAGAAACAGATATGGTGTAGCTCTAGTGCAGCAGACAAGTTAAGGCAGTGGCGATCCACAAGGATCAGACAGGGTAGAAGATATACTTCTGGGGAATCAATTGTATGAATAAATTCATATTAATGTATAACTATTGACCATGATGTGCAACTATAATGTTTCAAATATGTTTGGTTTGGCGTGGGGCGCGGTGCGAACTTAGTTAGTATTCAATTGCTGAATGAGAAGTGTTCGCACCGTGGCCACGGTGCGAATGAAGTTGGGAATTAGTTATAGATTAACTGCTATTCGCACCGTGGCCACGGTGCGAAAGCATTTGGTTCAGTGGCTATCTTTTCCCGTTTTCGCACGGTAGCAACGGTACTCTTTATATAATTATGTTAGTTATCGATGTTGTCTGCTTTTGATATTTGTTCTAAGTCATTACATTGCATATTTATCAATCTTGTCCACTCATTTGTTGCATTACAGTTCAGAGACAATGGCACAGAATAGCGGTAATGCCGGATCTAACAATCCCAACAACCAAATAACAGAAGAGAAGGCGCCGTCTGGGCGCACACATCATAGTGAAGACAGCGAGGGCAGCGCCACTAACTATGTCAGTGCTTCTAACAAACGTAAGCGAGCACCCGTCTTCCGGCCGGAAAACATCCATCAAGGTGTCCGGGTATTTGTAGTTTAATTTTTTTTTTTTTTTTTGAGGGCAAGGTGGGTTTTTTACATAAGAAAAAAAAGTGAGGTAGCTCACTTTCATGGCATCCTTCCTAAGAGGAGGATATTCCAGAAACTGATAGCTATAAAAACTATGGAATATGAGCAATAAAAGCCTAAATCTAACCTTTGGCATAGAGAGGCCAAAAGTAAGCCAAAACCATAGGTTATAATACCACTTATAGATTTTAGTGTTCATTTGGTACTTTCCTGTCATGATCTTCAAACATAATCAGCTGCATCAATCAGGTCTTGTATGGTCAAAATGCAACCGTTGTATTTCCAAAGATCAAGAAGATCGATCCACCGCTTAATGGTGTATGTGGAAAATCCGAAACAACAAAGTACATGTGCCTCACGCTTTTGCTGCCACTGGTGGAAAAGGTTCTCAAAGTAAGGTCTTAAGCCATTATAATACCAGACCTCCCTTCGATCCAACATCCTTTTGAGAGCCATAGCATGTACAACTTCCTGCTTCAGTTGGATCATAGTATCAGCTACCATAGTCCGGATATGGGATTGACCTCTCCGGCTCCCCGGCCGGGCAAAAGGTCCCACGCTTGACCTCTTCGCTGCCTGTGAAGTAAACCATTTGCATCAATTAGAATAAGAAAAAAGAAACCGAAAAACAACCTCAGATATGTTCCAATCCTATCCCATTCCCTATCATATTTCTTTCCTTTCAGCTGCTTATGAGCCATAGCAGTCTCAGCCAAAAGGGACAGAAAACAACTTTTTAACCAGATCATGTTTGGTGTCTTCTTTTTCCACTGCTACCCGATTCCTATGTTTCCATATAATCCAGCAACAAAGAGCTCTGGTAGTGTTCATGATATTAGAATCAGTGTGTAGGAAGTTCTTCAAACAATCTGGAGAACCTCGATTTAATTGTGATGTCCATGTCCAGAAGTCTTCTAACCATGGGCATAGGAAGACATGATTTGAGGTCTCTTTACTACCACAGCATATGGGACATTCATCTGTTACTTTGGTGTCATATTTACTCCTGATTGCATTGGTATGGAGGCTCTGATGTAGGACCAGCCATCTGAAAACTTTGATTTTATTTGCCAAGTATGTTTTCCAACCTTTATTGCAGGTCTCTGCCAACTGTTTTTCATCACACTGCCATAAAGAGTTTGCTCTTGAAGGTTTCAGTTCCAGTAGTCCAGCATAGATATCTTTGACACTATATCCTTCCTTCTTATTCAGGTTCCAATGGTTTGAAACATTTGCCAATTCCTGATGCTCGCTAATTGTTTCCATGAACTTCCTAAATATCTGTTTGTCAATGTCCGAACCCTTAATTTTATCTTGCAGCTCCTCCCAGCTGATCCATCTGTCATTGATTCTTAAGTCTTCTATTGACCAGAATCCTGCTCTGTACCATTGCATGTACTTTTGTGGGTGCTTAAAAGCCATGCACCCTATTTCTTCAGCAACAAAATGAGGATGCCAAAACATCATGATGTCTTTACATCTGGCATTAATTTCTGGGGGTCTGTAACACAACGCTGCCTCATTCCAAGCAGCCATCATTTTCCTGAGTAAATTGGAGGTACCTGCAGAGGGGAAGAATTGAAAGAAAGCAGAGTCAGGTAGTTGGTGCCTCAGAGTGTGGCTTCCAACCGGGTGGGAGACCTCCACCCAATACTGAACCAGTTTCAGAGCAAGAGATGGATTTTTAGCATAGATAGCCCTCCATATCATCTTGGCAGCCAAAGCCTGTGCTTGAATGAACAGGTCTTTACATCCCAACCCCCCTTGTTTTTTCGGTTTGATAAGATCATTCCAAGCTACCTTATGGGGACCCTGCCAGATAAACTTCCTCAAAGCTACTTCAATCTTATTGTATGAAGCTTTATCTGCCACCAGAGCTGAGGAGAAGAATACATGAGTGCTTGCAATCACTGCATTTGCAATTTCCACTCTCCCAGCCATAGAAAGGGAAGAGGGGTACATTAATAGTTTCTTTTTTATCCTTGTAACAATAGGATCCCACAGTCCCTGAATTGACAGATTGAGAGCAATTGGTATGCCAAGGATCTTGGTGGCCTCCTTATTCCCAATTATCCTGATGCCCTCCAGTTCTGTTTCCATAGTATCCAGGATGATAGCACTTTTTCCTTTATTCAGGAGTACACCTGATACTTCACCAAAATATATCAAAGCTTCTAGAATGTTGCCAATGACGCAGAGGAGATTTTTAGAGACATGCCTTCCGAGCCAAGGCGTGTTTACCTGTTCTCTTCTGGCAAGTTAGTCGGAGAAGGAACCTTCGTGCAGGCAGCTATCTGTCATGGAGTTCCTGTGCCTGATGACTGCATCGTCGTTAACGTCGATGTGGTAGTTGCACCAGACACGAAGTTGCCTGTTCCTTCGATGGGAGCTGACACCTTGCTTGAGGCACTCCATTCCTTCGTCGTGTGGCCCAGATTGATGGCTTCTTTGACGCCAACTCCTAACTCATTCTCTGTACTGGCTAATGAGATAGATTACATAACCGGACTTCCTCGTACAGTGCCGGAAGTTGGATTGGTGGAGATAAACCAGGGGCCAGACTTGCTTGAAGACGACAATGAGAATGCTAAGCCCCATGAGGATGACCATCAGGATGTGCATGTCCAGGATGTTCCTGTTGCTGATGTGCCTGTCCAGAATGTTCCTATTGCTGTTCAGGCAGTTTTTGAACCCCTGAATATTATGTACTCGGGTGTCCCTTTCCAGGTGCCTGTGACAGCTCAATTAGAAGAAAATACCGTTCTACAAGAGGCAACTGCAGTACCTGTGACGGTTGTGCCTGAAACCGTTGTACCAGATGCAGTAGTGCTTCCTGTTGATGAGCGACTGCAATGCATCATCCCAAGATGACGAAGAGAGGAAGACTAAGCCTAGCGGTGCGGAAGAAACGGGTTCTTTGCAAAGGACCTCCTAAGCTGAATAAGAAGGGCCAGCCGTTTAATCAAAAGTTAAGATGGATGCGCGAAATCCGGCATTTCCAGAACCACGTGGAGTGGGTGCTTCCGAAGCTCACAATGGCTAGAATATGTAAGGAGGTGGTTCAGGAGAGATACATTAAGATGAAGAGGGATGGTGCAAGGTACCGGAGACATGGTTACAATTTTCCAATGCCAGAACAGGTGACTCGATTCACTGCAGATGCCCTTGATGCTCTGCACGAGGCCGCTGAGAATCACATGGTCAGGTTCTTCGAAGACTGTGTGAAATGTGCTGTGCATTCCAAGAGAGTGACAATAATGAGGAGGGGATATTGCCTTGACAAATTACTTCCGAGGCATGTAAAGTGTTTTATATTAATGAAACGATCTTTGTTGTATATTTTGTTTGCTTGCTAGGTATTTTGATTGTATCTATTCTCTATGTATACTTACAATGCACCGTTGCCACGGTGCGAAATGGGTATAAATTACTTTGTGAGGGAGGTATTTTCGCACCGTGGCCACGGTGCGAAATTCCTGTAAGTTACTGTGTGAGGGCAGGCAATTTAAGACCGTGGCCTTTGTATGAAAATTGAATCATTCCATAGAAAGTGCACCACAAGATCAAAGTGAGCATATTAACATGTTTGAGGATATATTAACATATTAGAGAACATTTAGAGAACGGCAAGTAACGGAATTATGTCCAAGTAACCTTCCCCTAGGTTTCTAACCCCTTCCCCTTCCCCTGCGAGGTCTAACCCATGCATCTGGGTTAGGAGTCAAGAGCTCACGCTCCTCCCAGCCTGATTCTTCCCACCATATGGGGTACCTAGTCATTAGAAAAAGTAATTCCACAGGATGATACTCACGGAAGAAGAGTGGACCTAACTCCACAAAACCGTTGTACTCGTGGTAGTACACCCTAATAAGGCCATACATCTGTCCCCGGCTAATTTCATGAATGAATTCTGTTATGTATGCATCCAGAGAGTGTGCTAAATAGCCAGCACGAAGAAGAGGCCTCAATTGCTGTAGCATCTCGTCCAGATAAGGAGGGGGTTCAAGAAGTCCCCTCATTGCAAGTCTCCTATAACATTCAGATGGATTAATTTCCATCAGTGGCTCATGACCACAATCAAATCGCTCCAGAATGAAGTTGATCAACTCCATTGTAAGCTCCTTGGTAGGACTGTGGCGCAACCTCCACTCCAAGAAATGGTCCCATAGCTCATCCATTCCAGGCCGCACAGAATGCCTGGGGCATGCTTGCAGGCCTTGTGGAGTGGCCCAGGGAGGATTCGGTCCAATCATTTGCAAAGAGCACGAAGATCAAGTAGCAAAGAACAAGGAGCACGAAGATGAAGTAGCAAGGAGCAAGAAGATCAAAAGAGAAGGAAGATCATGGAGCAAGAAAGCAAGGAACAAGATCAAATAATTAGTGGACAAGAAATTAGTGGATCAGACAAGAAATTAGTGGAGCAGACAGGAAATTAGTGGAGCAGACAGAGAGGCAAGGAGCAGACAAGAGGCGGACAAGAGGGGGAAAGAGGCAAAGAAGCAGACAAGAAGCAGACAAGAGGCAAGGAGCAAACAAGAAGCAGAGCCAATGATAGACAGTGAAGGCATAGATGCCTATTTAAAGAGAAATCAGGTATATATGACATTATACGAGTATCATACAAGTATGTATATAATCCAATAATTTCTATGTATATACGATCAATAATTTTGGTGCGTACATACCATCAATAATTTTGGTGGGTATAAATATACATCAAATTGCCGAGTGCAGCAACATTGGCCATGTGGCCTCCTCCTGGTCCTGAACGTGATTCCATCACCTGCAAGATGAATCACGAAAAAACAAGCAGTTGTCGCGTGGCGACAAATACCAATGGAAGATCGGATGACCTTTGCCGCTCTCAATCCTCGCTATTATCGATCCCTTCGATGTTATCATCCATCTAATATGGAATAGAAGCATAATGTACATGATAGAAAAGATCATGGGGTGCTCGGTGACAATGACTCGAGAAGAGTCCCCTAAATCAATACTTGTCATCCGGATCATATTGTCAATACTTATTTGAAGAGTTCATGATCGTGTATTTTGTACATTATGCTCAGATATATAACCAATAATGCCTTACAAAGGCACGTCAATAATTTTGTTCGATATAAGTACAGCTCCATTCATTCAATGGAGAAGGCATCCATTTGCTATGTCTCGGCCTGATTATTCTTGTTATTCCATTACTTGCACTATGACATATAATGATCTTTATAGATGTTCTCAGAGGGGTATCCCCCTTGATTCCTGGCTGGAAGGGGTAGTAGAGGGTCGAAATCATTCTTCCAACGGGGTTTATCGTGTTTTTATCCACCTTCATCCGGGTTCCGAGGCCACGTCTATGAGATTAATCGCATCACTCAACTTGCTGCTCATGATGATCCCGATTGCGAATGATCTTCTGCATTTATGTATGCTATGCCTTTTGTATGAGTTCTAAATTCTGTTACTAGAATATTTCAGACATTCTCTAGTTATAGGTATGTATCCATAAGAGATAAGAACATATGATTCATCTATTTACCGCACATTTTCAATTTGGAAAGCTCTTGGCCATTTTCCTTACATGTAGATTCTAAATTCAGATAAGCATTCTCTTCGCAGTGTGTGTAGTCACGGTGCGAAATAATGTGGAATATTTTCGCACCGTGGCCACGGTGCGAATATTTGTTAGTTGTAAGCACGGACAACACGGTCTTCGCACCGTGGCCACGGTGCAAGTAAAATAGAAGCGTAAAACAAATTAAAATAAAACCAAAGTTTATGTTCGATATAACAAGAATAGAGATTTCAAACAAGTCTTTGCATTAATTGACAATGGTTACAACTTCATTTTCTTAGAAACATGTAAGTCATCGGACACTTCGACTTCTTCCAATTCGGATTCCTGCAGACCAGCATCCAACAGGTACATAAGGCGAGGAATCTGGGGCTCCCTCTCTTCCCAAGTCAGTCGAATTGTAGCCTTATCCACGCCGGACAAGGCCAATGCAGCTCTACTGGCAGCCATAGAATACATACTAAAGCCACCAAAAATATGCGTGGCGATATCTCTCCTAACAGCCACTACTCGATCAGAATTGGCAGATAATGAGATGTGATTACCAATCAACGAGAGGGCCTTGAGTTTCAAGACCTCTTCTGGTCCATATGGGCTGTACTTAGAATGGAACACAACGATCTCTCCCTTATAAAGGTAGCCCATATAGTGGGCGATACTTGCATCTCTGCCAAGGGTAACTCTGTCATGTCTGGCGCAAAAATCGTCCACAAAAATCTCCTGCGCAACAAATAATCGTTCTTAGGCACTTAACAAAATAAGCAAACTTATGGTAGCTTACCTCCACTTCATCAGATGCAATAACCTCTTTGGTAGAAATGTTGATGGACGACCTTGAAGAGCTTGATTCGCTCTTTGATACTTGTTTTGCACTATCCTTTTTAGCTTCTGATGTACTCGCCTCGAACTTTACTTCTGAGACTTCCTTCAAGCCCATTTCTGCCATCTCCAGAACTCTATCAAAAGCATTCTCAGGAGCTATTGAAGTTCCATCATAAGTTAAGAGATCGTGCAGGTCCCTAGGCACTTCCGGCTCGAAGTCAATGAAGTCGTCTAGACCAACAACGAAAGCATAGATTTGTCCAAGGACTTCATCTTCCCTCAAACCAGTAATGTTAGATATATCGTGGAGAAGAAGATAGTCCTTCCCTCCTATGTTAACTGGCAAGGCTTCCGTGACACCCCATCTATCAAGATTCTCTTCATGCTCGTCTACGTCTTCATCCTCGTCCTCGTCGAGCTTTTCTACCAGTTCCTTCTCTTTCTCTGCATCAAATACCTCCTCTACAGGTGACTGAGGTTCTGCAATAGCCTTCACCTGTGGTTCTTCCCTATCTGTTGGTGGAACCGTATATATCATGTAAGTAGCAAACATGATGTCAACTGGATATAAATTATCCTTCCCATCCTTCTCACATAAGTCGGCTGGCAGTCTCTTGAACGACCTTCGAACCTTATCTTGGTCACCTTTGGGAAAAAGCTTCAGAAAGGACTTTAGACTCAATACAATCTTCCCAGTCGAGGGAGAAGGACGCGCTTCAGTTTCTGCCACGGCCATGAAACCATGAATGTACTGACCATACACGTCACTGTGTTTGTTAGCCTCAGAGATTATATCTACCGTTAAGCAGAAGTTATTGTAGACTACAGTGGCGTCTACCGGGTTTTCAGGCTGTTGAGCGAAGTCATCTGGGTGTGACAGCCGATACTCTGCTTCCTTCCTGACGATCTGGTCATACCATGCCTGGAACTGTTCCCAAGCTTTCTCTGACCTGCCGTTTGACATTGCGGAATTGTAGCGCCTTCTTTAGTGCAATAAAAAACCTGATCGCCTAAAAGTAAGTGCTGCGAGCTGACGGCGCGAAACTAAAATGTCTTAAGTGTCCTGACGAGAAATATGTCGCACCGTGGCCACGGTGCGAAACAAATATAAACCACAAAGACAACAATAAGGTATTCGCACCGTGGCCACGGTGCGACATTTTGCCGAAAAGAAGGCCAAATTTATGTTAACTGCAAAACATACTGCACCGTGGCCACGGTGCGAAACTACACAACACGACTACACGAACTCCACAAATTTCGCACGGTGGCCACGGTGCTATCTTTGCAAAAGGATATAAGTTATTGGCAAACAACACTGGGATTTGAACCCAGTAACACCATTGTTATTTATTTGTTTAACTGTTTTCACTTAAAGAAAGTACAACAGGAGGCATACAGAGCTTTGTTGTATACAATTCTTCCCTACGTTTTCCTACCTTGACACCATCTACCAAAAAATGGAAGACGTTTAAGTCACATTCTGATTCCAAAATAATTCTTACATCAAATAAAGACCATGCTTCTTCGACTCTTAAAGTTTTAAACAATTGACCACTTTTGAAGATAGCAATGTCAATGACCGCAGAATGGGTACCATCAGCATCGTCTTGTTCCACTGGAACCCACGTCCATCTGCTCCCTTCTTTTACTTCCCTCAATCTTCTGTATTTGAAGGTAATGTAAACTGTTTGCTTTCGAATACAATACCTGATTCGAATGCTTTCTTTCTTTATCCTGCACTGTACCTTCTCAACTCCTTCATGCAGACGGGATGACCATTCATCACATAAAATGTCATCCAGAAACAGCTGACAATCACTTACAGTAAACATTTTTGAAGTCTTCTTGACATTCTCGACATTCTTAAACAAGGTAATAAACATATCGATGGGTACATTTACTTTCACGTGTCCACAGACTCCACCTTTCTCCTTCAAAGCACCGAAAATTTCGTGACGGTTTCAGCTTGGCAAGAAACAGAACTGGAATCCATTGGACAGGGAACTAATTTGTGATAATGGAGGCAATGGTAAGTCCACAATTTTGCCTTTCCGAGGATAATACTCATATTTTAAGAACCAAATCCCCCTTTCCCGCAGCTACACTTCTGTTTGACCTTCAAAAAGCAAGGATCCAATATCATAATAGAAAGCACGGAAGATGCTTGTGATAGAACTCGATGGTTCCAGGTCCAGCACATCGGAAATACAGAGCCCTGAGATACCAGAAACCCGATTAGTTGATTTCTTCAAAATATAATGAATGACGGATTAGCGAGATATAATGAAACTCACAACCGCACGAAGCTCGTGTGGAAATTACGTCGAGATCTTATCTTTTCTTTTCTCATGTCTGTCGTGTGTGTGTATAGGTGTCTGACCTTGATATATACTTCCCCTCTCACCTCGAACCCGACAACAATAGCCTTCCAATGGCTTGAAATAACATTTCTCCTGCCTTTGATCACCCGATGAGGACCTCTGAGTGGCGGTCGGATTGTCACTTAAGCTCCCAAGAAATATATTGAAGCAGCCGAAATCGGTTCACCGTGATGAGAGGTAATCGCCATCTGAAATGAACCGGCAAATTAATTAGATCAAACAGTCTGAATCAGATGAGCTCGCAAAACTAGAAGGATTGAAAGCATTAGCAAACCTGGATGGAGAGACGTGAAAAGAAGAGCCGTTGAGCAAGGGGGTACTTATAGACACCCCAACATTTGGCGGTAATTGGTATGGAATAATTTGTAATTATTACTTCCCGCCCACCGAACCTCCAGGGCAGGTAGGTAAGGATAATGCCGAACCCGTACCTTGACGACACCTGGCATGGGAAGGGAGGCATGGATGAAGAAAAGCCTGTACCCCCCCGAATTCTCATTGGCCGCGCGATTTCCATGCTGGCATCGAGCTTGGGACAATAAGTGAACCCAAAAAAACTCTAATGATGGCCATTGGGCAGTACCAATCTGTGATCTATAGGAGATTGCAATAATTTCCTGGTCTTTTCTCTTGGACATGAGTGGAGGCTTCTCTTATTTTGAAAGTGGTTGTTGGGCACCAGTTTGTCCCGTACTCCTCTATCCCAGCCAAGGGATGCTTTGTTTGTTTGTAGGAGATTTCAGTAGCAGTTTTGATAAAGCCATGGGGTACCAGAGGGGGAGGACTTTTGGACCATCTCATTCTTGGCCCAATGGTTTTGACAAGATCCAGTTGGGTTAGATGCATAAGGGCTAGGTATAGATGTTAATATTCAGAGGCAGTTTTGTCGTTGTGTTCTGCAACTCCGCATGGATGATGGGTCGCAACAGGTTTGCAGTCAATTTGCGGATGATACATTCCTCTTTCTTCATGCAGATGAGTCCAATCTCCAGGCAGTTGGATGCCTTTTCTTTAGCTTCGATATGCTTGCTTAACTGGTCGAAGTGCTCGGCCATGTGGGTACTGGAGGAACCTCCTCCTGCGTGGTTGAGTCAGTTTCCCTGGGCTCTAACACCGCCACACACAGCTGCCAAACTGTTAGGCATACCATTTGGCTTGGACATTAATGCTAGGGCAATTTGGGCGGAGACATTACAGAATCTTAAGCAGCATTTGAATTGGTAGAGGGGAAGTAAACTCACCATGGCTGGTAGGATTCTGGTAGCCAAGTCAGTGCTCTGTAGCACTCATGTTTACGCAGCCTCCTACATACTTGCACCAGAAAGTGTGGTTAAGGAGTTGGATGACACCATTCGCAATTTTGTTTGGGGAGGGAATGAGGAGGGGCTATAGTGAAGGTTGCATGGTGGAAGTGTGTGCATCCCAGACAGGCAGGGGGCTTGGGTATGCTTGATGTGTCGTTGCACACGAAGGTTCTGGTGCCGAAATTCATATGGCAGTTGTTGCAGGAGCACCAATCCCCAGGTTTGGCTCTGTTGGCACAGTCGCTTCGTCACTCTATTGTGTTTAGGAAGCCAGCTATTAGGCTCGATTCTTGCCGTGGGCTCTGTTTGAGGATTTGCGGCTATTCCCTCATGCTTCGCCTTTTCTTAAGGGTCTCCTGAAGGCCTGGAAGGTGGTCAAGTTCTCTTTTCATTGGACCCTAGCAGGTGTATGGTAGCCTCATCGCCCTTTCTCTGGGTACCCTTGGACTCAGCATCTCCCTTGGCCTCTTCCCTACACCCAGGTACTCAGCGCCGATGGATTGCTGCAGGGGTAACATCCATCCATGACTGGTATTGGGAGGGTCATCTGGCGCCGTGGGAGTTTTTTAGGGAGAGATTTGGTCTTCGGCGGTGGGACATACGGACTTGGGCCAGAATTGCCAATGCTATTCCATTGCAGTTATCTTCTCAAGTCAATTGCGTTTGGAAGTCACATAGTGGACTTGATGCATCTCAGTTTGTAGCATCGGCTTATCGGCTCCTAGCGCTTCAGGACACGTTGCCGCCTTCAGATAAGTGGTCGCTTAAGCTTCTAGGGAGTAAGTGGCCCGCCATGTGGAAGTGGGCGTTGAATACATTGCCTCCTCCTAAAATCTGTACCCTTTTGTGGCAGATCTTGCACCGTAGTCTCAGGGTGAATGTTCGAGTCCACAGGTTCAAGTCTCAGGTAGTGAAAACATGCCCTTTATGTGGGAGGCGACGTGAGACCATTGAGCACTGCTTTGTCCTATGCACAGAGGTAGGGGCAGCTTGGTCTGGGTGAGAGCCCTCTTTAGGACTTCACTATGCAGTCAGAAGATTCTCTTGGGAGTCCTTCCTAGCCGGTGGGCAGTGGCCAAGCAGCAGGCATTTCATTTATGCAGAGCTTGGCTTTTGTGGCTGATTTGGAAAAGACGGAGAGCGAAGGTCTTTCAGAATGCAGTGCTTAGCCCTTTTCGGTTGGTTCCGATCTTGAGGCATAAGTTGTGGCAGGCTTACCAAGTCTCAAGCTCGTCTAGCACAGTTAAGCGGGAAATTTGGTCGACATTCCTACAGATTGTGGATCATGATGGGCGCTTCATTTCTTAGCACCACACTTATCATTGTACTTGATCGCATTCTAGTGGTTTAATATATTCTTATATTCTTCAAAAAAACAATGCAGCTGCTGATTTCGGGGTGGGCTTCATCGAGTGTTAACATTTGGCCAAGTATTATAGCCGTGCTTTATCTCCACTTCAGCTCGGGTTGCCTGTAGCACAATGCATGTGCTTCTATTTCTAATCATAGGGCCGGGTTTTTTGAAGGCAAGTGTAGTGGATGCATGGGAGAAGAGCTGCTTCTATTTGGGGCAGTTTTGTACCTATTTTCTACTATACTTGTTATGTTATAATTCTTCCATTTGGCTATGAGGGCCTTTTGAGTCTAGAAAATTGGCTTCCACTCCTGTAGTATCCACTCGGAGAAGATGTAGAGGGAAGTCTATAGTACTAGACAATACGCTGTTTGTATATAACTTTTATATCAATAAAAAGTAGCAACCTTACCTTCAAAAAAATAAAAAAATAAAATATAAATATTGTAATAAAAAGAAAGGCTAATCCCTTTTTCCTTTAAGAATAGAATAGAAAAGGGGGAAAATAATTTGGCTAATCCTAAAAAAATAATGGAGTACTTGTTTTAACTATGGCTATTTTTTATTTTTTTTAAAGAAATCTTCCTTCATAAAATTCGCCACAAAAATTGTCTAGACCCCCTAAAAAATTGCCATTTGGCTATTAATAGCCACTAATTTTTTCCATGAAGACATCTAGAGTGTATCACACGACACCACCCAGTCGGTTGGGTAGCCGACTAGCGGAGCCAAACACCACCAAGTCGGTTGAGAGATGTTGGAGGACGATCCAAGTCGGGTGGGTAGCCAACTAACCGAACCAAACACCACCGAGTCGGGTGGGCACACGACCACCCAGTCGGTTGGGTAGCCGACTAGCGGAGCCAAACACCACCAAGTCGGTTGAGACCAAGTGTTGGGTATGCTCCCATTTCTGATGGCCATTCTTACAGATCTCTTTTTGTGAAGCATAAGCTTGATTACATAGCATGCTTGATCAATTCTTTCTAGGTTGCATTAGCACTCTTAGCATTATGATGTTCACTTACATTAAGGTGCAGAACGTATATTGTGTACGTTGGTTTTCCAAACAGCAAATACAATAGTATTGTTTACTAAGTCAAATATTTGTTCCAAAGATAAGCTAGAGATTCGACGTTTTCCTTTCATTGGAAACAATTCGATATAAGAGGAAATACCTTTATCTCGAATTGCAAAGCACAAAATATACGGCTCAAAAACCTTTTGGAGCTGGACAAGAAAAGGATGAATAACCTTTTTTCTTTTTTCTTTTTTTTAAATAATCTTTTCACCCAATGGTTTAAGATAGATAGATAGATAGATAGATAGTAGTTTTAACGTCACGCCACTAGGCAGCATCCAACTGGACATGTGACCACACACCACACTACATTGCTTGGTTGGGCCCTGCCCCCAACCACCTTACATTGCGTCTGTTGGGATTTGACCCCCAACAGTACCGAGTGCGATTCTGGGCGGTCTCGAACTCGAGACCACATTGCTAAGGAACTAGTGTGTTACCACTAGACCCCTTCACGGTGGTTATGCAAATTAACCCTCTCGGCCTCGAGGGTTATTCTGCATAACCCTCTTAAAGGGGAGGTTAACCTCCTCATCATCACCAAGCTCGATAAGGTCGTGTAATAGGTTGATACCAAATTTTAATTGTAGACCATTAAATTATTGGGATGGTGGAGATTGATTTGAGTTTGCATAACTATTCTAATGTTCAAATTGGCAATGTTATTATGTAGTGAGATCTAACTATCGATTTTGCGCATGGAAGGTAAAGTTTTTTAGGCGTTCTATCCGAATCATGGGAAGGTACATCAATTTTGATATGCTAAAAGCTGCTTCAAATGTTTAATTACTGCATTGATTACTTTCTCTAGGAAAGTTTAAAATCTATCTATCTATTCACCTACCTACCTACCCTTCAAAATCTGGCAGATAATCATTAGCTTATATTCAAACTCCGGTGGAGGATGACATTTACTGGCAAATTATCTGGTTAGAGCTATTGGGGATTTCGAAGCCTGATTGTCCAACAAAAGGTACTTTATCCCTTTTTTTCTTTCTTTCATCTTTTGTATTGTGGCTATGCATCTTAAGACTAAATCATGTTGAACTTCACTGAGATTTGCATATGTGCCTATTGGACATGGCAAAGAAACACTTAGGGCCCAATGGTATGGCCTTAAACAACCATTAGTACAGAGAAAAAATTTAGTTTTAATTCTAGTTTCTGAAAGTATAACCCAAAAACGCATAGGAGTAATGATGTCAATGACACGTGAATCCTAGATGGCAACATCCAAGCAAAAATACAGGTCCAAATCCCGTATATTTAGAAATATCGTTCTCACTGATTTGGAACTAGAGGAATGTTTGTGGCGCATAATGGTTTTTGTAATACGCCTTATTTTGAAGAAGAAAACTAGAGACAATTGGATGAAATCACTTTTAAGTCCAAAGTATTTTGAATGGTCACTTTGCCATACTTTGTGGGATTTCTCAACAGTTAAATATGAAGCAACATTAGATGTGGCATATTGCTTAATGTTTAACTGTAGTTTAAGAAATCCCAAGAAGTATGGCAAAGTAACCATTGAAAATATTTTGGAACTTAAAGTGATTTTATCCATCTGTTTCTAGTTTTCTCCTTCAAAATAAGGTGTTGCAAAAAACTTTCAGGCGGAAGAAGAAACATTATTATAATAGATGGCTGGCTCATTTGATTTGCACAAGAAAATGAAGGTTGAATAGATGTGTTAACTTGTTAATGTATGAAAAACGAGTTACATTGACAATGCTACATCACAACATGTTGGTATGCCTTATAAGACAAAGGGCAAGTGGCAAATAAGACCTTGCACATGATAGCTAGATTAGATTATTACAATGTATAAATGTATTAAATTAAATAGTCTATAAAATCGGCACTTGACGGACACAAATGCCTTGTTCTCATATGGAATGAGTTATTCTTGATGTTATTCTCGCATGTGATAAGTTAGAAACATATTATTGCTGACCTATAGCACGATATCTTGAGACTAAGATCTCTTCTTAGTTCATGACATTGCACAAGGCAAACAAAACAAAGAATATAAACTTACTCAAATTATGATAATTTTATTGAAAAGTAAGATATATATCAAATAAGTCACAAGCCACCAAGACACTATAGAAAAGTTCAAGATTGGAACTCGAGCAAAAGAGGACTGTTGAGGAACTTGGAAGCAAGGGATGGATGAAGAGCAAGGCACATGAATCGGGCTCTAGGATCATGGCCAAGTGTTTGAGTAATGAAAGCAATGCCTCACCATAATGAGGCAGCACAGGGACACTGAAATGTATCGGAACTCCCCACCCAAATTCTACTTCAGAAACTTCAAATCCAACAAAGCTTGCAAATCCAACAAAGCGTGATATGCTAAAAGGTGCTCCAAATGTTTAGTTACTGCATTGATTACTTTCTCTAGGAACGTTTAAAATCAATCAATCAATCTATCTATCTATCTATCTATCTATCTATCTATCTATCTATCTATCTATCTATCTATCTATCTATCTATCTATCTATCTATCTATCTATCTATCTATCTATCTATCTATCTATCTATCTATCTATCTATCTATCTCAGGCATCGAAACAGAGGGGGTTAGTCTCCTAAATTTCTGGTCACAATCCTTATTTTCCAGTTCAAGTTTCTATTTGCCGGCAAACAAATTATGGGGTTTCCTTCAAAATCTGGCAGATAATCATTAGCTTATATTCAAACTCCGGTGGAGCACGACATTTATCGGCAAATTATTTGGTCAGAGCTATTGGGGATTTCGAAGCCTGACTGTCCAATAAAAGGTACCTTATCCCTTTTTTCTTTCTTTCATCCTTTGCATTGCGGCTATATCGTAAAACTAAATCATGTTGAACTTCACTGAAATTTGCATATGTGCACATTGGACTTGGCAAAGAAACACTTAATGTGGCCCAATGGTATGGCCTTAAACAACCATTAGCATAGAGGAAATTTTTAGCTTTAATTCTAGTTTTTGAAAGGATAACCCAAAAACGCATAGGAGTAATGGTGTCAATGACATGTGAATCCTAGATGGCAACATCTAGGCAAAAATACAGGTTCAAATCCCATATATTTAGAAATATCCTTCTCACTGGTTTGGAACTAGAGGAATGCTCATGGCGCGTAATGGTTTCTATAATACACCTTATTTTCAAGAAGAAAACAAGGGACAATTGGATGAAATCACTTTTAATTTCCAAAATACAGTTAAACATTAAGCAACATGCCACATCTGATGTTGTTTCATGTTTAACTGCTGAGAAATCCCACAAAGTATGGCAAAGTGACCATTGAAAATATTTTGGAATTTAAAGTGATTTTATCCATCTGTCTCTAGTTTTCTCCTTCAAAATAAGGTGTTGCAAAAAACTTTTAGGCGAAAGAAGGAACATTATTATAATAGATGGCTAGCTCATTTGATTTGCACAAGAAAATGAAGGTTGAATAGACGTGTTAACTAGTTAATCTATGAAAAACGAGTTACATTGACAATGCTAAATCACAACATGTTGTATGCCTTATAAGACGAAGGGCAAGTGGCAAATAAGGTATTGCACATGACACCTAGATTAGATTATTACAATGTATAAATGTATTAAATCAAATAGTCTATAAAATTGGCACTTGACGGCACAAATGCCTTGTTCTCACATGGGATGAGTTATTCTTGGCGTTATTTTCACATGGGATGAGTTAGAAACATGTTTTTGCTGACCTATAGCACGATACTTTGAGACTTAAAGATCTCTTCTTAGTTCATGAAAGCACAAGGCAAACAAAAGAAAGAAGATAAACTTACTCAAATTATGTTAATTTTATTGAAAGCAAGATAAATCAAATACCACAAGACAAGGTCCCTGGTTTTTGAGTGGGAATAATAATAAGTTAGGTTCAAGATTGGAACTTGAGCAAGAGAGGATTGGTGAGGAACTTGGAAGCAAGGGATGGAGGAAGAGCAAGGCACATGAATCGGGCTCTAGGATCATGGCCAAGACGTTGAGTAATGAAAGCAGTGCCTGGACCATAATGAGGCAGCACAGGGACACTGAAATGGATGGGAACTCCCCACCCAAATTCTACTTCAGAAACTGCAAATCCAACAAAGCTTACAAGCTGCAAGGTCCGGCCGGGATCGGGCCGCAGCAGGCTAACAGCCGGAATTGTATCATCCAAATCCATGGTCTGTTGGATCCAATCGACCAGCGATTGGAAGTATTGTGGGTCGTTTTGTTGGATCATTTCGTGTATGAGCCTGGCAGCATAGGACACGTGATTTTCTGCCACGTGGCCTTCCGTGGAGGAGCTGGATATAGCGTTTCCGAAGTAGCCCTTTGGAAGCGCTGGCGTCCAGCGCCCTCTGCAGTTTATTGCGTTCAAAAACTTGGCTGGAGTTGCCCCTGAAACAGACTTCGCTTCTGCGACCAGCTTCCATGCCAGTGCTGCCAAGCACTCGTATGAAGTTGCTCTTCCATAGCCCCATGCTCCGTTTTCTACCTCCTTCACTCAGCGCCACTCTCGCTGTGTGCACTGAACTCACTTCGCGAATTTTTTCCTCATTGTGAATTATTTTTTTCGCAGCGTAATCGCTCTTCTCCATGCTTTTTCCTGGATTTGGAGGATTTCGAGCACCTATCAACCCCGCAACGAATTTGGGTGGTGTTGATATTGACTTCCCCATGTGGATCTCTGACCAGGCCTTCATGAACTCTGTAGCAGATTGCCCGTCTGCTATTATATGTCCCCATAACACTCCTATGCAAATGCCACCACATTTGAACCTTGTCACCTGCATATACAAACTTAAACACGTTACAAACGGATGGCCGTAAATCTACTCCGGGATGTGATAAACCCGGACACATGTCCGGGTTAACCACTGCTGCTCAGTTTCAAGCTCAAAAGACAACTGTTACAGACAAAACAATCTCCATAACAAAACAATCTCCATACAGATTTCAGTAAATTTCAGAAGGTTCTGAATTCTGAGTACTTACCTGAATTTTTAGCAGGGGGTCTTCCTCTGTAATCTTTTTGTGCTTGAGAGGTAAGAGATCGAGTTCTATGTCCACATCCTTTAGGTCTTCCCATTCACTCAGATTCACACTAGCAGAGGCTTCAACAAGGATGGCGCCTGGGGAGTTGGCGTCCACCACTACTGTAGGCCTTTTATGATCATCAATGACCACTTTTCCACAAAATATTGGATAGTGTTGAAGAACTTCACACAGGGATTTAGAAAGAGAAGCAGCAGCGGATGCTAGATCTAAATGGGCAGAACCTTGGTAGTAATACAAGAGGCCCATGTAGAGATCTCGAGGAAGAACTATGTCCAGATTGGACAGAAAATAAGAGCATTCTTCCAAATTGCTGGGCAGAATCTTGGAGAGTGAAGCAACCTCTACTACTTTCGCCATGCCCAGCAGTGGTAAGTAGATTGGATCCCAACTATTATATAGTCCCTATTATGTAAAAATTTCCTCAAATAATAGGTTCGAGGAAATTTCTATAGTATATTGTGCTCACGGAAAAATCGACCCAAAGCTTTCTTCTCATGCCATAGCTGAACCATAAGTTTCTAATTTCAATGATAGCTCAGCCAGAAGTTTCTAAATGTCTGGCGGCATTTTTAATATTTTTAATGGTTAGACATATTACTATTTTCTCAGACTAGTGGTTCTTCTATGAAATTGCACGTGAAGATTATGGGCAGAACCCCAAAAAAAAAATAAAAAATTGCACGTTGCAATTGAAAAACTTAATGTTAATGGACGTTCAACTATGTCTCACCCTAAAAGGGAAAAAAACCATGTACATATTATATAGACTTTGCCCGACTTGCAGACTTTGTCCAACTTGCAGCAAAAGAAATCTTCTATTAAGTTGAAAGATCTCAGTTTTAAACATGGGAAAATTGAACTAACTGTGTTTAAGCCTGAAGACTTCTAACTTTTGTAGTTGCCACTATATTTATAAAAAAAGGTTGCCTACAAAGACAGGGATAATACATGACACGTTTATCCCATAGTTGTGCACATAGTTTTTTATCAATTGTCGAATGGGTTTTCAAATATTTTAAAGATGCAATCAAGTATTAAGTTTCAACATGATGTAGGGACCGGAAAGACTTGTAAAAACACAGTTATTCAGTACTCTTTTGCACAGTAAGTTTTCAAGAATCTAGAAGAAAATAATATAATCATGTCCTCTATTCTTGTAGAAACAGAAGGATTTGATCATACATTGGGGTAGGAATATGCAAAAACTATGATACACAATCCTAGAATTTCGAACCTACATAATCTAATAAGTAATTCACATATTCGTCTGCAATAAATGGAACTGCAGGGCAAAGCTAAAACCTTCAAAAATAACTTGAAAAACGAATAGATCAATCCTAGTAATCAATTGAGAAACTTACAGTGAGAACTCTGGCAAGCAAGCCTCCAAGTAGGTCACCGAGTTAGTAAATCCAGTGGTTTGTCTAGTTGCATGTGACTAGAGCAGGTCTGAAAACTCCCGGTGGATTAAATGCAGCACTGTTGAAGGGCTTGGTAGCATAGCCAATGTAGATTCACGCTTTTAATTCCCTCCTAAAACCCCCCATGGTTTGGGTGCATATTCACAAGGGGGGGTGACTCCGGGCATCGAGAGCTGTTGGATGGGCATATTATCAAGTTGTTCCCCGATCTAGACTATAGACAACAATCCTCGTTTGTGGGATATGCTTGTACAAGTTTGGGTATAATATATAGCAAGGCTTGCAAAATACTATAAAGTTTGAGGCAATGTATTATATGGTGTTGATTTTATACATGTATTAATTATATCGTTTTAGGAAATATAAAACGTGCTCTCCCTGGCCTACATCACCCCTCGTGTGAATATGCACCCAAACCAAAGGGGGAAACTTTAAATTATAAAGTGTTAAAATAATGATTTTTGTTGTAAAAAAAATTAGCCCCTTCGGGGCATTGAAGAAGGTATTGCAAATGTTAGAGACAAGGAGAGTTGTTGAAAGTAATGCAGCATAACAAAACAAAACTGACAATATTATGATTCGGGTATAAAGAAATATATATAAAGAAGATAAGATGAGTTTTTATGAAAAGGCACAAAGAAAGTCAGCTAGAACAATACTGAGAATAGGTGGGAAAGAGGAAAACAAAAACCAATTGTTTGAAATCAGAATAGAATAGATTTTTTATCGTCTACGGAGACCAATTGGCCTATGGGACCCAAACAAAAAGAGAGCAGCAGGCGTATTACTGTTAGGATTAAAAAACCCCCGCCCCGAAGGGTTTTCGGGACACAACTGAGTCCGTGCATCCATAACCTCCTGGAGGTATGACCCAACAAACCCACTGACGACGTATTCAATAACTCATGCAACGGCTGGCCAGGCACCAGTAATTGAATATATCGCGCTCGGATATGGGCAAACGCTGGGTAGATGTGGAGGGCATGACATTCATCTTCAATGGCGCCCTGGTGGCAACATTGGCAAAGCCTTTCATCCCGTGCTTCCCGAGCCCAACATCCTGTCTCAATGCAGAGACGATGTGCACCCATGGAAGCTATAAGTCTGCGCTTCTCACAAGGCCCCTAAAACTGAATTAGTACGATTTTTGTTCAATGGTTTATTGGTGAAAACTAGACATTAAAATCGATACATGTTTGTGGGTTCAAAAGTTTACAAACTATATCTAGTTATACAACATGGTTAATCAGTACAATTTGATAATGTAATAAGTAAGCTTTCCTTTTTATAACATTGTATTGGAACATGATAAGTATAGTTGGTCTCTATTATTGCTTAAACTACATGATGTCTAATATTGTTTATTATGTCAAGTTTAATGACATGGTATTTGATCACATTTATCTTCTATAGTGAATGTAGTTGGTCTATATTATTGTTTAAAATACATGATGTCTAATAATGCTTAGTAAATCAAGTTTACGAACATGGTGTTTGATCACATTTATTTCTCTCGGTATATTAGCATGCTAATGTTATGCATAGCGATTATTAATCATTATGATAACATGATAAATTACTTATGCTATTTATGACATTTTCCTATGATAGTTTTACTTACTTGACTTTTTTCCAAGATATTTTGTATGATAAATTTGCATGCTTATACATGCTAGTTTAGGTCTAATACTTTGATAGTTTATGCCTATGATTTTCCAACATGGCACCAGGGTCTTTCATTGTGATTTATCTTGGTTTTTTTTGTGGCTGATATCAATACAATGTGACTGAGAAGTGGTATGGTGCAATATCCGAATTTTAGCAGAACTTACATTAAACAGCTCAAGGGATTTGAACCCTAGTATTCCATTTCACTTGAAGATGCAAAATTAGATGCAATTTCTTATCAACAAACAAAATAGCTTAGAGCTCTCAAACTCCTGCAACTTGAAGAGAAATACAAAGCATTAATTATAAGTCACAATAATCCTATGATACAAAACGGACATTGAGCATTGGGTTGAGATCCAGCACCTCTTGGGTTGTTCGATAGACCACCACCATAGTTCAAGTCTTCTTGAGATTGCAAAGAATAAGAGCAACAGGTGGACATGTCCACATTTCTACAAGAACTGAACAAAAGCCAATAGTAACTAGCCATCAAACCATTCAGATATTTGTGACACAAAATTCACCACTAAATCTGCAATTAAGAAACTACTCCTCACTGCTCCACACAGTTACGTCACATCTCTAACAAGCATGGTGTTTATAAAAAAATACAATACAATACAATACAGAGTACCCATATCTTCTCGTTTTCTACTTGTGTTCCTTCCAGCCCAGACATGAGCAGGACCACATGGAAAGCATTTGCAAGTGTACCACCTCCAAGGGTTATTTGTATCTCCAGATCTGTAACCTCTAACAAATAATATTAAAATCATGACACAATTTTACTAACTGTTGTTGCAGACTCTGATGAATTTCTTGCTTTATGAGAAAAACTACGAATGCTTTTGTGTTTTCTGGTTAGCATTAACAAAAACATTATAAACACTGCGATGGTCCTCTGTCTATCTAGACTCATATTTAATAGGTAATCAGGAGAAAAGCAAAAGCAAAAAAGAAGCGTTCTTACTCTTCTGTTTAAGGTTTGCCCCAAAGACCTGGCCCATGGCCAGTTGTTGACTTGATTCTTGCAAATCATTCAAAATAATATTTGCATGAACATGAAACGTCCCTATCCACAGCTGCAAGATTATCAAAATCACAAGCATGCATCATGATATTGGCAAAGGTAAAAATTCTGATTGGTCTTGTTGGATGTGCAGAGCAGCAATTTACCGGATTTGCGCCCGAGGGGAATGGCTTTTTTCATAGCTTCTAGCCCTGCTTCTTACTATGCACTGCCTTTTCTCCTAAAAGCTCGATTTCTTCAAAACAGCGGAACAAGAAGCATTCAACAGACCAGACATCACATACAAAAGTGGCATTCTAGATATTCTGGATACATACTGGATGCAAATAGGATAAATCATGATGCAAAGATACCTGAGAGATGCCAAATCCATGAGGTTAGGTCTGCAAGGCTGCCCATAGTTGATTTATCCAGGGAATCAGAGCGACAACAACAAAGAGAAAAGAAGCATAATATTTACCTCCCTGGCCGCTAGGAATGAAGCAGATTAGGGTAAGGAGGCAGATCGCCATCTGCGAGGGAGGAGTATAACCTGGCCGCCGCCGGAGGAAAGGATTGGGAGGGAAAAATGTATTGGGGAATGGAAGGGGGGAGCGCATCGATTTCTGGTGGAGCTGGTGGATATTTGATCCGGTTCTTTACTCCTCTGGCAGGTCTGCAAATTTTTTTTTCCGCTTCTGATTTAGGGGAAAAGCAGAGTTCTTGTGATAAAAAACAGAGTTTTTTGGGAAGAAAAATCATGGCAGAGAGGGTTTATCCAGATCATTCACCGAGTGCGCCAACGATAAGCAGAAAAGACCAAGAAAACTTGCAGAAATCCTCAGGATCAGGGGCATCGGCCGGATTGGAGAATGGGATTCCGGCATATCAACAGGCTGCAGATCGGGATCGGAGGAGGAGGCGAAATCCAGGTTGCCGTTGTCTGTGTTGCATATGCTCTACCCTCTTAGTCCTTATCCTAGCCATAGCCATAGTTATTCTGGTTGCATATTTAGTTTTGAGACCCATAAGAGCACCAAAATACTCTGTCCAAGATTAAGCAGTAGCAGAGCCCGGATTCAACGATTTTTTCTTACCGGATTGCAGATTGCAGATTTCTTCAGTGATTGCAGACTTCTTATCGGATTTCTTCTTACCGGATATTCCGGTTTCTTCTTACCGGATGAGCGGAAAGGTCGTCCCAACTTCCATTCCGCGATGGAATGGAGGACACGTGGCACAACGACAACGAATTCCAGCGACCAACTTCCATTTTGTTAGGTTGAGAGAACATTTCTCACGGCCCAGATACAGTCTTCAAAATTCAACGACCCACATTTCATATGGTTTTGAAATGCAATTGTTGAATTTTCGAAATTCAAAATTGCAGATGCAGTCTGCAATGCATTCCGACCATTGATCTTCGTTATTCGTTATTTTCGTTATTTTCTTTTTTTTTTTTTTTGGCCTGCCACTTCCAATGGTCCAACCAAACATATGGTTGCAAGAAAAAATAAACGGAAAACCACCAAAGAGCCTGCCTATGAAGCCTCCACTAGGCAGACCTCTGATGGCTGCGTAGAACACGAGGTCTGTAGCAAAACAGGCCTCCGATGGCAGCGCAGAAGCTCACAAGACAGAGCACCAGAATGAGTAGAGATTAAGGAAAGATTAAAAAGGAGCAGGGATGTGATGTGGAATGGGAAGAGGATTCCGTAGTAGTAAGCCGGAAGATCGCCGAGCGCCGCCGGCGCCCCGGCCGCCGGCAAGAGCCGCCTCGCTATTAACGAATCCACGACCTCGACCATTCCACAACGTCAAGGTAAGAAGAAATTTTTGATTCAGAGAAGCTCGGCTGTGGCTTGAAGTTCAGATTCAGAGAAGCTCGGCTATGGCTTGAAGTGATGTGGAATGGGAAGAGGGAGTGGATTCCGGTGTAGCAGTGGCAGTCAAGCACGCCAAACCCGGAGTGCCGCTTAGGGCCGACCGTCGCCGGGCAAAGAGCCACCGCCTCGCTACACCGGAATCCACGACCTCGACCATTCCACAACGTCAAGGTAAGAAGAAATTTTTGATTCAGAGAAGCTCGACTGTGGCTTGAAGTTCAGATTCAGAGAAGCTCGGCTATGGCTTGAAGTTTAGATTCAGAGAAGCTCGGCTATGGCTTGAAGTTTAGGTAGTTCAGGTAGGCTATGGTTTGGCGATTCTACGGATTCAAATTTCAACAGAGTTTAGGTAAGCTCAGCGGCTATGGCGACGGCTATGGCGATGGAACAGAGTTCTGCCGCTATGGCGACGGCTTGGAAGTCGAAGTTTTAGCTATGGCTGTGGCTTGGAGTTCCGTCGTTTCCCCCTTCCTCGACTGCACAGAAACAGAGTAACCGGTTGTAACAGGTTAGCCAAGAATGCTACATCAATTTTCCATTCTTGATTAGAATGGTTGCAACGTGGCAAGATATCATTGGCTAAAAATCAAGAATCTAGACCAACTTACCTTGACGTAAAAGAGCAGACAGGAGACTGGCAGGCCGTTAAATCTTAAAGCCTGATCAAAGGCCTCAGATGACCCTGTTTGTCCATGATTCTGGGCCGGATAAGGCACAGCAAGAATCCCCTCTAATGACATTCGGCCGAAAACCCAACTCGGATCCCTTCCCGCCTCTGCCAAAAGAAGAAGTAAAAAACCTCCGAAGTGCATGGGCATGAAGCCTCTTAGATCATTTGCGATGCAGCGCCTTAGGTAGTGATTTTTGATTAAAATGAGGAGCGCCCAACTGCGCTCTGATTAAAACCCATTCACTCAGATTCACATTAGCAGAAGCTTCAACAAGGATGGCGCCTGGGGAACTGGCGTCCACCACTACTGTAGGCCCTTTATGATCATCAATGACCACTTTTCCACAAAATATTGGATAGTGTTGAAGAACTTCACACAGGGATTTAGAAAGAGAAGCAGCAGCGGATGCTAGATCTAAATGGGCAGAACCTTGGTAGTAATACAAGAGGCCCATGTAGAGATCTCGAGGAAGAACTATGTCCAGATTGGACAGAAAATAAGAGCATTCTTCCAAATTGCTGGGCAGAATCTTGGAGAGTGAAGCAACCTCTACTACTTTCGCCATGCCCAGCAGTGGTAAGTAGATTGGATTCCAACTATTATATAGTCCCTATTATGTAAAAATTTCCTCAAATAGTAGGTTCGAGGAAATTTCGATAGTATATTGTGCTTACGGAAAAATCTACCGAAAGCTTTCTTCTGATGCCATAGTAATTTCAACCATAACTCAGCCAGAAGTTTCTAAATGTCAGGCGGCATTTTTAATGGTTAGACATATTACTATTTTCTCGAGACTCTATGAAATTGCACGTGAAGATTATGGGCAAAAACCGGTGGCCACGTTCTCACTCAACTATATGTCCCACCTACCCCAACCAAAAAATAAATAAAATTGCACGTTGCAATTGAAAAACTTAATGCCAATGGACGTTCAAACTATGTCCCACCCCGAAAGGGGAAAAAATCATGTATATATTATACAGACTTTGTCCGACTTGCAGCAAAAGAAATCTTGTATTAAGTTGAAAGATCTTAGTTTTAAACGTGCGAAAATTGAACTAACTGTGTGTAAGCTTGAAGACTTCTAACTTTTGTAGTTGCCACTATATTTAAAAAAACAAGGTGCTGCGTACGAGGGGTTGCCCTCCAGTGGCCCTATGTTTTCATGTTTTTTGTTTGTTTGATCATAACAAACATATCTAATTCCATTTTTTTATTGCAGTAGCATAAATAGATATCCAGGAATTTACACAGGTCATAACACAAAGTGTATAAATGTTGCTCAACAGATAAGGCCTGTAATTTTTCTCGTTGGAACCTTGCCATCAACAATTAAGTCTTTTGGCCAGCATAGCTCATAGAGTATGAGACGTCCATACGTTCCTTGACTTTGAACTTAGCTAGACATGCTTCTATTTCTAAGCAAACTAGCTAAGAGCAGAATTTTTTCTAAGAGCCAGACTAAAACTCTGCTCAGGGAGTATATTTTTTCTTAGTATCAAACAATGGAAGTTACATACGTAGCAAGAAGAGCCGGAGTAAAAATCTGAGAGGCAAGAGATGTTTTCTGTCATTAGCTTTGGGAAGGAAAATAGCGGGATCTTGGTTATGAGAAGATCATCTCCAACATCACATACAATGGCTAGTTAGACGTAACCAACCCAACATAACATGTCATAATCTGCCCAAATGTTGGGCAGTTCTGAAGAGTGTGATACTCATCTTCAATAACTCCTATTTGCCAATATTGGAAGATCCTAGCTTCTCGTTCTTCCAACCTATAAGGTAAAATGCTAGTTATATTTTTAAATTTATATGGAGGTGACACGTGGAGGAGATGATTAGTGTAAAGTAGGCGTAGGCTCGATAGTCTTGTTTTGATACCAAATGTAATGTTCCTAACCGACATGTCCTTAGCCAGCTGGGCAAAACAGTCTAGTAGTCGCTTCTACCTATTCGTTGTCTCGGGAATGCGACACCAAGATCCACTCGAGGAGTCTGCCATGGGTCCGTTACAGAAAGCCATTGTCGATTGTGATCAAATATGGAACTATCCAACATATTTGTCTTTTCGCAAGTTACCTCACTTATCACATTATAATAGAGACAATCTAACCGAGCATAAGCTCTACCTGGTCCTGTCCATTGTCATTACACAATGTGAAGGACTAGACAGGGCGCCTGCTACAAAATATATATCAAGGATATGAAGGAATGTGTTGAGCTTAGAAATATAGCATTACTAGTAATGGTGCCCAGCGTTGCTGGGCATAAGTTGAAACCTGTGTGAAGGATAACCTATTCAGCTCAAACTCTTTGTCATAAATGTAACATAATGAAGCAAATCCATAGGTAATGTGACCTTTTTATTATTGTGGAAAAATTCTTCTTTACATAGTAATGGTGTCAACTAAGAGATCTCTAGAAATTAAGCGCCTATTTCATCTCGTAGAATCTCTTTGTAGACTACATTAGGTGTGAACCTCCTATTGTTTTTTAGCAGCGTTCCTTGTCTTGAGGTATTTTGAATATATACCTTCACTCCGTGTTGTGTGGTGCACCTTGAGAATGCGACATAGAGCTGGCCATGTATGAAAACTGGCGTTGGTAGGTAGATGCCAACGGAGGTCATGGACTGGCCTTGCGACTTGTTGATTGTCATCGAGAATGCGAGTCGCACAGGGAACTGTCTTCGCTTGAAGGGGAGGAGGTCACTGTCTGATGGCTCTAGGGTTATCCTTGGTATGAGGACCCGTGTTCCTTTGTAGGTGCCTGTGATTATCTCTGCATCTATGATTCTTGGGTGCGCTTTGATGACGCGAAGACGGATGCCATTGCAGAGGCCGGCCTTCGGGTTCATGTTTCTGAGTAGGATGATGATGGCTCCGTCCTTGATGTGCAGCTTATGCGGTGGCATGCCGGAAGGGGTTAGGTGGTTGATGAACTCATTGAAACCAGTATATTCACCTTCGCAACATGTGTTCACCAGATATATATGGAGTTGTCCATTCAACTTAAGAGGATCTGTAATTGATCTTCGCAGTTTCATTTTGCGGCGACGGTTTTGCTGGCAAATACCGGCCCACTTCGTCAATATACGTCGCAACCGTGTCGCTCACGCAACATTTCGGGTATTCCCAACTGTCAGGTCGGTCGCCTGTTGCGCATCCGTTCTACTACCGCAGATCGAAAGGGCCAATTTGAGAAGATTTGTTCGCTCTTTCCCACCCGAGTATTTTAGCCGTGCCGGGTCCCGTTAGTCCACAACTGTTCCGCCGATGACTTCGATGACTTTGCTGCTTATCACAGTAACCGTTGCCGAAGTCGCCGCCAAGAGCATTATCATTCCCAAATAGCCTGCCATCCCGGCGGATCTCGCGAAAAGCCTATCAAGGCCATTTCCATTTCGTCCGCGCCATATGTTTAATTTCTAGCACCGCCATATGTTGCGCGAGGTTTTCCCAAAGTCGTGCCGGCGCACCCCGAATGGACTGCCGTGCTCCCTTTAAGAGAGGCCGTAATGCCCACCAAATAATTTGCAGCGTCACCAACACTACATCCTCTTAGTACCGATCAGTTGTTGAAAAGAGGTCGCCGTCTAATAGATGGATGGCTGATTGAAATGAGGATAAGCTTATGTTGAGTTTTCCGCCCTCTTTCAACCTCTTTCGTGATCGGTCTGTTCATTTGGAAAGGTTTAGAACGTTTGTAGTCCAAGCCATTCGAAATGTCGTTTCGCCTTATAATCGGCAATTCTACAGCCGGATGGACCTGCATGAATGCAATGTTTACGGCCTGATTTGCATTCGTCTCCACCGCATCGCCGTTTCAGCCTTGGTTTTCATTGCATATGACGAATCTTATTGCGTGGTAACGAAGGGTCACATCCATGGAGTCAACTCTTCCTTCCTGAAAACAGTCAGCGTGGCTGGTCGCCTGCCGATTCTAACGAGGTTTGTTTTGGTTCGTGGATAATGGAATGGTTTGCACAATGGAATTGCATCCCGAACCCCCAGCATCATTGCCCCACCGGAGGAAATGATTCCTGAGGTTCCGGCACTGACGCCCGACGGCGCAGATGGAGAAAAGGCAGCATTTGAAGGATGAATTGAGGCGCTTAAGTTTCTTCACCAATTACCGGAGCCCGTCGCAGAATGTTCAATCGAATACCTCGATCACTAAAAGCCTCGAAACACCTTAATCTTGAAAAGCAACTTCGAAGAATATGAACTTTTAAAACGCCGAATATTTATGGAGGGCTGGCAATGTCAACGCCAAAGAGCATCTGCCGCGATGTTAATCGGCCAAAATGCAGCGAAGCCGCACCTGACTAAAATGTGAAACGTCTAAAATATGAACAACTTGTTGGTACTGTAATTTTAAACTTCGCGGTAAAGTGAAGTTAATCCTCCATGATAATACGCATAAAATGGCGGGTTTATACGACGTATCAAAATTAGAAGAAGCCGCCCCAGCCCCAGACGGTACAAAGGCAAGATATATTTAGCAGTTTTACGCATGCCAAAACGCGCTTGAACATTCCCAAATTCCAAAAGTGTCGGTTTTGCTGGGAGGTTAGCATAATGTTAATGCCTTATGGAATGGCTGCCGTCGCGCTGAGTTTTGCGCCGCACAAACCTGAATGCATCGCCCTGGCGACACCGCATAGAATTTGTTTGTTGCCCAAGGACTTACCACCCATCTTAACGAAGTTTCGCATAATCATCTCAAAACGATGGGATGAAACAGATCATACGTTTGAATGAAGCAAATTATCATCCACACCGTTATTTGCATGTCTCTGGCGATCAACCAAAACGTTTACCTTATTTACACCTGGCTGTCCTGTTGTAGAAGTTCCTAAACAAATTTTTCATAGACGTACATTGCGATATGCGTTATATACCTCCATGTTTTGCTATGTAAAAGCATCACGCATACAGGAATATTAGCGAATCGCAGCGACGGAAGGAGGTTCTGGTCGCGAATCAGTAGCCACCAAGAACAAGAACGGTTGAAAATCCAGTCTTTCAACAAGTCTTTAAAGAAACCTATAGACATTGGAATGACGTCTTCTGATGGGCTTGCTGAAGTGTAACAATATTCCCACACTCGCAAATGGAATCACTACCTGGGAAGACGCAAGGTCACACCAGACAAGTACATCTGACTGCGAAGGCGTCGTTCTGCCACTGGCGGCTCACATCACCCACCACAGGTATGGGACAGTGCCTATCTCCACTAAGATGACTCTATATAAAGCGATGTCGGCCCCAAAGGTGTACTGATAGTGTTACCCTCGGGGCCATCCTCACGCCTGTGATCTCATCCTCTTCGGCGACAATTATCCCTCCACGCCAGCAACCAAAATATGCAATGATAGTCGCCCCACCAATTTTATGGAAGAAATCGCGAATCTTCCCGCCTTAAGATATTCCCCGCATCATAATTACGTCGCGGCGTCTCAACAACCAACCCTTATACTACTAAACAAAATTAACGAGGTTGATCCAGCGAGGAGTTTTATGGATTTGATATTTAAGACTTCCAAAGAACGCATAATTTTGTCGAATGTTAGAGACGAGAGGCATTACAGGTACCACCAGTGTTATCACATGGCATGTCATAAATTATGAATACGATATATCAAAGAAAGCCTCAAATTATAAAATATCTTCTATGGGCAGAGCCATGACACCAGATCTACCAAGTAACGGTATGGTATTAAATATGATTGCAAGATATAAAGCTCTAAGGGAGACGCGTGATGCTGATATATCAAGTCAGGAGAATGTACGCCCATCATATTATACCCGAATACGTATTATATCAAGGAATGTTGACTGCATACGCATAAATTATGTAATAGTTTAAATTAAGCAAACGTAGTAATTCGAATATTGTTAAATAAACATATACATAATATTAACCTACGCTAAAGGTTAAACCCTCGGTTTGCCAATGTTTAACCTAACCTTGCTGCTTCTATATAAGTGTTGGCTTCCCTTTAAACCCAAACTTTCTTTCTTGCATTTAGGCTTTCGCAGAGCCTTTCCCTTTTCGTGATTTAGGGCTCTTCGAGCCATCCCGCCTGCCAGCAAACGTCCAAATTAGGCTACAAAGCCTCAGATAAACCAGCGCACGCCAGCAGCCACGACAGATTCACACCATACAAGTTCATTCATAGCCTATACTTGCAGATTGTGGTGACTAGGGGCATGGCTGTTATTCATAGCTAGCCAACCAGTTCGTTACCATGGTTTTAAACCGTCAGGCATTCACATATGACTTAATTCCGACAGCTACCGTAACCCAGGTGGACCTTAACTTAGCATAAACCCTAACCTTGTCTCAGCCCTATAATCGACTACCCACGAACAAACTGCTTTAACATCGTTCGTTGTGGCATAGGCTGGTGCAAGAGCCCCAAAGCAGGTAGACCCGTTTGGAGGAGTGCATCAGCAAATTGTGAGTCAAGACTATGGAAAAGTTTCCGATCCGAGGAGCACCGAGTATAAAGATATTGTGAGCAGTCATCTAAATATAACCATAAAAGGTATTTTTTGCATTCAGAGAGCCATCCGAATTGGTATCTAAGATTCGAACCTCTAACAGAACCTGTTAGTACATATTTGTGTTGCATGTTCTTCCTTATGATTATTCTCACATATCACGTATTATACATTCTCTGACAGATCTGTGGTAGAGCACTGGTTTGCAGCGTAGTATGCCTTAGAGAGACCCTGAAGGTTCCCGCATGCTCAGGCATAGGAGCCCACGCGCTGGGTTGAGGTTATGATATGACTCCACCGGCAATGGTGGCTAGAGGGAAGTGGAGGAGGATCTCCCGAGTGGGGCTTCGGGGATCCGGCAGTGGGCTAGGCCTGGTCATTAATTGCAATGGCATGGTCCGAATAATGTTTGGTGTTGCTCAGAAATGCAAGGAGGTCATTTCGTTAGGTCACGGTACGAATTCATTTATTCAGCCGAACGCATTCTTCGACCTCGGGAGGAGATGCAACCTTTCCCGCCATCGACGGATGCAAACCGGAGTACCGATGGGTGAGCACCGGATTGCATATCCTGAAGGTTGAACTCGTCAGAGTTCGACGCAGTCGCATTCTCAGTGTATGTACTGCGGAGGTTATGAGTGGTCAACCTTGAAGATATTATGCTCGCCATCGCACGAGACTCGGTTCTGGCTTCGGTCGAGTTTAGTCAGTCAGTCACCTCCTACAGAAACCGGTGGTTTCTATCGACATCATCTTGCCTGGTTTATATGGATGCACTACCTTCAGGCAGTTGGCAGGTGTTTGATGCGGATTTCTACGGCATCGCCCGCTTGTTATAGGAGCCTGACGGCACTTCCACATTACCTTCCGCACTCAGGTCAGCCAGAGTGCGTGGAGGACAGGCGTTGCTCGTTTGAGCGGGGATTGCCGAGCGTACGTCGCCGATAAGTTTCAGCAGAATACAATGGTATCGAGCCGAAAGTTCTTGGTTGACCAGCAGCAACACTGCAACCAAGCAGTTAGTCCATAAAGTCAGTAGGTGGAATAAATATCCACCAATAACCACAAATGGGGAAAAAATTTTCCAGGTGTGTCATGGAAATTAGCTATGTTAGACGGAAGATTTGAGAGAAAACGAATTTTCAGTAATTTGAGGGGAAAATTATGCGTATCTGCATCAAATTTCACCTAAATGGCTCAATGAATGCCAATCAGAGGCCAGTGAAAACGCGAATTCAACAATTTCAACCATTAGGAAAATTCGAAAATTACATAATGACAATCATAGCACAGGTATTATTAGTTAGCAATTAAAGTATCTGGCACATTAAGGGGGCTAATAAATAGTAATTATGGTAGGAATATTCCAATTCCTCCTTTAAACATTCTGACACCATTTTTCTCCAACCTCTACCTTCAAACTTCAGCCCTGCCACCAAGCCGGGAACTATAAGATAAGTGGCCCGCACTCAAACAAACTTGCGAAGACTGACCACTGGCCTTCAGTATGAAAGAGTATATTATGTTATATAGCATTCTAAAGCACCACCAAGAAAGGGAGATAGAGTTTCAAAGAAGAAGCAGCAGGCAAAGAAAGAAGGCCTCATACCATGACAGGGAGTCCCAGCATTTGCTCTGGTCAGGCAGTGTGACCTCCATGTATTGGGAAGGAAGGGGTGAGGGCCTAAAGCACAATATAGCAGATGATTCTAGGCAACCTACTAGTTCTCGGTTACTTGGCTTTGTGCCTGAGCCCAGGGTTGTGGGTTGAGGGGCTAGACCCGCGGAACAATGGGGTACCTGTCCCAGCAAGAATCGATCCCTCTGGTGTATAAAGCCTACAGGGGATCCCTATGGAGGCTTGGCCGAAGCTTGCCAGCTGCTTGGCGTGGGCAAGGCATGGGCTCGGCTTTCCGATGGAGTGATCGTCCTCTCCATTGTGATTCAAGATCAAATAAAAGGCAGTGGCCCTATAGTCACTGTGTTGGGCATGGAAGTCCCTAGAGGCGACTCTCTTCCCTGCCTCATCGGGGCCAGGGAGATACAACCCGGCCGGTAGCCCTTTCGGTTATGCACACAGCGGGGCCTCTGGTCCGGTCCCAACACTTTCAATCAATGCGCAAAGTGTGCGGCCGCTCATCTGGAAAATTTGTCAATGTCTTTTAGTGCATTGTTAGCAAAACTGTCAAGTGCCGTCACTTGTCCCGGGCTGTCCTTGAAAGAGCTCCATAGCCGCGTGGATCTTGTGGGTCATTATCTGAGGGCAAATGAATCTGAGATGTTTGGCATGCAGGGGACTGCTCAGCATCTTGGGTGCTGCCTCCACTTGGCCGGCATGGGTTTTCCAGATGGCCAGGCTCCTTTGGCTAGCTTTAGGAGGACACATGGGCACCAGTGGTGCTCTTGAGGCTGGTGCTGCCATTGCAGCACCATGAGAGGCAGAACCGGCCAGCGGTCACCATCCTTAGAGACTCATGCTTGGATGGGCATTCTCTGCTGGGCATTCATTAATGATCTTGGGGGATTTTGAATTAAGTGTCATTCATGTGCAGCTAGATTAGTTCTTAATGAGCTCGAGCCGTCAGATTAATGACTTTGGCATCACTCAGTAAGCACATCTTTCTTAGCCTTCTTGATAATATACTGCTTAGTTGTTTGCATGGGGATGAAACGGAGTAGATGCAGTATGCCGTCAGGGGGTTGCCAATGCATCCTGAACACCTCCTCTCGCCTCCATAAAACAAGCTGCGGTATCTCGTATCAAGAGTGTTACTCCATGGAGTTGAATCTGTGGATGTTAATGATTCCCACAATGCGGTTCTAATTGGCCTTGATGGATCTCCCGATCATACCCTTTGTGGATATACTTGCTTAGATATACTCCAAGATGGGCTGGACCTTCAGGATGCCAAGAGCAGGTACCAATCTGCAGTTGGGTTGCTGTCCCAAGACTCATGGAAGGTCTTCCATCAGTCCTAAGAAATTTGCTCCTAACTGAGGAGTATGGAACCAAACTGGAATGCTGCAGAATAATGAGGGCCCGATCGGCTTGAATCAGTACAGGAGTTCTTCTTGATAGAATACAGAAGTGAAAGATCATTCTCAATACAACATGCAGTGGATGCACTTGGAAGAACTCGATGGTGCTACAATCAAATTTGGGCAATACCGTTATGGAACAATGCAAAGGTCGGCTCGTCACGAAGTAGTGAGCATCGACTCGATGGGTGAGTGGAAGGTAGATTAAAAGTCTACTTCGTCACGAGTAAGATGACCTCGAGAAAGGAGGTCATTCAGGTATGCATTGATAGGAAAGCACCTTTGGCCAATGCCTATCGGGGGGACCAATGACCCTTCCACGCCCAAATCACGGGAAGGACACTATCCTCCATGCAAAAGACAACTAAAGGCATGAGGTGGCATCCTAGGCATGATAGGAAAACTGTCTCCACGTGACCACAATGGAAGAATGATAATCTTCCTACGCCGGGAGATATGCCTTGCATTCATATAATTGTTATTAATGGGTGGTTCCCTAACAACCAACCCTTATAATAATTAAATGTGTACTAACGTAGTGTTGGACCTGCAGGCCAATAGAGGAGTTGAACGGCAGGGAGATCGCACTACGAAGACTCGCAACGCACAATTTTGTCATAATGTGTTGTGAGGAGACGATAAGGGGCATTAAGTAGGAAAAATTTTGGACTATGTTTATAATTATGGTATAAGCCATAAAATTTTGTGAATAATAGAGGATGAAGTAGAGGACGAAAGAGCCTCTTACCATAGTACGATTCTATGCAAGGATATTTTATGATTAATTAAGATATTAACTGGAAGTAATTGCAGTGTATGTATATTAAATATGAGGTTTCCAAGGTGGGGAGACGCGTGATGCTGAGGACAGCATCAAGTCAAGGTGGGGAGAATGTGACGTTCCAGCATAATATACACCCGGAATACGTATATTATACTGCCACATCACCCGTACATGTCACGGATGACATGTACTTGGTGGTCATAAAGGGTTGCACCTAGGGGGCAAGGGTTGCACCTAGGGGGCAACTTCGAATATTGTGCATGTTAAATAAACATACACAATTAATAACCCCATGGACCCCATTGCCAAATGGCTAAACCCCATTTGCCAATGTTTAACCTAACCCTAAGCGTTTCTATATAAGGGCTTCCCCTTAAACCCTTTCCCTTTTCGCATTTAGGGTTCTCTTGAGCCATTCCGACCAAGCTAAGAACCAAATTTGCATTGCCAGGCTCTGTAAAGCCGCCTTTGCACAACAGATCGTTGAGTAGCAGCCATCTTCAGCAAGATCAGGGACATGGATGCGTTCCGAGGATCTGGAGCGGGTCAAGGAGCAGGTAATCAATCATTCTGTTGTGCAAAGCCGTCTTTGGACTAGGCAGTAAGGTAGTTTAGCATATTCATTCACCCATAGAGGCCTTATAGCCCGGGGGATGCACCTATTATATAGGGGGTATGCCACCTGCGTGCAAGGGGTTGGCAAAACCCCCTTGTATACGTGTTTGAATTTTTTCAAAAACCCCCTTTCTAGCCACATACAGTGCCAAAATCGCCCTAAAAACCCCAAAAAACTATCCCTAGGTACGAGTATATGTACGGTTTAAGGGGAAAACAAATCCTTTTGGGTCACTCACATGGTTTGTACGACCAAAACTATGTGAACCCCCCTTGCCTTATAGATCCCAAGATCATAAACCCTAACTAAGGAACCTAACTCTGGATGTTTAAGTATATAGATTAGATGATGTTCTTCATTTCAGTTCTGTGATGATGTTGGTATCGCACTCTGTGACCTCCATGTATTGGGAAGGGGGATAGAGGCCTAAAGCCTGTATAGCAGATGATTCTAGGCAACCTACTAGTTCTCAGTTACTTGTGGCCTGTGCACAGGAGTTTACCGGGTTGTGGGTTGAGGGGCTAGACCGGCAGAACAATGGGGTACCTGTCC
Source organism: Isoetes taiwanensis (assembly GCA_021234155.1). Classification (NCBI taxonomy): domain Eukaryota; kingdom Viridiplantae; phylum Streptophyta; class Lycopodiopsida; order Isoetales; family Isoetaceae; genus Isoetes; species Isoetes taiwanensis. The sequence continues at coordinate 7,656,776 of JAJEKV010000048.1, read as the reverse complement.
CAACACAGATCGATCCCTCTGGTGTGTAAAGCCTACCAGGGATCCCTGTGGAGGCTTAATGGCTTGCCACTGCGCGTGGGCAAGGCATGAGCTCGGCACCCGTGGAGTGATGCGTCACTCTCCATTGGGTTCAAGTCAAATAAGGGCAGTGGCCCTATAGTCACCTGTGTTGGGCATGGAAGTCCCTAGAGGAGAGGCGACTCTCTTCCTGCCTCATCAGGGCTGGGGAGATGCAACCCAGCAGTAGCCCTTTCGGTTATACACCTGGCAGGCTACGGTCCGGTCCCAACACTTTTCAATCCAATCTGCAAAGTGTGCAGCCGCTCATCTGGAAAATTTCGTCAATGTCTTTTAGTGCATTGTAGTAAGCTTGCTCTTGTGGCATCTGTCGTTGGTAATCTTGTCCATTTGGTCCTTGAAGAGCTCCCATAGCGCATTGGATCTTGTGGGTCATTATGCGGGCAAATGAATGCGGGAATGTTTGGCGTAGGCATTGGCATCTGAGAAGTTAACTCACATCATTAAGTGTCTTCTCCCCTCGGCATCGTTTTCGATGCCGAGCTCTTTGGCGACTTCCTTGAAAGTTGAACATAGTTTTCCATTGACTGGTCCAGATATCTTGAAGCTGGTCGCACCCTTGATATGTGTAGCGGAAGATTTAAGGTAATAGCGGTCACCATCCTTAGGGCTCACATTGTACATCCATGTGATGAGCTTGAACTTTCCCTTCCTCTTTTTCCAGGACGTCTGGCGCGTAAATGTGTAGTGCTGGGGGATTTCTGGGTAAGTGTATTCATGTGCAGCTGGGTATGCGGTCAGCATTGTTTGCTTTTGCATCTGCTGCTCAATGGCTTGTCTTTCTTGGCCTTCTTGATAATATACTGCTTGGTTGTTTGGCAGATGAACATGTAGTCTATGTACTGTGCGGGAATTGCCATGCATCCTTATGCTCCCGACGCTGAAACACTGCTCTACATCATGCAGGAGGAAAGGGTAGTGGCCTATGACTCGAAGAAGATGAATGAGGCGAAGCAGCGCTACCCAACGCATGATCAGGAGCTTCTGGCCATTGTAAGAGCATTAAGAATTTGAAGACACTATATCTTGGGAAGAAAGTTCCAATTGGACACTGATCACCAAAGTCTTCAATATATTTTCACACAACCACTCCTCAATTTGAGGCAAAGGAGGTGGATGGAATTCCTTGAAGAATATGACTTGAGATAATTTACAACCCGGAAAAGTTCAATATGGTAAAATCGCTTTCTAGAAAGCCGTTGAAGGCGAGGGCGTATTAACCAATGCCATATCAACGCTCACAAGTGAGTATGGCAAGAAGATCGAAGAAAGCTTGCCAGCGGATCTTGCGACTTCAAAGGAAGTTTGGGCAAGTCTTTGTAAAGGAAGCGGGGGGACCGACAAGGAAAGGGAAATGTTCAGGCACTATAAGAAGGAGAATAACTTGCTATACCATAAAAAAACAAATTGTGTACCGAATCTTCAGGAGTAAGGATGCTAATCCTCCATGATACACACAATAGTCCCATAGCGGGGGCATCACGGGGTTTATGAAGGCGTACTTCAAAATTAGAAGCGGCTACTTCCGGCCCGGTATGAAGAAGCGGATAGCAAGATATATTTGTGAGTGCGGATATGCCCGACAAACAAAAGCGGAACAACTCCAATTCCGAGGTGCCTTGGAGCCGTTGCGGTACCGAATGCTAAGTGGGAGGTTATTAGCATGGACTTCATTCTGGGGGCTCCCAAGAGCGACAAGAGGCAAGGATGCCACGATGGTGGTGGTCGATAAGTTGTCAAAGATGGCACATTTTGTGCCGTGTAGGACAACTGATACAGCATTGAATACTGTCGTCCTATTTGTTAAGGAGATTTTTAGACTCCACGGCATGCCGCGGGAGATAATCTCAGATAGGGACTCTAAGTTTATGAGTGTCTTTTGGCGGGGACCTATTCGGTGGACGTTCCGGCCCACGATTATCGGTCCCGGGGGCATTATCTTTGTCTTTGCTAAATCGCAGCGTACCTCCTCCCGTGGCGACGTGCGTACGACGCTAACCCAGTGAGTAGCCCTAGGGGGCAACTTGCTGGGTATGTGCATTTCTTATTAATGTGCACATGCACATTTATTAAGGTGCACACATTTCCATGTGGGCACATTTAGGTGCACACATTTCCATGTAGGCACATTTGGCCACCTAGCCATTAAAGGCAAGTGGGCCCATTTCCAATTATCCCACATGCCTAAAGGGATAATTGGAAACCCTAAGCCCCAACCCTTGCCTATTTAAGTAGAAGAACCCTAACTTGCCCATTTTTCGTTCCTAGGGTTTTAGAGCTCTGTTTTGGCTGCTCTAAGAGTCAAAACCGCCTCCGGACTCGTCGAGAGAATGGCACCATTAGTTTCCCTTGATTGGAAGGTTCAAGTGGGATGGTCGAACTCAGGTCGAGGAGGAGCAACTCATGGATCGGTATGTAGTCGATTTAATGGTCTAAACCGTTTTCCAGGTCATTGTATCAGTGGGTTTAGCCTATTAAATCGCCTTTAACAACTATCTAGATCTCTAGATGAGTAGATACGGACTCTAACTAAAGAACCTAACTCTATGATATAGATTAGATCTATGTTCTTTAGTTCTTCTCACAGATGTATATGGATGATGTATCTCTGTGAACTCCTTGTATTGGGAAGGGGGTAGAGACCTAAAGCTTGGTAGTAGATGCTCCTAGATTAGCCTCTCTAGCACACTATAGATGCGGCGTACACAAGAGCCACACCGTTGTGGGTGAAGGGGCCGGGCGGCTTATAAGGAGGTTCATGTTGATTCTTGAGCGACCCCTCACGGTGTGTAAAGATGCCAGGGGTCACTTTGTGACTAGGCCTAATGCCTTGCCACCGCAGCGTGTGGGCAAGGCATGGGCTCGACTGCGGGAGGTGGTGAATATGACCTTCCATTGAGTTCAAGTCGAATACGGGCAGTGGCCCTCTAGTCACCTTGGATCAGCATGGAGATCTCTGGAGGGAGTGATCCCTACCTGCCCCATCGGAACTGGGGAGATGCAACCCAGGATATAGCCCCCTTGGCTATGCATCCGGGAGGACTCTGATCGAGGGTCCCAACACTTTTCGACCTACTCGCAAAGTGTGCGGGGAGGGCCGGATGGAGTGGACAACCCTAGACCATGTTCTTATGCCGCCCAAATCCATTGCCATGAATTACATGCGCAAGAAAGAACGGAGACCAAGCTTGTCAGTCCATCCCTGTGTCTGAGCCTTGGGTAGGATTCCCTATGTGATGTGCTGATCTTCGTCTATGCAGATTATGTGGAGGGCCATCCTTCGCGATGGTCATATGGTGTTGATGTATGTGCTACTGACATGTATGTTTACGCTGCGCTTGACTAGGTAGGCCCCGAGGAGCGGGGTAGAATGACACCTTCACTCTTCCCACCGGGACTCAAGCAGGTGCGATGATATGTGGAGGGCCACCATATCGACATGGAGTCTGGTGTGGGGAAGAACTCTGTTTGTATCACGGTGAGTGCACCGTATCACAGTAGGGGACGTCACGCGGTGGTATCGAGCAATGTTCTTGGAGACCAAGAGCAAAGCACCGCCATGCTCCCGTGAGTACTAACTTGATAGGATCCTCGAACCTCGGAAAGTGGGAAATTTTTTTTTCTCATTTTTGTAGTTTATGCTAAGCTAGTAACAGTTAAGTGGATTGGAATTTAATATTAGCACAGTTAGGTGAATTGGAACTTAATAAAACTAAAAAGAATGAGCCAGGTAAGGTGGTCTCACAGCTCGCGCCTGGTTCAATAACTAAACTTTAGTTTTGCGACGAGGCGCAAGCTGTGAGACATTGATGAGAACAGCTTGAAAAGTTATAAAATTTAAAAAAGTAACTTGGTAATTCGAATCTAGCCTAGGATCTTAGCCTAGGATCCGATCGACATGATGCGCACCAAACAGACCGCTCGACTTTCTCGACAAGGCGAAACAGCCAGAGGCCAAGGAGGCTGAAGGAAACAAGAAGAGGAGAGGGCAGAACGAGAGCGGGAGGCCAAGGCTCAAGAAGCAGCAGAGCAGAAGCCGGTCCAACATTTTGAAGACTCAACAGCCTGCACTGTTCATGCGAAGCGAATAACCCTCATGAGGGAAGGCATGTAATTAGCTAGTTTAATTAAGGGAGATCCCCAGTAGATATGTTGTAAATAATCAATAATTTTGTTAATACATGATAATTTTGAGTAGTTTATGTGTCAAATCTTGCGTAATTAGGACGAGTTAGCAAGTAGTAGTTTTTTTTAGTAAAATAGGATACTCTCAGACCAAAAAGTGTGATGTCTCACAGCTCGCGCCTGGTCGCAAAACAAAAAGTTAGTTTTGAAGCGAGGCGCAAGCTGTGAGACCTCGCCCAAACTTGACCAAAACAGCTCCAAATTGACCCAATAAGGGGTCGATTCTGCCTAATTTGATGAGCCCATCACCCTTACACCATTAGTTTACCCAAATTAGACACCTTTGATCGAAATGAGACTGATGTCTCACAGCTTCATACTACCGGGTCGCAAAACAAAAAGTTAGTTTTGAAGCGAGGCGCAACCTGTGAGACCTCCAAACTTTGAACCTCCATAACTTGAGCTACAGAGCTCCAAATCGTCTGAAAATTGTTGCAATAGGACCATTAGATAGCCTAGAATCCATTCATGACCTCAAATTAGGCTAGAAATGTCAAACCCTAGCTCAAAATGACCAAAATTGCTCAAACCCTTGAATTGTTTTTCCAAACTGTAGTTTGTTTGTAGATAGAAGCATACCCCATTAGTAGCTCATAGTATTATTCTCGGCTCGAAGCTGATACCTTACTCCTAGATAGAAGTGCCCAAGAACACCCCTTTGTTATAGTCATCTAGACCTCAGCATAACAACCCAAGTCCAACTGTCAGTACATCACCTCTGCTCATGCCCAAGGCATAAACCTTGACCTAATTCTGTGTCCTTCTAATAGAGTTTGACTTATATAGCCGCCACATTGACACTCCCTATTGCCAGGATACCTAGAAAGAAGCTAGAGTCTAGAACCGCCCAAGCCGCTCCATGTGTAGAGATTGGACTCCCCCAAACCGACTTTGCTAGGACCTTAGAGTATACCTCAAACACCATGAGGGCTTTGCAAAACAACCCTCATGTCATGCCATACCACACGTCCTAAATGTCCATAGACTTGTAGATTATAGATATGTCTCTAGTAATGCCGCTCGCTCGAGCCATCTTGCTTGCTTATAGAGCCCAGAATATTGTAGGAGAGCCCTTCAAGTAGACTCTTAGACTCTAGGAAATACGAGCGTTGCTTTCGAAGTACGGGGCCAGAGCCACAGAAGAGCTTGAGGCGCAACTCCTTGAAGACATCAAGGTCCCAGCCGATGTACAGACAGATAAGGAGAGGAGACCGAAAAGGCAGACCCAAGAGAGGGAAGCACAACGACAAACACCTCAACCGACAAACGAGTAGAACAGGACACCACCGGCCTATCATCAATCTTCATCAAATGGGAAGAATAATTGGTAACCAACGGCATCAAGAATTTTCTAGGTGTCAACCTCCCGGCTACCACGACGAGGTCACATCAGGAAGAGGATCTCGACGCCTTCACCAACTCGACGCCCACGAGTTTCAAATGGAAGAATGCAAGGCAGCAAAAATACAGTCACGGGGAACACGTTAGACATCGATGCCACGTTAGCATCACGAGCTAGGGTCAGAAGGCATAATCTTCTGTCGAGGGGAGAAGTCATGGCAACACAGGAGCGTATAAAAACTGGAGGGAAGACAACCACGACATTGCAGCCCAGCAGCTCAAGCGAATGTCATGCAACGTCAACGAAAGGAGTAACCAAGCTAGGCAACCACAAAGCACCTAGTAAGGCTGACCAAGATGAGCTTCTAGCTCCCTTGCACCAGCAGGAGACCACGAGGGGAGGAGACGCATATCAGGGAACATCTCCAACTTGAAGGCCTATATCAGCATTAGGGGCAAGATCAAGGAGGAGAATATTCTGTGCGAACAAAGAATTCGGGACCCAGAAACACCTAGAAACCAAAGGAAGGACGACCTTACCACGTCCGACCAAGGAGTGCGAGATTCGAATGGATAGGACCCAAAGGGCCGGAGGAGGCGGCCTAGCCGCCAGATACAAATCATGCAAAGGCGACCGAGAAGGAGCCATGGTAGGGACAATAGAGATGACCACACTTCGAGGCCACGGAGAGGCACCTCGGAATGAAGCAAAGCCCAAGCAACAGGAGTCGCACTCAGAAATTCAACCTGTGAAGGAATGCCAATGCCTGCCTACCGACCATGATCTCAGAGCTTCGAAGACATCCAAGAATGCCCAACTGCAATAGCTAGGTGATCCTACTCAAGCGACCAATGGCACCGCACATCGGCAACCCTGCAATGACACACTGCATGTAGGGACGTTGAGCGGTCACCGCATTCCTCACGACGAATATACACATTAAGGAGGAGCATCTTTTTCAAGGGATCACATCGACAAACACTCTTCGCAACTGGCGTGACGAGCTCGGATCAGACATGAAGCTCAACAATAGTAGCAGCATCTCAAAGGAATCCTGGAGTCAACCAGAACAAAGAAGATGCAGCAAAACCGAAGAATCAAATGCGATAGGAGGAAGGGAAAACCTAGAGGGGTATAAATAATTAGGTAGATCTTCGTAGTTGTTTTGCAAAAGTGGATGAATTAAAACCCCAATGTAAATGATGTCCACATATATAGTGGAGAAACATGAGTTTAAAGTCATGTTTTACGGATTTAGCGCTTAGATCAGGAAGCTCCTTCACTTCGACTACCAAAGGAGTAAGCGAGGAAGCACAACTATAGCCCAAGATCAAAATGGAAGAGCAAGAAACGAGGGAGAACGACCCGAGCCCAAGCAAAAACCGACTCAAACACTTGGGAGGCGCCCTCAAGTAGAAGACCGCTCGTCCACCCAATGTTAGAATAAGAGACAACACCGATCATGTCAAGATCATCAACGCGGCACGAGGACATCGTCGGTATGCAACACTACCTCTTGTAGCGGTGGCGGCACTTGACAAACTTATGACATGAGTGGCCTCAACAATGGAAGGAGGAACACCCGACATCAGCGAGCCAACTAAGAAGGCAACATCTCGGCGACCATAATCCCACCTTGTGGTAATATAGGGTGATGCGCTATGACACGTGTATTAGATGGAGATGCACTTACGAAAGGCACGCGATGAGGAGACATGCCTTCAACAACTAGGTGGCGGCCGTCGGGGATACTCCTACCGGTAATTAGAAGAGAAGAAGCCGACCATATCTCGACATGTGGCACGTCAACGCCCAAGGTAGAAGCATTCGGCCTTTAACGACAAGGATAGCAACTGAAGCACCTTCGGGCGAAAAGAGAGTTCAAGATAATAGCCGGGCTATTCAACGACAAAGTATATCTAAAGGCGGTACTTCTTCAGCGCCAAAGGGTCAAGCTTGCTTGAGAGATAAGGATCCATCATCCCGAACAAGCGGAGCCATCGGGGAGGAGAGTCATGATGCCTTACTTGCCAAAGAGACCGAAATGCATAGAAGGACAAAGGTCGAACCGAAAAGATGGAGAAGTGCTAGCAACCGACTTCTTCCACGAAGCTTCCCGGAGGCGGGGAGGATCAAAACCGACGCGAGCACAATCAAAGTCACGGAGGGTACCTCAAGACAAGAAGGCGGCATAGCCATGCGCAGCGTGACATCCAAGCCATGTGATTGAGGGGATCAAACAAGGAGGATTGGAAGGCTTCGATGGAGAAGCAATTAGGTGAGGCGAAGTCGATGACTTGCACAGGCTTGCTTACAACTTGGTGAACCCAAGGATGGGCGATTCAAAGAACAAGCTGCGAAGAGAACAACTCGGAGGAGTATAGCCAAAGGAATCGCCGACGACCTCAAGAGGCGCCCCAAATAGCTCCAAGTATCATGAAGGAAGAACAATTACCGCCCAGAGCGAGGGGATCGAAGCGGTGAAATGTCGAAGCATCAACGACAAGCACACCTTTAGTTGGAATGTGATGCAAAGCGTGTTGTGCCATAGTCGACAAACATCGGAGGGCCCAAGCATATCAACAAGTTACCCGGAGTATGAGCTGGCATTACAAATAGAAGGATATAGATCATCAACACCATTGCGCCGGGAGGAACACTGATGACATTGCCAAGGAGTAGGTGTGCAACTTGAAGGGAGGCACAAGGGAGACCTAATAGCTCTAGTAGTAATTGTAATTATGTAAGCTATATGTTGTGCATGTATAGTTCCCTTGTTATTTCTTCCCTCCCATAGCGTAACACATCAAAGGAAGAGATGTCATGCAAGTTGCAGGGGTGAAGCAATCAACATCGTCAACACTCTTCGGGCAACACGATAACGACAAGAGGACTCGACGTATGAGACATCGATGGAGTCGAAGAAACAATATCGGATACAGAGTCATCCTTTAGCTGCCAAGACAAAAAGTTCAAGATGAAAGATCTCTTTCAACAGCGCCACTTTCAGGCATTTGAAAAGCGGCATGCAAGATTCAAATGATCAACTACACCATCAAGCCACTAGCAATAAGAGGCTTCTAGCGAACAAAGTCAACCTCTACATCAAAGAGGAGCCACCGTCAAGGAGACTGAAGTATCGAGCGACTCGGGAGAACGTTACCTTGCTCCTTCAAGCAGGCAACGAGTGGATGAGCTTCTAGCAAGCTCAAGGATCTAAGGCCATGGGGCCTAGTAGGTTAATGTATGGACGGTAACATCCATATTGGGATTAGAAGGCATTTCCAGATATTCTGGCTAAAAGGATTGCCCCAATATTGAGCTAAGCGTCAAGGATTGGGAAGGAAATGCATAGGAGTAACTATAATTATACACGATTGTTAACAGACATCCAACGTATTGAAACCACTTGGTGAGATTGATCGCCTCGCTAAGAAGGAATCATTACTAGGATAATTGTTAACCATGTATAAATCTAGTACCTCCAAAGAATAATCAAAAAAAGAAAGAAGTAATCTAACAAGTCCGGCCAACTTGTTACGATGACATCAATTCGATTGGTAGGAATATTCCAAGAGCTAAATAACTAAGAAAGGGGGAATAAAGAATAATACATGTAAGGTACATCTAAAATAAGAATTATAGTAATCAAATAGTCTTTTGAGACAAAAGGAATTGTCGTCATGACAAAACCTTGTGGTTTAGAATCGTTCTAACTAAGTAGATAACCCATAATTATATTGAAATAAATGATAACATAATATGTGCATCATCTTAGATGGTTATATATGTTAGCTAAGGCTAGTAACTTAATGCGCTAAGTAAGAAGCGTATAACCTCTTAAGGGGAGAGAATAGATATGACGTTGTGTACAGCGTCATTGAAGATCTTGAGGACCACTTTCTTTTTGAAGAAAGTGGGAGGGCTCAATCTTATGATTGAGCATTACTTGCATCGAATTGACCCGACCCATAGAATAGAGTTCACTCCGGCAATGGCGAAGCGAATAGCGCCAAGATAGATAGATAGATAGCTCGGGGGAGGTCTTCAGCGTCGAGGCCGGACGCGGTAGCTATCTACACCAATGAAGTGGAGCAAAAACTATGGGAGCAATGCAGCGACCAAGTCATCTCAAATTACTCGGCCTTGGCTCAATGGGTGGATGCATTCTAGCCCGGGTAAAGGCGTCGATGCATTATAAGCTTTAATGTGTCTTATAGATAAGTTAAATATAGATCCTAATAATTGCATGGAATTCTTGTATGCGTATATGTATCATACGGAAATAAGTTAAATAACAACGATAATGTGAGGTAGCATGTTAATTAATCCTTCGCAAGGATGCAATTCCTTCCAAGGATAGCCATATGACCTTGGGGTCCTTATAAATAGATAGGGAATAGAATTCAAATATACTTAAGTGCATCTTAGGGATATACTTCCAAGGGTAATCACGGGACCCAAGGAAGAGAATAAGAAGCACATCTAATTCTTGTGTATGATAATTAAAACCTTGTCTATGTAACAATAGGTCTAAATCAGGGTTATTGTTCAAATAATCGCGATCTAAAAGTCATTAAATATTGCAAAGCTTAGAGTAAATATAATTGTACTATCGGAAGTAATGTATCCGATACTATGATAATGTTAATTTATAAATATTACCGTAGGGTAATTATGTTAATCACATGCATTAAAGGAGCCCAAATAAAAAATTGGCTCGGGCATGTCGTTTTGTGTGTAGATTAAATGCTTGTATAGTTAAGCAATCACATGCAACCTATGCTAGGTAGGGGTTGCATGCGTTGTTACCGATGAGGAGACCGCCACGGTGATCTCTAAGTGGGTGTAATGTCAATGTAGGCATGGCGTTTCCGCTTGGGCGAGTGGAAGGTAGATTAGAAAGTCTACTTACGTCCCCCGAGGAAGTAGGCGACCTCGAGAGAAAGGAGGTCATTAGGAATGCATTGATAGGAAAGGCACCTTTAGCCCCATATATGCTTTGATAGGAGGAAGCTATCCTTCACGCCCCCACCGGAAGGATATTCTCCTGTTGGGCAACTAGAGGTGTAGGCATGCGGCATCTGGGCATATAGGTATGGTTGTCTCCACGGCCATAATGGAAGATTCACCCTCTTCCCTCTGTGGGAGATTAGCCATGCATCCATGTAGATAGGTGGGGTGGTCACCATATAACCAAAATTTTATTAATAATTAAAATAGTAATAGCGTGGAATTAGGCACAGAGGCCAATAGAAGCTCAGGAGGGCAAGGAGGTCGAAGCTCACGAAAACTTGCAACACAAATTTAGTCATAATGTGTTGCAAAGGGATGAAAAGTACCTTAGAAGTGTAAATTTTGTATGAAATTGATAAACTTTGATAAACTTAAATGTTGTGTTAAGTAAGGTTAATAATTACCTTGCGTAGATTAAGTTATGAAGTGATAAGTTAATTGGGTAATGAAATAGTACGGTAATGTTTTAAACATTACCTTAGAGTAATTCTAATAATTAAGATAGTAAGTATGTAATTATAGATATTGTAAAATTAATGCGGGGATTTTTAAGGTGCGAGGACTTGCAACACAAATTTTGTTGGAATGTGTTGCAAGGAATGAAGAGTACCTTAAATAATAATTGTATATGAAAGTGTTAAATTGTGATAAACTAAATGTTATAATAACGAGGACTAATAAGTACCTGTTTTAATAGAAGTTCTGAATTGACAAGTTATTTGATAATGTAATGGCGTAATAATAATCTAATTACCTTAAGGTAATCTTAATAAATGTGTAAGTATAATAGTAATATATGGTATGCATCGGGTTGATTTGCGAGGTTAGGAAGATTCAAGGTGGGGAGACCCACGATCTGCAGGGACGGCATCATTTCAAGGTGGGGAGAATGTGGCGTTCGGCCACGATTCTACGGTCCCGGGGCGTATCTTTATCTTGTCTAAATCCAGCATTACCGCCCCTCCAACTGGCGTGTCTGTAGGCGTGTAGCCGGTGAGTAGCCCTAGGGGCAACTGCTGGGTATGTGCATTTCTTATTAATGTGCACATGCACATTTATTAAAGGTGCACACATTTCCATGTGGGCACATTTAGGTGCACACATTTCCATGTAGGCACATTTGGCCACCTAGCCATTAAAGGCAAGTGGGCCCATTTCCAATTATCCCACATGCCTAAAGGGATAATTGGAAACCCTAAGCCCCAACCCTTGCCTATTTAAGTAGAAGAACCCTAACTTGCCCATTTTAGTTTCCTAGGGTTTTAGAGCTCTGTTTTGGGCTGCTCTAAGAGTCAAAAACGCCTCCTCGGACTCGATGCGAGAGAATGGCACCATTAGTTTCCCTTGATTCGGCGATTCAGTGGGATGGTGAACTTCGGTCGAGGAGGAGCAACTCATGGATCGGGTATGTAGTCGATTTAATGGTCTAAACCGTTTTCGGTCATTGTATCGATGGGTTTAGCCTATTAAATGCGCCTTTAGCAACTATCTAGATCTCTAGATGAGTAGATACGGACTCTAACTAAAGAACCTAACTCTATGATATAGATTAGATCTATGTTCTTTAGTTCTTACTGTGATAATATATGGATGATGTATCTCTGTGAACTCCTTGTATTGGGAAGGGGGTAGAGACCTAAAAGCTTGGTAGTAGATGCTCCTAGATTAGCCTCTCTAGCACACTATAGATGCGGACTTTGTGCACAAAGAGCCACACACAGTTTGTGGGTGAAGGGGCGAGGCGGCTTATAAGGAGGTTCATGTTACGATTCTTGAGCGACCCCTACGGTGTGTAAAGGCTGGGGGTCATTGTGACTAGGCCTAATGCCTTGCCACTTGCGTGTGGGCAAGGCATGGGCTCATTTTACTCGTGGTGGTGAATATGACCTTCCATTGAGTTCAAGTGAGAATCTGAGGCGGTGGCCCTCTAGTCACCTTGGATCAGCATGGAGATCTGCGGAGGGAGTGATCCCTACCTGCCCCATGGGCGGGGAGATGCAACCCGGGATATAGCCCCTTGGCTATGCATCCGTGGGCTCTGGTCGGGTCCCAACACTTTTCAGCCTACTGCGCAAAGTGCACGGGGGAAGGCGGATGGAGTGGACAACCCTAGACCATGTTCTTATGCCGCCAAATCCATTGCCATGAATTACATGCGCAAAGAACTCACGGAGACCCAAGCTTGTCGGTCCATCCACAGTAATGCGAGCCTTGGGTAGGATTCCCTATGTGATGTCTTGATCTTCGTCTATCACAGTTATGTGGAGGGCCATCCTTAGCGATGGTCATATGGTGTTGATGTATGTGCTCGCGACATGTATGTTTTACGCTTCGCGGCTAGGTAGGCCGAGGAGGCGGGGGTAGAATGACACCTTCACTCTTCCCTTTGGGACTCGTTCGGGTGCGATGATATGTGGAGGGCCTGTATCGGCATGGGCTGGTGTGGGGGAAGAACTCTGTTTGTATCACGGTGAGTGCAGTATACGAGTAGGGGGCGTCACATTTACCACCATCGATTTGAAGCTTTGATGAGCATGGCATATCATCCCCAAGCGGATGGTGGGGGCGGGGGCGAACCAATAGGATCATCAAAGACATGTTAGAAGCTATGTTTGGAACAAGCAATCTAAGTGGGATGATTTCATCCACTTAGTAGAATCGCCTACAGCATTACCAAGGGGGAGTCATCGAGATGTCCCCATTTATGATCAACTATGGGTACCCGGTGTCTTACAGGATACTTGGCACAATCATGTGTCCAAGGTAGAAGTCTCCCAACAAATGCTTTCGGAGATGCAAGAGTTGGTGGAGGAGGTAAGAGGTTACCTCCTAGCGGTGAGAAGTAGGCGAGAAAAGCATCGTAGAGCAAGCATAGGACATTAAGAGAATTCGGTGGAAGATAAGGTGTGGTTGAAGATCAAGGTGAAGTAGGCCAAGCTCGCGCCGGCAATTGTAAAGCTTGCTCCAAGATGGGCTGGACCTTCGGGATCACCAAAAGAGTAGGTACCCAATCCTACAAGTTGGACTGCCGGTAGCATCTAAAATCCATAGGGTCTTCCGCGTAAGTCTCTTAAAGAAACACCTCCTAACCCGGAGGAGATATTGGAGACAACCGAGGATTCTTGGAAATGGCCGGACGATCAACTTGAAATCGTCCCACGAAGTTCTTCTTGATAGGGCTTATAAGAAGGCAAAAGAAGATCAAATTTCTCCAATACCTTGTGAAATGGACTCACTTACCGTGGAAGGCGCCACGTGGGTACTACAATCAGATTTGGAGAAGCGGTACCCGAATTTATGGAGCAATGCAAGGGGTCATTTCGTCACGAAGTAGTCGACATCGACTTCGATAGGTGAGTGGAAGGTAGATTAAAAAGTCTACTTCCGTCCCACGGAAGTAGATGACCTCGAGAGAAAGGAGGTCATTCAGGTATGCATTGATAGGAAAGCACCTTTGGCCAATGCCTATCACGGGGAGGACCCTATCCTTCACGCCCAAATATGGGAAGGACACTATCCTCCACGCCAAAGGCAACTAAAGGTGTAGGCATGAGGTGGCATCCTAGGCATGATAGGTATTTGTCTCCCGGCCCACGATGGAAGAATGATAATCTTCCCTCTGGTAGGAGATATGCCTTGCATTCATATAATTGTTATTAATGGGTGGTTCCCTAACAACCAACCCTTATAATAATTAAATGTGTACTAACGTAGTGTTGGACCTGCAGGCCAATAGAGGAGTTGAGCGGCAGGGAGATCGCACTACGAAGACTCGCAACGCATAATTTTGTCATAATGTGTTGTGAGGAGACGATAAGGGGCATTAAGTAGGAAAAATTTTGGACTATGTTTATAATTATGGTATAAGCCATAAAATTTTGTGAATAATAGAGGATGAAGTAGAGGACGAAAGAGCCTCTCACCATAGTACGATTCTATGCAAGGATATTTTATGATTAATTAAGATCTTACCTGGAAGTAATTGCAGTGTATGTATATTAAATATGAGGTTTCAAGGTGGGGAGGCAGCGTGATCTTGAGGGGGCGACATCAAGTCAAGTGGGGAGAATGTGGCGTTCGGCATAATATACACGGAATACATATATTATCTTGCCCGTCACGTACATGTCACGGATGACATGTACTTGAGTGGTCATAAAGGGTTGCACCTAGGGGGCAAGGGTTGCACCTAGGGGGCAACTTCGAATATTGTGCATGTTAAATAAACATACACAATTAATAACCCCATGGACCCCATTGCCAAATGGCTAAACCCCATTTGCCAATGTTTAACCTAACCCTAAGCGTTTCTATATAAGGGCTTCCCCTTAAACCCTAAACCTTTCTTCTCTTTGCATTTTAGGGTTTTCATAGAGCTCCTTTCCCTTTTCGCATTTAGGGTTCTCTTGAGCCATTCCGGCCAAGCTAAGAAACAAATTTGCATTGCCGGGCTACGTAAAGCCGCCTTTGCACAGGGTCGTTGAGTAGCAGCCATCTTGGCAAGATCGGGGACATGGATCGTTCAGGGGATGCAGGCCGGGTCAAGGAAGCGGTAATCAATCATTACTGTTGTGCAAAGTCGTCTTTGGACTAGGCGATAAGGTAGTTTAACATATTCATTCACCCATAGAGGCCTTATAGCGGGGGATGCACCTATTATCTGGGGGTATGCCACTGCGTGCAAGGGTTGGCAAAACCCCTTGTATACGTGTTTGAATTTTTCAAAACCCCCTTTCTAGCCACATCTGATTGCCAAAATAAGCCCTAAAACCCCAAAAACTATCCCTAGGTAGGAGTATATATGCGGTTTAAGGGGAAAACAAATCCTTTTGGGTCACTCCGTGGTTTATGCGACCAAAACTATGTGAACCCCCTTGCCTTATAGATCCCAAGATCATAAACCCTAACTAAAGAACCTAACTCACGGATGTTTAGGTAGATAGATTAGATGATGTTCTTCATTTCCGGTTACGTGATGATGTTGGTATCGCACTCTGTGACCTCCATGTATTGGGAAGGGGGTAGAGGCCTAAAAAACTGTATAGCGAGATGATTCTAGGCAACCTACTAGTTCTCGGTTACTTGTGAAGCGTACACGAGGAGTCCCTTAGGGTTGTGGGTTGAGGGGCTAGGCCGTGAGAACAATGGGGTACTGTCCCAACCACAGTCGATCCCTACGGTGTGTAAAGCCTACCGGGGATCACTGTGGAGAAGCTTAATGGCTTGCCAGCTGCTTGGCGTGGGCAAGGCATGAGCTCGGCACCCGTGGAGTGATCGTCCTCTCCATTGGGTTCAAGTCAAATAAAGGCGGTGGCCCTATAGTCACTGTGTTGGGCATGGAAGTCCCTAGAGGGAGGCTGACTCTCTTCTGCCTCATCGGGGCTGGGGAGATGCAACCCAGCGGTAGCCCTTTCGGTTATGCACGGGGGGCTTCTGGTCCGGTCCCAACACTTTTCAATCCAATCTGCAAAGTGTGCAGCCGCTCATCTGGAAAATTTCGTCAATGTCTTTTAGTGCATTGTTGTAAGCTTGCTCTTGTGGCATCTGTCGTTGGTAATCTTCTGTCAGGCTGTCCTTGAAGAGCTCCCATAGCCGCATTGGATCTTGTGGGTCATTATGCGAGGGCAAATGAATCGCGAATGTTTGGGCGTTGCATTGCATTCATCGAAAGTTGCTCGCATCTTGAGTGTCTTCTCCCACTCGGCATCGTTTTCCTGTAAGCCGAGCTCTTTGGCAGCTTCCTTGAAAGTTGAACATAGTTTTCCATTGACGGTGCACATATCTTCGAAGCTGGTCGCACCCTTGATATGTAGCAATAGAAGATGAAGGTAATAGCGGTCACCATCCTTAGGGCTCACATTGTACATCCATGTGATGATCTTGAACTTTCCCTTCCTCTTTTTCCAGGACGTCTGGCGCGTAAATGTGTAGTGCTGGGGGTATTCATGTGCAGCTGGGTCGTTCTTATTGAGCTCAAACCATGCGGTCAGCATTGTTTGCTTTTGCATCTGCTGCTCAATGGCTTGTCTTTCTTGGCCTTCTTGATAATATACTGCTTGGTTGTTTGGCAGATGAACATGTAGTCTATGTACTGTGTGGGAATTGCCATGCATCCTGAACACATATAACCTCCACATGGCTTCAGCTGCAGAGAAGTATCTCGTATCAAGGTATTGCTCCACCTCGTCCCAATTGAATGTGGATGTTGATTCCCCTGTAGGTTCTACAGTGACCTTGTACTTGTAGATATACTTTACGCTCCCGACGCTGAAACACTGCTCTACATCATGCAGGAGGAAAGGGTAGTGGCCGATGGCTCGAAGAAGATGAATGAAGAAGCGGCGCTACTAGCGCATGATCGGGGAGCTTCTGGCCATTGTAAGAGCATTAAGAATTTGAAGACACTATATCTTGGGAAGAAAGTTCCAATTGGACACTGATCACCAAAGTCTTCAATATATTTTCACACAACCACTCCTCAATTTGAGGCAAAGGAGGTGGATGGAATTCCTTGAAGAATATGACTTCGAGATAATTTACAAGCCAAAAAAGTTCAATATGGTCGCAAATGCGCTTTCTAGAAAGCTGTTGAAGACGAGGACGTATTGTAATGCCATATCAACGCTCACAAGTGAGTATGGCAAGAAGATCGAAGAAAGCTTGCCAACAGATGCTGTCTTCAAGGAAGTTTGGGCAAGTCTTTGTAAGGAAGCCAGGACCAACAAGGAAAGGGAAATGTTCAGGCACTATAAGAAGGAGAATAACTTGCTATACCATAAAAACAAATTGTGTGTACCCGAATCTCCAGGAGTAAGGAAGCTAATCCTCCATGATACACACAATAGTCCCATAGCGAGGGCATCGCGGGGGTTTATGAAGGCGTACTTCAAAATTAAAGCGGCTACTTACGGCCCGGTATGAAGAAGCGGATAGCAAGATATATTTGTGAGTGCGGATATGCCGACAAACAAAAGCGGAACGACTCGAATTCTAGGTGCCTTGGAGCGTTGCCCGATCTTAGAATGCTAAGTGGGAGGTTATTAGCATGGACTTCATTACAGGGCTCCCAAGAACAGCAAGAGGCAAGGATGCCCTGATGGTGGTGGTCGATAAGTTGTCAAAGATGGCACATTTTGTGCCGTGTAGGACAAGCGTCTGACGTGAATCTTGTCGTCCTATTTGTTAAGGAGATTTTTTAGACTCCACGGCATGGCGGAGATAATCTCGGATAGGGACTCTAAGTTTATGAGTGTCTTTTGGCGGGGACCTATTTACCACCATCGGGCGAAGCTTTTCGATGAGCATGGCATATCATCCCCAAGCGGATGGTGGGGCGGAGGCGAACCAATAGGATCATCGAAGGCGTGTTAAGAAGCTATGTTTGGAACAAGCAATCTAAGTGGGATGATTTCATCCACTTAGTAGAATTCGCCTACAACAGTACCAAGCAGGAGTCATCGCAGATGTCCCCATTTATGATCAACTATGGGTACCGGTGTTTTACCAGGATACTTGGCACAATCATGTGTCCAAGGTAGAAGTCTCCCAACAATCCCCCCCATACCAGCTCCACGCTAGTACGGGGCCCTCCACATGACTTTGCCGTGGCGGGCTCCGGTGGGAAGAGTGGAAGGGTCATTACACCCGTCTCCCTCGGGGCCTACCTAGGCTGCGGGCGTAAACATACATGTCGATAGCACATACATCAACATCATATGACCATCACGAAGGATGGTCCTCCACATATCTGCATAGACAAAGATCGGCACATCACATAGGGAATCCTACCCAAGGCTCGGACTCAAGGGATGGCCCGGCGGCTTGGGTCTCGAGTTCATTGCAGGCGAGAATTCATGGCAATGGATTTGGGTGGCATATGGGTATGGCTTAGGGTTGTCCCTCCATCCGCCCCTCCACATTGCACACTTTGCGAGTAGAATTTGAAAAGTGTTGGGACTGTTGTAGCCCTTGGGATGCATAGCCAAGGGGCTATATCTGGGTTGCATCTCCCGATTCGATGGGGCGGGTAGGGATCTCTCCCTCGAGAGATCTACATCTTTGACTCAAGGTGACTAGAGGGCCCTTTGCCGTATCTCGACTTGAACTCAATGGAAGGTCATATTCACCACCTCACAGTGTCGAGCCCATGCCTTGCCCCCACCGCGGTGGCAAGCCATTAGACCTAGTCACAATGATCCCGGTGACACTAACACACCATAGGGATGGTTCGAGTCGAAACACGAACCTCCTTATAAGCGGTCGGCCCCTTCACCCCCCGGTGTGGCTCTTGTGCCTGAGCCGCCTTCACGAGTGTGCTAGAGAGGCTACTCTAGGAGCATCAACTACAAAGCTTTAGGTCTCTACCCCCTTCCCAATACAAAGGAGTTCATAGAGATACATCATCCATATACTTCGAGAGAACTAAAGAACTAAATCTAATCTACAACATAGAGTTAGGTTCTTTAGTTAGAATCTGCTATCTAGAGATCTAGAGGGGCTGCTATGGGCAATCTAATAGGCTAAACCCTCTTTTGATTCAATGACTAAAATAGGGTTTAGACTATCTAATTGGCCAAATACGATCCTTGAGAGGCTCCTCGACTGAGCTCGACCATCCTGGCTTTGGCATTTCGAATCTAGAGAAACTAAGGATGCAATTCTCGGTCGAGTGCGGGATGCGGTTTTAGGCTGTTGAGGCAGCCAAAGCGAGTTCTAAAGCCCTAAAATCGAAAATTGGGCTAGTTAGGGTTTCCTACCCTATATAGACAAGGGGTTGGCTAGGGTTTCCAATTATCCCCTTTTGGCATGTGGGATAATTGGAAATGGGCTACTGCCTTTAAGGGCTAGGTGGCCAAATGTGCACACATGGAAATGTGTGCCCACATTAATGTGTACATTGGAAAATGTGCACATTAATTGCACCTAAGGGTGTGGCCCACTTGGCATGAAGTGTCCACTTGGAAATGTGTGCCCATATTAATGTGTACATTGGAAAATGTGCACATTAATAGTTGCACATATTTCTGGCAAGTTGCCCCTAGGGCTACTCACCGACTGCGCTAAGCGTACCGCGTCGGTGGGTTGGGGTAATGCGGCGTGGAAAGCGATGCGGTATCGTCACGGTATCTTGTCTTTGGAAACGTCACATTCTCCCCACCTTGAAATGATTTGTCCGCGGCATCGTGGTTCTCCACCTTGGGATCATCGTATCCACGCAATCAACTTTGATACATACGATTACTACTATAATTCTACACATTTATTAAAATTACCTTAAGGTAATATTTTTATGACATTATCACATCATTATATTATGAAATAACTTATCAATTCACAACATTACTAAGCAGATTACTTCAAAATTCACTTAACATTACGATTAAGTTTATCAAAATTTTAAAATTACGTCAGGGTACTCTTCATTCCTTGCAACACATTCCAACAAAAAATTTGTGTTGCAAGTCTTCTTCGACCTCCTTGCCCCTCCCAGGCTCTCTTGGCTGCCCAGTCGACACTACGT
This sequence comes from Isoetes taiwanensis, assembly GCA_021234155.1. NCBI lineage: Eukaryota > Viridiplantae > Streptophyta > Lycopodiopsida > Isoetales > Isoetaceae > Isoetes > Isoetes taiwanensis. Next base: position 7,636,635 of record JAJEKV010000048.1, on the reverse strand, counting down.
TAGTATCATTTAAAAATTTTGGTTATATGGTGACCACCCCACCTATCTACATGGATGCATGGCTAATCTCCCGGCGTAGGAAGAGGGTGAATCTTCCATTATGGCCCGGAGGCAGCGCCCTACATGCCTATATGCCGCTCATGCCTACACCTCTAGTTGCGGTGCGTGGAGGATATCCTTCTCGGCGTGGGGCGCGAAGGATAGATTCCTCCTATCAAAGTATATATGGGGCTAAAGGTGCTTTTCCCTATCAATGCATTCCTTCATGACCTCCTTTCTCTCGAGGTCGTCTACTTCGTGGGGACAGTAGACTTTCTAATCTACCTTCCACTCGCCCAAAGCGGAAAGCGGTCATGCCTACATTGACATTACACCCGCCCTAGAGATCACCGTAGTGGTCCCATCGCCGGTAACAAGCATGCGACCCATACTAAAGCGTAGGTTGCATGCGTAGATTAATCTTAACTACACAAGAATTAACCTACACAAATCGACATGCACGAGCCGATTTCTTGGAGATGACCTTGCCGTCCCATTGCTCCATAAGCGTGGATATTGCTTTACTAAATCTTTCTTAAGTACCCCGTCGCGTCTTCCAGCGGTAAGTGTTTCCACTTGACCAAATCTTTGGAGGAATTCGATCTCCTCGTTTTCTTGAAAGCTTTATCAAGAATCAATTGCGGAACTATTTCCAATTTGTTCCTCCGTCATTTCCAACAGCGTTGGCGAATCAAGACTTAAATGCGGATTTGGGGTATGCTTCTTGACAAACCCCGTGGAAGACCTTATGAATCTTTAGGTGTCTTTGGCAAGTCTAGCTTGTAGGCTTGATTACCTACTTTCGACTATTACGAAAGGTCCAGCCCACCTTGGAGCAAGCTTCTTGCAATTGCCAATCCGAGCCGCTGCTTCACCTTGATCTTGAGCCAAAGATCATCTCAACTTTGAACTCTCTTCTTTGTTCGATGCTTGTCGGCGATGCTCTTTTGTCGACTTCTTCTTTGCTATGAGATACCCTCGAATCTCTTCCACAAGGCTGCTGCATATCCGCCAACATCTGCTGCGAAACTTCCACTTTTGACACGGGGTTGTGCCAAGTGTGCGGAGTTAAACAGCGATAGCCGTAATTGATCATAAGCGGCGACATTTGGGATGATTCTGCTTGGTGCTATTGTATGCAAACTCCACCAAGTGAATAAATTCTTCCCACATACTTTGCTTATTCGGACATAGTTTAAGTAGCATGTCCTCTAAAATTCTGTTGGTCCGCTCCGTCGGCCATCCGTCGAGGATGATATGCCGTGCTCATGGATAGCTTAAATGCGGATCGTCGCAAAGAGGTCTTGCCAAAAGCTCATGAACGGATCCACATCGGAGATGATCTCCCTTGGCATGCCATGAAGCTGAAGATCTCTTTGGTGAAGAGCTTTCTTTGTATCCATAGTATATCAGGTGGTCTGCAAAGGCACAAAATGTGCCATCTTAGACAACTTATGCGACCACTACCATCAAGGCGTCCTTGCCTCTTCTTTGTTCTTGGGAGTCTGTGATGAAATCCATGCTGATTACCTCCCACTTAGCGTTTGCACACGCTAATGGCTCTAATGCCCACGGAATTGAAGGCTGCTCCGCCGCCGATACTGGCATAGGCGACATTCCTTGATGTAGCGAGCTATTTGCTTCTTCATTCACGGCCAATAATAGGCGGGCTGCGACTTTGAAATATGTTTTCATGAATCGCATGGCCGGCTATTGGGCTGTTGTGCGTGTCGTGGAGGATCAATTTCCTTACACGATGATTGGTTACGCACAACTTGTTCTTATGGTATAACAGGTTGCCTTCCTTCTTATAATGCTTGAAGGCCTCCCGCTCTTTATCTGTTTCTAGCCTCCTTAGAAAGGCTTGCCCATACCTCCTTGAAATCCCGTCCGTTGGCAAGGACTCTTCAATCCTCTTACCAAAGTCATTTGGAGGCGTCGAAATTGCATTGCAATGCACTCTAGTTGTCGGGGATGCCTTGAAAGCGCATCTGCTACCACATTGAGCTTCCCGGCTTGTAGACTATATCAAAGTCATATTCTTGAGGAACTCCATCCATCTCTGCCTCCAGTTAAGGTGTGGTTGCGTGAATACATATTGGAGGCTCGATGGTCGGTATCCAATTGGAACTTTCTTCCCAAGAGATAATGCCTCCATATTCTTAATGCCCGACAACCATTAAGCAACTCACGATCGTCGCGTTGGGTGGCGGCGTCTCGGCGTCGTTCATCTTCACGGAATCATACGCTACCACCGCGCTCTTCTTGCATAAGCCTTTACTTTTGTAGCTATCTTTTCGCGCATCTGTTGCTACAAGCTTATCTTTTTCCGGGTCGGTGGGGTTAAAGGCTGGGGGCTGTTGTTAAAGCTTCCTTCAACAATTCAAACCCCTTTTGGGCTTTCTTGTGCCAATGCTCTACCCAATCTTTCACCTTCTACGCCCTCGTCAGTGCATTGCCGGGGCTGCTATCTTCATAAAAGTTCTTCCGCGAACTTCTGTAGTACCCTGCTAGGCCGAGGAAACCGACTTCATGCACATTCTTGGCCCGGCCCAGCGAATGGCGGCTTCAATCTTGGCGGGGTCTGTTGAGATGCCTTCTGGCGAGATCACATGACCTAGATACTCCACCTTTTACATTTGCGAAGTGGCGCCGACAACTTGGCGACCCTGGCGGTGCCTCTTCAACTTTTCTAGCACTCTTCTCAAGTGTTTATGCGTGCTCTTCAAGGGATCGCTATACACCAAAATGTCGTCAAAGAAAACAATCACAAAGGTGTCCATGAACTCCACGAAGATATCGTTCATGAGCCTCATGAGCGTTGGGGGCATTTGATAAGCGAAGGCATTCGTGAACTCATAATGCCCATACCCAGCGTTCGAAGGCGGTCTTATGGATATCTTCTTCCTTTATCTGATCTGATGATAAACGACCTTAAGTCGATTTTGGAGAAGATCTTTTGCACCTTGGAGCTGATCCATCAAATTCGTCGATCTTGGGCGCATACTTGTTCTTAATGGTGTGCTTATTCAAGCTGTCTATAGTCTATGCACATCCTCAAAGATCCATCCTTCTTCTTGACAAAAGAATGGGAGCTCCAAGCGGCGAGACACTAGGTCTAATGAAACCTAGGTCGGCAGCTCACACTAGCTGCTTCCCCGACTCAGACAACTCCTGTGTTGTCATTCTATATGGAGCCTTGCTTGTTGGCTTTGTTCTGGTTCGAGTGCTATCTACTTTCGACTCCCCTATAAGGAGGGAGCTGCTTGATCTCATCACGGAAAGAGATCATGGAACTCCGTGATCGGCTTAGCTACTAACCCGGCAACAACTTTGAGCACCTTGTCTTCTTTGCTTCCTTGAATCCGGCTCATTAATCTCAAGCTTGAAGATGTATGCCACTTGCTCACTCTTGATGCACTTGAGCAGCCGTTTAGAAGACATACACCGCTTTGCATGATGGGAACAACTTCCTTTTTGTTATCTCAATGATCTTGCCCGGGCGTTGGGAAGGTCACCTTCCGGCTTTCCGCGATCGATAATGGCCCTGCTGGCCAAGGTACTCCATTCCTATGATCAAGTCATACTTTCCAATGCTCATTACTTCTGCCCCCATCGGATATTAATCCACGGCAAGTCGATGTCGGAAGTTAATTCTCTTGCCCGCCGATGCGCCCTTCTTCGCACCACTTGCTAAAACAACGGGTCTTGGCTTTGACTTTAGCGGCTTCAACTTCAACATTTGAACCATTCTGGGGGATGCAAAGTTATGGCTACTTCCTGAGTCTATCAAGACTATGAAGGACTTAGCTTTAGCCTTCCCTACTGTGGAAATTACCTTATACTGGCTCTCTGCTTGCTCTGTATCTATTGCGGCAAAGATGTGACACTCACCCTGGATGTAGTCGCGGGCCTCTTCGCCGTCGTCGTCCGGAGGCGTCCCAATCTCCCAACTCAGCTAGAGCTGCACTCATGGCGTAGGGACCGGTTTCGTCCTATGGCTTTTTGGAAGCACACGAAGCCACCGGTTGCTTTTTCTATGCACTCCTGCCTCTTTTCCTTGGGCATGCGGCTTGCAAAAGGATTATCTTTGCTTTGGAGTAGTTTGACCTCTCTGCTTGTCCTTGAAGGACACTGCTTCTTCTCTCTCTTTGCTTCCCTGGTTCCCACCATATGGGGCTCTATTTGGACACGGGTAGCTGCCACGGGGCTATAGCTTCTGTCGCCTTGCCTTTATCACGGAAGTCTTCTTTGCTTGTGCCCGCTATTACGGGGTTTGACCCCTGCAAGCTTATAGCCTTGGATTAAAGCCACGATCTTGTCCTAGGGTTTATTGCTCTCACAAGCTTGCGGATTTCCTCATTCAGCCCCTCAATATAGCTTTCTCTTGCATGCTTCTCTCCCAACCGGCACATCTGACCTTAGCCTCATGAATTCCTCTGTGTATATTTTGAACTGATTTGTTGCCTTCTTTGTAACTGTAAAGCTGCTGCATCATCTTTGGACTTATGTTCCCTTGGAGCGTAATGAAACGAAGGCTTTAGCAAACTTTACGAACTTACAAGCATCCACGCTTAAGCCGTGTGCCTTTGCATAACCCTTCCACCAAATCCGGCGGCTCCTTTCAAGTTGGCTGTTGCAACTCTGCCTTTGTCCTTATCCTTCATGCCATAAGCATTTAAAGTACTTCGCTCATTTAGTCCAGCCATGCCTCTGCTTCCAATCGACTGTTCTCCTGAGAAGCTGATTTCGTTTCGGGCCTTCCATACATTGCCGGTCGCGGAATCTACCTTCTTACGGTAGTCGGAGGCCCTGGTATCTCTTTGTCGTCCCCTGCGGGGTGTTCCTCTGCCTTCCATCGTTGGATTTCACGAGCTGTTCTTCCTCTTCCTCGAGTCCGGTCACGAGTGCGAACTTGAGTCGGGAAGATTCGGGTTGGGGATCTCCTTCTCTTGCTCCTCTTCTTGTCCCTTCCTTCCCTCGAGCTGATGCTTGCGGCAATGAGCATTGCCCACCGAACCCCTCCGCTTCAGCGGACGGTAATGCCTTTATCTGCTCGGTCTGTCGCATCACGGGCTATCTCCTCCTCTCTGGGGTCATGGGTTCCCCTATCTTCAAATAGGTTCCTTCTTGGGGGGTGGTGCAGGCAGGGGTTTGTTCTTCTATAAGGTCTGGTTTATGTCGTTCCCCTAGCGTTTAGGCCTGCGGCTGCATACACAAGCAATTCATGGCTATGTGATTAGTTCCATTTGTTCTTCTTACATTGTTTATGTTTGTTGGTATAATTGTGGGGCAAAATACATCAACGAAACATTTAAAGTCTGTGAGAATTGTATTTATATATCATATAATATTTTAAATACAAAAGTCTCAGGGATCAAGAGTCTAACTAGTCTTGAAATCGCGGGTAAGGCGGGTTGTCTTCAAGAAACTTCTTAACTTGGGGCGTCCCTACCGAGTGACCCAAGTTCGATGATGCTTTGGCGACGAGCCTCCTGGATGGCTCTTACCGGGTCTTCTACCTAGCGATCCGGATGTAAGGGGCGCGATCCTTGCTAATCTCGCTGGCGTCGGTGGGGGATGGGGTGAAGTCGAAGAAGGTCGAGTGCCATTGACCTTTTGACTAAAAACGACATAGTCGACATTTGTTGCTATTCGAGCATGCTGCCGAGCACGAGAGTGCAATCGGCATAAACACTCCTTCTTAGCCTCACGGGACTGAACTTGCGGTGAATTACGCTATTCTCCCATCCATCAGCAGCGGCAAATAGTATCGGCGACCTTTTGTCGTTGTGTGTCGCCCGAAGCTTCCGCTTGTTTGGCCTCCAGCTCTGTGCGCCCGGCGTACTTCGTCGACCTCAACTTGATTGTGAGCTCCCTGTAGTCTTCAATTGTGCGGTCGAGCCTCGAGGTCGATTCCTTCTCCTTTTGGGGGTGATGTCGAAGGACCGGCATTAGGATGCTTCGTGGTCTTCCCACGGATCCCCATCTGTTCTTGGAGGCGAAGGAACTCCTCCTCTGTTGGCAACTCCGCTTCGTCCATCAATTGCACGATCTTCTTTGTAGGCTGGATATGGATATCGTCTCATGTAGGTGTGGGACTCCCTCGCTTGGCAGGAAGTCGGGGCTCCGGACGATGAAGTCGTCCGGGTCGGTCTACCAGCGGTGGTGGAAGCGATTCGTCCAACTGAGCTCCCTCTCACGCATTGGGGAAGGTTACGGATTTGAGGAGTAGATATTCCTCTCCGTCGATGATGATAGGGGCTAGGCTTGTGATGCCTAGCCGAGTGGGGAACAACTCGATGCCTGTCTCTGCTTTCGGTGATGACTCTGCTCTCTCCTTGGCCGTTCTTCCGTGCAGTCGAGCTCCGTGTATCCTTCGTCGTCGACTCCTCTTCATCCTCTCTTGCTTCTGTTCTGTTGATCTTTGCAGCGACATCTGCTCTTCCTCTTGCCTTTGCTATGGGGTCTACCTCCATCCGGAGGGATAGAGGTTGCCCCCATCGGGTTCTCAGTAGCGATTGGGATAAGAAGATGGCTAGGGCGGTGTAAGAGAAGTACTTGGTCTGTTGGTTTGTCGAGGACCATGTAGTCGTAGTCTCTAGCGCCTTGTTAGTCAAGTATTTGGCGATGTTGGGGACATCGCCCAATCTTGCTTGAAGGGATGGTCGGGGAACAAAGTATCCTATGCAAGGGGAACTTGAACAAGGGAGGGTCCTACCCTAGCTTGAAATTACGCTAGCACTTTGCCTATAAGGCTGGGGTTGCATTTAAGCGTAGCTTGGATGTCGATTTCTTTCACAAAGACTTGGAAGATGTCGTTGACATCTCGCCTCGATAACATGGGCACCGTAGCGTACCATCGCCCGAAATCAGCGGTCGCCATTGATCTAGCAAGGAAGGGGTATCAAGCGGATCTTGGCGCCTCGGGGGCTGAAAGATCGCCCTAGCGGTGGGGAGCAAATTTGCGGGGTGCCAATTGAGAAATGGGGACTTATTTATAGAAGGGGAAACCCTAATTTTTGGATGACCTAGATTTTACTGAGATTAGGCAATTCTGATCTATTAAGGGATGCAATTGCAAGTTTGAAGACTATTTCTAGGGTTTGATCATGCTAAGGAGAGCTACTGAGCCTATTGTGCAATTTGGAGATGATTTGGTGATGAAATGGTACGGGGTCTCATACGTTGCGCCCAGCCCGATTTCTAAAATGTAGAAATCTGTCTGCGGTGACGTGTGAGACATGGGTCCTAATTGGGCTAGGATTATTCAATTTAGGTGATCTAAGGCTGTAATTCCACTAAACTCATCGAAAGTTAGGCAGAATTGACCCCTTACTTGGTCGATTTGGAGCTGTTTTTGGGCACTTTTGGGCATGGTCTTACGTTCGCCCGGCCAGATTTCTAAAATGTAGAAATCTGTCTGGCTGACGTGTGAGACATCGTCTCAATTTTGCTCAAAACTCCAATTTAATTAAAAGCGAAGGCTAGGGATCGATATCTTGACCTATTTAAGCGAGGTTTTGACACTTTATTTACACAAAATTTTCTTTATATTAACAAAATTTTCTGATCATTTACAAGGTTCAAGGGCGTTCTCCCTTGATGTGCACGGCAAGATACATATCCTGCCTCATGAGGGTAACCCTCTTCGGCGTGCCGTCGCGAGGCCGTTGAATCTTCAAAATGCTTTACTATATGCGCCCGCCGCCTCCTGTAAAACACTGGCCGACATCTCATCGGTCCGCCGCGCATATGCGTATTGTTGTATTCTTGGATGACAGCGGACCAATGGCTGGAGCGGGCCGAGGGGAATCAGGAGTCCGTAACTCTTACGAAAGTGGCGGATCTCCTTGAGTGCCCTGTCTTCCAGCTTCTTCTTCTTGTTAAAGCTTCTTCCACGGTGCTCGGGGAGGCTTGGGCTTTGGTGGAGGGGCTCGGTGCACGGCTCTTCGTCCGGGTGCCCGCCTTCAATCGTTCTCACCGGTGCTCCGGTAATAGGCATTGTAGGCCTCCCACTTTGCCATATCAGCGTCGTGCTCCGATCCTCTTACGATAGACCTTTGGGGGTCTATCACATAAGCTTCCGTTGCGGCCGTGGGGCCTTGACCCTATCCACGTCGGAAATGGTGGGGGCCGCCACTGCCCGGCCTCCTCTGCTCTTGGGCGTGCAGCGCCGGGTACCTCTTCCTCTGACCGGGGGCTTTGAAGAGCTTGCCCGTCTGCGCCCGACGCGTAGTCTCCATCAGAAGTCGTCGGTGGTGGGTGAGTCTCCCCCTCGATGGCTGGTTGATTCTGGGACCTTGGCTCGCTTCCCCGACCTTCTGAGCTTCCTCTTGCCTGCCTTTACGGCTTTGGCCCTCCTCTTCTTGGGTCCGCTGGCTGTAGTCGGGTCGTCTTCCCGACTCTTTGTCCTCTGCTCGGTCGCTCCTTGGCCATTACTTGTGGGCCGGCGTGCGGTCGGCCTCTTCTTCGGGGTGAGGTTCGTGGCTGCTGCTCCTCTCTTCCCTGCTCCTCCTGCAGGTGGATCTCAGCCTGGGGTTGTTCTTGGGCTGTTGATGGGTCCGCCTGTTCCCTCTGCTCCTCCTGTGGGTTGGCGTCCCCCTGGTGTTGCTCCTGCTGCTGCCCGCTTCCTGCCTCCTGCCGTGCAATTTCGTCGAGGATCTCGCTCATGACGTCTGGCCCGTCGTCCTCCAAGATTTCTGTGTGGTCGCTCCGGTCCGACCCTGCTTCCTCACTTGACGAAGATTCGTCGCCGTGGAGAAGGCGTTGCCGAAGAATCCTGTGAAAGAGGCCGGAGCCGCTGGCGCTGGAGGATCCGCTTCGGCTAGGCTTCCTTGCAGTCTGCTTCGTGCGGGCCATCATCTTACGGTTTGTCGATCGGAGCTAAGCGCCAGAAGATCGCCTTGACAGCACGAGCGAAGTTCTAGGGAAGAACAGGAAAAATGGGAGGGGTCTGGTTCTATTTATAGGGCCAATTTTAGGTCAACTTTTAAACTACCTTTTTGGGTTGTCTAGAGCACCTAAAAACACCCTGCTCCTGCTGCTCACTGAGTCGAGGGGCAACATTAGCTGTCCCAGTAGGTGACGCCTGTTGGCTGGAGTGTGTGGGCTGCTCACAGCGAGGGCGGTGTGGTGTGCGAGATGGAGGAGGTGGTGGCGTCTGTCTGCCTGTTTGGCGACCTGTGGGCTGTGGGGCACGCGTCGCGCTTGGCTGTCCCAGTGTTTGCGACCTCTGGCCTGAGTCGGGAGCCTAGCTCTGTTGGAATCTCTGGCTGCCGGCCAACTCATTTGTGCAAAGGCCGCGGTGTTCATGGACTGAGCACGGAGGGTGCCTTCTTTGGGCAATGGTTGCTTTGAGCTCACGGATCTCGATCTTGTGTCTCAGCCCTACTCTGCGGGGTTCTCGGCCTGCTGGTTGGTTGGCCGGCGATGGCTCGGACGTTTTCGTATCACAGGTGGCATACCCCTCGACTTCGGGCTTCGAGGCGGGAAATAGTTGCCAGCGTATCTGCTCCACACCCCGCTTGTCGCATGCCATAGTCTCCACGGTGGTGAGGAGGAATCCGCAGCGAGCTTCATAAAGTCGGCAAGGCCACCGCTTATCTGTTGCCTCTCAAAGTGGGCCAGCCGAAGCCCGATCTTCTAAGCTCTTTGCATCGCGGGTCTCCATGTCTGTAACCCGTTGCCTTTCCAGCCAAGCTGTCTTTTTGAGCACATGGGATCTTTGAGGATTGTATCTCTGCTTTGTCAATCCGCAATCCGGGTTCTGTTATTCTCGATCTGTTCCTCAATTTGTTTCATGGCCCTCGTCTGCTTTGTGTCGAGCTTGAGCAGCCTTCATCCATCTCGAGCCAATCTCGTAGATTGGGCCTTCGCCGGGGCTTCCCTCCTCATGGAAGAGGTTTCTCCCCTGTCTTTGTTATCGGCCGTTGTGGCGTCCCCTACTCATTGCTCTGGTGCACTCACCGTATACAAGCGGGGAGTTCATCCCCATACCAGCTCCGCGCTAGCTAATACGGGGCCCTCCACATGACCTTTGCAAGCCGTGGCGGGCTCCGATTGGGAAGAGTGGAAGGGTCATTGCACCCGTCTCCCTCGGGGGCCTACCTAGGCTGGAAGGCGTAAACATACATGTGTTAGCACATACATCAACATCATATGACCATCACGAAGGATGGTCCTCCACATATCTGCATAGACAAAGATCAGCACATCACATAGGGAATCCTACCCAAGGCTCGGACTCAAGGGATGACCCGGCGGCTTGGGTCTCGAGTTCATTGAGGGGAATTCATGGCAATGGATTTGGGCGGCATATGAACATGGCTTAGGGTTGTCCCTCCATCCGCCCCTCGTGCACACTTTGCGAGTAGGGTGAAAAGTGTTGGTTGGGACGATCAGAGTAGCCCGCCCGGATGCATAGCCAAGGGGCTATATCCGGGTTGCATCTCCCCAGTTCCGATGGGGCAGGTAGGGATCTCTCCCTCGAGAGATCTACATCCGACTCAAGGTGACTAGAGGGCCCTTTGCCCGTATCGACTTGAACTCAATGGAAGGTCATATTCACCACCTCACGAGTGTCGAGCCCATGCCTTGCCCACACGCAAAGGGTGGCAAGCCATTAGACCTAGTCACAATGATCCCGGCAGCACTAACACACCATAGGGATCGTTCAGAGTCGAACCACGAACCTCCTTATAAGCCCGGTCTGGCCCCTTCACCCACAACCCGGTGTGGCTCTTGTGCACTAAGGCGCAACTTCGATTGTGCTAGAGAGGCTACTCTAGGAGCATCAACTACAAAGCTTTAGGTCTCTACCCCCTTCCCAATACAAGGAGTTCATAGAGATACATCATCCATATACTTCACGAGAGAGAACTAAAGAACTAAATCTAATCTACAACATAGAGTTAGGTTCTTTAGTTAGAATCGCTATCTAGAGATCTAGAGGGGCTGCTATGGGCAATCTAATAGGCTAAAACCTCTTTGATTCAATGACTAAAATAGGGTTTAGACTATCTAATTGGCCAAATACCTGATCCTTGAGAGGCTCCTCGACTTTGAGCTTCGACCATCCTTTGAAACTTTCGAATCTAGAGAAACTAAGGATGCAATTCTCCCGGTCAGTGCGGGATGCGGTTTTGTTTGTTGAGGCAGCCAAAGCGAGTTCTAAAGCCCTAAAATCGAAAATTGGGCTAGTTAGGGTTTCCTACCCTATATAGACAAGGGGTTGGCTAGGGTTTCCAATTATCCCTTTTGGCATGTGGGATAATTGGAAATGGGCCCACTGCCTTTAAGGGCTAGGTGGCCAAATGTGCACACATGGAAATGTGTGCCCATTAATGTGTACATTGGAAAATGTGCACATTAATTGCACCTAAGGGTGTGGCCCACTTGGCATGAAGTGTCCACTTGGAAATGTGTGCCCATATTAATGTGTACATTGGAAAATGTGCACATTAATAGTTGCACATATTTCTGGCAAGTTGACCCCTAGGGCTACTCACCCGACTACACTAAGCGTAGCCACGTCACCGGAGTGGGCGGTACGCTGGACGTGGTAAGCTGATCACGGTATACGTCCTGGGGCGATATCTTTGTGCTGGAACGTCACAACGGGGCCGTTTTTCGCGGCCCCCCCCCCCGGTTCTCCGGGTGTGGGCCGGGTGGGCTGGGACCGGGAATGTCTCCCTCCAAATGGGGGTCTGGGCAAGGGGCTACAAAAGCGGCCATGAAGTTGTATGGTATGGATGGGGATTAAAGAACTAAAGTGCTATGAAGAATGGGAAGATGTTTAAAAGCACAAGCGATGTCCGCCCCTCGGTGGTTGGCACCGGGGGTTTGGGGGTTCAACCCCGTGGGAGGGTTCGATTCCATTTCTTTGTCGGAATGTTTTTGGTATGGGCTTGGTTTGAATGTGCTTTTTGGAATAGGCTTAGATGGGAAAGGACTAACACAAGCGAGAGAGGCCCTACGAGATCCAGCGCGTCGAAGGCATGCTAGGATCTGGAACAAGTCATTGGTAGCGCCATGGGAGGCCTAGAGAGACCGGTGTGTGTGTTGAGAGAGCAAGGAGGAAGATAGGTAGGGAAGGAAGGCTAGAGAGATGAAGCCAGGGAGGAAAATAGGATGTAGAGAGACCGACCGGTGTGTTGAGAGAGAGCAAGGAGGGAAGATAGGTAGGGAAGGAAGGCTAGAGATTGGCGATGTGTGTTGAGAGAGAGCAAGGAGGAAGATAGGTAGGGAAGGAAGGCTAGAGAGATAGAGCAGGGAGGAAAATAGGATGTAAGAAGGCTAGAGAGATTGAGCAGAGAGGAAGAAGGTAAGAGAGGGCTGGAGAGAGAAAGTGAGGTCAGAGAGGGCTAGAGAGAGAAAGTGCTAGGCGCTAGAGAGAGAATGTGCTAGGCGCTAGAGAAACAGCTTTGAATAAACTAAAAAAAAAAAAAAAAAAAAAAAATCCTGCTGCGAGAACAAAGAGAGAAAGTGCTAGGCGCTAGAGAGAGAATGTGCTAGGGCTAGAGAGAGAATGTGCTGACAAAAAAAAAGAAAAAAAAGAAAAAAAAAACACACTGAGAACAAGCAAAAGCATTGCTCCTGGAAAAAAAATCATGAAAAATACATATGCGATTTAGAGATAACAATTAATACATCAGATGAATTACACATCTGAATCGTATTGCAACCTTAATATAAAGTCGTACAGATATATTTTTTGCACCACTTAGAAACATTTGAAATATACATTCTAAAAATATGTCTTAAATGCAAGTTTAATATGTAATAACTTTTGAAACCGCAATTTAAGAATATAGAATAGAATAGAATAGAATAGAGTTTTATCGTCCATGGAGACCAATTGGCCTATGGGACCCAAACAGGAGGCGCAGCAAGCATATTACTGTCCGGGTTAAAAAACCCTTCCCTGCCCTAAAGGGTTGTTTGGGAAAAAAACCGTGACAGGAATAGGTTTGCTATCAAACTGTACAAATACAAATACAAATAGAGACAGAAATATGTATATGTATCAGGTAAGTGCCCGAGGACTGAGCTGATCTCGGCGTTCCATGATCTCTTAAATGTATGAGCCCAACCTCCGTACTGAGCTCGTGCTCAGCATCTCATATAGGGGCTGGCCAGGACGGACCAGCTCAGCATAGCGTATCCGAATGTCATCATATGCCGGACAACTCTGAAGGGTGTAACATTCGTCTTCCACAGCTCCAACCTGGCAGCGTTGACAAAGTCTCTCCTGATGCAGCTCCCCAACCCATCTCCCTGTCTCAATCCAGAGATGGTGTGCATATGTGCGGATAGAGGCAATGGATCTGCACTTTTTCATGGGTAGGTGAGTGCGCATGTAGCATTGCGGGCCCCGTTCCAACATGGGATTTATGTGGCATTGACAATGTGCCGTCTTGACCTGTTCAAGGGTGCTGGCATCCCATAGCGTACTGAGGGAGCATGCGTCAAGGGACTGTCTGAGGCTGCGTCGATCTACCTCCATTTGCACTTGGATGCACCTCTGCTCCTGTTGCCTCCAAAGGGCAACATACTAATTGTTGATCTATGCATTGAAGTTAGGTCAAGTCATTTTGGAAGACTAAGTCAAAGAAGAGCTTGGTAGTCAACATTGATGTGGAGGTCAAAAGATGCTTGTCTCTCAGGTCAACAAGTGCTTAAGCCTAAAAGTTCACAAGAGGTACTTCATTTAAGGTCAAAAGCTTAGTCAAGGATATGCTCTAGAAGAATCTGGGATGTGAAGTTTGAAAGATGCTATTTGAAGTTTGGAAGATAGAGTTTGAAAGACCCCATGGTATATAGTTTCTAATTTTAGCTTTTTGCCTCGCCCCACTACTTCCATCCTTGCACCCTTTGCTCAATATTGTTCTCACACCTATTGTTTACACCTTTGCCATGTTCACTTTGCTATAATTTCCATTTTGCCTATCCCATTTGCCCATTCCCTTTGAATACCACTACATTGCTCATTCAAAACAATTCAAGCTTTTGTTTCAAAGGCATCATACCTCCTTGCATTTTAACTTTTATTCCCCTAATTACCTCTCATAATTTTCTTTGCCTCCATCCCTACTTCATCATGCTCCTATTTGTCTCCTCATGGCATATTCTAGCTTTGCCAAAAGATGCCCAAAAAGATTCTATATCCCTTGCACGTGTGAAGGAATTTTCCCATGGTTGGAAAGCTAAAGCTTCTTTTAAATATTCCATGGAAAATGTCCTTAAACCATGAGCCAAGATTTCTTAAATGCCAAAATACAGCATATTCAAGATATATTCCCTCAAAAATACGGTGACCGTATCGCGGGTAAAACTCGAAAATACTGCCGACGAACCCTAAAAATGGAAACTCAGCTCGAATCATGCCATCCTGCGATCCATTTACTCTGGCATCACCCTATTCTTGGATTCCAGAATCTAAGCAATAATTTAAGCCTAAACTCACTACCTGAAATTACTGGAATCAAATTTCGAAACTATATACAGGGGAAACAACCATAACACTTTTTGAAGGCCCAGACGCGCTCAAATTCGACATTGATCAATGCTAAACATGATCTGAAGAGTTCTTGAAGTCCCTGTGCACTCCTCGATTAGATTTGCAAAGACCTGATTGATATTATCGTCTAAAATTATTCTATGACCTATGATTGATATTTTACAGTATTTGAAGTCCTGACACATCATTATCTATTATTACTATGATCTACTTATCTTCATATCAATGAAAAGTGACTGCCAAGTTGACAAATCTGCTTCTAATATCATTTCTAGCAATTTCTTATATTATACAGTAAATTCTCGAGTGTTCCAAAGTGTTAACTGGCCTAGTTGCCATTCATCCTTGGATCATTTGGGAACTATATGCTTTGAAAAAACCAAAAAATATCGTCTGTAGCTCGACTTAGAAAATTCAACATTCTGTTTTGACTATTCTTGACTGTATTTTGCCAAATCCAATTGCAAAAATATTTCCAGATCTCCAAATGGAACTTTGACTGCATGTCTCCATTCCTCATCATCATGGTGATACAATTGCTTTGAAATTTCTCAAAAATATGCTCAGCAACTCCAAATCTCTTTTCCTGATCAATGTTTCACAGTTTGACCTCTATTGACCAAGTTTTGACCTCACTTTGAACTCAAATATCTCTCAGATTTTTTAGTCTGACTTGATCAGGAACTTCATCGTTGGATTCTCATAACTTTTTTGTGCTAATCTGGGGCAGCTGACTCAGAAAATCAATCCATTCTCGATCGCTACAGCCATTTGAGTAAAGACTTCATTTCCTAGAAATGGGAAAGGTATGAAACTTTGAGTTTTTGAACTTTTCTCTGGATTTATCTTTTGTACAGACTGATCACCTTAAGTGATCTGGAGGTTCTAACCCCAATTTGAGTGTAAGCTCAAGTTGGTTCTTTGTGGTTGACCTTTAAAGCCAGGTTGGGGGTCAACATCTTGGAGGTTCTACCGAGATCCTCCTGGATCTCGGAACTCATGGCTCCAAAAGAAAAATTTCCAGCAGAACAAGAACCATTTGAGGATATTGATGCATCAAATCATTGCAGAGAAAGGCCATTGCCCTCAAGTTTCTCAACTAGTCTGCTTCATAATCTATCATATCAGTTTGAATTGAATGTCCCCGTTCCCTTGCCTACTTTTGATTCCAGTATGAGTGCTAACAACTTCTTGAGAATATTTGAAGATTACTATAGGGATTATGGTTTTAAAAAAGGGTGCAAGCTTTCAGAATTTGAAAAGTGCTTCAAAGAAGAGAGTGAGGCTGATGCTTGGTTAACTTATGAGAAGTTAATGGGGACCACCTCATGGGATGAGCTTGTCAAGAAGTTCTTGGATAGGTTTGGTAAGTTGGCTGCCCCAAAAGATTTGGCTAATGAATTGCAAAGTTTTTCTATACATGCAAGGGAAAGTGTGAATCAGTACAAAGAGAGATTTAGTACATACATGAGCAGGTGCCAAAGAGGTCAAGTCACAATTCCAACCCTTTTTTTAGTCACTGCTTTCATCAATGGTTTGGAAAGAAGACCAGATATCCAAAGGAGCTGCTCAAGATCCAAGCTGCTGAAGGTTTTGACTCTATATACAAAGTTTTTGCCAAAACCACTGACCTTACTCAGATGCTTTCTACTTTGCCTGACAAACATCATGTTTCCTATCATAATCATGATCCTTTCTATCCTGATGCCACTGATGCACAGTATGACCATCACCCTCCCATTCCAGTATATGCTATACAGAAGGATAAGAGGAAACCTAAAGAGGAGGAACCTGATTCTCAAGTTGCAGAAGTTAAGGCAGATCTATCTAAAGTCACTGAAGCTTTAGCAACAGTAACCAAACAACTGGTTGAGCCTAAGGCTACAAGAACAGGTAGAACTTATCCTGAATGTATTCATTGCAATAGGAACACACATCCAGCAGAAATTTGCTATTGGCAAGTGTGTCCCAAATGCAATAGAAAAGGTCACTTTGGAAGGGAATGTCCTATTTGTACTTTTTGTAAAGAAATTGGCCATACTGATGTCAAATGTGTTGTTAAGGAATACCTTGCTAAGCAGAAAAGGGAAAAGAGGCCAGAACCCAAACCTTCTGTGAGGTTTGCTGAACCAAGTACTTCTATAAGGTTTATTCAGGCTACAGAGGTTCTCAAAGCTGAAGAGGTTATGGTAGTGCAAACCAGAAGTATGAATGAGGCCAATGTACATGCTGAATCAAGTAGGCCTCCTACTACCAGGACTTCATTTCCTCCACCACCTGTTGCAGAATCACCTACTCAAGTAATAGCTCCACCTCCACAGCAAAAATATGGTCTCGGGGTGAAAGCATGTTGTAGTGGAACAAAAATGTGCATTTTAGCACCACATTTTTGGGTGCTAAGTGTGGTGGGAACTACCGAATTTGTAGTGGGAGAGGCAGTTATTTTTTCAAAAATACACATGATTACTTATTCAAAATTTTGTCCTTTCCGGTCTTATTCGGGCTTATTCAAAGAATGTACACGATCATTTTCCCTCAAAAACTTCGATCACGCTTCCTTAATCCGGCAAGACCATTTTCGATTTCAATTTTCATTTTCCCTCAAAAACTCGATCCGCTCCCTTAATCAAAGCAAGACCATTTCTGATTTTACGGCAAGAAGATCGATCCGCGAAATGGCTCGATCATACCGGACTTGAATGCCGCAGGATACACCTACAAGGAAATGTACAGGGCAAGAAAAGCATTACGCCACACAAGAAGAAATCGAGTCTGTTTTGGGGACCCAGAAAGTATTAGGAAAATCCACTTACGTGGTGGGTTGCATTCTAGATTGGGGATGCCCATGATTCTCTGTTGTTTAGAATATTGTTTTGTTTCATCATGCGAGGTTGAAGAATCGAGCAAGGAGAGGTATAATGAATATATGTGCCTTTACAAAAAATCCCAAAGAGGAAGTGTGCCTAGGGAGGCATGGCCTCCTGAGACTATGGTTTGCGTATTACCTTCACACAAAAGGAAAAGAAATAAAGCTGGTTTGAGTTTAAAGCAGCAGATTAAGAGAAAAGAGTCTGAAGCCTCTCCATCCCAACGTAAATAGTGAGGAAGCAGAGCAACATGCCACAGATGATGCTTCCTCTCTTGAAATGACTAGGCCACAATTCAAGCCTCCTCAAAGGCGTAAGAAGAATCTCGGGGAAAATCCGAAAAAATAGGTACTTTTCAACCCTCTTCTTACGGAACCACCATATGATGCAATTTAATATTGGGCTGTTATTTTCCAAAGCAAGGTCTAGCAAGCTTGAACAATCAGGTACACCACTTACTTCTTCATTTGGGTGTGTTGTAAGTTATGTGTAGGGAATTTGTGCTGCTAGTTTTGAGTTGTGGTGGATAATTTCAGTTCACGGTAGTATGTAGCTCCAAATGTGTTACAGGACAGTCATATGGTGCCAATTATATGTTAAGAATAGTGTCACATATGTTAAGAATGTAGTTTGTAGCATATGTAGTGTCACATATAGTACCAAACGTGGTACCTTATCTGAATAGTGAATTGGCTTTCATATGTTTCTATACTTAGTGTCATATGTGATGTTAGATATGGTGATACTTGTGAATGGTGGATTATGCGCCATATGTGGTGCCAAGCTTTGCGCTAAATATTGCACCACGCTATACGCCACATATGGGGTGGTGGATGCTGCTTAGGATGTGGTGCCTTACGTGCATTGTGGTGCCACATGTGGTGTCAATGTGGCACCACTATGGATCCACATTTTGCACCACATGTGGTGTCTTTGGCGCCATTTGTGATGCGCAGTAATGGATTGCCATATGTGGTGCCTTGGGTGCATTGTGGTGCCATATGTGGTGTGGCATGTGGCACCGGTTTGGTGCCACATGCCACACCACATGTGGTGAATAAGCGCCATTTGTGGTGCAAAGTTTGTCATGATGGAATTTGTGGTGTGTAAAGTGGTGCTGTTGTATCATGTGGTACTAACCTTGGATTACTTTCGGTTGAATTCAACAGGGACAGCGGGAGAATGGATCAACTCTACAAGATCGAAGTGATTCAGTGTAAGGCAAGGTTGCAAACTTGTGATCAAAGACTGCAGGTGCTACAAATGAAGGTTCAGCAACTTGAGTTCCAGACCGAGAAGATGAATAAAGATTTAAAAAATGGGAAGGAATGATTAAGGATAAACCAAGTCGCGAGGCGGTATTAGGGCTATATGCCAAGATCGTAGGTGAGCTGGAAGGAACTATTACCGAACTTGGCGGACAAAAATCGAGGAGCTTAATCTGGCGTCGGCCGGGAAAAGCGGAACATGACATTGAAAGTCTTTGGAACCAAGGTTAGAGAGGTTTACGTCTTGCAAGGACCGTCTTCCTTTATTTGTCTTGGATCCACTACTTCCGGACCTTGATAAGGTGAAGATTATGGTAGTGGTGGCTGTCCATGCGGTGTGGCAAGATCCTCCGGTGGATGGGGAAACCACTACCAACTTTGATTCTTGAATGGGTCACCAATACCATCTTCCATGTCGCTTTCGGCCTCTTGAGGTACTTCATAACAAAATTCCTGAAGTGCTTAGTATAATTGTATTCTCATTGACAAATTTGCGTTCACTTTGCAGGATTTGTAATCACTGTTGCATTGAGAATTGCTGTCATGAATTTTCTACAGCATGGGTACAAGCCTTAGGTGTGAGTATGGAGGATCAAAAGCAACTTCAAACTCTTGAGGCACTTACGGTGAGCACTTATAGGTAGCTTAGTTTACATGCTAAGGGCCTGATGTAAGGGACAGATGCCAATTAGGATTAGTGGACTTCCTAATCTTTCACCCTGGCTTAGTCTCTTTCATTTGTCCTGTTTGCTATATCTAATTTGCCCCCTAGGATGAGGTCGCTCACTCATTTTAGGTGGCGAATTAGATACAGCAAGCAGGAAACTCGAAAAGGGAGTAAGCCCGACATAAAACAAGATAGCAGTCTTTCATCCTGGCTTAGTCTCTTCCATCCTGGCTGGCTTAGTCTCTTTTGCTTCTCCTGTTTTGTGTATCTAAAGTGCCCCCTGGGATGAGATCGCTCGCTCATTTTAGTGGACACTTTAGATATATAAATTCAGGAACATCGTAAAGAGAGTAAAAAAGTCTGGAGCTTAGTTAAAAAAACCAAAGCATAGTTACAATCAATTGTGATTCAATTCGGTTTTTGCGAGCATGGTGCGTTTACTAATTCAGGTCTAGCTGTTTCATCTTGGTGGCAATGATTTTGTGAGTCCATATAGCACATAAAAAAGGGAATTATTTTCTACCCTCAAAGGTAACCAAGTCTTGTTTGATGCAATTGGGATATGTAGCTTACTTCTTCATCCCTACTTTGTAGATATAGAGGTACAATGTGGTGGGTTTAGGGGACAAGACACTCACACCCCTTCGAAAGCATTAGACACAGGATAGAAACTTCGGGCAAATCAGAAGATGCATCGAGGTTACGTGAAGTCGGACAAATCGGTAGATGTCAACAAATCAGTAGGTGCATCAAGTCAAGCTCCGATGGGTGCTCAAGCGGACAACAATCTGCCAGATCGGCCAGATGCATTGATCATGCTCCACACATCCGCCAAATCAGCAGATGCATCGGGTTATGATCTGAACAAATCGTTCGGTGAATGTAAGTCACAAGGTAACTTCCAACCTTTTGTACTGTCTTCTTTTTAATTTGACCCATATAGTTATTGAATGCATTTAAATTTTTGTATTTGGAAGTGTCTCGGAGAAAAAGCAAGAGCGAATTCCAAGCAAAAGACACCTCCAAGACATTACGAAGCGAAGTTTCCAGCCCACTTGCGAAGAGATCTTTGAGCAGAAGTTTCCGACCACCGCACCAAGAAATGCTGGCGCGAAGTTTCCAGCCACTGCACCAACTCGTCCATGAGAAGACTACAAGGTTAAGCCCAATCCGCTTGTTTTTACTACAATGGAGTTCGGGTAGAAGCTATGACAAAGTGAGTTAAACTACCCAGCTTGCCAAAGAAGATGATGTTAAGTTGATCACTTAACAGATTCAAGTGGGTAGTAACTAGACCAGTGGGCGAGTTCATAGATTGGTGCGGTCGGAATTTTCATATAGCACTTTGGTCCAACTGCGAGGGCTCAAAACTTGAGAATCATAGTTAAGGGAGCATTGATGAAACACAAGGACAAATTCAAGTTCATATGGAGTCGAGGATCGATTGTACCAACACAAATTTATTTAACGATAAAAGCCAATTTTTTGAAGCACATGAAAAAGGTCTCGACAATTTCCAGGTTTCACAAAGAGAACGTGCTTCTCATTGATGACGGCCAGAGATACAAAGGGTATCTCAATCGCCAAACACCATGATCTGGGTCCAAGCATTTGGAGCCCTAATAGAGTAGATGGCAATTTCCTCATGAATGATCTAAAGGTTTGGCTTGAGGGGGTTCTTTGAAAGCGGGGAATGTGCAAAGTTATGTCGAAAACAACAAAATCTTTGAATATGTTTGACTTTGAGAGTCAAATTTGTATTAATATGATGAAAAAACATAGAACTAAAGCCTAGAAATAGTATTATTGTGTATATGATGTAACCTCTCTTGACTTTTTAATATAAACAAAGTTTTACTTCAATTGTTCATTTCTTGGCTATTTCAATGTTCCTCAAGGTTTTCAATGATCTTCCATTTGCTGAATGTAAACTTACACCACAAAGCCACGAGGGCTGCGGTGTTAAGAGCGCTTGTAGGCGAGAACACTTGCCACTTGAAGTGTTTAAAGGGATGACGAGGGAGCCTCTTGTGCTTGATCAAGAGGCAATCAGAATATTGGAGAAAAGTAGGGATTGGTTCAGTCCTTTTCTTCATGAGGTTAGTAATTTAATATAAACAACTCAGATTTGAAGTCTTCTGTTGTTTCTTAAATCATCTTGTTTTACCAGACCTTGGACTTTGGCAGATGTATGCACCAATTCTGCATCAAGCATGACATGGAACAGAGGTTCCATTTCATGGATCCGCTCATTTACACATTACTGTCGAACGAGCTTGCTTCAAAGGACAAACTGTTGAACCCTCAACTTGCAATTTCGGAATGTACCATTCGCGCCAAAGATGTTATCAAAAGACTGGTGTATGTCATTGTAGGTCTTGGAGGTCAGCCAGTTAAATGTCAGCCAGGTATGTACCATTTTGACAGGCTAGAAATGTACAAGGGCTCCGAGCCTGTCATGAGTTTTGTTGAGGATGCAAACACAAAATTCCCAAGCACCATAAAGCTGCGCCACAAGAAAATTACAAGTTCCCCCCACTCGGTCGATTCTTTGGTCGTGGTGGTCCGCTATATGTGTCTTTGTAAAGAAAGTTGTGGCTGCAGCAATGCGAGACTTGGACATACTATCCCAATGCAAGGTGAGTTCGTAAATTTGAAGGTATTACTCATCCAATGTGAGGCCTGATATGTTTGTTGCAGGGTGTACCAATTTCTAGTGGCGAGCTGTTGGACACGCGCAGAATGATGATTGATGTTGTGAAGCCGATTCTTTGTAGTAATGAAGCTGAGGTTGACAGATCAATAGATCTTTACTTGTAATCACATGTTTGTATTATTGTAACCAAAGAGGTTATTCTTGTAACCTATTCTTTCATTGACACTCTAATGTACATTGTTGTATACTATTGTATACAATAGACTTTCTGGTGACGACGAGCAACACTGGTGGAGTTCAAATCTCGAGGAAGAAATTGATGTATTCAAAGATTCATGACAATGTGGTGATACATGTCGTGATAGATGTGGTGATGCAAATGGTGCATGTGGTGAATCATGTGGTGCATTTGGTGAACCATGTGGTGAATCATGTGGTGAATCATAGGTGGCATGTTGGAGCTTACGTGGCATGTTGGAGCCTAGGTGGCATGTTTGAGCCACCTTGGCATGTTTGAGCCTAGGTGGCATATTTGAGCCACCTTGGCATGCTTGAGCCTTTACATGACCTTTGTTACATGTTTGACTTTCATTGACCAACATGTTTGGTGATGCAAATGGTGCATGTGGTGAATCATGTGGTGCATTTGGTGAATCATGTGGTGAATCATAGGTGGCATGTTGGAGCTTACGTGGCATGTTGGAGCCTAGGTGGCATGTTTGAGCCTAGGTGGCATATTTGAGCCACCTTGGCATGCTTGAGCCTTTACATGACCTTTGTTACATGTTTGACTTTCATTGACCAACATGTTTGGTGATGCAAATGGTGCATGTGGTGAATCATGTGGTGCATTTGGTGAATCGTGTGGTGAATCATAGGTGGCATGTTGGAGCTTACGTGGCATGTTGGAGCCTAGGTGGCATGTTTGAGCCACCTTGGCATGTTGGAGCCTAGGTGGCATATTTGAGCCACCTTGGCATGTTGGAGCCTAGGTGGCATATTTGAGCCACCTTGGCATGCTTGAGCCTTTACATGTTTCATTGACCAACATGTTTGGTGAAGCGTAAGTAAACAATTGAAGTCAACAATCAATTTACACTAGCTAATTATAACTAAAATTACTAAACAAGTAGCCAACATAATATGATTGGCGTCCAAAAAAGAATGGCCATTTTCAGGATAGATATATATATATATATATATTTTTTTTTAGAAAATAAAATTATGGTCATTACGAGGTAATTATTCGTATCCTACCAAATCATTACGATTAAGATACTAATGGTACGAAATCCTAAAATCGTAGCCTACGAAAGAAATTAATTTCACATTTGACCTTTATAGGCTATGGTCATGAGGGAGAAGCATCGTCCAATTCTCCCAAACAGAATGCCGAAGCGCTGCCGCTCCCGCTCCCGCTCTGCTTCCCCTGCCCCTGGCCCTTCCAAGCGCCGGTCCTTAATTTCCTTACCTTTGCCAGAGCTCTTCGCGAGTTATGGCATAGGTTCTTGGATAATTCCTTTGCATGAGCCCAAAGAAGACCACGAAGAAATTGTCGAGACCAATTCTGTTGAAAGCCCCGAGCAGCAGCCTGAATCTGGCGGCTCGATTCCAAAGCTACGAATACTCTCTTTCTGAGCTTTCAGAAGAGGTAGATTCTTCAGAATTCGATTCCTCTGACGTGGATTCTTCCGAGGAGCAGCAGTATGATTCAGAATGTAATGGCCTTAGTGCCTTTCTTTGTAATGACCCTTCTGTGAAACAGGCCTTAGTGCCTTTGAAATGTAATGGCTGTGCCGACCCTTCTGTAATACAGGCCTTAGTGCCTATTGTAATATATGATGGCCTTGTGCCTTTTTGAAAATTTCTGGTTTTGTTTTCTGTTTTAATCAATTGGTTTTGTAATACCTTTTTATTATGCCTTCAGTTTAATCCAGGCCTTGTGCCTTTTGTTTAATCCAGGCCTTAGTGCCTTTAATTGTAATGGCCTTGTGCTGACTGTAATCCAGGCCTTGTGCCTTCTGTAATCCAGGCATTAGTGCCTTCTTTAATGTGGATGATGGCCTTGTGGTTTTGTTATACCTTGTGCCTTGTGTAAATTTGTGCCTTGTGTCTTTTTCTAATTCTGTTGTACTTACATGTTTTACCTTGGTTTTGTTATACCTTGTACTTAGATGTTTTACCTTGTAAATTGGCCTCAGTGCCCTGTCTGTATACCAGCAATTTAAAATACTATGAAACACCAACAATTGAAATTGATTGAAATTTGGAGAAGCATCTATGATCTGCACACTAACACAATATGGTAACCAGCTCAGCAAATAGGAAAATATGAGATGGGTGGCTCGGGTTCAAAAGAAATAGAGTTCAAAAGAAACTGAAAAGAAAAACACAGAATTCCCTGAAGCAAAAGTTAGTGGCCTTGCAAGAATCTTTGCACAAAGCAGAGCTTAATAAATTTTGGCCTCATATCAATTCAGGGATCTAATTTGGGATCCATATATTGCTGTCACCAAAATCAGTCAAGATACTATCAGGAATCTGAGAGCCATTCCATTTTCTGACCGGGTCAAAAAATGGTCAATGCCCCTGGCTGATTATGGTGAAATCTGTGGTGAAAGCCGTGGTGAAAAATGTGGTGATACAAACGTTGTTTTTATATTTCAAAGGGAGAAAAATACATATGGAAATCTACCATATCTAGCATAATCACAGGGGGTCTTTTTTGTGTTTTTGTACGATATTCACAAAGGTTTTCCTATGATTTTATTGCCGTATTCATCCAGGTGTACTGAACAGTATTTCTAGAGTGCCGCTTATCTTGGCCATTCATTTTTTTTGAGAAGCAGCATCGTATGGTCACGATTAAAGTTATAATGTTTTTTTTATTAGGTTTTTTTAAGAAGAGCTCGAATTGGGCATGCACGCATCGAACCCTTGTATTTAGGGTTTCTGTGCTTTCCTTTGCTGCCTTGTGCTCTTCAAGAATCGCGGATGAGTTAAGTTAGGGTACACTTCGGCTGCTCCAAAACTTGGATTTTTCTCACGGATGTAGATAAGGGCCCCAATATCTTGTTCTCGGCTGCCTCCAGAGCTCGCAAACAAGTTTCTCCCAAGTTTCTAAGGGTTTTTTTCCATGGAAGGCAGCTCCTGCGCAAATCCTTCCAGCTCACTCTGAACCAATTTAGCAATTTCGAACCAGGTATTCCAGTGAGCCTTCAACTTAGGGTTCCGGATTTGTCATCTGTTTAATGGCAACAGGCAACACCAAAGCAAGTGGCAGTAATGGCAGCAAAAACGCCCCGATCTGAAGGTCTTTACTGAGAAACCCTTTGTATCCAGTTTCTAGGCATCCCAGGCAAGTCGTTTTTGTATTTTAATCCAGGAACAGCTTAGGTCTAGCATCCATTTCGTTTTTCAAATCTCTTCTTCCTACTGTACTGTAACATAATGCTAGATATTATAAAACACAGCAGAAACAATGTGTATAATATATTCTTATTGTGCAGGCAAACATCACACCTACAATTGCCACAAACAAGCTGATCGTTTATGCCATGAGAAAACAAGCATGTCGGATATGCTTAGTTGCAGATTTGGTTATTTAGGCGCCCAAAAAGCCCTGGGCCTGCATTTCGGCATGTCAATATACTTGTTGGTGACAGGCTCAGGTCAATAAAAACAGGGCAAAAAAGGCCTTTCGAATCTGTTTGCATTTTTGGCACAAAAGCTGGCATTATTGAGGATTAGTTTTTCCAGCTAATGATCAAATCTATATAATCAGAAGATATAGGTTTTTATGTGTATATGGGGATTGGCTCAAGCAGCAACAGAAGAAGGCAGCAGAATTATTCTTATATGAGGCCACCAATATAACCAACACCTTGGCCTCCTGTTTCTTCATGCTATGGCAATCCTCATGAGGCATACCATGCTCTTCCATCTCCTTAACAACCTGGCCCTCAAGTTTAAAGGCTGAGATCAAATCTCAGCCGTTGGTTGCAAGAGTGTTACCCACCAGTAACACACTAAAAATGGCTTTAATTTTGTTGGTACCATCTGATTTAAATTTGCATGTAGCAGCAGAGGCAGGCAAAGACTCCAAGTACGCATATCCAGGTTCTACGCTGCCGCAAAATTGTGTAGCACAAACTTTCGGTACAAATTTGAAGCACCAAACAGGGATGATGCAAGGTTCGATGCAAGCTTCAGGTGCAAGGCTCAGGTTGAGACCATCTTTGCCATAGGCCAGTGGATTTTGTGGATAATGTGTAATAGTCATAATACACCGCTAGAATTTCTATGGATCCAAGAAATAATGCGGGGAAAGTGAGAAGGCGTAAATTAAGACATGATTTGGGAGTGCATGCTCAAAAGAATCACAACTATGACCCATTTGGAACATATGCTTAGGATCAAACTTGTGGTATTTCTTCATGGTTAAACACTTGCCAATGTTTTCCTCCTTAAACATTTTGTTACATTGTAGCTCATATTTCATATTCATGTTGCATAAATTGGGTTTCGAGTTCCATGCAATGACTTCATTTCTATAATTTATACATTCATGATTTGTTCAACTACGACATCAAAGATTCTTAGGCCATCAAAGTTTAACTATTTTTCTTCTTTCAGGGACCCGAATGTTGTTTTATATTGTTATGTTTTCTTCTCTTATGGCTGAAGGGCCCAAAATTTTTTTTCTTATATACATATAACAACCACCACATAAATACCATTAACATTAATGAGCACAAACCATTACATTTAAGATGTTAAAATTAAAATCCCCTTAGACCCCCTTTGGTTTGGGTGCATATTCACACGGGGGGGTCACGTAGGGCAGCGAGAGCCCTTAAATTATATTATACACGTATCAAATTCACACCTTATAGTACATTAACTGAAATCTTATAGTATTTTGCACACCTAAGTATACAGTATACAAAAATTCATACAAGGATACCCCACAAACGAGGAACGCTATCTACGGTCCACATCAAGGAATATAAGGCATATATGCCCATCCGAAGGCTCTCGTTGCCCGGAGTGACCCCCCGTGTGAATATGCACCCAAACCAAAGGGGGTCTAAGGGGGATTTTAATTTTAACATCTTAAATGTAATGGTTTGTGCTCATTAATGTTAATGGTATTTATGTGGTGGTTGTTATATGTATATAAGAAAAAAAAATTTTTGGGCCCTTCGGGCCATAAGAGAAGAAAACATAACAATATAAAACAACATTCGGGTCCTGAAAGAAGAAAACATAGTTAAACTTTGATGGCCTAAGAATCTTTGATGTCGTAGTTGAACAAATCATGAATGTATAAATTATAGAAATGAAGTCATTGCATGGAACTCGAAACCCAATTTATGCAACATGAATATGAAATATGAGCTACAATGTAACAAAATGTTTAAGGAGGAAAACATTGGCAAGTGTTTAACCATGAAGAAATACCACAAGTTTGATCCTAAGCATATGTTCCATACCCGGTAGAATAGTTCATACATCTTATGCAATGAAGTATGCAGAAAAATCAGGGAAAACTATAACCCTGAGCTGTTTTGAAGAGGTTAATGATGACATACAGTTACTGGGCCTCAATCAGATCCTGCATTGTGAGATCTGTAACTCTTCTTCTTCCAAGTATATTCAAGATTTCATCAAGTGTTTCTGCTGAATAGTTGGTGTAATCCAGCAACACTAAAACATGAGCTTCTCGTTTCTGCTCCCACTTATGATACAGATTCATAAAGTATTGTCTCAGGTTGTTGTGTCTCCATGCATCTGGCCTGTTGAGCACCTTTTTAATGGCTGAAGCATGGATCATTTCCTGCTTTAGTTGGATGAACATATCCTCTTCCTCAAGCATGGGGAGAGCTGAGAACTCATCCTCAGAATCATACACCACCCCCAGAACCCTGTCGGCTGCACCAGCTCTGTTAAGTCTCCTGACTGCATCTGTGTAAACAACATCATCTGTGTAAAACAACATCTACTACAAAGAAAGGCAACCGCCTATCACTGCCTTGGCTTCTAATTCTTTAAGCCCATCAGGAATTAACCTATGTTTTAAGCCTAGAATACCTCGGAATTTATGGGTCCTCCGCTCCTCTAATATCCGCCTCTGTTCCTGATTTATTTGCTCCAGTATAGGTTCTACCGATTCATTCGCATTTGAACCGCGAAATTGTTTGTGCTCGTGTTCTTCTTACATTTTCTTCCGCCATAGCTGGATTGGGATAAGCCAATGTCTGCATGCAAAACTAGATTTATGGTTTCCCCCAATGCTTCTGCACAGCCAGCTTTTGAATGATTGACCTTGCATTTGATGTGACAGATTTCCAATGATTCTCTGTCCCATTCTGTTCATCCTTAATGTAATTTTTCTGTGTGTCACTTTCACCGCCAATTAAGTGGTGAGAGATTGAAGAGTGAAGATTTATATTAAACATATAAAATGATTACATAAGGTTACATTTCAGATTACAAGCCAGGATTTCTATTAAACATTTCAGATTACATGAGCAACAAAATTTTTTATATACACTTGCTTTCATTCTTGTGCGTCTATCAAAAAGAGATCTGGGTCCAGCTCCTCCTCGTCATCTTCTATGACCACCAGATCAGTGGCCACCGGGTCAGCTTGCCAGCCTATATCATCCCATTCTGGAGGGAAAGCAAAAAACCATAATGGTGCAGTGTTACCAAACAGAATAGCAGCTTCTCCATGTGTATCCTGCAAGCCCTTGTGATGATAGAACATATCCCTGAAGTGAAGGAATTGTTCCTCTGTAAACAACCTATCATAACAAAAGCAGAACCTGTCTAGCGTAAAGGCTTGGTAGCCATTAAGCAGAAAAGGTTTCAACCTTTGCAGATCCTGGTCAATAGTAGAAGGAATAGGCCAAAGATGCTAGTGTGTAAAAATTTCAGTGGAAGCAGAGAAAATTGAGAGATCTGGAAGGTTTGGTGTACAATTCATCCTCCTGGTGAGAGTTTTCAACATTTCAGTGGTCATATTCTCATCCGGTGAATAGAGAAATTTCTGTTGCCTGAGAATGTCCATCCATTCTGCATGGGTGAAAATCGGGACAACACGCCTAGGTATCATGGGCTCTTCTTCTCTGGTGACATTGTCCCATTCCGGAGTGCCATCGTTTTGCAGGATCCAAGAGGTGAAGTTGGCCATGTCTGCTGAAGTAGCTGCTGTAAACTGTAAACTATAAACTATAAACTCGGTCGGGAGCAAGAAGAATGGCACCTCGGGCCTTTTGGGTTGCCCGAGGTCATTAATTTCTGCCATCCCATAATGATTTTTGCCCGAGGTACGGCTGTCAGCCAAAGGATGATGAGAGGAATTGATGGGACCGAGAGAATTTAAGGAAAAGGAAAGCATTTCAGTGGAAAAGCTGTTCAGAAGGATCTCTGTCTCGGGGGAAGAGACAGAAAGTGAAACACGTGGTGAGACATGTGGTGAAACATGTGGTGACACATGTGGTGAAATTTATGGCGAAATTTATGGCCCGTCAGCCCTAAATTCAAATTCTCTTTCGCTCCTTCACAATTTCATGCTCCTTCCTGCTGCTCAAAGGGACGCTCTACTCTCACAGTTAAGTGCATTCCATCTCGATCCCAAGATCCTCTGTCAAAAGATATGAACCACTTCAGCTACTTTGCTCCAAACTGGGATACACTCTCTCTGGATCAAAGAGGATCTCAAACTCTGCCAAGATTGGATGCTAATGGTGTACCAGTTCCTCTATTTCCGAGACCAGCTGGGCCGAGCATCTCGGACGAGCAATTTGCCTCAGATTTTGAATACCAACAATCCAGAGTCCCCACAAACATACAGCTATTCAAAGATTACATGAGGAACCTTAGCATAGACATTGGAACTTCAGTGGAACCTGCAGAATATAGATTGTTCCCGGAGGCGTAGATTGGTACCACGATATTCAATACACTCATGACATGTGGACAGCACGATTAGGGGCATCACAGATATAGATATAATTGATATCCCTGATGATGAACTAGAATGGGCTATAGAATTCTGCAGAGGCACATATCTTATGCATCAAATATGGTGGTTCATGGAAGCAGAAGAATGACAGATCAGCAGTTTGAGTACTACAGGGAATGCTATTATCATCACAGGTGCCTGGCAGATGCATATGGCACTTTGATAATTTTGATGTCCACTACCAATGCAGACAGGGTGATTACTGAGCTAAACTGGGGAAATGGCAACACTCTTATACTTCAGCCTAATTTCCGAGCTCACCATGAATTCCTAAACACCTACCATTTCCACACAAATCACCCCACTCTTCCACATCATTGACTTGCACCTCTCCCTTTTTTGACAAGAAACAGATCTGCATATCTTATTAACATCTACATCTTTTCTGCAGGATTTGGTCTGCTCACTCTGTTGCAGCATAACACATATCACAACTACTACTGTTATTATAAAACATTGCTATGTGCTTTCAACAGCACCTACTTCATTTGTATTTATTTGCATGCTTTATCATGAGTAGCCTACCTATAAAGGCTCACTCATTATGTTGTACCTTTTTCTATAATTAATGAAAAAAACCCCATTCACTCAAAAAAAAAAAAAAAAAAATACAATTGAGCATGGAATTGAGTTTCTTATATTATTCCCAAACAAGGCAAGACACAACAACATATATTCAAAATTTCTGAATCATTTCCTAACCTGTAAGAATGTGTTCAACTATTCTTCATCAGACATGCTATCTTCATCAGATAAAACCTCGGGCAAGTTTTCTAGAATCTTTTCCTCATCTCACTTTGGTCTAGCTCAGAAAACAGTTCGAGCACCTTTCTTGATCTGGCTGCATGGGAACTTCGAATAGCACAAATTTGAGTAGAGAATACAAGTGACTTTGGTTCGTTTGTCAACAACTCATACATCACCTTTGACCGAGGCTTCTTTCTATAGTAAATGCCCTCCACAACGGTTTCACCTCTCATAAACAAGTTTCCGTTCTGCTTGAAGTCATTTTCAACTTCAAATTTTGGCTTGGTGCATAGCAACATCAGAATCCTCCTCATTCCCTTTAGGTGCGAAGAAGCGCAAAAGTGTCTCCTTCTCTAAGTGCTTCGCAAGTACATTTGCCAAGGTTGAGTATAGTGGCACGGTAGACTTGCGGGTCTCTTCCACATCCGCATGAACATTGGAGGATGGTTCAACGACTACAAGGTTCCATTCATCTACATACAATTTGTTCTCACACATGTCCCATTTTCCATCCAAACAATTCTTTTAAAAACATGATAGCTTTACGGTATGTAGGCGTGTTGGATTTCTGTCTTGAATCTATGGATTTGAATGAATTTGCCACGGTTTTCAAATTGTCTACGCACCCCAAGCCTTTTTTTGTTGATATCCTCGGGTTTTATTTCCCGGAAGTATCTCAGAACTTTTCTTCCATTTTCAGTCCACTCGGATGTACCACATTGAAATTGTTTTCTCGCAATTTTCACCACATCATGGGCATTATCTAGTTTAATGTCGGGATGTTTAATTTTGTAGACCTCGTATCCATCTTTTCAATTCTTTGCCTTCCCATCATGTTCACCTTTTCCATGGTTTGATCCAAAGAAGTTCCACATCATGTTGACCTCGTATCCAACTGTACCTTCCAACAAAATAAAATGATCGGCTGCTTTGAATTGTGATGCAAAGACCATCCGAAAATACATAGTGTTATTCGGGGACATTGCCTTTACGCTTTAAGTACTCAAAATGTTTCATAAAACAATGTTGAACAAAAAGTGTGTCATGTTCCCTATCATCAGGACACATAGTAGTGTATGGTGTCTGTCGTGGATCAACGATAGGTTATTTGAACAAATATAGTTATCTCGGTTGTTGACCCGGTAGCATGGGTGAACTTCATTACGCTCCTTAAAAGTATAATTTCTCTGCGAAGTCAACCACGGATAGGTAAGCATCTCCGGGCAAGTTATCAAGGAGTTCTTTGTCTTGGCACACTTTTGCCACTTATATCGAAGTTGTGTAAAGGAAATTTTGGAAGCTTCTCCAACATTTTGTTCACCAGTGGAAGACTTGCGGTTTCATTGTGTTGGTGAGCGAGCTTAGACTTCTTGCTGCCATCTCTCGAATCTGGTTTTTTCATAGTCTAGGTATTCCCACTTCACCATGCCACTATCACTAGATTGTTCATGTGGGCGGATAGGGAACTTCTTAATCCCACACTCTTTACACTCACCCGTAATGCATTCCCTCTTATGGTAAGGTTGGAAGCTAGTTTTCTCACATAAGATTCCCCGCCACGGACTTCTTGTGCTACTTATTTTGTATTCAGGGCATTGCATTCACCATATATGTCGACCGCAAAAGTCGACAAGTGCATTTGCTGACTTTTTTGGGTGCTTAGTTCTCATACTATTGAAGCCATCTATTAGCATCGCATTCTAACATTGTATATCTGGCGACAACTATTGAAGTCCTTTAATTTTACAACAAACCATGGTTTTGACTTTTCAAACATCCTCTGTTTGATCATAACACTAGGATGTTCGTCTTGAATTTCTGAACAATTGCAAGCGCAAGGAAGATAACAAGGTGATCAGCATATTTATTGCACACTACATTTTCCACCACACTAGGCACCACATAGCATATATTCTGGACAATCATCTTACACCTCGTTATTCACCACACTAGGCACCACAAAGCATATAATACATAATTTATTGTACACCATATTTTTCACCACACTAGGCACCACATAGCATATATTCTAGGACATTCATCTTACACCTCGTTATTCACCACACTAGGCACCACAAAGCATACAATACATAATTTATTGCACACCATATTTTTCACCACACTAGGCACCACATAGCATATATTACAAGCATTTATTTTACACCATATTTTTCACCACACTAGGCACCACATAGAATATATTACATCATTTATTTTACACCATGTTATTCACCACACTAGGCACCACATAGCATATATTACAACATTTATTTTACACCATGTTATTCACCACACTAGGCACCACAAAGCGATTTATAGCATTTATTTTCCACCATTGATCCTTGTTTCTGATCCTGGTTTATATGATATAACTTGTTCTATCTGGTGACCATGTGCTCTGTAAATCTTATCAGGCCTATTGTGGAGCCTTTGTAATAAGGTCTTAGACCTCTTATGATAAAATTATAAGTCTAGGAAATGAGTCCTTCTCTCCTATAGTATCCTATGGAGAAGAAGTTGAGAGAGGCTCTAAGTACTAGGCCTAGAGTCGGGAATGCTATTCATGGATTCGAGAAGTGGTAGCAACTCCGAACTCATTTGTATGTGTGTAGAGCGATATATCTTTTGAATACAATCTGAGATACTTCTTGCCCAAAAAAAAAAAAAAAAAAAAAAAAAAAAAAGATTGTGATTGAGAAGGTGCAACGATGGGGCATGGGTTCTATGGTAAAGTCTTTAGATAAGCTTATCGATAAGGTAGATCCATCGAGTTTCAATTTTAAAGAATATGATCCGCGATCATGATGATGGAATGAGTGGAAATGCATTCTCCACTTCATTCCGTTGCTTTCTTGCTTCATCCATTGTATGCATCTCCTAATCAACTTGATTCTAATCAAGTGATGGATGATTGGTATAAGTATCTTGCTAGATACACAAAAAATGACATGAACATGCAGAAACGTTTGAGGGAGCAACATCAGAAGTTTGTGACATGTACTATTCTCTCACCCTTTTTGTACATAATAATTTTTTCTCTTTCAACAATAAGTAAATATGTTTGTATGCAGGCCTAGGGGGTCACGGTGGCTATATCACACCTCTTGCACATGAGCAAGATGAGAAGGAGAGGCCAGTTACTTGGTGGGAGAGTTATGGGACACAATTTTCAGATCTAAGGATTATGGCTTTGAAGGTTTTGAGTCAAAGTACTTCTGCCTCTCTACGTGAACGCAATTGGAGCTCATTTTCTTCAATTCATACAAAGAAATGGAATCGTCTTCTTGTCAAGAACTTGGATAAGCTAGCTTACATCCAAACTAATCTTCAGCTACTTGAGAAGGTAGGAGATAGAAATGGGACTTATCTTGAGCACGATCCAAAGAAAATTGTGTTTGAAGAAGGTGAAGAACGATTGTTAGTTGTTCAAGCTGAATCGGAACGAATTCAAGTTGAAATGATGGTATTTTGTCCCCCACAAGTGCATCAACGTCCACATTCTCGTCATCGTCGCCAAAGGATACGTGCTTTGAATCAATTGTATGAGGAGACCATGGAATTGGACAAGAAAGGGAGGAAGAGGAGGATTCAAGTGAAGAGGATGAGGACATTGAATCAATCGATGGAGAAGATTTGGGGGATGATGAGGAATCGGATATGGAAAATGAAGATGAAGATGCGTACGAAGATGAAGATGAAGATGAAGATTAGGACCGTGCATTGGGTTTGATGATACTATTGGTTTGATGCTACTGCTTAGTTTCCTTATGTTTATTTCCTCAAAAAACAATATACTTTGCTTTACTTAAAAGATTAATAGCATAAATCGACTGTTTTGAAGTTTCTGAAGTGTAATCTTGTCCATATTAGCTATTTATATAGAAATGGTGATGTATTACATGTTGTATATACATTATCTGAAGGAATAAAGGAACTTCAATTTTGGCAAAATAGGTCGGTAGGTAGGCAAAAAATTTAGCGGCTAGGTCGGTGGGTCAGCCCAACTATGGGTGCGACTAGGTGAGCTCAAAACTATGCAGAATCATGCTCGATCGCTTTGACTCTGGCATCCTTAACAGCCTCCGCTCCGCCTCCTTCTGCCTTCTGCCCGCCTTATGCCTTCCATATACTAGACCTGGAATTAACAGTTCATCTGCTATAAAATCAAGCTGCTGAAGCCGCCTCCTTCTCGAATTGAATTGGGAATTTTTCCAGAACCATTTAGCGTACAAATGAAGGGCAACAATAAACAAAACCACTGTAAATAATATCGTTGTTGCAACTATCATAATCCTATTATTAACATCGTACGGATTGGACGCAAATAAAGGATCATTATTCTGATCTGTTGCCGCAGGGGAGGATAGATATAAAATGTAGACATTCCTGATCAAATTTTGAATAATCCTCCTACTCTGTAATGGAAAAGGGAAAAAAATCTTCTGCTCTAAGGCAATGGAATAAATCTGCCTCTTTCCTTCGATTCAAACACACTTTTACAATCCAAATCAACAGGAAAACCGATTTGAAACATGATAAAGGACTCAAAAATCTAGATTATCAGCATTCCAAAATGGGACTTACAATTGATCCACCACATGCGAAAAGGTGGACGGATCGGAAAACACAACCCTTTACTGGCTCGGCAGATTGCATGCTAATGATAACGCAAATGGACGGCAGCCAACCCATCCCTTAACGCTGACTAATGCAGCTGCACAAATGATTCCCACCGTCCAATCAGCCCTCCAACCCAATCTCCACCATCAAACATGAACCCACAAACTGCCCATTAATCAAAGGTTTGCCCTTTGAGGCAACCTAATATATGTAATACCTCATCAATCAAGAACTTTTAAGCCATGCATATTTTCTTTTCAACTTTTCCTTGTCCCCTTAACAACCTGGCCCTCAAGTTTTAATGCTGAGATCATATCTCAGCCGTTGGTTGCAGTGGTGTTACCCACCAGTAACATAGTAAAAAGTGCATAAACACCTAGTTTGTTATGCCAAATGGCCATAAACACCTAGGTTGTTATAAAAACCACCATAAAATCACTACAAAACCACCAAAAAAACTCTTGGGCCTAGGTTGTTAAGGCGGATAACACCCTGGAACTCGGGTGTTATGCCCTCGTTTGTTATAATAGGGCATAACACCCTCATTCCAGGGTGTTATCCCTCTCATATTTTTTTTTTCTTTTTCCACGTTTCGTACACCCCTCTAATTACATTTTACATTTTTCTACAATCAGCAAAGTTTTCGTACACCCCTCTAATTACATTTTACATTTTTCTACAATCCACCTCTTTAAGATGACAACAGGTTTCATCGTGCGGCATAAAATGCTGCAAAGAAAATAGTTATTATGCCTAATTTGAACTGTCCAAAGCTATTTTGCAAGAGGTATGCGTATTTGGTTCCATTTCAATTTTTTTAATTTCCTTCGAACTGCAGCTGGACGTCCTCCATTTTTTTTACTGGCTGCAATAAAGATAGTAAGCTCAGAGGGGTAGCTTCACATTGTACAACTGATGGGTGATCCATTAGTTTTGCTCACTGCCGCCAAAATTATTGCAGTTTAGTTAGTTTCTTTACTGTATTCATGACTAAAAGTGTGTTTTCCTCGGCTTCAACCTTCTTTCATGAAGATTAATTGTGACCGGATATAAACTAGAAAACCGTGGAAAAGAATATTCAGAGTCCTCATCCATATTACCTGCTAGCCTAAAATTTACATAGGTAATCGACCGTTGCATGTACAGTAGTAGTAGTCACCATGTGTTCTGTATTTATCAACATGACTCCATTTTTATTATTCTTTGTCACAAAATAACATAGCTAGCATGGTGTGCTGATCTCCTGTGGAATTGGCAACAGTTTCCATTGCCTGCAAATGTTTACAACAATGAATGCCCCCTATGCCATTGTCTTCTCAGTCATCAACTTTTCAATATCCCGAACCCTCTGTGGAATGAGCATATCCATCTCAAGAAACCTTAGCCGATATGATAAAAGGATGGTTTTATAAAATCCAGCAGCTTATTTGCTGGTATGCTCACTCAGCTGATCTTATGATGACAGATTTAAGTGTTTTTGCTTCCCAGGAATAAGTGTAGGAGACTGGCTATTACACATGAAATTCGGGCCTAGTAAGTCTGCTTGTAGGGAGATGTTGAAAATTGGTTAGACAGTTGATGTGAAACATGATCAACTAGCGTTCCATTTCGAATATGATGGTTATAAACATCTTCCTGTCCTGATGGGATCCTCCCAAGCGCCATACCCAATATATCATTCTCAGGGAGCGTAAAACTTCGTCTAGGACTGCCTTCATGAGGGAAATAGTTTGGAATATTTGGTATATCACTTGCATACTTAGTTAAAGGACTGTATACTCCTCCTCTTGACGTGACTGCTGATATGTCATAGCCATAGCTCCGAGGAGTAGAAGAACCTGAATGGACTGGTGGTGGGGACATTGCACCCTGACTGCTGTACATCATCCTCGGATGTGTTGGACTAGCAGTTGGGGATAGAGGTCGCACAGCACTTTGCTGAACATGAAGTGATTGCTCACTGTGCATCAAAAAAAAAACTTTGTCAGCTTTATCACCTAGTGCATAAAAACCATGCATATCTCAGTCCCCAGACCTCATCATGAAATTTCTTGACCTCGTCGACCACCCATCGCTATCACGGGATGTTTCCATATTGTATTCTCCCCCCTGCATGCAGTTCTTAGCATTACGAGAGAACGTAAAACACAGTTGCTTTCCAGATTATATACCTGACATGGGGGAGATGGTGATGTGGCCATAGTTTCCGGATAACTGGCTTCATCTGGCCTACAAATATCTGCGTATTTAACAAATGGGTGGTCCAATAGTTCTGCAGCAGTGGGGCGTTTGGCGGGGTCTCTGCAAAGGCATTCCCTTATAAAATCCTGTCCTTCACTGGACAAATGATCTGGAATGTAAGGAACCTCCTTGCTATTGCCTATCTTGAACATGGCTGCAACCTGTCATTCATATGATTAATAAGAGGTACTGAAAAACTGGGTGAATGCAAACTCTTATCATATTTAAAGAAAATATATACCCCTTCATATTGACTCCATGGGGGTTTACCAGTGGCCATTTCTATCACAGTACAACCAAGGCTCCAAATGTCAACAGGAAACTTTAGACCTTCCGTGATTCTGTTAAAAACCTGCCAAAAGCAAAGATAAACCATCAATAAATCCATTGAAACCTATCAGCAAACAAATACTCAGGTGAAATCTAACAGACTACAAGTTACACAATAGCACTTAAGCTAGATACCTATGTGGTTCACTATTGTTAAAATACCAATTCTTTTGGATATTTTCCCTTCTTGGATATAGTTAATATAATTCTTAAATGACACAAGTTGGGCCTTAACTGCAGGAAGTGCACATTGGCTTGTCAAAAAGATGGCCACTACCTTGGCCAACAGTGCATTGCTCCACTTGTTTCTTTTCACCTTGCCCATGATTTTAGTATGCCAATCGCTTGCTTATGTTTCGTTTATGCTGCAGATCTCGTATTTCATCTCATATGCTGTACTGGGAAATGCTTTGGCCCCTCTAAGTTATTTCTTCTTCATTCAAAAGCTCAATAGATAGATGAGGCAGAAGTGACATTAAGCATCTAGGGGTCTAAAATTTTTATAGATAATGTCAAGACCAGCAAAAACAATAGAAAAATAATTGAACTTTGATGCCTTAGATTCTTAACTAAAGCATGCAAGAATATGTCGAACTACACTTCCATTATGAACCATTCGAAATTACAAAAGTATGACACATACAATAACTTCCTTCCCATTGAAAACTAGAAAATATATTGCTAAAAGAACATCTTCACTGACGACTTGGGTTATTGCACATCCATGACTAGAAAGACAAACATACTACCTCTGGGGCCATCCAATAGGGGCTTCCTTTGAAAGAAAGGGCAATAGAATGAGATGTGATCTGCATTAAGAAAACAACCGAGTTAGAGAATTTGGCTTCAGTATCATATTTATGATGATCTTTCCAGTGCCAAAAGCCATTTCATGAAGGTACTAATCTAAAAGCCATTTCATGAAGCTATCTGACAGCATCTTTTCAACATCATCATGCACCTTTCCAAATTCCAGGTGTGATAAGACAACTCACATGTTTAGCCATTCCAAAATCTGCTAGCTTTACTTCTCCATTTGTATCAACAAGAATATTTGCGCCTTTTATATCCCTGCAAGATGAAGATACATAAATTTTATAAGTGTCTGATTAAAACTCACTATAATCCTAAATTGCACAAAATGTTATTAACGTAAAGCACCTGTGAACAGTGTCTGCATTGTGTAAAAAGTTCAGGCCACTAAGAATTTGTCGTGTATAACATCGAATTACTGGCTCTTTAAATTGGCCATACTCTTGCAATAACTTGTGGATTGAACCACCAGAAACATATTCCAAATATATGTAAAGCTTGTCTTCCAGCTACACAACAATGGAATACATATGAGTAGCACATTAAAACTATTTAGTGAAACAAGATATGACAAAGTTCATTTACGGATTAGAGCATAGTTTAACATCCTTATGAACACATACCTGAAATATGGCCCCCTGTATATGTCCTATTACCTATGTGTCGTATGTGTATGAGCTATGTATGCCAATTATTTTAAGCCTTTGACGTCACTATGTGCTAAGTGATGTTCATATTGCTTCATATCTTAAAAGGACATATAAGGTGTTCCTAGGAAGTTAATGCTTTTACGTGAAATATTATCATGTTGCAAATTTTCCCAATTCGCAATCCAAGTAATGCAGCTTTGGCTTAACTATCCATACTCTAGTTAAAGCCCCCATCGGGTTCCTATCCTTTTGTGAGCTATCGATATTAATAGTCCACATTAGTTTGTTAAATCAGATAGTCTGAATGGCCATCCAGATCCTTTAGAAATGCTTACCAGTTCAGATCCAATGTACTGCACAATGTTAGGATGCCTCAACCTGCTCAGCAAATGTATCTCCTAAAGGCAGGAAAACATACTTAGTACTGAAAGAAATATCATGATTATATGCAGATATTTTACCCAAAAAAAAAACTAGATACTTATGTTCTTTCCCAAAAAACCACGTGGAAAGATACCTTGAATATGTATAGAAGTATGTACTATGCAAGCCTTTTTCGTAGTCTCTCCAAAAAATTATGAAAATTACGGACAGAAAATGTGGCCATGCTTGCCTATTGTTCCATGTTTTTCTAGTCATCGTATAAATAATAATGCTATTTAAGATGCAATAAAACTAGGGAACTCCATGCAATTGATAACTAGATAACTAATCTGAAAGAAGAAAGCCCTGTATTTTCTTTTTTTGCATTAACGGATCAGACTTATTGCTTAAGAAGGAAAAAAGGAAAGATGTGCAGAAAGGTTTCTATGATGTGCTGATATGTGTAAGAGCAGTTACCTGCACCAACTGCTTCACAGACTCTTTAGATTTTGGATCATCAGATATAAGCACCTCCTTCATTGCACAAAATGTGCCACTGTCACTGGAAGGCACAAACAGAAGAACAATTAACACTCTATAAAGAAGAAAATGAGCTTATGCAGAAAACATCAGCAGGCGCCACATATAGCCAACTTATAGATTTAATTCAACCTTGAGACCACAGTAGTAAGAAAGCAGGTGAAATCAACAAAGATGTAATGCAAAAGAGAACATTGCTGGAATAGACACATGCTGTCATTTTTAAACGTTTCATTATTGCTAGCTTGAGTTTATTACAAAGTAAGCCTGTATAAACTTGATGCAGATTTAAAATATACAAATTTCGGAAAATTTGAATTTTGACAGTCCTGTTTACACAATACATGTCTTCCATTCACAGTGCATTCAAAGTGTACCTGAAGCCTTTGTAAACATTTCCAAATGATCCTCGACCCAGAAGTGTCCCCTTTTGCCATCTGGTTATAAGGCTTGTGGGACTGTCTACTCTCGGTGATCCTAGTGTAGCTGATGATATGGACATTGCAGAATTGCGGTATGGTGAACTGGGGCGTTCTATAGGTGGCAAAGGTAAAGGATGCCCTGCATCATCCACAGATATCCCATTCCCTCTTGCACGACAAGGAGAAACAGGCCTTGAGCTTGGCCCTGGGCTCCTTCTGGGGCTTGCCAAAGGAGAAGGTTCTGGACTTGCACGTCCTTGCTGCCAAAATCTGTAGCCTGCAGGCTCAACAGTAGCTGAATTTTGGCCAGAGTTACGACCTGAACCTGGACTTTGGACCTGATCATTAATCAACTGATTGAACTTAATGAAGCCCTGAGGATAATACGGTAGTTCTGAAGAACTTAACCTTCTTGGGCTACATGATGGACTTGAGATGGAACTGATGGGGGCACTTTTGGGAGGAGTCTTCACTTTCAATTTGGTCTCAGATTCCTCTTGAATTGCAATAAAACCTTTAACAGGTGACAAGGATGCCCTGGGGCTGGGAGACAAAGGTGCCCTGGGAGATAAGGGTACAGCATTACTTTCAAAAATACGTGATGCTTCATTCCTCACATCTCCCCTGCCATGCCTTGGCATCTGTGATCCTTGTAATCTGAGAAAAAAGGAAAATTATCACTCAATTAGAAACAACACAATTTAATTACAAACTCAAACTGGAAAACCTAGGAGTAGGATCACCATGTAGCAACTAGGGGTAAATGAGAACATAAAAATGTCTAGCGACTTTCGAATTAAGGTGAACCTAGCTAGGCAAAGAACAAGAAGAATTTGGAACGTTTATAACCTAGACTAGGAAGGTTTTCTAGAAACTGAATTATGATAAAAAGGTAGCCTGGATTGAGAAACTTTTAAGCTCAGTAAGGAAAACTTACGTTGGCAAACTGCTGCCCCGGCTTTGATCTGCCATATCTCCAGGCCGAAGATTAGAGGGACGCCAAGGCTCAGGGACTTCACTGCTGCTCAATGAACTGGTACTAGAAATTGAACCTGATCCATGCACTGAAACCAATCCTTCAGGCTCTGCCGTTCTAGGATCAGCTAGATTTGAAGGAAATGGCCTCTGATGGAGATACCCCAACCCATTTGTTTGATCTGAAGATAGTGTTGTGCCTGGTGGAAAGGATGGGAGGGGCAGAGGTTGCCCCTGCAGTGATTTCTCTGGCCGACTAGGGGATCTAGGACTCGAATATCTTGATGCTTGACTACCATGGCTTCCGTCTGTACTCGGTGAGTCCAAGCTTGTCCTAGAACGGCCTGAAGAACCAAACATTCCGTCCTCTTCTGAAAATCTGTTAGGCTTTTTGCCATACAGCCTTGGGAGAATGCCCTCAAGTATATTTTCCTTGCTGCCTTGCTTCTTGACATCCCTAGAAGATGATTTGTTCCAGAAGGGCATCTTCATAAAGACCAATTCGACAAAGAAATGCCTGCTGTTAGACCTATTTAGCTCCAATTTAGCGACCTGAAAGACTTGAATTCTTCATAAATGTAGAAGATCCTCTGTTTTTAGGAATCTGTAAAGGCGGCTTTTGCAAAATCACGAGCTTCTGGCTTACAATTTGCGCGCTCAAAGTGTTTGATTTGACAGGCATTTATGGAATTTACAAGCCAATTGAGATTGGTTTGTGAAAATTTGATTGCCCATCTAACCGGCTGCTCAGGGAATGAGGAAATGCAAGAAAATGCAACCTTACAAGGTCCGCTTGCATCAGATCGGAAGTGGGCATAGCCAATTTGCTTCCCAAAGCAGATCAAAAGGAAGAGGGCGGAAAAATGAATAAATTAGCAAAGAGTAGGAGCAAAGCTCGGAACCCAGAAATCACGGAAGGAAGAAAAGGCTTTTCAGTGTAGCTTTCCCTAATCAAGGAAGCCCACAAGCCGGAGTCGTCATGGTAGATAGTAACAATTCGGAGCAGCTCCGTTGCCGTGTGTAAGAGGAACCCAATTAGTTAGAATTAGGCCTTGGATTAATTAGAACTAAGAAACGAGCTTTAGTTCGATAAGGCAAAACAGGGGTAGTAGGTTACAGAAAGGATTAGACAGAGATGGTTCCTTAGTAGATGCCGGATTTGTCCTGTGCAGCTTGTTGGATGCATAGAACAAACCGGTGGAAAAAAAATAAAAAAAAAAGGGGGCAAAGATGGGACAGATAAGGAGTTGGATCTGTGATGAGTTGGAATAGAAACCAGCAGCCTCTTTGCAGGGAATAGAAGACAGAGGCGTCTGTTTTTTTAAGGAATTGCTCAGGATTGAACGAGTAAGAAAGAGAATGAATCTAAAGTAAATGACCTAAACAAAGGCAGAGATCAGAACAGAGGCAAAAAACAAGCATTATTTATGTGTCTGCACTCTGTTCTTGTCTTGTAGGAGAGAAGAGGGCCATGCCTGAGCCAACTAACAGCCTTATTCAATGCTGCAGAGCTTAAAGGAAGGAGCAAAGTGAAACAAGCAAGTGAGCCAGTTGAAAAAGGGCACCAGACCTCCTTCAATTCTGGTCTTCAATGTTGGGAAACTTTTATTCCCTACCGGAAAATCTCCTAATGTTTCTCAAAATCCTCAAATATTTCACTCCTTCTGTTGACGTTAAAATATACTTCCTTCCTTCTAACCGGAAATTTGTATCATCCTTTAACAAATACACTAAACCCTTATCTCAAAATTTCCTGCCATGCACTAGCTCAACCGGAAATCTTCAGTTTTCAATCGGAAAAAAAAACCCTCTTCCCAATTTTCAATCGGAAAACCCCTTTTTATAACCCCATATAGTTCTGCCAACGCTGGGCCCTTTGGTTTTGTTTTTTTATCTTTTCTTTAGTTTTTTTTAATCTTCATTCCCTGCTTAAGTGATTGGCTTTGCTTCCTTTT
This sequence comes from Isoetes taiwanensis, assembly GCA_021234155.1. Classification (NCBI taxonomy): domain Eukaryota; kingdom Viridiplantae; phylum Streptophyta; class Lycopodiopsida; order Isoetales; family Isoetaceae; genus Isoetes; species Isoetes taiwanensis. The sequence continues at coordinate 7,592,929 of JAJEKV010000048.1, read as the reverse complement.
TTTCCTACATACATTCATTCATGTGTTATTGATTCATACATACAGACATCAGAGAAAAAAAAAGACCTAGGTTACCTTCTCCTTAAATGCAAATCATTGTTGGTCTCCCCTACTTCTACACAGTATGCATGGTCTCTATACCAGATGCATCATCTTCCTCAGCACATGAAATCATCTTTCTCAAGTAAATTTTCATCATTCTTTTAGAACTTCTCAACCCCACCTCCTTTTGTGTGCAAAAAAGTTTGGCTCCCCACTTGTAAAGACAAATGTTGCCATTGTGGAGGGACCATGCCTCAAAAGCAAGCATGGGTCCTTTTGGTGCCTATTCTGCACTTGTACCCTGTGTTTAACTCGTGCTCTTGTTGCCAACTATGCACTTGTGCCACGACATTGCTAAGCTTATTCCACGTCATCATTGTTGTGCCATACCACCGCCAAGCTTATTCCATGTCATCATTGTTCACCATACGTGTGCTTTCTGGTGGCAATTGTGCCACATGTAATTGTCAACAACTGAGATGACAGCATTGGCAAAAACACACATACAAGATAAACATGTGAATATAAGACATATAGCATGTGCCATGATTGTCCACAAATCCATTTTCTCCTCTTTCTCTGCTGCCGCCTCCAATACCTCCATAGACACATGAAATGTTCAGCGATTATCATCGGTTGGAATCCTCATGTTCGGCGATTATCGTCACTTGGAATCCTCGTGTTTCTCCCCTACGTTGCAATGACGCAAGCAAAAGGATCGCGTAAAGGAATGCATATATGTTGTTAGGATATGTTATGGCACCTTAAATCTTCATGAGAAGGATGAAACCTACAAAGGTGGCGTGGGGCCTCAAGTTGCTTTGTTTGGTGCATAACTGTTGTCTACTTACCATGTCTTTATTATTGAAAGAACAACGATCTTTTTTCTCCTCCTGCCTACACATGAGATTGTTGCAGTACTGTCTCATGTTTGCATGATGTTCACTTAACCTTTTACATGAATGTTCTTAAAAACTCTTGTTCAATCCAATCCTTACGTCCACCACACACACACACACGTACACATGCACGCACCTTATCGGGCCCATATTCCAACCACCCAACCACCACCTTCTATTGCATGCGTGTTTTTTATTTATTTTTTTCTTGAAAGGGGGTTGGAGGAGGAGCATATTCAAGTATCCTCATCTTTGCACATCATTCATGATAGAAAGCAACAAATGTATTTTATTAACGTGTGCAGGTGGTGAACACATTTCAATGCATGATTCTTGGCCATTCTAGATCTTTAACGTGAATCTACTAGTAATTTTGTATTCATTTTTTATGTTTCTTTGTGTGGAAGGAAGGTGTTTTGTTGATTGATACATGATTCACTTGCTTTTGAGATTAAAAAATATGTCATTCCTCATAAATGTGGTGGCACCGTATAGCTTACATGGGGATGTGATCTAAGGTGGGTTAAGGTATTTCATGTACCATTTGGAATGTGCATCATTTAACTATGAATATTGTAGCTTGGGTCTATCGTGGTGGTGACCTAGTGGTTAGGCCTTCAGGTTGAGGTGCCCTACACTCGGACTCAAAATCCACCAGCCACTATTAGGCGAGAGAAGTGAGTGCAAGTCTCCTCATATGGTGTGTGTTAAAAAAATATAAAAGAAAAAAAGCGGGGGACACTGAGAGGGGAGGGGATGCTGAATCATCACACATGGTTTGTATTCATCATTCATCTTAGCGAAGAATCTTGATGTAATGTAAACCTATGTAGCAGGATTCAATCAAGAGAGAAAAAGAGACATACCTTCTACAATGGCCTAGTAGAATCTTCAACGGTTTTGCCTTTTGCTTTAATATGGTAAAACTTGAAGCGAGGAGATCTCAAGTTCAATAGGGTCCGATAACTTGCCTAGCTATATGCAACAATATACTAATGCATTATCATGAAGTATCTATCTCATCAGCTACCATGTGGCTATTGGATATGTCATTGCAAACATGCTCACATACTCTTATCTATATAGATGTAGGACAAACATGCCATCAAATATAACTCACAATCAGAAGAAGAAAGAGGATCTGAAGAAATTATTAGCAGATTATACAGATGTGATTGCAAATAATTTCATCAATAAATGCACTTTTGAGTAGCAAGATGTACAACATAAAGATGGATGTGGTCTAAAAGATAGTTAAGCTTCTTCAAAGTATTTTTTATTTTATATGAGCAGTTTAAGCAATAGAGAGGAGATGAGCAATGGATGGCGAGAATAAAAAAGTCAAAGATGGGAGTTTGTTATTTCTACGAGGACGCAAAGCACTAAATGTTGTTCCAAATGTAATGAAATGTGTGAATTGAAATGTGTTGAAGCTAGATTATTGCATGAGACTTTTTTCAATGGATGGAGTAGATGTTAGTGGGGCTTTTCACATATTGAAAAATGTTTTTCTTTGAATCCTGCTAGCGCATTTTAGTGGAGCTTTTTACTATGGTGAAAATGTCCTCTATCCGAATCTTGCTAGCAATAATAGTCTTGAAGTCCCTAATGGATGTAAAAATAACTTTGATATACCAGAGGGGTATCCAAATGCAGCTTGTATGTAGAGACTTTATAAAATCTTAATATCTAAGGGCATGGTACAACCATATTTTTTGGGTTGCCCCTAGGGGGGCAAACCCTCGTTTATGTGGGTATGTGGGCATATCGGTATATCTTAGAGCATATGCCCGACATATCTTGGTATTTGCTAAAAGCGGCTCTTTCACTGTAAATGCTATGTCGCATGTTGGTGGTCATTGAGTCGCTGTGTTCGAACCGGCAAACCGGCATCCATTCTATAGGAGATCCGGCCGGATGCAAGCGGAAGCAAGCAAAGATTTAATAGGCGGGTCCGATTTTGCATGGAATCGACAATTTGGTACATTTCAAGGCTTCAAGGTCGCCCATGTATTACATAGCAAAATCTACATCAAAATCTACATAGCAAATTGGTCTTTCTTCATCTTTTCGGACCGATTATGAGGAAGAGAGTGTACAAATTAGCGAAACCTCTGAGTAGGTCCAGCTTCAAGGGGAAAAGCAGAAATATGGGTAGCGATGAAGAATCCATCACCATATCAGGAGTTGCTTGCTCTTTTCAACACTTTCGAAAACTTTGGGCATGGTGTCATTCGTGCCGGGCGTTTTGCGGTCGATCAATGCTTAGCTTCTCATGAGAGCAAAAATGTGAATGGTAAGTTTGCAACATGGCTCCTTGCCTTTTCATACGCCTACCCTTCTTTCTTTCCTTTATCTTTTCTCTCAGGTGCATAGGCTGGAGCAATCATGGCTTTAAAGCGTATGGAGCTTGATCTATCTAGCCGGGGAAAAGCGATGGCATCGGCAAGTCGGGGCGCATGAATAAAGGTAGCCATTGACAAGATATCACAAAAATCACTATGTTATGTTATGCGGGGAGGGTTATAAGAATATCCTCGTTGATTTATTATATTTGCGGTGATATGCATTTTTTGGTTCGCGACTAGTAAGCTCTCGATAGTATGTGTGCAATACTAATTCCTTATGTCTTTGATGCTATAGCGTGATCTTGATACATGATCGTCTATTAGCATCACGGGCTAATGAAACTCAATAGAATCATTCTTTGAAAGCTTCGGTATGTGTGTACGCCAAATCAATAAATGGTTGATAATAGCATATCTTTGGACATGCTATGCTAGCAAATATTTCATTGTTATGCTAAGTTTTGGGTGTTGTTTCTCTTTGAGACTTCGGATGTGGTATGCTCCTCAATCTTGCCCGATAAAGCGGTTTTGTTCTTTTTTTTTTAATGCTTGAATCTTGTTGTAGATTTTTAACATCTTTAAGCCTGACCATGTATTGTTTACCATCTTTGATCCATGTTTTAGCTCTAGAATGCTTATTTTAACTCTCCTTGATTTCTATTCCTCTTTTCAAAGAAACTTCTCATTTGAATATATATCGAGGAAACCCTTGGACATGTCAACCTCGGTAATCTATCATCGCAAAAGGTATTACGCTTGCATGCAACACTTGGGCTGTAATTAATTGAAGAGGCATTAGGATGGTGCCATCGAGGAAGGTAAAACTTCCATTTTCTTATATTAATTCCTTTTGGAACAACCACGTTGGTGGACTCCAATTCAATATAGCGCTATATTTATGTTGCGAGAATATTAGAGATCAACGTTGGGCCCAATAGTGGGTATGTTAACTTCATTTTTGCTAGACTTTCATGCATTGTTCTGCTGCGACCCCCCCTTCAAATTTTGCACTCGCCCATTATATAACAGTCCCAATATCAAGAGCCATTTGGATTTGTGGTAATTTGTTGCTTTATTTGCTCCATTACTTATTTTATGGACATACCATGAGGATTCTTGCACTTGAAACTTCTACACTATTGTGACTTATTGCTTATAAGTATCTTTGTTGTGCTCATGTTGGAGCGTTACTTTGTATGGGCATATATAAACTTCGAGATTCCTTTGATGATTCATTTTCTTACTTAAACTTAAACTTTAGCGGGTTTGGTTTTTTACCGGCCCTTTTTGGTTTTCTTTATATTTACTCATGCTTATTTGTTTTCTTTGCGGGGTGGTGGTTAATATTATCTCATTGGCGGAAGCGGTTGGTCCAAGGGTTGGTGTGGCGACTTTAGGAATTTCTGAGTATATAGGCAGAAGCATTAGCGCCTCTCATTGGATATGGCATATTGCGAAGTCGTGTTTAGTCAAATTTGGATGCTCCGATTATCTGTTCTACTGGTCATTGAATTGTGCTACCTTTTATGCAGTTCGGACCTGGAGCTTGAAGTCATTGTTTCTTTATGTTTTTTCTGTGCGAAGGGTCCGTTGTAAGATAACTGGAGGATGCATAGATAATGCTAGAGGTATGCAATTTACGAAATACTCGGGTGCAAATAGGTCACTTTTCAAAAATATGTTTTGTTGCTCACGGTTTTACATCTGATCAGAAACTTGTCCATAGTTATAAAAATTACGCGATTTTTATGCAAAATCGTGCATTGGGAAAGCTAACTGAAAGATTTAAAAATGACTTGAGTTCATGTTATATGAGAGAGTTACAAAAATTACATCGACTCTTACTGCATGTTTCATATGTTAGGCGTCTACAATTTTCTCTAATTTTCACATTTGTTTGAAGGGAAAGGATAATATAGCGACTAAGAGAGAATACTATAAGGTAGTGCGCACCTCATCCATGTCTATATGATTATGGAGGTATGGTGATTGCAAGATTCTTTGTTTGACAAGTGTAGCATAGATGGCTATTTGGAGTTATTTAAGGAAATGGAAAAAAGAGGTGTTATATCTATGATTTGCAAGATATATTAGGGATCATCGCATCGTTGTTGTATCGAGGCGACAGCGGAGGCACAGCCATTCTTCACTTTTATCGGTTCCTCATTGCTTCCCTAATGCAACCAAGTGTATTACCTCGGCATTTGTTAGCTCTCTCGTCCCTCCTTTACTAGCGGGTTGTATGGGTTAAGGCTTGATGAATTTATGTCAACTATGTGTGGTTAGATTATTTCTAGATGCCGCGATCACGGACTACTAAGTCAATTTTGTCCTATAGCTTCTAAAATATCTGGATACTCTTCTCTTCATCCTTATAATATGCGTTCTTCTTGCTATAGTATTTCTTGGGAATTGTGCATCGGTACTAATCTTGGTCGAGTTGTGATGTGCGAGATGGGTTTTATTGATTCTTGAATAAAGGAATTTATGCATCTGAGGCAAGGCAATGCGGTATCTGAGGGCGTACCATGGAGCTTGCAATCCATATGACCTTTGTTTATTTGTTTATTTGTTTATTTTTGCATGTCCAGATCTTGACTTCTTCACTTTTGTGGCGTGCAAAGGAAGATCTTTAAGCCTTAACCACCATGCGATTCAGAAATGTTCCACATATCTTTGAAGGCCTCTTATTAGTGTAAGATGTGTCATACGAACTTCCACACTACAAATGGGTACAAATGCTTACGGACAAATGTCCATTCCCAACCTATCGTGCTATGAAAGTGTGTATTTGCCTTGGCTCGGACATTAGATTCCAACAAGTTTTATGAGACAATATTCGAGTGCGGCTTGGTAAAAGGCGTCCCTTATCTCTGCAAGTGACATAAATTTGGCATATATGTGTCTAGACCAAAGTGCCAACAAGGAGAGATCTTTCGCATGCCATTTGTTGAACATGTGTATTTCTTGGATTGATTTTTTGCCATCACCGAGGCATAAACAAATGTTGTGGCATTTGGAGGTAACGTTCTACTATCTCCCCAAAATGCTACTTCACTATATCCATAATAAACATTTCCTGCAATGCAAGAGACAACACTACTTGACTTGCTTGTGCTAGATGATTAAATGAAATTAATAGCCGACCCTACTAAAGAAACGACCTCAAATTTGTATGGAGCCGAACGTGTGTTTCTGCTTTTTTCTTCTCTTTTCTTTAATATGGTGCCTCTTACAGGAAACATCGTTCAAAAAACACCATTAATTATGTGTTAGTAGTTTAGAAATGCTCCTTAAATTTCTTGAAATAGGGGAATGCATCCAATGAATTGTACAATAGAATGCAAAAGCGTATGCCTAAAGCTTTTTATCCTGATCTGCTCCACAACCAAACAAACAAACAATGAGATATTCGATGTGTTTGCAGCTCCACAGCCTTCGATTTATGTGAGATACTTTCTGCTTGCCTAACAGCAAAGCTTTATTTCGTATCATTGTATTCAGTTCTGAAATTCGTGTGTTCTTTATTTTACAGGTTGCCGAACTCTTTGGCTGCATTTTGGAAGATAAATGTAGGTTGTCTGACTGCAGAGAATTCTATTTCCAAATGTTCAGGTTTATGGTTTTGAATTGATTGTCAAAACATGACTTTGAACTATGATTTAAGCCACTTCACCCTCCGGCCATGGAGGGCAACCCTCCGTGCGCAGCACCTTGTTTATTTTTATCGATTTCCCAAGAATGCAGTGGATCTAACATACAAAGGCAATGGAGCTTTCTTCGTCATTTTGCCCTTTATGCAAATGATATTAATGATCTTACATACCTTAGATGCATGAACTTGCATCTCAATTTATATTGGTGACTTGAAAAGGATTCATACTGTTGAGATGTTTTGCAATCCAAAGAAATATTGCTAGATTTAAAGGAAGAAGGTGCATGCATGGCTGTAGACATTTCATTTAACCAATTTATGTATACGAATCTAAATGTTATTGAGCATTTTTCAATTCTTCGAGAGCATCATTTGTCAGGCATGAAAAGAATTATGAGATAATTTCAAGGTCCCAAAGGTTATGGATAGACTAACATGCAAAACAGGGCAGAATTGCAGAATTGTTATTAGATTGAGATGATTTTGATTTTGGCCAGTTCCTAGAGTTCCAAAGGGATACTAGCAATTGCACTAGGCTTTGTTGGTGGCACCGAAGTACTTGGTAATAAGCTGTCATGTCTTTCCGAAGCTCCACTTTGGCAGCAATATTTGGGTAAGTCGTGTTGCATGGAGCGGAAGAACATGTTCTTCTGCTTCAAACCAAGGGCAGAAGTCGTCGTGCTTCCATTTTTTGTTTTAATTCTTCATTTGCATTTTAGTATACAAAAATGGGAACTTCCACGCATTCCGGCGAGGGTCAAGCTGCGCCCTCATAGCCTCAGCGCGATTGACCCTCTTGGGAATCGAGAAAGGCCCAGGCATGCGTAAAAAATAACTTAGGTTGCATTCTGGGTTTGGAATGTGAGGTAAATATCTGGAATGTAAGGTGAAAAAGATGGAATGCAAGGTAAGAAAATAGAATGTAACGTAAATAAAGGGATTGCGACGTACAAAAAGCAACAAATTTGGCTTTAGTATTCGGATAAAAAAGTGTGCTGCGTGGCAAAGCGCCATTTGAGGAGAGGCAGAATGCAACCTAAGTTATTTTTACGGGTTTGGGAATGATAAGATCAATGATTTGCCTTGCTGAAAGTGAATAGTTGGTTCGATGAAATCTTTTTTTACATCGTCTAAATCATGTTGGTAGAATGCATTTATTTGGGCACGATGTTGTGTTGACGAGATCGATGTTGTTTATAGAAGACCATCTAATCTAGTTTGAGGACTTGTTGGTGGAAGTTCGGTAAGATTGACTGAAAGATGATATTGAAAAGCTATTATTGCATATTTGTTGGTGAAACTTACGGAGCACTGTGCACAGTTAAGCGGGTTAGTGGTTGTATACGAAAAAGGGGCAAAGTGGGTGGCAAAGAGAGCATAGTGGAAATGGTTTGCTTGGTTAGCAAGTCAAAGTTAAGTGTTGTTAATCAGAACATAAAGTTTGATTAGTACGATATTTGAACTTGAACTTGGTGGAGGCGATTGCAATTCCGACTAATGTGTCCCAAGTGGTTGTAGTGGTAGCATTGAGCTTGTGAAGGGTAAAAAATTAGAGTGTGGTTGTGGCGATGATATTGGGCTCTTGAGTGGGATCTTTGAGTTTGATTGATTGTTGGTGTGGTTTGAACTTGATAGGCCCTCTTATTGCGAAAAGGCATGGGATTTCTCTTCGTGCATTCTTTACATTATCATGATTGAACATGTTGCTATTTTTACAAAGAAGATCATTAGTCACAATTGCATTCATTTGCCCTTTAGAGATCGGTTTCATAAGAATAACATGAAATAAAATCTTTTTATTGCGTTTGTGAGACCATCAGGTCTAGTGGACGTTCATAGTACATACTCTACATTATAGATTAGCTCATCTAATGTGTCTTCAAGTAAGAACATATTAATGCTCTCCTCCTCATACTCAAACTCATTAGTTCCCATCAATGATTTAAGATTACGGATCTTGGTATCTGCGGCTGCGTAACCTCCACAACCAAAGCCCAATTGTGACTAGGAGAGTTCAAAGAAGTCTACCAACATGTAGTGGTATGTTGGACATAGTAGAATAACATGTTCCTCATCCTTGACTTCACCCGATCCACAAACGTTGCAACACCTCAATTCACGAGGGATATTTGCCCATTGCCCAACCTCCACCCCTAAATGCTGTGAGCTCAAGCTCATCTGCTGACCATGTGTCTGAGCTTCATCGACAAGCTAGCCTTTAGATATGATGCTTCATGTTATTTCGGGGTTCATGACAATTACGTAGTGCTTCTTTTTTACTTTTAAGACATTCTACATTTTAGACATGGCATGCCTTTTGTCCAACCTTTAATGTTTTCCTTGTTAGATATAAGGTTGGCAAGATCTATAACTCATTTTTAGAGCCAAATACAATATCTATATACCACCCCTTTTTGTTTGCTCATATAACCCATGTGAGAGAAATGTCTTGTTACGTGTGGGCGCGTATCTTGCGCCAAATATACAAAGTGCGCATAAAGCTTCCGGCCGGGGGTGGCATCACGCATTTGACTAGCATCATATCATATATTATGCGCATCCACGATCCCTAATTCTACATAAAAAATTTTTTCTTGCACCTTTTAGATCTTTTCCGGCTATCCAGCGGAAGACTTGATCCCCAAACTTCTAGCCATAGAGTATTATTGTCTAGACAAAGAGGTATAGAGCATATTCCTCATGCTAAATTCCCATATTTTGCTTGGTGACATTGGCTCTGCCACGGTATATTAAGGCCTTTAATTTTGGCATTAACCCTTTGCTCAACAGCTTGGTTCTGATAGAACTAGTGGAAAACCAGCACAAAAACCCCACAAGATCGACTCAAGAGATAGAATAGAAGAACAAGAACAACTCTATTAAGAAAAGCAATAAGAAATACAATCTCTACTTCTGAGCATTGTTTAATACATAACACCCACTGGTGAGACTAAGAATAGTAGTCTAGCGTTTAACCACCGCCCACTAATTCGGCCGATTTGGGAATTAGGTGCTTTCGATCTTGACAAAGTGTTGTCTTACGTACATTTCAGCACCTTCTCGGCTTTTTGTGTGTTATGTCTTTGAACCCTTCTTCATTTCAGCACATTATGCTTAGTCAACATATTTATATTTCAACACTCTCCCTTAAATGTTGCTGACTAGGCAGCCTTTAGCTGCAATTTCTTCATGCCCAAGCTCTCCTTCACATTGATGAACTTAGATCCAACTAATGGTTTAGTAAGCCATCAGCAAAGTGATCCTGTGAGGAGCAATAAACAAGTTGAAAAGATCCCATTTGGATCTGCTCATGGACAAAACACAAGTGAGTGTCAAGGTGTTTTGTCTTTGGGTGTACTTAGCATCCTTGGCAAGATGGATGGTACTTGTGGTGTCGCACAATATAACGGCCCAGTGGATGGAGGTACCTGCAGATCTGTCCCCAAATGTTTGAGCCACAACAATTCCTGCACAAAGACTTTCAGCTGGAAATCAGAGGACCTCTGATAAAAGAGACCTTCCTGTGAAGTCCCTTTGATATGCCCGGTGATCTTTTAGCGACCTTCGGTCACGACTACGGGATTGCGTATACATCTGCTCAGCACTCCCACAGCAAAAGAGATATCAGGTCTAGTGATTGTGAGATATATCAAGGCCCCTACCAAGCTTCGATAGAGTGTGGGATCACACTCCTCGCCATTGAAATCAAGCTCAAGCTTGCACGGATCAAAAAGAACTTGCCCACGACCTTGCAATCTTGCATATGATATTGTTGTAAAGATTTCTTTGATATATTTTTGCAAAGAAAGATAGATGCCATCAGTCTTTGCCACACTTCTACACCTAAGCGATGCGCATAAGACCAAGGTCAGTCATCTCGAAGGACGAAGATAGCTTCAACTTCAATGTTGAAATCAGCACATCAGCATTTTCTGTGATGATCAAATCATCAACATACAAAACCACAATACACAATCAGCCTTCATGTGATTTGTAATAAAGATTGGGGTCTGCTACACTTCTATTGAACCCCTGCTCAAGAAAGAAAGCATTAGTTTTCGCATGCCAACATCTTGGAGCCTACTTCAAGCCATAAATGCTTTTCTTCAAATGACAAACCAGCTGCTCCTTCCCTTGAATAACAAATCCTGGAGGTTGAGTCATATAGACCTCTTCCTCCAAATCACTATTCAAAAAAGCAGACGTATATCCGTTTGAAACATTAGCCAACTTTTCATTGCATCAAAGAGCTATAAGCGATCGATGGTGGACATTACGGCTATGGAAGCAAAGACTTCATCATAATCTAAGCCTTTTTATGTGCAAAACTCTTGGCTATTGTGTCATGAACCTCTGCGAAAACAAAGGAAAATCGCCAAAGAAATATGGAAGAAAATACGCCAAGATCGGCAAAAGAATCGATATATGAGCGAGGAATCAAAATTACTATGGCCCAAAGGCAGCGGGGAACATGAGGCGGATGCCTAGAAGGCTCAAGACTGGCGTTGAACCGGAATGGTTTGACAAGAAGGAGGTGCCTCCTTATATATCTAGGCCAATGGTCAGGATCGTGCCACTCCAATGGATGAGATCGCGCCAAGTGTCGCGCATGCATTTAGGTTCTAGAATATTCTAGAACCTTCTGGAGATAGTCCTACATGTGAGAAAGACGTGAAGTAATACTTTCAACAAATATTGGTATTGCACTTGGCAAGAATGTGTGACTTGCAACTGGAAGGTTGCGAGTTCAAATCCTGTCTTGTGCGACTACCCTTTTGCATCTATGTGACGACCATCTTTTGTACATACGAGTATGATGTTCGTATGATACGAATATCCGTATGGTCGTCACACCATCCCTCTCCTGATGGTGACGAGTCCACGGACCTGGGGCCGGAGTACTCAAACTTGGCTTGTTCAAGTAACGTCAGTGAAACTCTGCAATTTTGTCAGGCGCATTAGTCAGATTCTCGGCAGGCTCCAGGTTCTATCACTTGGCAAATAACCTTCCCAATCGACAAAGTAATACAATGCGTCGGCGAAGAAACTTGGAGTCGAATCTCTCGAACCTTGAACTCCTCATGATCATCAATCTGGTGGTGGTGAGGTGGAGGTTTTCGATATGGAAATGGGTTTGCCATATAGGGTTCCAACAAAGACACATGGAACAGGTGGCCGGCCCGATGGCGGAAGCTCAAGGCGAGAAAGTAGCATCACCAACTTTCGTTCAATGATCCGATAGGGACCTAGCCGGCCGTGGTAGAGCTTGTTACAAGGGCAGCACGACCGGCAAATCGACATATAAGAGCCAAACAAGATCACCAAGCTGCAAAATGAGGAAGGCGTCTGATGGTGCTAATCCTGCGATAACGATAGCGTGTTTGGGCACGGAGGAGATGGTGTTGAAGATCATCTGGAGCATCTGAGCTTCTCGAGCACATACGGCCTTTGGGGCCCGGCAGAGTCATATCGGGGGCGATGAAAGACCAGGGGATGCATCCGAAATTAATAAAGAATGGATGCGGCTTTGTGGAGGCATGGGCGGGGATTATTGTAAGCAAATTCGTGATGGCCAATCAATCAATCATCCTGTTGATAATTGATGAAGCATCACAAATACCCATTGGTCTCGGGTGATGTCCACGCCCATTGGTCTCGGGTGATGTCAGGAAGAAGCGCCGAGCGTTCCACATGCAAGAGTTGCAATAGGCGGCTTCAAAGCTAGCAACAAAGCGAGGGGCGCGGTCATGACAATGTTATCTAGTAAGCCATGGAGTCAAACCACCTCTCAAAGCAAAGAGAGCGTTGTGGCTTCATTGGAGATAGAAGTCTTGCAAAAGAATGAAATGTACCATCTTGGAAAAAGCGATCAATAACAACAAGGATGGCGTCATGGCCACAGGAGGATGGGCTTCGACAATAAAAGTCCACTAAAATACTCTTCCAAGGACCATTGAGGCGGTAAAGGCTAAAGCGGGTCATGTGGGCGGTGCGGGAGCTTTTACCGCGATAACAAATATCACATGGCGTACAAAGTCTCAATCGGTCTTGTGGAGACACGGCCACCAATAATCTCGAGCAATAAGTTCTAGAGTCTTGGCAATGCCAAAATGGCGTGAGGAGAATCATGGCGGGCTGCGAGAACTTGAAGTCGAGGGGCACCATCCGGGAATATCACGAGAATCCATCATGAACGAGAAGTCCATCTCGAACCTCAAAATGATCATAGTCCAGCCTCATTTGTTGGGAAGATGATGTTGAGCCAAGCTGTGATATTATGTCTGTGCCAATGGATTAGAAGGAAGAGATGCTCGAGCAGAGACTCCAACAAGGATGTATCATGGGCCTCTCGAACAAAGTGATGGCCCGCAGGTGTAAGCTTGTCGGGTTCTAGAATAACTTGTGATTCTTTGATCAAATCTTTGGCTCCCTCGCCTTAGGTTGAAATAAGATCTGCGAGAAAGAGCATCTGGTTTCCCTTGAAGTGTGCCAGCCGAAACTTGATGATGAAATCAAAGCGGAATAGCACTTGTATATGCTCACAGAGCCTAGCGGCGACTAAGAACTTCGGCGGTGAAAATACTCCAGATTGCGATGAATTACGTATACCAGATCACCTTATGGGAGAACCCTCAAGAAATGCATTAAGCCACTTACGAAAAGAGTCAACAATGCGCCAAAGTTCCTTATAAGTAAATAGGATAGTTGATTTCTGTAGCACGGAACTTTTGGAATGATAAGCGATCGTGCAGCTCATGATCATCCCCTCTTGCGACAAGATTTTGCCAAGAGCAAAATCGATGCATAAACGAGAATATATAGGGACGCGCATGATCAGGTGTGCAGAATAGGTGCTTCTTTGTAAAGCATGCTTAGTGATGAATGCTGATTCTGTTTCAATTGTCACTTAAAGGAACATCTTTACGGTGAGACATGTCAAAGGCAAAGGCGATCTCGAATAGTCCTTGATGAAGCTGGCGATAAAAATTGGCAAACCCAAGAAGCATCGTACATCTTTTACCCGGGGCGGTGTTTCTTAATCAAACTGTCTTTGACCTTCTCTAGATCCATGGTAACACCACGAGGCGTGATGCCATAGCCCAAAAATTGACATTGTCTTGCTTCGAGGCCCGACACTTCACAGCTTGGCATCAAATCCATGTTCTGTAGCTTCTAAAGGACCTTCGACATGCTATTCATGCTCCTTCAAAGTCTTGAATAAAACGAATATCATCTAGATGAGCGATAACAAAAAGATCAAAAACTCGAAAAATATCGTTAGCCATATCTTTGAAAGACATTTGGAGCATTGATAAGGCGAAAGGCATGACCATACTCGGTTGAATACAGAACGTCTTCCACTCATCACCTTTCTTGATGCGGATAAGATTATAGGCACCTCAAAGATCAATTTTAGTGAAGTATACGTGCACCTTATAGCCACTTAGGTAACTTCACGGAATCGGAGGAGAGGGATACCGATGGCCTTGCAGTGATCTTGTTGAGAATACGATAATCCACAACCAACCATAAAAGAACCATCCTTCTTGGAAACAAAAGAAGATGGCAGCTCTACATGGGTATTTGAGAATGTTGAATAAACCCGGTTGCAAGATTCTCCTCGATATAGGTCCCCAAAGTCTCCATACATTTGGCGACAAGCCATAGATAAGGTCAAATGGCGGGAGTCGTCACATTTGAAGATCAATGGGGCAGTCATAAGGGGCGATGGTTGGGAAGTTCTTTGGCTTTGACCTTATCAAAAACATAATAAAATCCTTGTACTTATTAGGAAGGGCGAAGCGGGGCGTTTACGAGGCGAGCTAGTCGAAGGATGGACTTTGATTGCAAATCTTGATCACGGGATCTTACCTACCAGATCTAATAAACTTGTGAAAGAGATCTTGAGATCTGACAGAGAGCGCGAAAAAGCCTCTGAGGCCGGGGATCAAGAGCGAGGCCGGAAGCGAGTAGGGGAAACTAGGGCGAGGTGGATTGGGCGAGGCTGGAACAAGAGCTGGGCTGGGACATCATCTAGAATATGGTGAGAATGAGACATGAGCTGGAGCGAGAGACAAGAGTCAAATCGGAGCGTGGGCGAAGCGGGAATAGCAAGAACAACTAATTTTGGCATAGATAGGTTTCGGATAGGTTGTCGAAAGGGGCCGGTGGTGTGGTTTGTACATATGAATAAGAAAAGTTAAACAAAAGTTAAACAAAGTTGTTTTGACATTTGTAGCTAATGAAGCTTGTATTTGTATTTATATTTTGGCGTGGAGAATGAAGTTGTCATAAAAATCACGAGAACTTGTAATCTCTAAAGTAGTATATCCATATATCTGCCATGTGGATATGATTACAACCTTGGTCAACAAAATAATTTGGAAAACAAACTATCAATCTACCTAAAGCCCGATTCAAATTTGTCTAAGTTTAAGACTTGCCTTACTATATTTGGTATAGACTTCAACTTACGCATCCTTCTTTTCTAAAATTGTTTTGCAAAGCCCATTGTGTTAGGTGGTAGAGTTGCATTCTTTGTGTTGTAATTAACAAAATGGATGTCTCTTATCAAAGATACCATATATAGTTCTTCTAGTGGATAGAACTATCAAAGTTGAAAAGACTTCAAATATAGATATCTTGCGTCTTGAAAGATAAAAAGCAAATGCATTTGCATCCATTGTATTTGCCACATGAGTGCCTACAAATAAAACAACAAGAATGAATGAAAGAAAATACATTTTTTGCAACAAAACCATTACAAATTGAACCTCGCCTCCATTAAACTTCGGTTGAAAATGGATACCCAATTGAAATTCTCGGGATGACCATGAAAGATTTTGCTCTCTTGGCGGTCGGGGATAAATCTTCAATAAGGAGTCAAAAATTTAGATAAAAGAGATGTACCAAAGAGAACATTCAAAGTACACATGGTACATGAGGAATAAAATACAGAGTAGATCATAATAAATTGTAGTGTTCATGCAAGAAGAACATACCTTTACATCGAGAATGTTATATCCAAATTCTCTTTAAAAGTTCTTGTGAATAAGATAATAAAGTCAATATTAAAGCGAGAATTGAAAAGAGTGGCCAACATAACAATAAAAAACATACTTCTTCCTGAAGAATAGATTCACTTGCTTGATAAAAGATGAAACACGTGAGTAAATCTTCCTAGCTTGCTACACCCAACTCGCAAAACAAAAGGAGCCCTTACTTGGACAACCACAACAAAGCAAAGAAGGAAGAATGAGATCATCGTAGCTGCATATGGTACATCAAATAAATTGCAGAGTAGATCATAATAAATTGTAGTGTTCATGTAAGAAGAACATGCCTTAGAATATGTACATCTGAGAATGTTATGCCGATGCATTTTAAACAAAAAAAAAAAAGGCAACGAAAAAAGCCTATTAGCATCATTTGTGCTCTGTCTATCAATGTTTCAAATAGTAGATCAACTTCTTACTAGATTGATTATCCAAATTCTCTTTAAACAATTGCAACAGAATAAGATATTTAAGGCCAACATTAAAGCTCCAAACATACACATCAAACTGGATGTGACCATCAAGCATATACGCATGGATGAGCTTACCATTTGCCAAAAGAATCACGTGCAAGGAAGTATATTTTAACGTCCACGGAGACTAACTGGCCTATGAGACGGTTTTACAATATAGCGGAAAGTTTCCAAACACAAAATAAGACCACAGAAACCCTGTACAATGTGTCTCTACCACTGGGATGAAAAAACCCCCCGTGTGGGAGGAAAAACCCTTGTAGTAGGCGTTGAGAGGCCCTATTTGGGCGCTCAAATTCCATGTGCTGTGAGGGACTTCCTGACGGTGGAGACTTGCAGAATGTAAGACGCAAGACGTGCCACCATTGGCGAAGCCGGCCGGTTGGTGGTGTTATCTCGAGCATCACGAGATCGGCATGAAACTGCTTTCGGATGTGTGCATATCTTTGGGCATTTACGTAAACATGGTGTTCATCTTCTACTATCGCATGTGGCTGACGGCATAATCTCTCATCTTAGGTGGATCCACGCCCCTCCATCCAGGTACCCGGTGGCTGTCTCAATTGCGAGATGGTGGGACCACATCCTTATCGCGGCGCATCCCACGAGAGAGGCGACAAGCGGCGCATTCAAATCGACTCTGCTCTTCAATATCCGATATATCCACAATCTGTTGATAGTCTATGGACCATCGTCGAACCATCCCTACAATGCTCTTGCCATACTCTCTTGAGGCGTTGCGGCCCTTGTGCCAATAATAGAGCGGGGAGGAAGGCGTTGTGCATCCATTTACGTCAACCTTATGGAAATCACATAAATTGCTGCGCATGCTTGAGCGAATCTTTGCGGGGGCCAAAAGCGATCTCATCACAATACAAAATTGGTTAAGGCACCGTGTGTCCTTGGCGCCTAGGCTATATCTCGGAAAGCCTTACGCACCCTCTCTAGCTTATCCCAAGTACCCTTGCTAATCGGCTGGCCCCTAGACCTCTACCTCATACATGATCTTGGTTCCACAGGTGCTTCCGGAACAAGTGTGCTTTGTGTGCTTAATCGCGAGAGGTCTATTACGTGGCCGGCTAATGCGCATTACATCTGAGGGCTTTCCATCCATGCTGACCCTTCTTTCTACTACGGTCATCCCATAGCATGTTAGCGGAGAAATCGATTCCGGATACTTAAAGGTACTTACAACTTCCATCCTTTATCCTATGTAATAGAAGTCAGGGGGATATCATCTTTCTTGAACGAGGATTAACCTAGCGACTTGGTTTTCTGGCGGTTGGTATCATTCTGCTATGTCCACGGAAATTGGAGAGCATCAAATGTTCTGCATACTCACGGATGTATGGGATAATAAGCCGGATCGTGCATAGAGCAAGCTGTTTTCTTGTATATGCCTCACGGCAAGCTGCGGGAAGATCTAGGAGCCGCGGTGAAAACACAAATCAATCTCTGCCGTTGTCTTTACGACTCTTCTTTTTTAAATCGAGGCCGGACCTTTTGGACATTCTTCCAAATCTCACGAAGGCCTCGGATTATGGAACTCTGGCCGACCACCATCGCGGAACACACGGTTAGCGGTTTCAGTGGCAGGAGCAGCGAAATGCCAGCGGTTACAACCAATAATGGGTTTGGAGCAATCATTGGCATATTTGAGGCATATACTAATATGTACATAGAATATGCCACAAACCCATAGAGAGGATTTGCCCCCTTAGGGGCAACCCAAAAATTGACATATGGGCAAAAAGATGATTAACATCCCTTTAACACTGCAACTTGCCAGCTATTTTTAGGTTATGGAGGATTTTTTATTTTAAAGAAAGGGCAATGTCATTAATATCTTTAATATGTTTAACTTTTTAAGCCTTTTTTCAAAATCTTCAATGTCGCCCATCCAATTCCGACCTAAAAGCCTACGTTTACTTCCTCCTTCCATCCTTTCCATCCCACAAAATCGTAGATTGTGGCAGCTGGAGGATCTGCATTATTCAGAGAGAGCGAGAGTTTAATGTTGTTGATACCCCCCATTTCATTAGCTTATATGGCTTTTTTATCACTGTTTACATTTTTAGAGTCGAAGAGAATGCTCCAGCATGTGAAGAGTCTTACTAATAAAGGAAGAAATAAGAGGAACAAGAAGAAGTATAAAAAGCAGAAGATTGGAATTGGAGGTGAGTGAAAAGCGACATTATTTTTGCATGTTTTTCCCCTCTAATGAACTTTGTGTGTCATTTGTTTTTCTGACAATGAAACCTTCAAGCAAGAGAAGAAGCAAGCTTATATGGGGCAAAATGTCCTTGATCTCTTAAAGAAAAGACAAAAAGCATTATATGATGAAGAATGCAATGAGAATTCAAGGAGGAGGAAAATGAAGGAGATGAAAAAGAATCTTCTAAACACGTATTTGGTCAAAATAGCTCAAGATTTAGGGAATGGCTGAGGATATGGCGGGGTTTGTTTCTGCACTATTAAAGTGAATCTTATGCTATTTGAAGGTATTTCATGCACTTTGATTTAATTTCTTGTTGCATCTTTCACTAGTTGCTTCAAATCAATTTTTTTAAGGTTGCTTTTTATTGTTCATTTTTAGGTAATAGTCCATTTACACAAGGCGGGTCTCGTAATTTTAAAAGCCTCTAGTTTCAAGGAACATCTGACTTGTAAGATACATAAAATTGCAGCTGACAAAGAAGTTGGATCAGGGGAAACCAAAAAGCACGTGGTTGTGGCAATTCAAAGGATGCATGAAGGCGATTAGATGTAGATTTTGTGCTAAACTTATTCCAGGGCAACATACACTATGGCGGTTAAGTTGGTCATTCAATGATTTCCCATGTAATTGACCTCCTTGAGGTTTTAGGTTGTTCTTCTATCACTAAGCGGGTTTATCATAATGATAATGCTTGCTAAAATTTATTTGTTGTATTGATGAGGAAGCGAGAATTTGTCTTTGCTATGCGAGTTAAAGCCAACCCTTTTCTTTGGATTGCAAGTTGATGAGTCCACGGATATTGCAACTCAACGAGCACATTGGCTTATGTATAAGTTACTTGGAATGTGATAGTAAGTCAAAAAGGAACTTCCTAGAAAGCTGATGCTAGTTCTATTTGTAGTGCATTGGGAGAGCATCTTAAAAGGTTGGTCTTGACATGTCCAAATTTGTAGGCTTTGGTTTTGATGGTTGTTCTATCATGGCTGGACAAAATCTGAGGGGTTGCTACAAGATTAAAGGCTAAATATCCCTTTTGATATTTATACATTGTGTGGCTCATCGCGAAAATCTAGCACTTGAAGATGCATCAAATTAGAAGGCATGGAATGGTTTGGGGGATATGGAAACTCTTATAAATTCTGTAGCTGCATTTTTCTTGTAGCATCAAAAGATTAGAATACTTGCAAAGATTTCCTCAAAGAGTATGCTTGTGACATTTTATGGCCTGAACGCATCCATAAGACTCGGTGGCTAAGTAGACATCATGTCAGTCCTAAGTTGTGTGAGGATTTACTAACCATTTTGAAGTATTTACAAATGGAATCTATTGGTAATACTTGTTGTTTCTAAAACAATTTACTTGTGCACTACTTAAGCAGACATGCTTGGAAGCCTTACAATATTAAGCAAGATGTTGCAAGCAAATTATGTGGATATAACTTGTGTGGAAGAACATATACTAGGAGTTATTGAAGGAATTCGAACTTATTATATTGTTGATCCAAAGGCTGAAATGAATGCATATGCACATGTTACGCGAGGATACATGATAATTCTAGATTATGGGCCCTTCTAATGGATGGCTCTAGCACTTTGAGATGTTCAATTCATGGAAATGAATATAGAAATTCCGCGATTGTAAGGGACAAAGATGGATTGGATTTCGAAGATGCAATTATGTTACAAAAGCATTTGTTTAAAAACATTTTGTGATAAGCTTGACAATCAGGTTTCAAGATGCATTTATTTTGAAACACTTTGTGATCTTTTCTCCTACACACTTTCCTAGGTCTTCTATGGGATCAAGAGGAATTTGGTTTGGAGAGCTTAGAAGATAATTAATTTCTATCATTATTATAACCATGCCAATTTTCCCAGGGCGAGGCCACTTGGATTATTCTTGTGCCTTTTTCTTCAAATCCATAGAAATCTTTGCTAAAGTGATGTAGATGCACATCCGGGTGAAAGCAATTCCCTATGTAAAACAACACCATTAGTAGCAATCAACATCCACTGCTCCCATCATAAGATATCATTTTGGCTACATAGTGGATCGGCTTCCATGTGATATGTAGAATGTGATGTAGCTACGTAATCATGATGTAATGGTGAATAGATTGGCGTCCTTCAAATAAAAAACAATGATACATACCAAATAAAAATGTCGACTTACATGCGGAATGAATTTACATAAGTGAACCAAAGTTTTGGTTGTTTATACGCATCCATAATTCCTTTGAGTTCTTTCGAAATGGTTTTGCGGCAAAATCGATAAGTTCAATAATTTCGGGAAGTTTATTTAAGCATTATCACGATAACAATAATCTGAAATACAAACAATAGAAGCTGAAATAAAATCTCAATCGTAAGGAGAAGTTTTTGCCTCCCAATCTCGATTCACGCCAAAAGTCCTTCTCTCTTGCAAGCTCAACTAATTTGTAAAGATTTTCTCTTCTCTAACTCAATTCATGGTAGTAATTGCGGTGATAAAAGCGGTTCGGGATTGGAGAAGATGGGCGTGGTTTTGACAATTCAAGAACAACCCGGATTCTTTTATAGCGAGAAAGCCTTTTTGTGACGAGGCGTTCTCTTATGGCTGCAAAATAGCTAAGAAAAGGGAAGATATGAATGACTAATAACAATTCAACTATGATTAGAAGGGAATCAGCCTATTTATTGGGTCGAGATCTACCCTTTTTTCAAGCGGGTTTGGTAGAATATCGTTGCTTTCGTCTGAGGGTTTAAACTAAGGTCAGCGACTCGTTATCGGCCACTTTAATAGTTTGAGAGAAAGTATAAGGTTTTTTCCATAGCTTAACTTGTAAAATTATATACCCCATGAGGGTACATATAAGTTATTTCTTGATTCATAAAGCTAGATCTAAAATACGTTGAGCCTGAGCAGCTTTCCGTGGCATTAAGCGTAACAATCCTTCCCTCCCAAAGATTAAACATCGGGTTAATCTCGAGGGAAAAAAAATGTGCACCTTGGTTTCCTTAAGGGTGATTATTTCCAATTACGGTAGGACTAGTCTCAATTCATTTAAGCGTCTTTAATCTTTTTCCCAGATAAAGACTTTCATTCCAATTACATTTAGAAATGGCCTCGGTTACTTTAGGGTCTTTCATCTCATTTCGGTTAGACATGGCCTCAAGCGGTCGAGAGGACTTGATATCTTTATTACAGTGTAAAGAATTCAATGTATCAATATATCAATTTCTTTGATAAAACAATTGCAACTTTAATATTAAAGAATTCCAAACACAAAAATTTAAATGTCTTCTAACTTTTGCTTATTATTCTTGCAAAGTTAGATTTCATATTCCTCCACAAGTGAGCGGTATTCCTTAAGTTGGACTTTAGAAAATCATCTTGCATCACTTGGTACATAATATTGTCTACGGTTCAAGCACTTCTTCATCACCCTTGATGTTGGGAGGGTTACGAATGTTCCATTTTACGCAAAATCTCGGGAAAAATTCACTTCCCTTATAGGATTTTAGTATTCGCATTAAAAGCGGATGCGAGGTTAGTCCATTTTCCATATAAATGTAAGCGATAAGCATTCTCACCAACTTTGTCGTCAACTTGAAATGGACCATAATATCTAGGTGCCGATTTTACACTCACAGATTACCCATTTTAAAGTAAACATTTATTGGGAAGATGAATCCAAACCATTGACATTTTTGTAGTGGTGAAAGCATGCTACGATTGTACCACTTTTGGAACCCTCAAAAGTACCTACCTTTGGGTACTTTTAAGCCCAGTACTTTACATTTTTCTTCCCATTAAAAATCAATCAAAAATTTTTGAATTGAAGGTCAATAACATGTCAATCTATAATAGTAAATGATAACAATACCATTAGAGACTAAAATGGATGAATCAACTCTCTCAAACTTATTGTTTATTGAGACATTTATGCAAGTTCCTAGTACCCAATGTTGGGTACTTTTTGGAGCAATTTGCACTCCTAAAAAGAACTTTAGATGGTACACCTAGCATGCTTTCACCCGGTCGACTTTCCTTAGTTTCTTTGCAAGTTTGGAAACCATTAATTCTTGGCTCTTTTGGATTGGGATTTTACTTCTTGTAAGATATCATAAAGTCATGAGTTGCTTAAAATTAAAGTAGGTACTTATCCTCTAAGCTTTGCATTCGGGGATTCCAAGGGTGTCGTATACTACTTCAAAAGGAGTTCTCACGAGTAAGCAGATATGACTGATGTTGGCCAATGGGCAAACTCGGAAGATAAAGGTACTCTTCCCATTGCTTTGCCTTTCTCCAACATAGGCTTTGAGCATATCTTTAATAACATAGTTCACAACCTCGGTTGGCCATCCGTCGAGGGATGATAGGCTGTGGAAAACTTTTAAGTTATTGCCTAAATTTTCATGAGTTGACCAAAACCTATAGCAAAATAAAGGGATCTCTATCCGTTATGATTGCATCAGCGAGCATGAATCCTAAATATCTCCTTCAAGTAAATCTTGCTTGCTTAGCGGTGCGGCCATCTTTGGACTAGCGTGGAAGAAAATGAACTGTTTTAGACAACATGTCTACCCTTTATTTCAAATTTGATTATTTTGTAAGGTCTTTGGTAACCCTTGAATAAAATCCATTGTAATATGTTTCCATGGTTTTCTAAATTGGCAAAGGTTGTACCAATCCACTGAGGCTTACCCGATTAGAAGCTTTCATTTGTTAATGAGACAAGACATGCTTCTACATACCTTTTTAATATCCCTTTCAAGTTTTGGCCAATAAAACATCTTTTAATAGTTGCCAAAGTAGCTTGAATACCTCTATGCTTTCGGAATATGGAGGTTCATGACATTCTTGTACCACTTTCAATCTGTAGGCTTGTAATAACACATAATGCGATTCCAATAGAATAGTAATCCATTATGAATTACGCATTACGCCAAAAATCTCTACCATCCTTTTGTATACATTGCATATGGAACAACAAAGGAGGGGGTGGTTCCCATATTTCCCTTTCATTAGTTCTAATCAACAATTTTACGCTATGGATCGGCTGGGCGAATATTTTACTGAAGTGTGCGCCGGCGTCGATTCTCCTTCGACTTTATACTCAAATCAAAATGGGCAACAAACTTTGATCTCATAAGATAATGTCTCCATTTCTTTAGTGCATGAACCAAGGTAATCAATTCCTTTTCATAGAGGTGTTATACTTTTTTCTCAATGGTTTTGAGCATCCGACTAACATAAGCTAATGAATGCCCTCTTGCATAGTCTTTGCACCAATAGCATCTTGGCGTCGAACATCTTGTAAAAGGTTTGTTCCAATCGGCTGATGCTAATACTAGTTCGATTGCCTTTTTCTCTTTTAAAATTTGAAAAGCTTCCTCGCTTCCACATTCCAAACAAAGGATATGTTCTTCTTTAAATACCTACTAGAGGAAAAGTTAATTTTCCCAAAATCCTTCACAAATCTTGATGTAAGCGCATAAGCTGTACAAGAGCGTAGATCGGAGGTTTTCAAGTCGAAGCTAATACCGTAATCTTTTGAATCCATTATGCCCTCTTGTGATATATACTACCCCCAAATATCCACTTCTTGCGTAAAAGAATCTACTCTTGGTTCGTTAACAAACAACTTGATTTTCTACAGAAGGTCAAAAACATATTGAAGATGTTATTTGTGCTCCTCGATAGATCTACTATATAAGGATATCATCAAAGAATACTACAATACTTCCCTAATCACGGTGCTAGAACTCTTCCCATGTATGGCCCGAGGAATATTCTTTGGAGCATTGATTGGTCAAAAAGGCATTACCGCGAAACTCATAATGACCAAAGAGTTATTACGAATGCTACCTTACTTCCAGCTACAATAATGGAATACATATGGTAACGCCTGTCATTGATGAACAAGATATGACAAAGTTCATTCTGGTTAAACATAGTTTCTTTTATCCTTATGAATTATCACAAAATATATATTCCCTGTATGGCGTCCTATTACCTAATATTGTGTGGAGTATGTGTATGAGCTATGTGCAATTATTTTAAACCTTTGGCGATCACTATGTGCTAAGTGATCATTCATATTATCTTAAAAGGACATATAAAGGTGTTCCTAGGAAGTTAATGCTTTACGTGAAGTATTATCATGTTGCAAATTTTTCCCAATTCGCAATCCAAGTAAATGCAGCTTTGGCTTAACTATCCATACTCTAGTTAAAGCCCCCATCGGGTTCCTATCCTTTTGTGAGCTATCGATATTAATAGTCCACATTAGTTTGTTAAATCAGATAGTCTGAATGGCCATCAGATCAACTAGAAATGCTTACAGTTCAGATCCAATGTACTGCACAATGTTAGGATACCTCAACCTGCTCAGCAAATGTATCTCCTAAAGGCAGGAAAACATACTTAGTGCCTAGAAAAGAAATATCATGATTATATGCAGATATTTTACCAAAAAAAAAACTAGATACTTATGTTCTTTCCCAAAAACCACGTGGAAAGATACCTTGAATATGTATAAAGTATGTACTATACCAAGCCTTTTCGTAGTCTCTCAAAAAAATTATGAAATTACCGGACAGAAAATGTGGCCATGCTTGCCTATTGTTCCATGTTTTCTAGTCATCGTATAAATAATAATGCTATTTAAAGATGCAATAAAACTAGAGACTCCATGCAATTGATAACTAGATAACTAATCTGAAAGAAGAAAGCCCTGTATTTTCTTTTTTTTGCATTAACGGATCAGACTTATTGCTTAAGAAGGAAAAAAGGAAAGATGTGTGCAGAAAGGTTTCTATGATGTGCTGATATGTGTAGAGCAGTTACCTGCCAACTGCTTCACAGACTCTTTTAGATTTTGAGATCATCAGATATAGCACCTCCTTCATTGCACAAAATGTGCCACTGTCTTTCAGAGGCACAAACAGAAGAACAATTAACACTCTATAAAAAGAAGAAAATGAGCTTATGCAGAAAACATCAGCAGGCGCCATATGCGTAACTTATGGATTTAATTCAACCTTGAGACCACAGTAGTAAGAAAGCAGGTGAAATCAACAAAGAGATGTAATGCAAGAGAACATTGCTGGAATAGACACATGCTGTCATTTTTAAACGTTTCATTATTTGCTAGCTTGAGTTTAT
This sequence comes from Isoetes taiwanensis, assembly GCA_021234155.1. Lineage (NCBI taxonomy): Eukaryota > Viridiplantae > Streptophyta > Lycopodiopsida > Isoetales > Isoetaceae > Isoetes > Isoetes taiwanensis. The sequence goes on along the minus strand of JAJEKV010000048.1, from coordinate 7,567,088 downwards.
TACAAAGAAGCCTGTATAAACTTAATTGCAGATTTAAAATATACAAATTTCGGAGAAAAAATTTGAATTTTGACAGTCCCTGTTTACACAATTTGTATCTTCCATTCTGAAGTGCCTTCAAAGTGTACCTGAAGCCTTTGTAAACATTTCAAAAATGATCCTCGACCCAGAAGTGTCCCCTTTTGCCATCTGGTTTAAAGGAAACATGGGACTGTCTACTCTCGGTGATCTAGTGTAGCTGATGATATGGACATTGCAGAATTGCGGTATGGTGAACTGGGGCCGTTCTATAGGTGGCAAAGGGTAAAGGATGCCTGCATCATCCACAGATATCCATTTCCCTCTTGCACGACAAGGAGAAACAGGCCTTGGGCTTGGCCCTGGGCTCCTTCTGGGGGCTTGCCAAAGGAGAAAGGTTCTGGACTTGCCATCCTTGCTGCCAAAATCTGTAGCCTGCAGGCTCAGCAGTAGCTGAATTTTGGCCAGGATTCTGACCCTGAACCTGGACTTTGGACCTGATCATTAATCAACTGATTGAACTTAATGAAGCCCTGAGGGATAATACAGTGGTTCTGAAGAACTTAACCTTCTTGGGCTACATGATGGACTTGAGATGGAACCTGATGGGGCACTTTTGGAGGAGTCTTCACTTTCAATTTGGTCTCAGATTCCTCTTGAGTTACAATAAAAACCTTTAACAGGTGACAAAAGGATGCCCTGGGGCTGGGAGACAAAGGTGCCCTGGGAGATAGGGGTACAACATTACTTTCAAAAATACGTGATGCTTCATTCCTCCATCTCCCCTGCCATGCCTTGGCATCTGTGATCCTTGTAATCTGAGAAAAAGGAAAATTATCCTCAATTAGAAACAACACAATTTTAATTACAAACTCAAACTGGAAAACCTAGGAGTAGGATCACCATGTAGCAACTAGGGAATTAAGTAGAACATAAAAATGTCTAGCGACTTTTTCAGATTAAAATTGAACCTAGCTAGGCAAAAAAACAAGAAAATTTGGAACGTTATAACCTAGACTAGGAAGGTTTTCTAGAAACTGAATTATGATAAAAAGGTAGCCTGGATTGAGAAACTTTTTAAGCTCAGTAAGGAAAACTTACGTTGGCAAACTGCTGCCCCGGCTTTGATCTGCCATATCTCAGGCCGAAGATTAGAGGGACGCCAAGGCTCAGGGGACTTCACTGCTGCTCAATGAACTGGTACTAGAAATTGAACCTGATCCATGCACTGGAAACCAATCCTTTCAGGCTCTGCCGTTCTAGGATCAGCTAGATTTGAAGAAAATGGCCTCTGATGGAATGCACTAACCCATTTGTTTGATCTGAAGATAGTATTTGTGCCTGGTGGAAAGGATGGGAGGGGCAGGAGGTTGCCCCTACAGTGATTTCTCTGGCCGACTGGGGGATCTAGGACTCGAATATCTTGATGCTTGACTACCATGGCTTCCGTCTGTACTCAGTGAGTCAGAAGCTTGTCTAGAACGGCCCTGAAGAACCAAACATTCCGTCCTCTTCTGAAAATCTGTTAGGCTTTTTGCCGCTGGCCTTGGGAGAATGCCCTCAAGTATATTTTCCTTGCTGCCTTCTTCTTGACATCCCTAGAAGATATTTGTTCCAGAAGGGCATCTTCATAAAAGACCAATTCGACAAAGAAATGCCTGCTGTTAGACCTATTTAGCTCAATTTAGCGACCTAGAAAGACTTGAATTCTTCATAAATGTAGAAGATCCTCTGTTTTTAGGAATCTGTAAAGGCGGCTTTTTGCAAAATCACGAGCTCTGGCTTACAATTTGCGCGCTCAAAGTGTTTGATTGACAGGCATTTATGGATTTACAAAGCAGTGAGATTGGTTTGTGAAAGTTGATTACCCATCTAACCGGCTGCTCTCAGGGAATGAAATGCAAGAAAATGCAACACAAGGTCGCTTGCATCAGATCGGAAGTGGGCATAATTGCTTCCAAAAGCAGATCAAAAGGAAAGGGCGGAAAATGAATAAATTAGCAAGAGTAGGAGACAAGCTCGGAACAGAAATCACGGAAGGAAGAAAAGGCTTTTCAGTGTAGCTTTCCCTAATCAAAGGAAGCCCACAAAGCCGGATCGTCATGGTGAATGATAGTAACAATTCGGACAGCTCCGTTGCCGTGTGTAAGAAGGGAACCCAATTAGTTAAATTAGGCCTTGGATTAATTAGAACTAAAAACGAGCTTTAGTTCGATAAGGCAAAACAGGGGTAGTAGGTTACAGAAAGGATTGAACAGAGATGGTTCCTTAGTAGATGCCAGTTTGTCCTGTGCAGCTGTTGGATGCATAGAACAAACCGGTGGAAAAATAAAAAAAAGAGGGGGCAAAGATGGGACAGATAAGAGTTGGATCTGTGATGAGTTGGAATAGAAACCAGCAGCCTCTTTGCAGGGAATAGAAGACAGAGGCGTCTGTTTTTTAGGGAATTGCTCAGGATTGAACAGGTAAGAAGAGAATGAATCTAAAGTAAATGACCTAAACAAAGGCAGAGATCAGAACAGAGGCAAAAACAAGCATTATTTATGTGTCTGCACTCTGTTCTTCTCTTGGGTAGAGAAGAGGGCCATGCCTGAGCCAACTAACAGCCTTATTCAATGCTGCAGGCTTAAAGGAGCAAAGTGAAACAAGCAAGTGAGCCAGTTGAAAAGGGGGCAGACCTCCTTCAATTCTGGTCTTCAATGTTGGGGAAACTTTTATTCCTACCGGAAAATCTCTAATGTTTCTTAAAATCCTCAAATATTTCCCTCTCCTTCTGTGGACGTTAAAATATACTTCCTTCCTTCTAACCGGAAATTTGTATCATCCTTTAACAAATACACTAAACCCTTATCTCAAAATTTCCTGCCATGCACTAGCTCAACCGGAAATCTTCGGGTTTTCAATCGGAAAAAAAAACCCTCTTCCCAATTTTCAATCGGAAAACCCCTTTTTATAACCCCATATAGTTCTGCCAACGCTGGGCCCTTTGGTTTTGTTTTTTTATCTTTTCTTTAGTTTTTTTTAATCTTCATTCCCTGCTTAAGTGATTGGCTTTGCTTCCTTTTTCCTACATACATTCATTCATGTTATTGATTCATACATACAGACATCAGAGAAAAAAAAAGACCTAGGTTACCTTCTCCTTAAATGCAAATCATTGTTGGTCTCCCCTACTTCTACACAGTATGCATGGTCTCTATACCAGATGCATCATCTTCCTCAACACATGAAATCATCTTTCTCAAGTAAATTTTTCATCATTCTTTTTAGAACTTCTCAACCCCACCTCCTTTTGTGTGCAAAAAGTTTGGCTCCCCACTTGTAAAGACAAATGTTTGCCATTGTGGAGGGACCATGCCTCAAAAGCAAGCATGGGTCCTTTTTGGTGCCTATTCTGCTTGTACCCTGTGTTTAACTCGTGCTCTTATTTGCCAACTATGCACTTGTGCCACGACATTGCTAAACATTCCACGTCATCATTGTTGTGCCATACCACCGCCAAGCTTATTCCATGTCATCATTGTTCACCATATGTGTGCTTTCTGGTGGCAATTGTGCCACATGTAATTATCAACAACTGAGATGACAGCATTGGCAAAAACACACATACAAGATAAACATGTGAATATAAGACATATAGCATGTGCCATGATTGTCCACAAATCCATTTTCTCCTCTTTCTCTGCTGCCGCCTCCAATACCTCCATAGACACATGAAATGTTCAGCGATTATCATCGGTTGGAATCCTCATGTTCGGCGATTATCGTCACTTGGAATCCTCGTGTTTCTCCCCTACGTTGCAATGACGCAAAAGCAAAAGGATCGCGTAAAAAGGAATGCATATATGTTGTTAGGATATGTTATGGCACCTTAAATCTTCATGAGAAGGATGAAACCTACAAAGGTGGCGTGGGGCCTCAAGTTGCTTTGTTTGGTGCATAACTGTTGTCTACTTACCATGTCTTTATTATTGAAAGAACAACGATCTTCTTTCTCCTCCTGCCTACACATGAGATTGTTGCAGTACTATCTCATGTTTGCATGATATTCATAACCTTTTACATGAATGTTCTTAAAACTCTTGTTCAATCCAATCCTTACGTCCACACACACACACACACGTACACATGCACGCACCTTATCGGGCCCATATTCCAACCACCCAACCACCACCTTCTATTGCATGCGTGTTTTTTATTTATTTTTTTCTTGAAAGGGGGTTGGAGGAGGAGCATATTCAAGTATCCTCATCTTTGCACATCATTCATGATAGAAAGCAACAAATGTATTTTATTAACGTGTGCAGGTGGTGAACACATTTCAATGCATGATTCTTGGCCATTCTAGATCTTTAACGTGAATCTACTAGTAATTTTGTATTCATTTTTTATGTTTCTTTGTGTGGAGGAAGGTGTTTTGTTGATTGATACATGATTCACTTGCTTTTGAGATTAAAAATATGTCATTCCTCATAAATGTGGTGGCACCGTATAGCTTACATGGGGATGTGATCTAAGATGGGTTAAAGGTATTTCATGTACCATTTGGAATGTGCATCATTTAACTATGAATATTGTAGCTTGGGTCTATCGTGGTGGTGACCTAGTGGTTAGGCCTTCGGGTTGAGGCGCCCTACACTCGGACTCAAAATCCACCAGCCACTATTAGGCGAGAGAAGTGAGTGCAAGTCTCCTCATATGGTGTGTGTTAAAAATATAAAAAAAAAAAGCGGGGGACACTTTGAGGAGGGAGGGATCTTTGAATCATCACACATGGTTTGTATTCATCATTCATCTTAGCGAAGAATCTTGATGTAATGTAAACCTATGTAGCAGGATTCAATCAAGAGAGAAAAAGAGACATACCTTCTACAATGGCCTAGTAGAATCTTCAACGGTTTTGCCTTTTTGCTTTAATATGGTAAAACTTGGAAGCGAGGGAGATCTCAAGTTCAATAGGGTCCGATAACTTGCCTAGCTCCAATATGCATATGCAATATACTAATGCATTATCATGAAGTATCTATCTCATCAGCTACCATGTGGCTATTGGATATGTCATTGCAAACATGCTCACATACTCTTATCTATATAGATGTAGGACAAACATGCCATCAAATATAACTCACAATCAGAAGAAGAAAGAGGATCTGAAGAAATTATTAGCAGATTATACAGATGTGATTGCAAATAATTTCATCAATAAATACACTTTTGAGTAGCAAGATGTACAACATAAAGATGGATGTGGTCTAAAAAGATAGTTAAGCTTCTTCAAAGTATTTTTTATTTTATATGAGCAGTTTAAGCAATAGAGAGGAGATGAGCAATGGATGGCGAGAATAAAAAGTCAAAGATGGGGAGTTTGTTATTTCTACGAGGACGCAAAGCACTAAATGTTGTTCCAAATGTAATGAAATGTAGATTGAAATGTGTTGAAGCTAGATTATTGCATGAGACTTTTTTCAATGGATGGAGTAGATGTTAGTGGGGCTTTTCACATATTGAAAAATGTTTTTCTTTGAATCCTGCTAGCGCATTTTAGTGGAGCTTTTTACTATGGTGAAAATGTCCTCTATCGAATCTTGCTAGCAATAATAGTCTTGAAGTCCCTAATGGATGTAAAAATAACTTTGATATACCGGAGGGTATCAAATGCAGCTTGTATGTAGAGACTTTATAAAATCTTAATATCTAAGGGCATGGTACAACCATATTTTTTTGGGTTGCCCTAGGGGCAAACCCTCGTTTATGTGGGTATGTGGGCATATCCGGGTATATCTTAGGCATATACTGACATATCTTTGGTATTTGCTAAAAGCGGCTCTTTCACATTAAATGCTAGGTCGCGCATCATTTGGTGGTCCGGTGGTAAAACGTATGTTGAGCAAAGCAAACGGCATCCATTCTATAGGAGATCGGCGGATGCAAAGCGAGGAAGCAAGCAAAGATTTAATAGCTGGGTCCGATTTTGCATGGAATCGACAAAGGCTGGTACATTTCAAGGCTTCAAAGGTTAGCCCATGTATTACATAGCAAAATCTACATCAAAATCTACATAGCAAATTGGTCTTTCTTCATCTTCCGGACCCGATTATGAGGAAGAGAGTGTACAAATTCGCGAAACCTCTGATGTAGGTCGACTTCAAGGGGCAAAGCGAAATATGGGTAGCCCGATGAAGAATCCATCACCATATCGGGGTTACAGCTTGACTCTTTTCAACACTTTCGAAAACTTTGGGCATGGTGTCATTCGGCGTTTTGCGATTGATCAATGCTTAGCTTCTCATGTGAGGAGGCAAAAATGTGGGCGGTAAGTTTGCAACATGGCTCCTTGCCTTTTTCATACGCCTACCCTTCTTTCTTTCCTTTATCTTTTCTCTCGGGTGCATAAATTTGGAGCAATCATGGCTTTAGGCGTATGGGCTTGATCTATCTAACTTTAGGGAAAGCAGCGATGGCATCGGCAAAGTCGGGGCGCATGAATAAAGGTAGCCATTGACAAGATATCACAAAAAATCACTATGTTATGTTATGCGGGAGGGTTATAAGAATATCCTCCGTTGATTTTATTATATTTCGCGGTGATATGCATTTTTTGGTTGCGACTAGTAAGCTCTCGATAGTATGTGTGCAATACTAATTCCTTATGTCTTTGATGCTATAACGTGATCTCTTGATACATGATAGTCTATTAGCATACGGGCTAATGAGCTCTGTAGAATCATTCTTTGAAGAAAGCTCGGTATGTGTGTTTACCAAATCAATAAATAGCTGATAATAGCATATCTTTGGACCGGCTATGCTAGCAAATATTTCATTGTTATACTAAGTTTTGGGTGTTGTTTTCTGCTTTGAGACTTCGGATGTGGTATGCTCCTCAATCTTGCCCGATAAGCGGTTTTGTTCTTTTCTTTTAATGCTTGAATCTTGTTGTAGATTTTTAACATCTTTAGCTGACCATGTATTGTTTACCATCTTTGATCCATGTTTTAGCTCTAGAATGCTTATTTTAACTCTCCTTGATTTCTATTCCTCTTTTCAAAGAAACTTCTCATTTGAATATATCACGAGGAAACCCTTGGACATGTCAACCTCGCCAATCTATCACGCAAAAGGTATTCTGCTTGCATGCAACACTTGGGCTGTAATTAATTGAAGAGGCATTCCGGATGGTGCCATCGGAAGGTAAAACTTCCATTTTCTTATATTAATTCCTTTTGGAACAACCACGTTGGTGGACTCAATTCAATATAGCTATATTTATTTTTGCGAGAATATTGGAGATCAGCGTTGGGCCCAATAGTGGGTATGTTAACTTCATTTTTGCTAGACTTTCATGCATTGTTCTTTGCTGCGACCCCCCTTCAAATTTTGCACTCGCCCATTATATATGATCCCAATATCGAGCCATTTGGTTGTGGTAATTTGTTGCTTTATTTGCTCCATTACTTATTTTATGGACATACCATGAGGATTCTTGCACTTGAAACTTCTACACTATTGTGACTTATTGCTTATAAGTATCTTTGTTGTGCTCATGTTGGAGCGTTACTTTGTATGGGCATATATAAACTCGAGATTCCTTTGATGATTCATTTTCTTACTTAAACTTCCAGCTTTACTTGAGTTTGGTTTTATTTATATTTTCTTTATATTTACTCATGCTTATTTGTTTTCTTTGCTGGGGTGGTGGTTAATATTATCTCATTAGCGGGGCGGTTGGTCCAAGGGTTGGTGTGACTGACTTTAGGAATTTGCGCAGTATAAGCGGAAGCATTAGCGTCTCTCATTGGATATGGCATATTGCGAAGTCGTGTTTAGTCAAATTTGGATGCTCAGATTATACATTCTCTTTGGTCATTGAATTGTGCTACCTTTTATGCGGTTCGACCTTTGGAGCTTGAAGTCATTGTTTCTTTATGTTTTTTTACGTGCGAAGGGTCCGTTGTAAGATAAGCTGGAGGATGCATAGATAATGCTAGATATGCAATTTCTGAAATACTCGTGCAAATAGGTCACTTTTCAAAAATATGTTTGTTGCTCTGGTTTTACATCTGATGAAACTTGTCCATAGTTATAAAAATTAGCGATTTTTATGCAAAATCGATACCTTTGGGAAAGCTAAGCTGAAAGATTTAAAAATGACTTGAGTTCATGTTATATGAGAGAGTTACAAAAATTACATCGACTCTTCTTGCATTTTTTCATATGTTAAGCGTCTACAATTTTCTCTAATTTTCACATTTGTTTTGAAGGAAAGGATAATATAGCAGCTAAAGAGAATACTATAAGTGAGTGCGCACCTCATCCATGTCTATACTTGATTATGGAGGTATAGTCGATTGCAAGATTCTTTGTTTGACAAGTGTAGCATAGATGGTATTTGGAGTTATTTAAGGAAATGGAAAAAAAGGTGATATATCTATGATTTGCAAGATATATTAGGGATCATCGCATCGTTGTTGTATCGGGGCGACAGCGGGGCCAGCCATTCTTCACTTTTATCGGTTCCTCATTGCTTCCTAATGCAACCAAGTGTATTACCTCGGCATTTTGTTAGCTCTCTCGTCCCTCCTTTACTAACGGGTTGTATGGGTTAAGGCTTGATGAATTTATGTCAACTATGTGTGGTTAGATTATTTCCGATGCGATGCAGACTACTAAGTCAATTTTGTCCTATAGCTTCTAAAATATCTGGATACTCTTCTCTTCATCCTTATAATGTACGTTCTTCTTGTTATAGTATTTCTTTGGGAATTGTGCATCGGTACTAATCTTGGTGAAGTTGTGATGTGCGAGATGGGTTTTATTGATTCTTGAATAAAGGAGTTATGCATCTGAGCAAGGCAATGCGGTATCTGAGGGCATTACCATGGACTTGCAATCCATATGACCTTTGTTTATTTGTTTATTTGTTTATTTTTGCATGTCAGATCTTGACTTCTTCACTTTTGTAGCGTGCAAAGGAAGATCTTTAAGCCTTAACCACCATCTTGGATTCAGAAATGTTCCACATATCTTTGAAGGCCTCTTATTAGTGTAAGATGTGTCATACGAACTTCCACACTACAAATGGGTACAAATGCTTACGGACAAATGTCCATTCCCAACCTATCGTGCTATGAAAGTGTGTATTTGCCTTGGCTCGGACATTAGATTCCAACAAGTTTTATGAGACAATATTCAGTGCCGGCTTGGTAAAGGCGTCCCTTATCTCTTGCAAGTGACATAAATTTGGCATATATGTGTCTAGACCAAAGTGCCAACAAGGAGAGATCTTTAAGCATGCCATTTGTTGAACATGTGTATTTCTTGGATTGATTTTTGCCATCAGAGGCATAAACAAATGTTGTGGCATTTGGAGTAGCGTTCTACTATCTCCCCAAAATGCTACTTCACTATATCCATAATAAACATTTCCTGCAATGCAAGAACAACACTACTTGACTTGCTTGTGCTAGATGATTAAATGAAATTAATAGCCCGACCCTACTAAAAGCGACCTCAAATTTGTATGGGGCGAGCGTGTGTTTTACGCTTTTTCTTCTCTTTTCTTTAATATGGTGCCTCTTACAGGAAACATCGTTCAAAAAACACCATTAATTATGTGTTAGTAGTTTAGAAATGCTCCTTAAATTTCTTGAAATAGGGGAATGCATCAATGAATTGTACAATAGAATGCAAAAGCGTATGCCTAAAGCTTTTATCTGATCACGCTCCACAACCAAACAAACAAACAATGAGATATTGATGTGTTTGCGGCTCCCGACCGCCGATTTATGTGAGATACTTTACCTTGCCCCTATGACAAAGCTTTATTTAAATATCATTGTATTGATTACGAAATTAATTGTGTTCTTTATTTCTACAGGTTTGCGAACTCTTTGGCTGCATTTTGGAAGATAAATGTAGGTTGTCATTGCGAGAGAATTCTATTTCCAAATGTTAGGGTTTATGGTTTTGAATTGATTGTCAAAACATGACTTTGAACTATGATTTAAGCCACTTCACCCTCGGCCATGGAGGGCAACCCTCGTCTTGTGACACCTTGTTTATTTTTATCGATTTCCCAAGAATCACGATGGATCTAACATACAAAGGCAATGGAGCTTTCTTCGTCATTTTGCCCCTTTATGCAAATGATATTAATGATCTTACATACCTTAGATGCATGAACTTGCATCTCAATTTATATTGGTGACTTGAAAAGGATTCATCTTTGTTGAGATGTTTTGCAATCCAAAAAATATTGCTAGATTTAAAGGAAGAAGGTGCATGCATGGCTGTAGACATTTCATTTAACCAATTTATGTATCTGAATCTAAATGTTATTGAGCATTTTCAATTCTTGAGAGCATCATTTGTCGGGCATGAAAAGAATTATGAGATAATTTCAAGGTCCCAAAGGTTATGGATAGACTAACATGCAAAACAGGGCAGAATTGCAGAATTGTTGTTAGATTGAGATGATTTTGATTTTGGCCAGTTCCTAGAGTTCCAAAGGGATACTAGCAATTGCACTAGGCTTTGTTGGTGGCACCGAAAGTACTTGGTAATAAAATTTGTCATGTCTTCCAGAAGCTCCACTTTGGCGACAATATTTGGGTAAATCGTGTTGCATGGAGCGGAAGAACATGTTCTTCTGCTTCAAACCAAGGGCAGAAGTCGTCGTGCTTCCATTTTTTGTTTTAATTCTTCATTTGCATTTTAGTATACAAAAATGGGAACTTCCCCTGCATTCCGGCAGGGTCAACTGCGCCTCCGCCTCCGCGATTGACCCCGGAATCTTGAGAATAGCCCTGATGCGTAAAATAACAGGTTGCGATGCGGGTTTTGGAATGTGAGGTAAATATCTGGAATGTAAGGTGAAAAAGATGGAATGCAAGGTAAGAAAATAGAATGTAACGTAAATAAAGGGATTGCGACGTACAAAAAGCAACAAATTTGGCTTTAGTATTCCTGGATAAAAAAAGTGTGCCACGTGGCAAGCTGCCATTTGAGGAGAGGCCAGAATGCAACCTAAGTTATTTTTACGGGTTTGGGAATGATAAGATCAATGATTTGCCTTGCTGAAAGTGAATAGTTGGTTCGATGAAATCTTTTTTTACATCGTCTAAATCATGTTGGTAGAATGCATTTATTTGGGCACGATGTTGTGTTGACGAGATCGATGTTGTTTATAGAAGACCATCCTAATCTAGTTTGAGGACTTGACTGGTGGAAGTTCGGTAAGATTGACCTGAAAGATGATATTGAAAAGCTATTATTGCATACTTGTTGGTGAAACTTCTGGAGCCTGTACCTGGTTAACTGGGTTAATTAGTTGTGTCTGAAAAAGGGCAAAGTGGGTGGCAAGAGAGCATAGTCGTCGTTTGCCGTTAGCAAGTCAAAGTTAAGTGTTGTTAATCGAACATAAGAAGTTTGATTAGTACCTGATATTTGAACTTGAACTTGGTGGAGGGCAGTGCAATTCCGACTAATGTGTCCCAAGTGGTTGTAGTGGTAGCATTGAGCTTGTGAAGGGTAAAAATTAGAGTGTGGTTGTGACGATGATATTGGCTGCTGAGTGGGATGCTGAGTTTGATTCTGATTGACTGGTGTGGTTTGAACTTGATAGGCCCTCTTATTGCGAAAAGGCATGGGATTTCTCTTCGTGCATTCTTTCGTATCATGATTGAACATGTTGCTATTTTTACAAGAAGATCATTGAGTACAGAATTGCATTCATTTGCCCTTTAGAGATCGGTTTCATAAGAATAACATGAAATAAAATCTTTTTATTGCGTTTGTGAGACCATCAGGTCTAGTGGACGTTCATAGTACATACTCTACATTATAGATTAGCTCATCTAATGTGTCTTCAAGTAAGAACATATTAATGCTCTCCTCCTCATACTCAAACTCATTAGTTCCCATCAATGATTTAAGATTCTGGATACTGGTATCTCTGGCCTGCGTAACCTCCACAACCAAGCGCCCAATTGTGACTAGGAGAGTTCAAAGAAGTCTACCAACATGTAATTGGTATGTTGGACATAGTAGAATAACATGTTCCTCATCCTTGACTTCATCCGATCCACAAACGTTGCAACACCTCAATTCACGAGGGATATTTGCCCATTGCCCAACCTCCACCCCTAAATGCTGTGAGCTCAAGCTCATCTGCTGACCATGTGTCTGAGCTTCATCGACAAGCTAGCCTTTAGATATGATGCTTCATGTAGCTCAGGGTTCATGACAATTCTGTGGTGCTTCTTTTTTACTTTTAAGCCATTCTACATTTTAGACATGGCATGCCTTTTGTCCAACCTTTAATGTTTTCCTTGTTAGATATAAGGTTGGCAAGATCTATAACTCATTTTTAGAGCCAAATACAATATCTATATACCACCCCTTTTCCTGGCTGCTCATATAACCCATGTGAGAGAAATGTCTTGTTCTGTGTGGGCACGTATCTTGCGCAAATATACAAGGAGTCTGCATAAAGCTTCCAGCTTCAGGAGTGGCATCACGCATTTGACTAGCATCATATCATATAGTGTCTGCATCCTGATCCCTAATTCTACATAAAAGAATTTTTCTTGCACCTTTTCGATCTTTTTCCAGCTATCCAACGGAAGACTTGATCCCCAAACTTCCTAGCCATAGAGTATTATTGTCTAGACAAGAGAGGTATAGAGCATATTCCTCATGCTAAATTCCCATATTTTTGCTTGGTGACATTGGCTCTGCACAGTATATTAAGGCCTTTAAGCTGGCATTAACCCTTTGCTCAACAGCTTGGTTCTGATAGAACTAGTGGAAAACCAGCACAAAAACCCCACAAGATCGACTCAAGAGATAGAATAGAAGAACAAGAACAACTCTATTAAGAAAAGCAATAAGAAATACAATCTCTACTTCTGAGCATTGTTTAATACATAACACCCACTGGTGAGACTAAGAATAGTAGTCTACCGTTTAACCACCGCCCACTAATTACGGCACTGATTTAGGGTCGGTGCTCAGTGCTGACAAAGTGTTGTCTTCTGTACATTTCAGCACCTTCTCAGCACCTGTGTGTTATGTGCTGAACCACTGCTGTTTCAGCACATTATGCTTAGTCAACATATTTATATTTCAACACTCTCCCTTAAATGTTGCTGACTAGGCAGCCTTTAGCTGCAATTTCTTCATGCCCAAGCTCTCCTTCACATTGATGAACTTAGATCCAACTAATGGTTTAGTAAGCCATCAGCAAAGTGATCCTGTGAGGAGCAATAAACAAGTTGAAAAGATCCCATTTGGATCTGCTCATGGACAAAACACAAGTGAGTGTCAAGGTGTTTTGTCTTTGGGTGGTACTTAGCATCCTTGGCAAGATGGATGGTACTTGTGGTGTCGCACAATATAACAGCCGTGGATGGAGGTACCTGCAGATCTGTCCCCAAATGTTTGAGCCACAACAATTCCTGCACAAAGACTTTCAGCTGGAAATCAGAGGACCTCTGATAAAAGAGACCTTCCTGTGAAGTCCCCTTCAGATATGCCAGCAGTCTTTTAGCAGCCTTCCAGTGCGACTACCTGGGATTGCGTATACATCTGCTCAGCACTCCCACAGCAAAAGAGATATCAGGTCTAGTGATTGTGAGATATATCAAGGCCCCTACCAAGCTTCGATAGAGTGTGGGATCACACTCCTCGCCATTGAAATCAAGCTCAAGCTTGTGCCTGGATCAAAAGAACTTGCCACAGCCTTGCAATCTTGCATATGATATTGTTGTAAGATTTCTTTGATATATTTTTGCAAAGAAAGATAGATGCCATCTGAGTGCTGCCACACTTCTACACCTAAGCAGTAACGCATAAGACCAAGGTCAGTCATCTCGAAGGACGAAGATAGCTTCAACTTCAATGTTGAAATCAGCACATCAGCATTTTCTGTGATGATCAAATCATCAACATACAAAACCACAATACACAATCAGCCTTCATGTGATTTGTAATAAAGATTGGGGTCTGCTACACTTCTATTGAACCCCTGCTCAAGAAAGAAAGCATTAGTTTTCGCATGCCAACATCTTGGAGCCTACTTCAAGCCATAAATGCTTTTCTTCAAATGACAAACCAGCTGCTCCTTCCCTTGAATAACAAATCCTGGAGGTTGAGTCATATAGACCTCTTCCTCCAAATCACTATTCAAAAAAGCAGACGTAATATCCGTTTGAAACATTAGCCAACTTTTCATTGCATCAAGAGCTATAACTGATCTGATAGTGGACATTCTGGCTATGGAAGCAAAGACTTCATCATAATCTAAGCCTTTTTTATGTGCAAAACTCTTGGCTATTGTCATGAACCTACGCGAAAACAAGGAAAATACGCAAGAAATATGGAAGAAATACGCCAAGATCGGCAAAGAATCTGATATATGAACAGGAATCAAGAGTACAACGGCCCAAAGGCAAGCAGGAACATGAGACAGATGCCTAGAAGGCTCAAGACTGGCGTTGAACCGGAATGGTTTGACAAGAAGGAGGTGCCTCCTTATATATCTAGGCCAATGGTCAGGATCGTGCCACTCCAATGGATGAGATCGCGCCAAGTGTCGCGCATGCATTTAGGTTCTAGAATATTCTAGAACCTTCTGGAGATAGTCCTACATGTGAGAAAGACGTGAAGTAATACTTTCAACAAATATTGGTATTGCACTTGGCAAGAATGTGTGACTTGCAACTGGAAGGTTGCGAGTTCAAATCCTGTCTTGTGCGACTACCCTTTTGCATCTATGTGACGACCATCTTTTGTACATACGAGTATGATGTTCGTATGATACGAATATCCGTATGGTCGTCACACCATCCCTCTCCTGATGGTGACGAGTCCACGGACCTGGGGCCGGAGTACTCAAACTTGGCTTGTTCAAGTAACGTCAGTGAAACTCTGCAATTTTGTCAGGCGCATTAGTCAGATTCTCGGCAGGCTCCAGGTTCTATCACTTGGCAAATAACCTTCCCAATCGACAAAGTAATACAATCGTCGACGAAGAAACTTGGAGTCCAGAATCTCTCGAACCTTGAACTCCTCATGATCATCAATCTCGACTGGTGGTGAGGTGGAGGTACTCGATATGGAAATGGGTTTGCCATATAGGGTTCCAACAAAGACACATGGAACACTGGGTGAAGCCGAACTGATGGCGGAAGCTCAAGACAGAAAGTAGCATCACCAACTCGTTCAATGATCCGATAGGGACCTAAACGCCGGTAGTCGAGCTTGTTACAAGGGCGGTACATCGGCAAATCCGGCATAAAGAGCCAAACAAGATCACCAAGCGCAAAATGAGGGCGTCGATGGTGCTAATCGCCACGATAGCGATAGCGTGTTTGGGCTGGAGGAGATGGTGTTGAAGATCATCTGGAGCATCGCGAGCTTCGAGCTTTGTCCTCGACCTTTGGGACTGGCCCGGAGTCATATCGGGCAGATGAAAGACCACCGAGGGGATGCATGCGAAATTAATAAAGAATGGATGCGCTTTGTGGAGGCATGGGCGGGGATTATTGTAAGCAAATTACGCGGTGGTAGCCAATCAATCAATCATCTGTTGATAATTGATGAAGCATCACAAATACCCATTGGTCTCGGGTGATGTCCACACCTTGCCCATTGGTCTCACAGGTGATGTCAGGAAGAAGCGAGCGTTCCACATGCAAGAGTTGCAATAGGCGGCTTCAAAAAGCTAGCAACAAAGCTGAGGGGCATGATCAGCGACAATGTTATCTAGTAAGCCATGGAGTCAAACCACCTCTCAAAGCAAGAGAACCGTTGTGGCTTCATTGGAGATAGAAGTGCTGCAAAGAATGAAATGTACCATCTTGGAAAAACGATCAATAACAACAAGGATGGCGTCATGGCCACGGGAGGATGGAAGCTTCGACAATAAAGTCCACTAAAATACTCTTCAAGGACCATTTGGGGGCGGTAAAAAGGCTAAAGCGAGGTCATGTGGCGATTGCAGGAGCTTTACCCGCGATAACAAATATCACATGGCGTACAAAAGTCTCAAGCAGTCTTGGCGGAGACACAGCCACCAATAATCTCGAGCAATAAGTTCTAGAGTCTTGGCAATGCCAAAATGGCCGGCGAGAGGAGAATCATGACAGGACTGCAGAACTTGAAGTCGAGGGGCACCATCCAGAATATGCAGGAATCCATCATGAACCAGAAGTCCATCTCGAACCTCAAAATGATCATAGTCCAGCCTCATTTGTTGGGAAGATGATGTTGAGCCAAGCTGTGATATTATGTCCTGTGCCAATGGATCAGAAGGAAGAGATGCTCGAACAGACTCCAACAAGGATGTATCATGAGGCCTCTCGAACAAAGTGATGGCCACGAGCTGTAAACGATCGGGTTCTAGAATAACTTGTGATTGCTGATCAAATGCTGGCTCCCTCGCCTTAGGTTCGAAATAAGATCTGCGAGAAAGAGCATCTGGTTTCCCTTGAAGTGTGCCAGCCGAAACTTGATGATGAAATCAAAGCGGAATAGCACTTGTATATGCTACCGAGCCTAACGACGACTAAGAACTCGAGCAGACTGAAAATACTCCAGATTGCGATGGTCTGTATACACAGTCACCTTATGAGGAGAACCCTCAAGAAATCGTCGCCACTTCTGAAAAGAGTCAACAATCGCCAAAAGTTCCTTATCGTAAATAGGATAGTTGATTTTCTGTAGCCTGGAACTTTTGGGAATGATAGGCGATCGGGTGCAGCTCATGATCATCCCCCTCTTGCGACAAGATGCTGCCAAGAGCAAAATCTGATGCATCAGCTTCGAGAATATAGGGACGCGCATGATCCAGGTGTGCAAGAATAGGTGCTGCTGTAAAAGCATGCTTCAGAGTGATGAATGCTGATTCTGTTTCAATTGTCCACTTAAAAGGAACATCCTTTCTGGTGAGACATGTCAAAGGCAAGACGATCTCCGAATAGTCCTTGATGAAGCGGCGATAAAAATTGGCAAACCCCAAGAAGCATCGTACATCTTTAACCGAGGACGGTGTTTCTTAATCAAGAACTGTGCTGACCTTCTCTAGATCCATGGTAACACCCTGAGACGTGATGCCATAGCCCAAAAATTCGACATTGTCTTGCTCGAACTGACACTTCACCAGCTTGGCATCAAATCCATGTTCCTGTAGCTTCTAAAGGACCTTCCTGACATGCTATTCATGCTCCTTCAAAGTCTTCGAATAAACCAGAATATCATCTAGATAGACGATAACAAAAAGATCCAAAAACTCCCGAAAAATATCGTTAGCCATATGCTGAAAGACCGCTGGAGCATTGATAAGGCCGAAAGGCATGACGTATACTCAAAATGACCATACCGAGTTCGAAAGGCTGTCTTCCACTCATCACCTTTCTTGATGCGGATAAGATTATAGGCACCTCAAAGATCAATTTTCGTGAAGTATCGTGCACCTTATAGCCACTTAGGTAACTCTGGAATCAGAGGGAGAGGATACCGATGACGCACAGTGATCTTGTTGAGGCCACGATAATCCACAACCAACCGCAAAGAACCATCCTTCTTGGAAACAAAGAAGATGGCAGCTCCTGTGGGTGACTGAGAATGTTGAATAAACCCAGTTGCAAGATTCTCCTCGATATAGGTCCCCAAAGTCTCCATTCTGTTGGCGACAAGCCATAGATAGGGTCAAATGGCGGGGTCGTCCCTGGCTGAAGATCAATGGGGCAGTCATAAGGACGATGGTTCGGAAGTTGCTGGCTTTGACCTTATCAAAAACATCGCCAAAATCCTTGTACTTATTAGGAAGGACAGAAGCAGACGTTTCTG
This sequence comes from Isoetes taiwanensis, assembly GCA_021234155.1. Classification (NCBI taxonomy): domain Eukaryota; kingdom Viridiplantae; phylum Streptophyta; class Lycopodiopsida; order Isoetales; family Isoetaceae; genus Isoetes; species Isoetes taiwanensis. The sequence goes on along the minus strand of JAJEKV010000048.1, from coordinate 7,549,223 downwards.
AAGCAGAGCTAGTCGAAGGATGGACTTTGATTGCAAATGCTGATCTGGGATCTTACCTACCAGATCTAATAAACTTGTGAAGAGAGATCTTCGAGATACAGAGCTGAGGGCGCGAAGAAGCCTCTACAGACGCAGGATCAAGAACAGGAGCGAGAGCAGGAGTAGGGGCAACTAGGACAGGAATTGGAGCAGGAACTGGAACAAGAACTGGAGCTGGGACATCATCTAGAATATGGTCAGAATCTGAGACATGAACTGGAACAGAGACAAGAGTCAAATCGGAACGTGGAGCAGAAACAGGAATAGCAAGAACAACTAATTTTGGCATAGATAGGTTTTCAGATAGGTTGTCGAAAGGGACGCTGGTGTGGTTTGTACATATGAATAAGAAAAGTTAAACAAAAGTTAAACAAAGTTGTTTGACATTTGTAGCTAATGAAGCTTGTATTTGTATTTATATTTGAGCTGACGTGGAGAATGAAGTTGTCATAAAAAATGCAGAACTTGTAATCTCCGTAGTATATCCGCCATATATCTGTCATGTGGATATGATTACAACCTTGGTCAACAAAATAATTTGGAAAACAAACTATCCAATCTACCTAAACTGATTCAAGGCTGTCTAAGTTTAAGACTTGCCTTACTATATTTGGTATAGACTTCAACTTTCTGCATCCTTCTTTTCTAAGAATTGTTTTTGCAAAGCCCATTGTGTTAGGTGGTAAGAGTTGCATTCTTTGTGTTGTAATTAACAAAATGGATGTCTCTTATCAAAGATACCATATATAGTTCTTCTAGTGGATAGAACTATCAAAGTTGAAAGACTTCAAATATAGATATCTTGCCCGTCTTGAAAGATAAAAAGCAAATGCAGCTGCATCCATTGTATTTGCCACATGAGTGCCTACAAATAAAACAACAAGAATGAATGAAAGAAAATACATTTATTGCAACAAAACCATTACAAATTGAACCTCGCCTCCATTAAACTCAGTTGAAAATGGATACCCAGTTGAAATTCTCAGGATGACCATGAAGAGGCTGCTCTACTGACAGGGTCAGGATAAATCTTCAATAAGGAGTCAAAAAAATTTAGATAAAGAGAGATGTACCAAGAGAACATTCCAAAGTACACATGGTACATCAGAATAAATTGCAGAGTAGATCATAATAAATTGTAGTGTTCATGCAAGAAGAACATACCTTTACATCTGAGAATGTTATATCCAAATTCTCTTTAAAAAGTTGCAGCGGAATAAGATAATAAAGTCCAATATTAAAGCCAGAATTGAAAAGAGTGGCCAACATAACAATAAAAAACATACTTCTTCCTGAAGAATAGATTCACTTGCTTGATAAAAGATGAAACACGTGAGTAAATCTTCCTAGCTTGCTACACCCAACTCGCAAAACAAAAGGAGCCCTTACTTGGACAACCACAACAAAGCAAAGAAGGAAGAATGAGGTCATCGTAGCTGCATATGGTACATCAAATAAATTGCAGAGTAGATCATAATAAATTGTAGTGTTCATGTAAGAAGAACATGCCTTAGAATATGTACATCACGAGAATGTTATCCGATGCATTTTAAACAAAAAAAAAGGCAAAAAAAAAAGCCTATTAGCATCATTTGTGCTACGTCTATCAATGTTTCAAATAGTAGATCAACTTCTTACTAGATTGATTATCAAATTCTCTTTAAACAATTACCTTGAGAATAAGATATTTAAGGCCAACATTAAAGCTCCAAACATACACATCAAATTTGGATGTGACCATCAAGCATATCGCATGGATGAGCTTACCATTTGCCAAAAGAATCCGTGCAAGGAAGTATATTTTAGCGTCCCGAGGAGACTAAGCTGGCCTATGAGGCGGTTTTACAATATAGTGGAAAGTTTCCAAACACAAAATAAGACCACGAAACCACGTACAATGTGTCTCTACCACTGGGATGAAAAAACCCCAGGTGTGGGAGGAAAAACCCTTGTAGTAGGCGTTGAGAGGCCCTATTTGGAGCTCAAATTCCATGTCTTTGTGAGGGACTTCACGGCGGTGGAGACTTGCGAGGAATGTAAGGCATAAGGCGTGCCACCATTAAGCGAAGCCGCCGGTTGGTGGTGTTATCTCGGAGCATCGAGATCGGCATGGCTGCTTTCGGATGTGTGCATATCTTTGGGCATTCTGTAGAGCATGGTGTTCATCTTCTACTATCGCATGTGGCAGCGGCGGCATAATCTCTCATGCGGTGGATCCCCCGCCCTCCATCCAGGTACCCGGTGGCTGTCTCAATTCTGAGATGGTGGGACCCTGTCCTTATTGCAGCGCATCCCACAGAGAGGCAGCAAAGCGCGCATTCAAATGCAGCTCCTGCTCTTCAATATCCGATATATCCACAATCTGTTGATAGTCTATGGACCATCGTGCGAACCATCCCCTACAATGCTCTTGCCATACTCTCTTCAGACGTTGCGGCCCTTGTGCCAATAATAGAGCCCGGGGAGGAAGACGTTGTGCATCCATTTCGTCAACCTTATGGAAATCGCCAAGGTGCTGCGCATAGCGAATCTTTGCGAGGGGCCAAAAAAGCGATCTCATCTGACAAAATTGGTTAAGGCACCGTGTCCTTGACGCCTAGGCTATATCTCAGGAAAGCCTTCTGCACCCTCTCTAGCTTATCCCAAGTACCCTTGCTAATCGCTGGCCCCTAGACCTCTACCTCATACATCAGTACTGGTTCCACGAGTGCTCGGAACAAGTGTGCTTTGTGTGCCCAATCGCAGAGGTCTATTACGTGACTATTACGCATTGCATCTGGGGCTTTCCATCCCATGTGACCCTTCTTTCTACGGTCATCCCATAGCATGTTTAGGAGAAATCGATTCCCGGATACTTAAAGGTACTTACAACTTCCATCCTTTATCCTATGTAATAGAAGTCTGGGATATCATCTTTGCCTTGTGACGGGATTGGCAGCGGCTTGGTTTTCTATTTGGTTGGTTGTCATTCTGCTATGTCCGCAGAATTGGTTGAGAGCATCAAATGTTCCTGCATACTCCTGGATGTATGGGATAATAAGCCCAGATCGTCTGCATAGAGCAACTGTTTTACTGTATATGCCTCTGGCAACTGCGGGAAGATCTAGGGCACGCGGTGAAAACACAAATCAATCTCTGCCGTTGTCTTTACACGACTCTTCTTTTTCGTCGGAAGCAGACCTTTTGGACATTCTTCCAAATCTCTGAAGGCCTCGGATTATGGAGCTCTGGTGACCACCATCGCCCGAGAACACCGGTTAGCCGGTTTCAGTGGCAGAGAACAGCATGAAATGGCCTTGAGTTTACAACCAATAATGGGTTTGGAGCAATCTTTGGCATATTTCGAGCATATACTAATATGTACATAGAATATGCCACAAACCCACATAGAGGAGGATTTGCCCCCTTAGGGGCAACCCAAAATTGACATATGGGCAAAAAGATGATTAACATCCCTTTAACACTGCAACTTGCCAGCTATTTTTAGGTTATGGAGGATTTTTTATTTTAAAGAAAGGGCAATGTCATTAATATCTTTAATATGTTTAACTTTTTAAGCCTTTTTTCAAAATCTTCAATGTCGCCCATCCAATTCCGACCTAAAAGCCTACGTTTACTTCCTCCTTCCATCCTTTCCATCCCACAAAATCGTAGATTGTGGCAGCTGGAGGATCTGCATTATTCAGAGAGAGCGAGAGTTTAATGTTGTTGATACCCCCCATTTCATTAGCTTATATGGCTTTTTTATCACTGTTTACATTTTTAGAGTTGAAGAGAATGCTCCAGCATGTGAAGAGTCTTACTAATAAAGGAAGAAATAAGAGGGAACAAGAAGAAGTATAGAAAACAGAAGATTGGAATTGGAGGTGAGTGAAAAGCAGCATTATTTTTGCATGTTTTCCCTCTCTAATGAACTTGTGTGTCGCTGTTTTACAGCAATGAAACCTTCAAGCAAGAGAAGAAGCAAGCTTATATGGGGCAAAATGTCCTTGATCTCTTAAAGAAAAGACAAAAAGCATTATATGATGAAGAATGCAATGAGGAATTCAAGGAGGAGGAAAATGAAGGAGATGAAAAAGAGTCTTCTAAACCTGTATTTCAGTCAAAATAGCTCAAGATTTGGGAATGGCTGAGATATGACGGGATTTGTTTCTGCACTATTCGTGAATCTTATGCTATTTGAGGTATTTCATGCACTTTGATTTAATTTCTTGTTGCATCTTTCACTAGTTGCTTCAAATCAATTTTTTTTAAGGTTGCTTTTATTGTTCATTTTTAGGTAATAGTCCATTTACACAAGGCGGGTCTCGTAATTTTAAAGCCTCTAGTTTCAAGGAACATACAGCTTGTAAGATACATAAAATTGCAGCAGCAAAGAAGTTGGATGCAGGGAAACCAAAAAAGCCTGTGGTTGTGGCAATTCAAAGGATGCATGAAGCAGTAGATGGGGCTGTGCTAAACTTATTCAGGGCAACATACACTATGGCAGTTAGAAGTTGGTCATTCAATGATTTCCCACATGTAATTGACCTCCTTGAGGTTTTAGGTTGTTCTTCTATCACTAAGCAGGTTTATCATAATGATAATGCTTGCTAAGAATTTATTTGTTGTATTGATGAGAAGCAGAATTTGTCTTTGCTAGCACGAGTTAAAGCCAACCCTTTCTTTGGATTGCAAGTTGATGAGTCCACGGATATTGCAACTCAACAGCACATTGGCTTATGTATAAGTTACTTGGAATGTGATAGTAAGTCAAAAAGGAACTTCCTAGAAAGCTGATGCTAGTTCTATTTGTAGTGCATTGGGAGAGCATCTTAAAAAGGTTGGTCTTGACATGTCCAAATTTGTAGGCTTTGGTTTTGATGGTTGTTCTATCATGGCTGGACAAAATACAGGGGTTGCTACAAGATTAAAGGCTAAATATCCCTTTTTGATATTTATACATTGTGTGGCTCATCGCGAAAATCTAGCACTTGAAGATGCATCCAAATTAGAAGGCATGGAATGGTTCGGGGATATGGAAACTCTTATAAATTCTGTAGCTGCACATTTTTCTTGTAGCATCAAAAGATTAGAATACTTGCAAGATTTCCTCAAAGAGTATGCTTGTGACATTTTATGGCCTGAACGCATCCATAAGACTCGGTGGCTAAGTAGACATCATGTCAGTCCTAAGTTGTGTGAGGATTTACTAACCATTTTGAAGTATTTACAAATGGAATCTATTGGTAATACTTGTTGTTTCTAAAACAATTTACTTGCTGCACTACTTAAGCAGACATGCTTGGAAGCCTTACAATATTAAGCAAGATGTTGCAAGCAAATTATGTGGATATAACTTGTGTGGAAGAACATATACTAGGAGTTATTGAAGGAATTCGAACTTATTATATTGTTGATCCAAAGGCTGAAATGAATGCATATGCACATGTTGCACGAGGATACATGATAATTCTAGATTATGGGCCTTCTAATGGATGGCTCTAGCAGCTTTGAGATGTTCAATTCATGGAAATGAATATAGAGAATTCACGATTGTAAGGGACAAAGATGGATTGGATTTCGAAGATGCAATTATGTTACAAAAAGCATTTGTTTAAGCTGTTTGTGATAGCTTGACAATCAGGTTTCAAGATGCATTTATTTTGAAACACTTTGTGATCTTTTCTCCTACACACTTTCCTAGGTCTTCTATAGGATCAAGAGAATTTGGTTTGGAGAGCTTAGAGAAGATAATTAATTTCTATCATTATTATAACCATGCCAATTTTCCAAGGACGAGGCCACTTGGATTATTCTTGTGCCTTTCTTCAAATCCATAGAAATGCTGCTAAAGTGATGTAGATGCACATCCCGATGAAGCAATTCCCTATGTAAGAGCAACACCATTAGTAGCAATCAACATCCTGCTCCCATCATAAGATATCACGGCTACATAGTGGATCAGCTTCCATGTGATATGTAGAATGTGATGTAGCTACCGTAATCATGATGTAATGGTGAATAGATTGACGTCCTTCAAATAAAAAACAATGATACATACCAAATAAAAATGTCTGACTTACATCTGGAATGAATTTACATAAGTGAACCAAAGTTTTGGTTGTTTATCTGCATCCATAATTCACTGAGTTCTTTCGAAATGGTTTGCAGCAAAATCCCCAGTAAGTTCAATAATTTCAGAAGTTTATTTAAGCATTATACGATAACAATAATCACAGAAATACAAACAATAGAAACTGAAATAAAATCTCCAATCGTAAGGAGAAGTTTTGCCTCCCAACCGTCTCAGATTCACGCAAGAAGTCCTTCTCTTGCAAGCTCAACTAATTTGTAAGATTTTCTCTTCTCTAACTCAATTCATGGTAGTAATTGCAGTGATAAAGCGGTTCAGGATTGGAGAAGATGGGCGTGGTTTCTGAATTCCAAGAGCAACCGTTCTTTTATAGCAGACAAGCCTTTTTGTGACAGACGTTCTTATGGCTGCAAAATAGCTAAGAAAAAGGGAAGATATGAATGACTAATAACAATTCAACTATGATTAGAAGGGAATCAGCCTATTTATTGGGTCAGATCTACCCTTTTTCAAGCAGGTTTGGTAGAATATCGTTGCTCTGATACAGGTTTAAACTAAACTGGTCAACGACTCGTTATCAGCCACTTTAATAGTTTCAGAAAGTATAAGGTTTCCATAGCTTAACTTGTAAATTATATACCCCATGAGGAGTACATATAAGTTATTTCTTGATTCATAAGCTAGATCTAAAATACGTTGAGCCTGAACCGCTTTCCCGAGCTGGCATTAAGCCGTAACAATCCTTCCCTTCCCAAGATTAAACATCCGGGTTAATCTCGAGGAAAAAAATGTGCACCTTGGTTTCCTTAAGGGTGATTATTTCCAATTCTGTTAGGACTAGTCTCAATTCATTTAAACGTCTTTAATCTTTTGTCCGATAAAGACTTTCATTCCAATTCTGTTAGAAATGGCCTCAGTTACTTTAGAGGTCTTTCATCTCATTTCGGTTAGACATGGCCTCAAGCCAGTCAGAGGACTTGATATCTTTATTACAGTGTAAAGAATTCAATGTATCAATATATCAATTTCTTTGATAAAACAATTGCAACTTTAATATTAAAGAATTCCAAACACAAAAATTTAAATGTCTTCTAACTTTGCTTATTATTCTTGCAAAGTTCGTTCATATTCCTCCACAAGTGAGCAGTATTCCTTAAGTTGGACTTTAGAAAATCATACTGCATCACTTGGTGCATGAGTATTGTCTCTGGTTCAAGCACTTCTTCATCACCCTTGATGTTGGGAGGTTCTGAATGTTCCATTTTCTGCAAAATCTCAGGAAAAAATTCACTTCCCTTATAGGATTTTAGTATTCCCGCATTAAAAACTGGATGCAGGTTAGTCCATTTTCCATATAAATGTAAACGATAAGCATTCTCACCAACTTTGTCGTCAACTTGAAATGGACCATAATATCTAGGTGCCAGTTTTACATACCGATTACCCATTTTCCGTAAACATTTATTAGGAAGATGAATCCAAACCCATTGACATTTTTTGTAGTCGGGTGAAAGCATGCTACGGTGTACCACTTTTGGAACCCTCAAAAGTACCTACACTGGGTACTTTTTAAACTGGTACTTTCTGTTTTTTCTTCCCATTAAAATCAATCCAAAATTTTTGAATTGAAGGTCAATAACATGTCAATCTATAATAGTAAATGATAACAATACCATTAGAGACTAAAATGAATGAATCAACTCTCAAACTTATTGTTTATTGAGACATTTATGCAAGTTCCTAGTACCCAATGTTGGGTACTTTTTTGGGTAGTTTTGCACTCCCTAAAAAGAACTTTAGATGGTACACCCTAGCATGCTTTCACCCAGTCGACTTTCCTTCGTTTCTTTGCAAGTTTGGAAACCATTAATTCTTGGCTCTTTTGGATTCGGGATTTTACTTCTTGTAAGATATCCGCAAAGTCTGTAGTTGCTTCGTCTGAAGTAGGTACTTATCCTCTAAGCTTTGCATTCGGGGATTCCAAGGAGTGTCTGTATACTACTTCAAAAGGAGTTCTCTGAGTAACTGAATGGACAGTGTTATTGTGGGCAAACTCCAGAAGATAAAGGTACTCTTCCCATTTGCTTTGCCTTTCTCCAACATAGGCTTTGAGCATATCTTTAATAACATAGTTCACAACCTCAGTTTGGCCATCCGTCTGAGGATGATAGGCTGTGGAAAACTTTAAAGTTGTGCCTAAATTTTTCATGAGTTCTGACCAAAACCTATAGCAAAATAAGGGATCTCTATCCGTTATGATTGCATCTGACAGGCATGAATCCTAAATATCTCCTTCAAGTAAATCTTGCTTGCTTGCGGTGCGGCCATGCTGGACTAACGTGGAAGAAAATGAACCTGTTTAGACAACATGTCTACCACTGTTCAAATTTGATTATTTTTGTAAGCGGTCTTTGGTAACCCTTGAATAAAATCCATTGTAATATGTTTCCATGGTTTTTCTAGAATTGGCAAAGGTTGTACCAATCCTGCAGGCTTACCAGTAGAAGCTTTCATTTGTTGACAGACAAGACATGCTTCTACATACCTTTTAATATCCCTTTCAAGTTTTGGCCAATAAAAACATCTTTTAATAGTTGCCAAAGTAGCTTGAATGCCTCTATGCTCGGAATATGGAGGTTCATGACATTCTTGTACCACTTTCAATCTGTAGGCTTGTGTAACAAATGTGCGATTCCAATAGAATAGTAATCCATTATGAATTCTGCATTCTGCCAAAGAATCTCTACCATCCTTTTGTATCTGTGCATATGGAACAACAAAGGAGGGGTCGTTCCCATATTTCCCTTTCATTAGTTCTAATCAACAATTTCTGCTATGGATACGGCCTGAATATTTACTCGGCTTAGTGCATCGGCAATCTGATTCTCCTTCCCAGCTTTATACTCAAATCAAAATGGGCAACAAACTTTGATCTCATAAGATAATGTCTCCATTTCTTTAGTGCATGAACCAAGGTAATCAATTCCTTTTCATAAGTGTTATACTTTTTCTCCAATGGTTTGAGCATGCGACTAACATAAGCTAATGAATGCCCCTCTTGCATGAGTACTGCACCAATAGCATACTGGCGTCAGAACATACTGTAAAAGGTTTGTTCCAATCAAGCAGTACTAATACTAGTTCAGTTGCCTTTTTCTCTTTTAAAATTTGAAAAGCTTCCTCGGCTTCCACATTCCAAACAAAGGATATGTTCTTCTTTAAATACCTACTAAGAGGAAAAGTTAATTTTCCAAAATCCTTCACAAATCTTCGATAGTAACTGCATAACTGTACAAAAGAACGTAGATCCTGGAGGTTTTCAAGTCGAAGCTAATACCGTAATCTTTTCAGAATCCATTATGCCCTCTTGTGATATAATATGCCCCAAATATCCAGCTTCTTGCGTAAAGAATCTACTCTTGGACTCGTTAACAAACAACTTGATTTGTCTAAGAAGGTCAAAAACATATTGAAGATGTTATTTGTGCTCCTCGATAGATCTACTATATATAAGGATATCATCAAAGAATACTACAATACTTCCCTAATACTGGTGCTAGAACTCTTCCCATGTATCGGCAGAATGTTGCTGGAGCATTGGTCAGTCCGAAAGGCATTGCACGAAACTCATAATGACCAAAAGTTGTTCTGAATGCTACCTTACTAATGTCCTCATTCTTTATTCGAATCTGATGATATCCTGATTTCAAGTCAATCTTGTTAAAGATGCAAGCTCCTCATAACTCATCAAACAAATCGTCTGCTCTGGGTACTGGAAACTTATCTTTTATAGTCAGCTTATTGAGGGCTCGATAGCTTACACATTCTATATCCCTTATCTTTCTTTTTAATCAGAATGACTGGTGCACTAAAATGTGAGCAACTAGGTCATATTAACTGTCGATCTAACATCTCTGTTATCTGCTTTTCAAGTTCCATCTTTTTAAAATGGCTGACTCGATAAGCGGCTCTGTTTGGAGGCTTTGTATTTTCTTGCAATTGTATTGCATGGTCTTCGGGCCGATGAGAGGGTAGATCTAGAGTTTCCTCATCTTTAAAGAGATCATCAAATTGCCTGAGAAAACTGTGTAATTCAAAAGGCACCTGTGGTTGAGGATCTGTGTTCCTCGAGTAAACAAAATATGACTCTGGTTCACTTTGTATTAATTTTTTAGCTTCTGAATACAATAGCATACGTTCAACTTGAGATGCGGAATCTGAGTGCAGCTTCAAAGATTGACCTTCAACAATTATCGTCGCAATATTTTCATGATAATTAGGTCGGGCATCAAACTGTTCTCGCCATCCAATTCATAATATCACATCCATTGATACTAAAGGAGCTAGATTCAAAACTCTATCCTCTGAATATGCTCTATTTGGATAGGAGCTATGACGTGTTGATCACATTGGAACCCTTCAAACCTTGCACACTTGTGATTTGAGTTTGTAAATCATAAATAGGTATTCCTAGCTTGTACACCAAATCCTACGAAATGAAATCATGCATTCCTCCATCGTCAAGGAAAATAGTCACATCCTGGCCTTTTATTGAACCTTTCATTTTGAATAACATTGTTTTTGGAGACATGGTATCTACTTCAGACAAATTCTTTAGGTATGCAATTTGCAATCTCCCTTTTTCTTGCTCAATAGCCGCGAGCTTTCCTTTATTCTTTTCTTTCCCTTCCCTGAAAATTTCTGGTCTGTCCTCCATATGGTGGAATTTGAGCAACATGCCTTTCTTTGGTGATGGCTCTTTGAACTGTACTTTCTTCGCGCTCTTATTAGATGAAGCTTTATTTTTAGGACAATTAGATTGATAATGTGGTCCTCCACAAATATAGCATCCAGTCTCTGACCCTTTATTCTGCTCTTGATTGGCCTCCTATCCATTATTTGAGCACTTTCCATTCCTTCCATTAAACCTTGACTTACGCTCATCACGTTCTCTTTTATTTTTCTTATCCTTTCTATTTTCAAAATTTTCATGCTTCCATATTTTCTGTTCCCGAGAAGACCCTCCTTCCCAAATAACTAGTTTGCGGGTCTTGGGATTTAATTTCCATTCTGCAACCCCTGCTTTCTTTATTGCATCTTCCATATTTACTGGTTCAATAAGATCCAATTCTGCAAATATTTCTTCCCTTAAACCATTCACAAACTTTCTCAAAATATCATTTTCACCCAAGTTCCGAACTTGCGATCCCAAATGACTGAACTTCATATGATAATCAGATACAATTTCTTCGTCATCCTGTTTAACAAGATCCCACTCTTTTCGCAATATCCTGTGATAATTTGCAAGCAAATAATGGGCTTCAAATGCACTACAGAATATGTCCCATGAGGTAACTTCAGGCTGCATCAATCTGTGGCCTTGCCACCAAACTTGTGCCTGTTCATCCAGATAAGTATCGATGGCTTGCAGTTTCTCCTGCTCAGTCGCCTTAACTCTCTCAAAGAACTTCTCCCAAATTCGAAGGAACTTATCACCTGCATTGATTTAACAGCTACTCCGCCGCTAGTAAAATATGGCAGATCCACTTTTTCTAATCATTTAGGAGCCTTGTAGTGGACGATAAAAAATCATTCTCATTCTCATTCTTGTTTTGAGAGTCAGTTTCTGCAACAATCATAGGATCTGGGTTGGAGTTAACTGGTGGTGGATTTACGCGTGGTAAAGGCGGATTAGCAGGTGGAGGATCACTTGGTAACAGAGGCTGCTGAGCAACACTGGGTAGAAACCCATAGAGTAGAGCTATCTGCTCTAATTTGTGCTGATAATCCTCTGGAGATGTAGGCGGTGGCAAGGCTATCTGGTTAGCAATTTCTTTTGCTAAAAAATTAGCAGTTCTTAGTGCCTGCTGGTATTGGCTTTCAGAGATATTGAAACGATGAGCCATCAGCACAGATTCTAGAAAAGGCTTGGCTCTGATACCAAAAATTGATATGATAACAGTAACCACAGAAATACAAGCAATAGAAATTGAAAGAAAATCTCCAACCGTTAGGAGAAGTTTTTCCTCCAAACCGGCTCAGATTCACGCAAGAAGTCCTTCTCTTGCAAGCTCCACTAATTTGTAAGATTTTTTATTCTCTAACTCAATTCATGGTAGAAATTGCAGTGATAAAACGATATAGGTCTCAGGATTGGAGAAGATGGGCGTGGTTTCCGAATTCCAAGAGCAACCATTCTTTTATAGCAGACATGCCTTTCTGTGATGGACGTCCTTGTGGCTGCAAAATAGCTAAGAAAAAAGGAAGATATGAATGGCTAATAACAATTCGGATATGATTAGAAGGGAATCAGCTTTTTTCTGGGTCAGATCGACCCTTTTTCAAGCAGGTCTGGTAGAGTGTCAAGTTTGCTAACATATCTTCAGTAGAACATAATTTTAGATCTATCACACCATTGCTCACATGCTCTCGAATAAAGTGATGATGAGTATCAATATGCCGAGTTCTGCCATGAAACTTTGCAGGGGAGAGTGCCAAGGCAATTGCTCTTCTATTATCACAATATAATGGAGTTGGCATATGTTGCTCCAGCAAGACATCTTGAAGTAATCGGCGAAGCCAAATTGCCTCTTGAGTGGCTGATCCTGCGGCAGTGCTAGAAAGAGCTACACTAGTTTGCTTCTTGCTGCGCCAAGAAACCATACAGTCACCAAGTAGGAAAATAAATGCAGATGTGGATCTTCTAGGCTCCAACTCCCCCACCCAATCTGCATCTAAGTAACCTTTCAAGACAAAAGGGGCAAAACCAGCTTGATAAATTAAATGATACTCCCTTGTAGCTTGCAAATCGCGCATGATACGCTTGACGGCCACCCAGTGTTGCCCTGGGTTGTCAAGAAATTGACTAACAACTCCCACTGCAAATGAAATATCTGGTCTTGTACATACAACCAAATAAATAAGACAACCAACTGCATGCTGATATGGAATGTTCTTCATAGCATCTTGCTCGGCTTGCGTATTGGACCTCATTTCAGAGGTAAGTTTCAGATTCGGCTCCATGGGTATAGAGATGGGATTGCAATCTGCCATATTGAACCCATGGAGAAATTCATCAATGTATTGTGTTTGCACCATCCTTAGGCAGCCGTGATCCCGATCTCGAAGAATCTGAATTCCAAGGCAATAATGGATATCACCCATATCTGTCATTTCAAACTCAGACGATAACTGCTTCTTCACTTGGTTCAAGAGTACAAGATTGTTGGAAACCAGGATGCAGTCATCAACATATAATGTTATGTACACAAAGAAATCTCCCACAGTTTGCACATAAACATTAGAATCAGCATGAGCATTATGGAATCCCAAAGCAAGCAAATAACCATTAATTCGGTCATACCATGCTTTAGGGGTTTGTTTAAGACCATATGGAGCCTTCTTCAGCTTACATACCAGGTTCTCTTGCCCAGCCACTTCATAGCCTTCAGGTTGAGAAATATAAATCTCCTCTTGCAGCTCTCCATGTAAGAATGCCATGCGAACATCCATTTGATGGACTTTTAGATTCATGTGAGCTGCCATGGCTAAAAGAACTCGGATTGAAGTCATATGTACCACTGGAGAGAAGGTCTCTGTGAAGTCGACACCGACAATTTGAGAAAATCCTCTTGCAACAAATCTGGCCTTGTACCGTTCCACTTGACCAGCTGCATTCTTCTTTAATTTGAATAACCATTTGGTACTCACAAGATTTCTTCTAGGCAAAAGGGCAACTAGTTCCCATGTTTGATTCTTCATAAGAGACTCGTATTCAAGATCCATAGCTTTCTTTCAATCTGCTGCACATGGATGATTGAGTGTGCATCTTGAAAAGTAAGAGGCTCTTCTTCTTGAGGATCAGAAAATGCCAAGTATCCTCGAGGTCTCTTCTTGCTCAAATTTTATGATTCCATTGCTTCCATGGACTTTGCACTTAAATAACTAGTCTGATCAGAACTAGTGGCTCCTCGATTGGGTCTCTCTTTGAAAGCATAGGCTGCCATCTTCTTATTTGCTTCCACAAAATTCTTCGGAAGATGACATGACTGCTTGCTTTGCATGTCTTCAATATCTCCAACCATTGAGACACTATTATCAGTCACACCTAGATCAGCAAATGATAATGCATGAGATGTAGACCCTTGTTCAAAAGGAGAGTCCACATTGGACTCAATCATTGGCTGCTGCAAGGCCACTGTTGTTGGCACATTTATACGCACTCCAACAGCCTGAATGTGTTCCATATAATGTGCATGAGAGGGCTGCTGCTGTAACTCAGTTATGGGCACTCCTTTCGCCACACATGAGCCTTCATTGCTCCCACTGGAAGGCTACCCCTGTAGCAAAGGGACTTGGGGACCATTCTCCATCAGAACCCAGGTTTTTAAGTCAGCAAAGTGGGCTGGTACAGCAGGTGCTAGGGCTGTGGCATGCTTCAAACTTGTGCCATATAACTCTTCTTCGTTGAAAATAGCATCATTAAGCAGCAAGGTCCTAGTTTCCAGACAATAAAGGCGATATGCTTTTGCTTCCAAGGAATATCCCACCATGATGCATTTTAGGCTTTTCCCATTCAGCTTCTTCCTAATCTCATCAGGGACATCGGCAAATGCGATGCAACCAAACGTGCGCAAATGACCAAGTGATGGAGGTTTACCGGTCCACAATTAATATGGAGATTGCAAATGTTGTGAGGTGGGCAACCTATTCTTAAATAGGTTGCTGTCATGACTGCTTCCCCCTAGAAATGATTTGGCATGCCAGCAAATTTTAACATGGTACGAGCACATTCTAAGATGGTCCTATTCATTCTCTCGGCAACACCGTTTTGCTGCGGTGTATATGGGGTAGTATGCTGATGTATTATCCCATTGACATTACAGTAATCATCAAAAGCATGAGAGAAGTACTCACCACCACCATCGCTACGGGGGACCTTGATTAGACGACCAGTTTGTCTCTCAACTTGTGCTCGAAACTCCAAGGCTTGCAATACTTCTGATTTTCGTGCTTGTAGCCTCATGGTCACATATCTGGAGAGATCGTCAATAAAGGTAAGCATATACTGCTTCTTTCCTATGGTCAATGTTTGCATAGGCCCACAAATGTCAAAGTGAACCAATGCCAATAGATCTTGCTCATGCTCGCTCTCTCCTACTGGAAACGGACTTCTGTGATGCTTCCCCATAATACACGCTTCACAAAATATCAAGGTGTCATCTTCAATAGGCCCTAAATCTGTTATCAAATTGTCTTGCATCAGCTTTCTCATCACTTGGACATTGGGATGTCCAAGACGGTTGTGCCACAACTGCATATCTCCACTTCTAGCAGTTGTAGATAATGCCTGAAATGGGCTCCTAACAATGGCATCCAACCTGTATAATTGTTCGACATGTGTGCCTGTTGCAACGAAGAAACCTCGTTCATTATTTATGGTGCAGCCATTCTTGAGGAAAGTCACAGTCAGATCAGCATCGGTAATCTTGCCAACGGATAATAGTGTTTGGGCCAACTCTGGTACATAGTGTACATCATGAATCTCCTTAACGCCATCATCCAACTCAATCAGTATTGTTCCTTTCCTAGCAATTTGAAGAGGTCTGCTGTCTCCTACATAGACTTGGCGCTGCGCGCTTGACTCTTCAAATGTATTAAATTGCTGACGAAAGGGTGTCATATGGATTGTGGCCCCAGAATCCAGCCATAGAGTCTTCTCACTAGATTCTATTATCAAACTACGCACCATAAATAATTTTTCATTGCTGCCATTTTCTTCTCTTGCTTTGTTCCTGTTTCTATCTTCTTCAAGCCGGACTCTACAATCCTTGGCAATATGTCCAGATTTTCCACATTTGTAGCAAGAGTGTGATTCAACTTAGCAGGTCTAGCCTCCCTCTGATTCCTGTTGGGTCTGCCACTGTCATTTGGCCCTTTATTCTGTCCACCATCAAACCGTCTGGGTTTCTTTCCAAATCCTTGCCTTCTATTCTTGACAAATAATGCTG
This sequence comes from Isoetes taiwanensis, assembly GCA_021234155.1. Lineage (NCBI taxonomy): Eukaryota > Viridiplantae > Streptophyta > Lycopodiopsida > Isoetales > Isoetaceae > Isoetes > Isoetes taiwanensis. Next base: position 7,533,098 of record JAJEKV010000048.1, on the reverse strand, counting down.
AATTCTTGTACCGTTCTCAATTTTGAACTTCCTTTCTTCCTCCAACAATGCTGACACCACAGTTTCCATATCCAAATTTGGGATATTGGTCAATACTGTCACAATGGGTTTGAAGTCCCTACTTCGCCCTTTTAGTAAGACTGGCATCTGGTCTTCTTTGGGAACATTACACTTCACTCTTGCCAACTGAAATACTATGCTGCGAATTCTGCTCATAAATTCTGCGATGGATTCTTCAGAGTTCAGTTTCATATCAAAGAATTGTTGCTTGAGTGATAGCTCACAATTCTTACCGCTTCCATCAAAAGCTTTCATAAAATCATCCCAATTCTCTTTTGAACTTCTCTCCAAATTAATCAGATGCACATAATCTTCTCCCAAGGCAAGACCAATTGTGGTTATTGCACGTTTATCTCGCTGCATTCACTCTTGCAGTTTAACAGGATCAAATGATTTGTCCTGAGCATCTGGTTTGGCTTCCGTGCCATTAACTACTCCCCAGACATTCTCCCTCATCAAGACCAATTGGGTTTTGACGGACCAAGCATGGAAGTTTTCCCCATTATATTTTTCCAGAAATTTCTTTAAAACTTTATCAAAAGTTTGAGTAGAAGTGGAAGCCATTTTACTAATTGCTACTCATAGGTAAATTGGTCTGGAACTGGAAAGTCTCTGGAAGATGTTCCTATGGCGTGGGAAACTGTTCTGATTTGCTTGGATGCGCTCCAATCTGTGATGCGCCAGCTTCTGGTTGATTTGCAGTAGGGCAAGACATGCCCTGATTTTCTGTCGGCATTTCTCCTTTCGCCGCTCGCTTCTAGATCCCATTGAATCGGAACTGCTCTGATACCATTCTGATAATTAAGAGAATCAGGAATAACTAGAATGCAATGCAGTTTCTCTATTCATCGTAATAAAAAAGATTACAAATATATTTTTGGGCATCGGGATGCGACCTTTGGACTGCCACGTGGACAATTAATCTTAATTGTAGATCCTATGCTGATATATTTCAATAATACCAGTATGGCAATCAATCCTTCCAACAAATCTTGATATCGAGTTGAAAGTATCGTTCTGCAGATTCGGACGAAGCTTTTAGATCATTATCAATTGATTCTGGTATAAGTCTTAAGACCCATATTTGTATCTCATATTGGATATTTCATACTTCACAGGCATTTTATGTAAAAGAGGGGAAGCCTTGCTAGCCTTGCTTTTCAATCTAAATTTTTTGGTGCCTCCAAATCGATCAACATCTCTCAATTTGGATAGCAGTAGATGGGCATAATTCTTTTGGATGTGAATGGCTTTGATCAATGCTTATATGGACATCTTTAACATGTTTCCTCTATGAAGCTTGTCACTGCATGAACCTCTCTGTGCATGGACATGCCCTACTCTATAACAACACTATGGATGCAAAAAATCATGTTTGTGATCTCTATCTGCAAAACAAGGCATGAGGATGAGTTCAAATCACATGAATGTAAGGCCCGAGTAGAAAAAACTGATAGGGCAAAATGAAACTGATTAGAGCAAAATGAGTTTTTCGATGAACCAAGAGTTCTTTTGGCATTCAGCCAAAAACCTTAGGCCCATATTCATATGGAAAATGAAAAAACGCTTCCTATTGCCAATAATACAACCAGCCAGTGGTCTCTGCAGCTTCCGGGTTCTCGATGGCGCTCGGTTTGGACGTGGACATGGAGCTCACTTCCCCCACCGAAGGTTAGGGTGCTTCGTGGCGGTGGTGCATTCTTTGTATCGGGGTGAATGCCCTTGTGAGTCGGTTTAGGCGGTGTGAGCCCTCTACGCCCCCTTGTTGTGGCCTTCATCGTGAGGCGTGGAGCATTGTGCGGTTTTATGCCCTCACTTGCGTGTGCCTAGGATTGGGTTAGGGCTCGGTTTTGGCGAGATTGACTAGCCGGCGATTTGCCGCTTCATGTGTATCTGGTGCTTGGCGCTCTTGCGGAAGCAAACCTTGCATCTGTCGCGTGGCTTGGTTGGTGTGGCTGATTTGGAAGCGGCGGTTGTGGATCTTTCAAGGGATTTGACTGCGACCTCTCGATTCCTCGACTTCGGGTACAAGCTATTTCAAAGCTTTCTGGTGTTCCCAGGATTGGTAGAGCGGAAGTTTGCCATTTGGCAGGACTTCTTGGGTATTGTAGATGGTGATGGTCGGTTTGTACAGCAGTAGAGTTGCAGTTTATCTGTGAGTTTGTTATGGAGTGTCGAGGTATCGCTGTCTCTTTGAGGCAGTTCTCCTTCCTCCTCACTTGCTTTGTAACATTACCATTCTTTTAATATATTGACGACACAGTTCTTCAAAAAAAAAAAAAAAAATACAACAGTAATTGTAACCATCAGATCATTAGATATGCCAAGAACATACCTCTTGATATCCAAAGCCACCCTCTTAGTAGCTAGTCCATTGAGTTAGCAATTAAGAGATCTCGTGTTCAAGTCTCTGGGGTCCGTCATATGTCCTCATGGATGCTGCCAATGTGGCATGACGTAAAAATACTATCTACCTACCTACCTACCTACCTAACGAATTGCCCTTAAGAAGGGGCAATCCAAAGAAAGTCATCTGAAAACAACCAGGCAACCAACCACTAGATGGCCTGATCTGCCAAGAATAGTTCAAACCAATTTCTCTAACTAACAAATTGCCCTTTAAACAAGGGCAATCCAAAAAAAGTTCATTTGCATGATGAAGTGATTGAATGCATTTGTCGTCAAAGACCAACAGGACTATCAGGCCCCGAAGAGTTTTCGAAGGAAAAACTTTGGTAGTAATAAACATACTGATAAACTATACAATGATACATCTCAAAATAGTGTCTAAATAGAGGATCGACTTTCACCATTTATGATGCAAGTCCAAAATAGTATCTATCTATCTACCTACCTACCTATCTACCTACCTACCTACCTACCTAACGAATTGCCCTTAAGAAGGGGCAATCCAAAGAAAATCATCTGAAAATGACCAGGCAACCAACCGCTAGATGGCCTGATCTGCCAAGAATAGTTCAAACCAATTTCTCTAACTAACAAATTGCCCTTTAAACAAGGGCAATCCAAAAAAATTTAATTTGCATGATGGAGTAATTGAATGCGTTTGTCGTCCACGAAGACCAACAGGACTATCAGCCCCGAAGCGTTTTCGAAGGAAAAACTTTGGCATTAATAAACATAGTGATAAACTATACAATGATACATCTCAAAATAGTGTCTAATTAGAGGACCGGCTTTCACCATCTATGATGCAAGTTCCAAAATAGTACCATGATAGCTCACGGCAATGGAATTAAACCCGAAGAAAATTCAAGTTTTCGTGCATATAAGGTTACCTACAAAACAATTCAAGTTATTTTGTATGTATGTATACGTATTGTTAAAGGCCAACCTCGAAACGCGAAGAAGAGGAAGAAGAAAGCAGCGATGGTGTGGGAGCTCGTTAATGTCGACAAGACAGCTGGTAATTTTTTTCTGGTTAAACTTGTGAACGTGAGAGTGTCTGTGCGAGAAGAGGACATGAATGGTCCTATTGTGTTGCTTGAATATTGCTTTGCTGCGGAGAATCATTACTTCTTTTCAACTTGGATGAAAAGTCACAGATTTGTGAATAGGTGCAATTATTAGATAGCTGAGAAAACCTTGTATCTTAGGCATGAACAAATATGCTAATTAACAGCAGGAATGCCGCATTCCATAAATATGCCAAGTTATCCTTAGAAGGAATTTCCAAAGCAAATTTGTGGTGCTAATGCTGACCTGAGAATCATATTACCTTCTTTTTGCAGTTCCATCTTCATATCTATTTACATCGTCAGGAGCCTATAAAGTGGGGAGAAAAGGTGATATTTTGTTCCGTAATGCTCTAGTCATGATTTGCAGTGATATCCACTTTTTGCTTCAACCTATACCTCTTTGCATTATCCAGAAGTTTATGTGCATACCTTACTTGTTGCAAGCTTTTTTCATGCCTGTTACCTTAGTTAGAGCATCGTGGACCCAAAATGCAAAAAATCTATGAGTATAGTGTTCTATCGCCATGGTTATATGACTTTTTTTAGCTGCAGTTCAAAGCATGCTATAGTATGTGACTAGTCGATAATTGCAAAAGACTATCTATAGGTGCAAGTTGTGGTATTTGATGATGAGTTATTTCTACTGAAGAAAGCTAGCGTAGATTCAAAAATACATCCATTGTTAACTGATTTAACTTTGGGACATATCCTGCGGATCCTGGGATAAATCCATTAAACTTATACTTTCAGGGGAAGTATGAATCCTCAATCTTTTTGTTGTTGATACATCTGGCACAGGGCAGTTAGCAAGCATGGGCAGAGATAGGCTATGGCTATTCTCTCCTGCATTGGTGCTAGATTGAGCAATGCAGATCTGTAAGGGTTACTCTCTACATGTGAATTAGGCTGACAAGTTTCTGACATTCCGTTTCATGCAATCTATTTCTGGAACCTTCAGATTAAATTGGTTGTGCTGGCATGTTGGCAGATTGTGCAATCATTGTTCAATCAGATAAGTCTATATCACGTATTCATGCCGAGATTCAAGTCCCATCATCCACACCATTTCGTTTGCAACAGCCAATACCGACTCCAATTTTAAAGGATTTGTCAAAGTTCGGCACCTTCGTCAACAAGGATGTTGGGAACAGCAAGCCCATATTCTCTTTCCCGAACAAGGAAACTCACTTACAGGATGGTGATTATATAACATTTGGGACCGCTAATGCGACATTCAGGTTAATGCATCTTATATTTTACATGATGTCACATTAGTAATTTGATAATGTCCATGTGGGGTGTTGGCAGGTGCATAATCTCTTCAGTACATACTCCACTCCATGTCCAGGGATAGTGGATGGCATGAAAGAGATTTACCCAAATGCTGCTACATGGACGACCATGTGCATAACAGTCATCTCTGGTTCTGCTAAAATATGGAGTCCCTATGCTTCTTGAAGTCCCTATTGCTTGAGCAGCCCATGTTCTGGAACGTTTGATATGAAAGAGTTTGATACAAAAGAATTGGCAGTTTTTTTGTTCGGGTGGGGGGTTGGGGGTGTGTTGAGACTGATTATAATGTCCAGCTTAGTGAGCTCTTAGATTTGTTAGCCATGTTATTATCAAGAGTTCGTATGTGTCGATCAACAGCCTTTCTCAATGTGCATTACGAGAAGTGTCTGTGGAACTGTAATGTATCCTGCTTAGGAGGCTTGATAGAGAGCAAAGGGGCCTAATGGCAATATTAAGCTATGCACAGTGGCCAGAAATGGCAAATAGGAAACCGCCACCAAGTTGAACACCTTTGAGACTGTCTTTTGATAAGTTCTCTTGCAGTAGAAGTTTGCAATAATGTTTAGAAGGCTTATGCCATGTTGTGTGTACTTGGTCTCATAGAGCCTACGGGTCTAAGGTAGATGTTAAGAAATTGTTCCCTTCTCTCTTTCCTTCGCTATTTTGCTTGCCATTGAGACATGAGTTGAGGCATCCATTATAGTCTGCACTTGAGCATGGTTATCCAGTCCCTTTATAATCTATTCTCTTGCTGCCTGCAGGCTCAAGCATGTTCCCCTTCTATTTTGTTTCTTGTGCAAGAATGAAAGAGATTCTTTTCACGACCATCTTGCATCACTTGGTAAGTATTCCATGAGTAATCCGAGTAGAAATTAAAGTTGTTATCCATCCTCGTGTTTTGAGGAGACTTCTAGTACGTGTACACTATGTGCATATGGTATACCAGCCCCAACACTTATAAACTTAAAAGGCTGGTAAAAATTCTCTATATAGTCTATGTTTTGTTGTCGACTGGAGGTGCAATGTGCTTGCCTATGAAGTTCCAGAGGGACGGAATGCTATGGGTACACAGATTCATCTGGGATCCATGAACACGACATAAATATTGTAAACATATTTACAAAAATTAAGTTAGCAAATGATAAAATACGATTTCTCTGCCTTCTGGTTGAGCAGAACATGGAATAGAGAGATCAGAAAATAAAAAACGACCAGCATGATATGGTATGGTGAGGAAACTGTACTAGAATTACTACCCAAACTTTACCACAGCATGATGAGCTTGATGAAATACATGCATCTCTGTGTATTTCCTTTTGTGTTTAGATCAATTTGCAGGCCACTTTGTTTCTCTTTTCTTATTACAAGGTTGTGAACTTGTTTCTTTGGCAATTTCAGGAGCATATGCTTTTGAAGATTGGAGTCATGTCTGTACTCATCTCATTGTGGACAATACCTCTCTTGTAAATGAAATTGTTTTAACAGCTGTGGTGGAAAAAAAACCAGTCATTTTGCTTGATTGGATTAGTGTAAGTGCAAATATGTCTCTCTCTCCCTCCCTCTCTCGAATTTACGTTTTGCAGCTTGCTGTAGGGTTTATTCTGGGATGTAATTGATAACAGTTAGTGATGGCACCAATGTTGACCAAGAGAGTAAAACTGTATTGTCTTTGAGAGAGGATAATGATGTTTGGGCTAAGTTAATCATAAATTATAAAAAGCAGAAGATAAATCACTTTACTCTTATGTGTGATTATACAGGCTCTGGTTGCAAAATCACCAGCAACAAAATGGCCAAGCTTAGCAAGGTGTGTTTGCCACGGAATTTGTGTGGATCTTGATGGCTAGGATAATGTTAATTCTGTCCTGGTTTTGTGGGATCAACCAGTTATCTTCCAACACTCAAGTTCCAGGCAGTTGAAACTGAGGTGCTTGTTAATGTGGTCGAGCCAGATGCACGTGGACATACTTTTCAGGATATTTTGTTCTTATTTGGTCCTCTGCATATGGTAAATATAATACAGAGATTTGTAACTTTTTCTTGAGGAATGTGACATGCAATGTGGACATTCTAATGGAACTTGTGGCAGTACAAATACAGAGAGCATTTGCAGCATCTTCTGGATGTTGGTGGCGGAAGAATGGCTTTTTTGTCTGATTACAGCACTTCTTTGCAGGTTGAGTAGTTGAAGTTCTTATATTACTAAATATGGTCTTGTCAAGTACACTTGTATAGAGATTTAGATGTGAATCATATGACCAATCATACTCGTGATTCTAGACTTTGTCCAAAAGTAGCAAGAACCATTTAGGCAGTGTCGTTAATGGAATGCTTATGTCCTTGTAGCTGGAGAGAAGGGAAATGCCAAAGGTGGACATGGATCAAGGAACCAATTATTGAACTTAGCTCTGTCTTTGTGCACAAAAGGACCTTCTAACGAAAGGGTTGCAGCTATAGTAACGCGATATCATGCTGCCACATGCTCATATGGATGCCACTTTCGAATTCTCCAAATAATACAGTTGATTGCAAAGTTCTAGAGCATGCCAGGTGGGCCTTGCATTAAAGCAGGATGGGCGTTTGCACATGAGAATGAAAAAGGTCATGTTCACAATATCATATGAAACAAATACAACTTCAAAAGGAGTTAAACATTTTAAACGAGCATATTAGACTGACAAAGTTATCAACGAATGCTCCAGTCATATAGTAGATGTTAACAATTTTGCTTAAAATTGTAATAAGTATTTCAAAGCATATAAAGCCGCAGACACTGCTTTTGCTTTTCACAGGATTGTAAGATGTGGGTAGTATAAAGAAGCTGCATGAAAATGTTTAACACTGGTTATGAAAATTTATTTAAATAACAGGCTACAAGACAATCATCACCAAATCAGCAATTAGTTGTTATTCCTCAAGGCATGACAAGTAAAAGCCTGAATTCCGTTGAAGGTTTTGGCACAGTACCACAGCTTCAAAAGGTTAATGAAGCAAGTATAATTGTATCTATATTACGTGGCAATTTGGATTTATCGCCAACTCAAGGTAAACTTTGTCTTGAAAATTTACAAAAAGCTATTGAAGATTTGAATTGTTTATGCTTCAACTTGTCTTAATGTAGGGACAGCTCAAAGCATGTCAACAGAAGATACAGTTGATGTACAAGACTCTGAGGATGAGGATGTTAGTTCCCTTGCAAAAATTCCTCAATTGGCAAGCAAGGTATCCTATCCTATCTTCTTTTTTCCAAAATCTGCAACAACCCCGTTCAGCCATTTTTATTTTATTTGAATGCTATTCACTGGGCATTTAATGCTGTATGTTTATGGTCTTATGATCTATTCGTTCTCTTTCTCAGCTCAAAAGTATGCAACTATAGCTTCAGCATCCATTTAGATTGATGCACTTGATTCTAGTTACTTTCATAGTCTATTCCTTCCAATAATAGCTCGTTGATGTTAGTTGTTTTCAATATAGAATCTGGCAAGTGCAGATAAATCAAGTCGTATCTGCCACACCTCAAGATCCATCTTCTACAAGAATTATGAGAGTTTCAACATATTTCTTGCAGATGTTTTTAGAAGCACAGTAGAAGAGCTGAGGAGGCTGGTGGTGGTAATAGATTCATTAATAAAACAGTTATTTCATTTCTTGGCATTTTGAATTGGAATAATGACCTTTCCATCATGCTTTCATGTTTGAGTTTGTGCATTGTTTGGGTACTCTGAAATTCTTTTCTGGATGTTTGTTTCATTTTCTGCCACATATATTCGAAGGATGATGTAACAAGTCATTTATGGAATTCGTCTGCCAGGCTTCTGGACCATGTAGTTAGTGTACTACAAAGAGGAAGGCTGATGTTTATCACAATTTTGAATTATAAGCGTTTGGAGTATAAAATCTGTGATCAAATGAACAGCACCTGGCGAAACAAAGGAGATGATTCTAGTGGTTGATTACACTAATATTTGAGTATACTAGGACTTGGTCGGATGATGGGTACAAGACCTAACAGACAAGTTCAAAAAACTATTAAGTGAGCATGCAAGGCAGGATGGGAAAATGAAAGCAGTTAAAGCAATCCAGTGTTAGCAACCTTTATTGATAAAGACAGTGGCTAGAGGTTCTGCATGCCTTACAGCTGACATGGTGGCCAAAATTTATCAAGTGACATGTATAGAACTGTGTGGTTAAATATCATAGGCCCTATGGGTCTTTAGTAGAAAACTAGTGGACTTGCTAAATCTTTCTTTCTTTTTTCTTTCTTGTTTGGCTGTCTATTTTATTTCAGGACTGATATTTGTTAACATTTTGAGGGTTTCCCTTTGTTTTCCAGGTGTCATCAACGCCATCTAAAATGGCGTCTGAACCAATAGCAGATGCAAGTGATAATCAGATAAACGGTAATGAATCCACATTGGGTTCTAACATGTTTAAGTTCAAAAAGGGAACGCGTATCGAGCTTCAAAGTCTGCAATCGGTTGGGAGTCCTAAAATGGTCAGAGTTGGAGATGATACAAGTGCAGAAAAGGAGGCTGGATGTGGAGCTGAAGATACACCTTTTCTAGGAAATGTCGTAGCTGATATAAAGTATGATGCAGAATTAATTGTTCGAAGAGACTGTACATCCTCAAGCGATATTGGCAGTAATTTCAAACGTTTCAAAAAGGTTATGCTTCTTGTACTTGTGTCTTTCATGGGATAAAATATGCACATATAGCTTGTTAACCATATTACTTGCATATAAACAAATTTTATCTTAAAGAAATTCTCTAGTATTGGGTCTTGTATACGTAAGTACAAGGCTGAGTTGGCATAGAGCTTTACTACATCCCATATAAACCAGGCAAGAACTTTTGCTTTTATTAGGACCAGACAAGAGTGCCTAACCTGGGCGTCTCTCTCCCTTTGCGCTCTTTTCTATTGTCTAGTTCATCATTGTTCTTTCACGTGGTATGAGAGTCATTCTAGAAAACTAAATTGCAGGATCCTCATTGGTTTTAACTCTGGGTTAAGGCAAAACAAGCCCTAAAAGTCAGAGATATACTGGTGCTAAAATTTATCATTTAGGGTCTAAAAACTATAGCTGAGGAAAAGGAAGGTATGGACATGGAATGCATGATTAGGGTTTGTGATCTCTGATTCTCGAGAGCACTTTGATTAATTTGTGTCTTGATCTGTCTTAACCATTGAAAAGAGCGATAATTAGGTACACCTCTAGACTTGCACGATGTGGAATCCACTTTTCAAAGTAATTAATATGCCAATTATGATGGAAGTTACAGTTTAAGAAAATGCTGGGTCACATGAACGTTCTCCTCTCTGCATTGTGACCTTGAGGAGGAAATTTATGCACAAGTTTTCTCCGCGAAAGTAAATAATTCTTCTCAAGTTCAAAAGAAATGGGCATGGAAGAATTGGAAGGAGAGGCGCATTAGATACCAATAGGAACAGACCGGAAAAAACGCCTATCTGGACAGTTTATTAGAACAACCTGTGCTAAGTCTGGCCATTACTGACCCGATTAGTTTGCCTATGATCCAATGTAGCCTATTAGAACAACCTGTGCTTAAGTTTTGGCCGTTACTGACATGATTCGAACAGCATGATTCGGAAGGAGTGCAGCTGACAGCATTGATGGTGATGATATTGAAATGTCATCATAATGAGTTTAGTGTACTGCTAAAAGTTTGTACTGTCCTATGCTCCTTTATGGAATTTGTTTCCACCTTCAAGTTCAGTGCAGGAACCAAGTTACCAGATAAGAGAATTATGCATTAATTATGAAAAAGAAGTTAATACTACACAAGTAGTAGTTTAGATTACAAAAACAATGTAAATGCAGTTTAGTTAACGGACCACCATTTTTTGCAGGTGGGTGCTGCATCAGGCAATAGTTTTAGTGCGTTGGTTCCTTTTGCAAAAGAGCCGTACAGGTAAGTTGATTACATAAGTGGGAAAAATTTACTCCTGTATTATGCACTCGTTTCTCTTGCTCTAGGGAATTAGCGTACGAAAGGGAAGTAGAAGAGTATGCACGGCAAGAGAAAAAGAGGAAAGAGGCAGAAGCACTTGCAGAGGATTTATTCAATGCACAGCAAGTGAGCCAAATGATATAAGCTTCTCCATCTTCTAACATGTAATAAACTATGATTTATTGTACTTGTTCAGCTTAAGAAAAAAAAGGGCGTTTTAGGTGGAGTTGCTAAGGAACATACTGGGCGGAGAACTTTGGCAACAAAATAATTTGATGGTAGGCCTTTCTGAAAACTCTTTGTTCTTCTCAACATATGTATTAAATTTCACCTGCTTATTATTGCCTGTCAGAGTATGACACATGCCTTTTCAGATCAAGCTAGTTTTGTTGGTTGTAATTCTTCCCTAGATAAGAGGAAGATAGATGGTAAGTGGTTTGAATGAAAGCTCCATCTGAATCCAAGAATAAGTAAGGGTTTGAATGCAGCCAGAAGCGGTTAGCACAAGGTTAGTACAATCATTGGGGCAACCCAGCACAAGGTTCTCTCACAGCGTGGTTGCAGTTTTGCTAGGTCAAGTGCATTAACATCGGCAAAACAATTCTATGCCAACATTTACTTGTTTTTCCATGCCAAGTCTCAGAAAAGCATACCAATATTTTCAAGTGAGATTGGAGTTTTGGGGACATGAGATAGTTACACATCTAAAGTTTTTGCCAATGTAGCTGCACTAAGAATTGGAAGTAAATATATTTAAAAAATCTGCCAAAAAATAAAGAATTATTTGGATGATGCGCTACCTCCAGATACATTCCTAACCCAGATGTACAATGAGTTTTGGTAACTCCTAACAAATTAGCTCTTCTTGAATAATTGCACAAATGTCCATAAGTAAATAATGATTAGGGTTAAATTAAGTTAAGCTTTAAATTAGCTATTTGCTAGTTATTTTTTAATTAAGGGGAAATCCACATTTGCTTCATACCACTGGTTATGTTAATTGTAACATAACAATTTCGTTAAACTTACTTTCGCACATGATTTGTTATGTTAAAAGTTTTAATATAACGGATTCCGTTAAATATGTCTTCACACTATAATCTGTTATATGAAAATTTTTAATATAGTGGATTTCGTTAAATATACCTTCACACTATAATCCATTATATTAAAATTTTTTAATTTAATAGATTCTGTTAAATGTACTTTCACACTATAATTCTGTTAGGTTAAATTTGTTAATATAATGGATTTTGTTGTTTGTCTTTTTCCAAGTATTATGGGTTAGGTTTGTGAGGTTGAATCCCAGCCGTGGATCTGGAGCATATTCTAAATATGATGCTAGATCAGTGGCCAGCATCTTTTTGGAGAAAAAACGTCCTGCCATTTCCTAAGGTCTCCATCGAACTCATAGTGACCCAAGAAAAAAGGTCCGCAGACCATGCATATGCTGGATAGGTCGGAATCGCCCCTCCCTTGTGCCGCAATGTTGACAACCAGCAGGCATCCATCCGCTCCTGATCCATCAACAGCAGTAGCTTCAGGCCCAAGATTTCTGTGAGATACAAGAAAACAACAAATCCGGCTATCGCAGGGTTTCCACGCTACCGCTGAGGCAGATCCGCCTTCACGTCAGGCTTATTTGTGTAATTTTGTGGGCGCTGCAGGCACCACCTACAGTAGAGACGATGGCCCTTGCTCTGTTAGAACCTGTTAGAAACGATGGCTGCCCATGCTCTGCTCTGCCGCACCTGCAAAAATAGAGAACCCATGCTGGAAAAAGAAACTGGCCTGAAACGCTATCCACGCCCTACAATTTAGGATGAAAATTTGCCAACCATGGCAACAATAAACTTGCAAACAGATCGAAATTAGAAATCAGACATCTAAATGCCAACAAGCTGCTCAAATCCCTTAAATTATACGGTTTCCCATACTCTACACCAGTCAAATCTTAGGACAGACCATTGAATTCCAAATACAAAACTAAAAACGTGGAAGTTTATGTTAAATATACTTTCACAACATAATCCATTATATTAATCCTTTAAGAATAACAATACACCCTCTTGATTTACCATATGTCTACTTTAGTTGTGGAACTTTGAATCAACAATATGCTTGGCACCAAATCACAAAGTATTTGGATCACAATGCTAAGTTGCACTAGGTAGAAAACATGTAAAATGTCATTGATACTTATATAAAAATGGTACGTGATCAACATCAATGCTTACTATTTAGAACTGAATCTTTTCAAATGCTCAGGATTCAGGCCCCGACACTCTACCATTGACCATATATTCACGCTCCAGACCTTAGTTGAGGATAGCAGGAACCGCCGCCAGGATCTCTACTGTTGCTTTGTCGACTTTGCAAAGGCCTTTGACACCGTGCCTAGAGAAAAGTTGTGAGAAAGATTCAGACAGTTAGGGGCTTGAAGACTTGTAAAATGCGGTACACAGGCCCTATGAGACATGTTTCGGCCAACTGACGCCGACAGAACCACCTGTCAATAGTAATATAGGTGTCTGCCAGGGATGCCCGCTCTCCCCAACAGTCTTTGGCCTCTACATTGACCAATTGGAAGGGTGGCTTGCCTGCCATGGGGGATGGAGCTCGACTTGTACACCAGATCATTAGGCAGTTCATATACACAGATGATGTGGACCTCCTAGCCCACACCCCCGAGTCCATGTAGCAGCACCTACATGCCCTAGATAGCTTCTGTCGGGCCATTGGAATGAGGGTCAATTTGTCCAAGACTAAGGTCTTGCTTGTCTCATCTTCGTCCCAGCCAAGGCTTCAATCCTTCAGTTATCAGGGGCAAAATGTGGAGGTGCACTTACAAGTACCTGGGTATAGAGTTTTCCACTACCACATACTAGGACACTTCCATTCGATTGCGGGTGACTGCCAGTTGGAAGGCACTTTATGCAATGCAGAACAACAGCTACAAAGCAGAGCTGTATGACTGGCCCCATCTGTCCCACTTGTTCAGGGTTTTGGTGGAACCTATTCTTTTATATGGGGTCAAAGTCTGGGGTCCAGTCATATCCCCGGCCACGTGGAATGAATTAGAGCAGGTACAGAAAGCCTTTTTGGCCCGGGCGCTCGGGGTGAAATCCACTGTTTCATATCATCCTGCAAGAGACTGGTTTCTTACTCTTCAGCGGGCCGCAATTGACCGCCACATTATTTACTTTCAGAAGGTGCCAGGTCCCCAACCTGGCTTATACTGTGGCCATGGGCCCGCAGCACCTCAAGGCATGCTGGAAGGAGAGGCGAGCACAATGGTTCTCCAAATGGGGCGTACAAGAGCATAGGTGCATCCAAGTTGAAATTGAAGAGGACCACCACCAATTGTGGCAATACCTAGATATAACCCGAGTCTGAATGGGGACATTGTTGATGCCCCATGGAGAAAAGGGGCATCATGGGATGGGGCATGGGATGATGTGACAGTGGCCATAAGCTTTGCAAATCTTTTTACAAAAAAATTTGAAGGAAAAGAAGTTTCTAATCAAAAATGATTTTTTATTTAGATGGATCATTGGTTTTTTTTGCGGATATTTTCTTCCCTTTTAAAATATTTTCTTCCCTTTGAAAAAGAGCATGGGATATTGTTAGAACGATAGACCCTTTGATCCGGAAGTTGCTCTTTGGTTGACGGCATACAGGCAGTAGGACCCAGATTTGGCTTCGGCATCTAAACAAATCGTGGAGCTTTGTGGGTTTATTGTGATTTCGATGTTGGAGCTTCATTTTGTGCAACTGTTGCAGTATTACTTGGGCAAAGGCATCCTTGCACGCAACATGCAACCAAAGCTTTTTTTTTGCAAATCCCTCGATGACATGCCTTCCTTGGCCCAAAATCTCTCGCAGCCTGACCTGGTCGTGTTCAATGTGCTGGTCGGTTGGACTGTTATGTCAGAGCTCCAGCGATGATCTTAGAGTACGTTTTTTTGTTTAATTGTTTTTTGCTTCTTAACATCGATTCACAGCAAGGAATCTTACGTTGACTTTGTCTTTGCAGTCGTCCGACATTTTTGATGTTCGCAACAAGGTGTCTGAAGCATATTTCGAGCAACAAACTAGGTGTTTGAGGCGCCTTGGTTGGGCTGGTGCTAGGTATCATACGGATGCCATGGAGGTCCAATCTCCACCTCTGTCATGAGTAAACAGGGGTTTTGCCACGTGTCCCCTATATATTGAATCATTGGTGGTAATTTCGTAATCCAATGGCTTTTCATTATTGGCTTTTTTTAATTTTGGCAAAACCCCAAAAAAATGACGTGTCCCATATAAAAAACCGTATAGCAAAAAAACAATAGACATTTGGGCGGCTTCCCATTAGCATTGCACCAGGCTTCGAAAAACATGGAGTTAGTCTCCTTAATTTCCGTTTTGTCTCCTTAATTTCCACTTCAGTTTTGAACATGCCGGAAGCTGGTTCCAACAAAAAAAACTTTAACCTGGCGATCTACATGTTACTAAATAACAAAAGTAGCAAATTTCTTCACGCGTTCAAATTCTTCACGCGTCTTGTCTCTTGAATACTAGATCTGTAGACTCAAAAGAGGCAAAACAGCCCCCTTGTTACTTGGTGCAGACCCTTTGGTGCAGGATAAGCAACAACAAATCGATTGTGCTCAGCCCCGTCCATCACCAGTTCAAGATCTGCAAAAGAAGATTAACGCAAGCATCCAAGTACTTTTCCTTTTCCCTAGTCTAGCATAAGGCAGATTTCTTTCAAATCATAGCAGCAAAGAAACACAGAAGCAACACAAGTTTATTTCTTCATGCATGCAGATCATATTGTGAACCATTCTGAAGACAAATGATGGCTCAGCATAAGCTCTATTTGCAATCTAATTTAAGGCGAGAAAACTGCGGTGAGAAGGGGCATTTGCTGGGTATACACAGGCAGAAAAAGAAGGCAAAATTCGCTGCAAGACATGCAAATTCAGCTAGATATGATTCCAAACTAGACGAAATCCAGAGAAATACTGCAGATTCATAAAGAGAGAAGACCCAATCGTGAATCCAGCCAAAAAGCACTAATCAGAGCTAGATCATGCTCTAGCTTCCAAATCGATGGAGCAGCTGTAAGAAATCAACAGAGAAGAAGAACGAGAAGATGCCGGCTTAACAGTGCCATTGCAGCTCCTTGCTTGTTGGAAAAAGCCAGACCTTCCACAATGAATTGCATGTTAGAAACTGTTACAAAGATGCAATATTAAACAAAGAGTCCAGTTTTTACGATCTCCATAGGCTGGATAACAACGATTGGATCAGGCTTTTGTATATGGATGCCCATGCACAGTCCTAATGCATCAAACAGAAAGAACAAACTGCAAAACCGTCTAGACGGTTTTGCCCAGTTGGTTAAGGGCATGTCGGTTAGGAATGTCACAGTTGGTATCAGAGCAGGTCTTGAGTTCGAGTTGTTAGAATTCATGCCATAATTGAGATGGGAAAATATTCAAGGAAATTCGGTGACAAAGTTGAGATAGCACCTAAATCACCTAAAGCACCTAAGAAGTTTGAGCACCTAAAGCACCTGTCAATGGAGCCAATTTCGGTTCAAATGAATCGATTCAGTATGATGAAGACATGAAGAGCCAATCGGCGGTCTGGCTTGACCGTCGGACTGCAAAGATAAATAAAGATGTAATACAGAGGTTGAGCATTCATTGGAAATTAGCAGGAGCAATCGTGAAGCAGGTATGAATTGATTTGAATGATCTATTTGAAGTTTGAAGCTACAGTATCCTCATCGATCTCATATGAACAGTAATGCTAAGATTATTTCCAATGGTCATAATTGCCAATGTTAATGATAAGTTGAAGAAGTGACTTGGCTAGTGTTATACGATTGGTTTTTTTTGTTGAGTTGAATGTAAAATCATCTTATGCTATTAGATTGAGGTGTTTTACACATAGATTATCAATCCAAGAAAATCTAACATTGTTACATGATATTGGTTCTATTCACTGCTTATTTCTAACAGTGGTATCAGAGCTAGGTTGAGACAAATGGCAAGCAGATTTGGTGCAGGCCTGTTGAGTGCCATTGATGTTTTCAAGGGGGATTCAGGATTCCAAGTTTGGAAAGAAAAGATCAAGCATGTATTGCAAGTAGAAGGGCTATGGGATATTGTTGAACCTAAGAGCAGATTCTCTGAGGTTGCTGCTGAAGGAAGCTCGAGCTCAGTAAAAGGAGCTGAGGCAGAAGTTGGCACCAAAGCAACAAAAGGAGGAGGCACAGTAGATGTGGCAAAACTAAGAGAGGCTCAAGGGATTATAATGAGTAAGGTAAACTCAAGTATTGTGTTAAAAATAAGAGGATTGCATCCTAGCGAGATGTGGAGTTATATGCTCCTTAATTATGAGGAGAAAACCTCCTCACAAATCGATGTGCTTGAAAATGAAATGAGAAGGCTAAGGTTTCATGATAAAGACAATGTCAATGAGTTTTTTCAAACCTTTGACAATATCATTGCTGACTTAGAGGGAGCAGGAGTGTGTTATTCTCAACAGCAGCAAGTGTTGGCCATTTCAAGATCTGTTACCAGTCTTGGAAACATAGCCATGTTTATCAGAACCCTTGCAAGAACAAGGATTGAGGCAGAAAGAATGTTGAAGACAGAAATAGAGCAGAACAAAGTAATGGAAGAAGAAGATGCCACACAAGTTTTATTTGCAAAAGGAAAAGGTAAAGAAGAGAAGAAAAGAGGTAAGCTTGGCCCATGTTTTAACTGTAATCAATATGGTCACTTGAAAATAGACTGCCCTATGATGACTAAAGAAATAAATTGCTACAATTGTGGAGGAAGAGGACATTATGCATCCAATTGCTCATCACCTAAGAACTTCTCAAAGGGGAAAGAAAGGGGAACAAGAGGATATTCTGCCACAAGGGGAAGAGGTAGAGGAAGATTCAGGAACAGCTCATATGCAGAAGCAAACATAGCAGAAGAAGTTATGCTTGAAGAAATTACGGAAGATGATGAGGATAAGGTAAGAAAACATAAAGTTTTTACTGTTACTAATGCTGGAATTGATGATGATGATGATTTTATGATTCTAGATAGTGGAGCAGAAAAGTCCATTGCATGTAGTTCAAAAATCCTAAAAGAAAAAAGGGGAAGTCAAGGTGGTCATATACAAGTTGGAAATGGTGACCTCCAAAGAATTGAAGATGTTGGCATACTAGAGCTATTTGATCTGAATGGGAGAATTGTGAACTTACAAAATGTTTTATGTGTTCCTAGCTTAGTGAGAAATTTGATTTCTATTTCTCAATTAGTTGATATGGGATTGAAAGTCATTTTTGAAAGGACTCATTGTAAAATCTTTGATGGAAATGAATTAAAATTCCTTGGAAGAAGAGTTGGCAACTTGTTTGGTATAAATGCTCGATCAGTTGAAAGTATTAATCTGACTCTAACTCCAAATATTGCAATGTGGCATGAAAGACTTGGGCACACAAATATGAAGAATATTGAACTTATGATAAAGCGGGGACTATTGGTGTCATCCGATAAAGCAATAGAAAATCATGTTTCTGAGGGGTTGCATGTTGGGTAAGCACTCAGACATTGCCCTTTTCAAAGGCAAAAGGAAAAGCAAATGAAATTCTTGGTTTAATTCACCGACCTTTGTGGTCCATTGAATGTGACGGGAATAAGGGAAAAAGATACTTCATAACATTTGTTGATGATTACTGTGAGAAAACGAGACTCTCATTGTCCGAGAACAAAAGACCAAGCTTTTGAAGCATTCAAAAAATGTTTGAAATAAGTAGAGTGTGAAACGGGAAAAGAATCAAATGTGTAAGATCCGACGGGGAGGAGAATACTTGTCGGGAAAATTTGTTAGATATTGTCAAGACGAGGGGTATAAAGAGACAATTTACTTTGACTATACACCTCGGTGAGAGAATGGTGTGGTGAGAGGAAGAACAAAACAATTCTGAATGCTACAAGATCTATGTTGAAGCATGCAGGTCTGCCTAATTTCTTGTGGGAGGAGGCAGTCAAGACTGCTGTACTCATACAAAATAGTCTGCCATCAAAAAGCATAGAAGGAAAAATACCGTAAGTCATTTGGTCGGGAAAAACTCCTCATTATGAAATATTTAAAGTGTTTGGGTGTTTGGGACACACACACATTCCCGTGAATTAAGACCGAAATTGGATGATGTGTCAAGGATAACCTATTTGGTTGGCTATGACATGCATTCCAAAGGTTATAGAATGTATGATCCACTTAAAAGGAAAGTGTTGGTAAGCAGAGATGTAATATTTCAAGAGAATGTTTTGTACAGACCACTGATAGAAAAGGAGAATTCAAAAGGAGAAGGAAAACACAATACCGACAATATGATGAGTCCCAACGGTAAAAAAAAAAACAATAACTAAAAATGAGATAGATGTCAAGATTTCGATCACAAAGTGATGAAGAAGATAATAATGAGGATGGAAAGGTTTGGGGAAGAACAGAACATGAATCAAAGAAATGAAAACAATCAAGAAGATAATAATGAGGATGGAAGTGTTTGGGGGAGAAGAGCGGGAACATGAACCAAAGAAAAGAAAACAATCAAGTTAAGAAGAGGAAAAACGAAGGAGAAAGGTCGCAAATGTGAAATTGCCATTGACATAGAGAAATTTGAAGGAGAGAGAATGGTAAAAGTAAGAGTGAAAAAAAAAATAACACGTATTTAAATATTTATGGTGTTAGAATCGGAATTCGAGAGACTTTTGAGGAGGCAATAAACTCACTTGACAAAGAACAAATGGAAAATTGCAATGATGGAGGAAATGAGGTCATTGAAAGAACATCCTCATATGAATTAATAGACCCGCCAAAGGGGAAGAATGCAATAGGAAACAAATGGGTATTCAAGTTGAAAACAAATGCACGGATGGCAGCCCAAAGCACAAAGCAAGACTGGTTGCTCAAGGTTATTCATTAAAAAGGGGAGTAGATTTTGATGAAACCTACTCACCGGTTGTTAAGTTAGCCAACATTAGAATGATAATTGCCATATCAAATGCCTTACATCTAGATTTACACCATATGGATGTTTGTACGAAGCTTTTCCTTAATGCAGATTTGGAGGAAGAGGTTTACATGAGACAAGCTCAAGGTTTTGAAGTTGAGAAAGACAAAGTTTGGAGATCAAGAAAAGCTGTCTCACGGGTTGAAGCAATCTCCAAGACAATGGTATTTTTGTATTGACAATTTTTGAAAGAACAAAGCTTTACTAAGTTGGCTAATGATGGCAACGTATATCTACTAAAGGATGAGGGAGAATTTTGTATAATGGCGGTGTATGTGGATGATCAGATAATCGGCATCCAATAATATGAACTTCTTGAATAAATGCAAGGAGATGCTCAAAACCGGTACCAAATGACGATCTTGGAGAGTTGACACAGTTCCTGGGAATTCAAGTAAGAAGAGACAGAACAAACATGACAATATCTCTAAATCAAGGTAAGTACATAGACTCGGTCTTGGAGAAGTTCAATATGCTAGAATGCAATTACTCAGAAAGGCACCTATCATGGCTGGAAACAAAGCGTCAAAGGAACTTTGCCCTCGAGTGAAGATGAGAAGGAGAAAATGAGTAAGATTCCATATAGACAGTTGGTAGGAAGCTTATTGTTCATTGCCAACAATACAAGACCTGACATTGCATTCATAGTAAATGTGTTGAGCAGATATAACAATAATCCAGGTTATGAGCATTGGCTGGCAGCTAAGAAAGTTTTGAGATTTTTGAAAGGCACAAAACACCAGTGATGACTTTATCATCTTCTAGCTGCTTCTAAACTATAGAAATGGTGGCGATTGTTTCCTATTTTTTCAACATTTTTATAGAAACGAATTTAATAGAATTAGATGTTTTACCATAAAATTGAGGTTTTTACTGTAAAATGTCCATTAATTTGGCGAATTTACTATAATTGGGATGCAATATTATCAAAATTTGGCGATTTTATGAATTTCTTTAGCGTACGCATCCTAGTAAACCATCGAATCCAGATTTTAAAAAATGGTAAAATATAGCAACTTTACGAAGTTTCACACCTTAAAGTCATCACTGCAAAACACACAGGAATTGTTTACTGTTCAAAGGATCTGAAATTAAAATGTTACAGTGATGCTGACTGGTGTGGAGATCTAGATGAATGCAAATCAACTTCAGGATACATTGTAATGTTAGGAGGAGCACCAGTTAGTTGGAGAAGCAAGAAACAATCATCTATTGCTTTGTCAACTGGAGAACCGAGTATGCCTCAACAACTCTGTCGCTAAAGAAATCATTTGGGCGAGAAGGTTCTTGGAAGAGTTGGAAATAAAACAAGAAGACAAAGACCTGTAATTATTTTGTGACAATCAAAGTTGTATTGCAATGACAAAAACCCCACATGTTGCACGAGAGGACCAAACATATCGAAATGGAGATGCACTATATCGGGGACATGGTGAATAAAGGGATTTATTCAACTAAAGTATGTAAGATCGGAAGATCAACTTGCGACATAATGACCAAGGCATTAATTTGGAAGAGACTTCAAAAATTATCAACCGCTATGAGTAGAGATGCCTGAATTATGACATGAAAGGGGAATGTTAGAATTCATGCCATAATTGAGATGGGAAAATATTCAAGGAAATTCGGTGACAAAGTTGAGATAGCACCTAAATCACCTAAAGCACCTAAGAAGTTTGAGCACCTAAAGCACCTGTCAATGGAGCCAATTTCGGTTCAAATGAATCGATTCAGTATGACGAAGACATGAAGAGCCAATCGGCGGTCTGGCTTGACCGTCGGACTGCAAAGATAAATAAAGATGTAATACAGAGGTTGAGCATTCATTGGAAATTAGCAGGAGCAATCGTGAAGTAGGTATGAATCGATTTGAATGATCTATTTGAAGTTTGAAGCTACAGTATCCTCATCGATCTCATATGAACAGTAATGCTAAGATTATTTCCAATGGTCATAATTGCCAATGTTAATGATAAGTTGAAGAAGTGACTTGGCTAGTGTTATACGATTGGTTTTTTTTGTTGAGTTGAATGTAAAATCATCTTATGCTATTAGATTGAGGTGTTTTACACATAGATTATCAATCCAAGAAAATCTAACATTGTTACATGATATTGGTTCTATTCACTGCTTATTTCTAACACGAGTCTCCATGGGTGCCTATATGCATGGCTAATTTGCAAAGACTTGGTAATCATTGTGACATGGTATGACATAGATATGGTTTACCCTTGGATGCTCGACGACGAGCATAGTTCTAGTGGGAGAGACTGTAACGGGCCCATGGTAGACCGCTCGAGTATTCGAACCTTGAATGTGCCTGTGGGGCGTTCCCGAGACACCGGCATAAATGGGTAGAAGCGACTACTCATAAACGTCTAGACGGTTTTGCCCAGTTGGTTAAGGGCATGTCGGTTAGGAACGTTATAGTAATAGAAGATTGTGGAAAATTTACAGTAGACGCTAAGAATGCTGAAACCTGCAAAAAAAAAACAACGGAAACAACGGAAGATTGTTGAAAATTGATATAATCTACATAAGCCAGTAAATATTGTATCATCCCTTTTTAATGGATTCGCCATGTGCGAACTCGAAGGCATTAAATGTAAAGGAAAGTAATGAATCTTAAGGATTTGATCACTCCTCCATGCATGCCTTATCATACTGCATCATACCATAAGGACGAGAAGGAGATAGAAACTAATGAAACATCTGATGGCAAGAAGAAGCTTTTGAAGGGAAAGAAGAAGAAGATTCATTGAAAAGAAGGAGAAACAAGAGGGGAATGAGAAGATTCATTGAAAAGAAGCGGGAAAACAAAGAGTGGGTGTAATGGAGGGAACCAAGAAACAATAAGCAATGGACAAGGAAAGAGATGCTGCTGTGAGAAGACGCCGATAACGAGCCACAAGAAGGACGAGCACATATATAGCTGCTCGTCCCATCCCACAGTTTCGTCCGAATCATATAGTGATGAATCGGTAGAAGCATCCTCCTCGCATTGTTCAAATGCGTCAAGCTCCGGATCTATAAGGAGATGCAATGGCGGAGAGCAAAGCACAAGAAGAGCATGCGCCCTTAGAAATTTTTTGAACGGAAGTGGAAACCCTTCCTATTTTCCCCCATTTGTGGAAACCCTTCCTATTTTCCCATGGCTTTAGAAAATAGGAAGGGATAGGAAGGGTTTCCATTTGAATTAAAATTTGAATTCTCGGCTGTCGTGCATATTTATGGGCGGCGTGCGTCTTGAAAGGCGTGGTCCATAAATGTACGTGTCAATATTAAAAATATTAAAAAAAATGGAAACCCTTCCCATTTTCCATGGAAACCCAAAATAGGAAGGGTTTCCCATGGAAAATAGGAAGGGTTTCCATGGAAAATAGGAAGGGTTTTCATGGAAACCCTTCCTGGTTTTAATAAAGCCGGAAGGGTTTCTATGGAAAATAGGAAGGGTTTCCATGGAAACTTGGAAGGGTTTCCATGAAAATTTGGAAGGTTTCCACGGGAGGCCAACCCAAATAGGGAGTACTTAGAACCATCGTATAAATATAAGGGTATTTTTTTTATAATTTGTCCAAGTAAAAATTGTATTTGGCCGTGTAGGCCTACCACTTTTCACTTTTAAATATTATATTTTTTTTGCATTTTTACGCACGAAATTATATCTCCAGCCTAAATTTACTGTCGCGGAATTTAATTAAGGACGGGGGCTTGGATCCCCGCTAGGTAATTGTGCTGGAGGCCGAGTCCAAAAATCTTCCCGCAGCAAGATCTACCTTGTTTCCTGGCCTCAGCTCCACTAGATGGTTCATATATCGGGCTGAATCCGATCATACAGACAGATCTGTTCCTTTTAACAGCCCTTTTTTGAGTTGGGCGGCTTCGGATCTGCTCTAGAATGTCCGCAAAATAAAATATGGCAAGCCATTGAGCATTTGGAAGTTTGAGATATTATAAAGTGGTACAACGTTGTCGATCTGTGGCCTGGCCTAAAAAGTCATGATGTCTAATGGATACGGGGATTACGAGCAGAGGATTGATTATGTTTTTAAAGTGGTACTGATTGGGGACTCGGCTGTGGGCAAATCTCAGCTGCTTGCAAGGTTTTCTCGGGATGAATTTACTCTGGAATCTAAGGCAACCATTGGGGTCGAATTTCAGACAAGGACTATAGTTGTGGACCACAAGACTGTGAAAGCACAGATTTGGGATACTGCCGGCCAGGAAAGGTATGTTTTGAAGTAGGTCATGATTTGGGTTTTTTCCTATTTTTAAGATGTGAATTGTGATGTGGTCCGGACCATCAACCAGATCAGTAAAAGCAAAGAGGTTTAGATTTAACCCTGCTTTAATATGATACTATCGGTAAAAAGTGCATTTCTAGGTCAAGTAATGAGGTCCTTTTTTTTTATTGATAGGTGCTTTTATATAAAACATCTAGGTTGCATATTAATCCACAATCCCTGCCTATTCAAGGTGTATACCTTCCCTAATGATGCTTATTCGGATATGGAATATAAATTCTGTCATGTAGACATTAAAACTTGGTGAAGTTTGTCTGGAGAAGTTATTTAAGAAAGATTTTGCAGTATAGCTTCTATTTGATCTCATTCGTTTTGGTATATACTGGATTAAGGATGAATTCACGTGTTCGCACAACTTTTCATGCATCATTCAACTATTCAACTTTTGTGTCTGCATGCACTACCTTTCTTCCTCCTCTATCTCTTTCTTGCACTTCTAAGCTGCAGCCCATCTGGAAACACACATTCTGCAATTGGACTTTTAACAAATCTCTTCTTCTCTTTTGAGCCTAGTGTTGTGCTTAACAGAAAATTATGTCATTCAGTTTTATTCTTGTTTAATGGGAATTTCAATTGCTGAACTACCTAGCATCTTTCTGTGAAAGATCTGAGACCTCTAATTAATGTCATTTGACTAATTTCGTTTGTCATGGATGTTTCTGTTTATGTACGTGTTCCTGTTCTGTCCTGCATCTTATTATTAAGTTTTATATCTGAACAGATACAGGGCTGTTACAAGTGCTTATTACAGAGGTGCTGTTGGTGCAATGTTGGTTTATGACATTACTAAACAACAGACTTTTGAACATGTGCCTCGGTGGCTTGAAGAACTTAAATCCCATGCAGACAACAATATTGTGATCATGCTGGTGGGGAATAAGACCGACCTCGAAGATCAACGGGCTGTTCAAACAGAAGAGGCAAAAGCTTTTGCGGAGAAGGAGGGTTTATTTTTTATGGAGACATCTGCTCTAGAAGCAAAGAATGTGGAAAATGCCTTCGTTACAGTTCTGACTGAAATTTACAGAATAGTGAGCAAAAAGGCTTTGATTGCAGATGAAGGCCAGGGAAATAAATCCGTACCGTCTGGCGGCAGTAAGATTGTTGTTCCAAGTGAAAATGATGCTGTGAAAGGGAAAAAAACGACTTGCTGTGGTGCGTGAAGTATAGATGGATGTTTTATATTTTGATGTGCCATGCACATTTTCTTATGCCATTGTATTCAGATATGGTTTTTTTTTCGTTCAATTGACACTACTGTTTACTGGAATGTGATCTCATTTTAAGGTTTAAGAAGCATACTTACAACCAGTCACCTTCCTAATCCTATAAAGAATTAACAACAGCCTGGCTGTGAACGAAATTAAAGTGTAAATTATTTGAGATGATGAAAGAAATTGGGAGGCTAATCAAGTACGGAAGAACAGATTTTGCAAACGTAAACTAGAAATAATTTCGATGGTTTATGGATTGCCACTCTTGGCCCATCCTGAACTTGCAAAACTGCTATTCTTATATACGTAGACTATAAACAATTTCACTCTTGATACGCCAACCTGAACAAACAATTTCACTCTTGATACGCCAACCTGAACTTGACAATTTCACTCTTGATACGCCAACCTGAACTTGCACCGTAGGACTGCTAATGTATATATATAGACTATAAAGATTTTCATGCCGAAGATTATTATTGCTTCCTGAAACAGAAAAATGGCCCATCACACCATCTTCCATACCTTAACAGCAATTTATAAACAATTCCCAATCTCTTCCAACATCTCAAATACTTTACACTTTAGTATATAAGAACTTAGCAGTTGTGCAAGTTAAGGACGGGGCCAAGAGTGGCAATCCACAAACCATTAGGTCATGGAAATTCTTGGATTTTAACCTAGTGTTGCATGTGCGCACGCGCGTGTGTGTATGCCACAACTTTTATTACTAACTTTAACAATGTTTTCCTATTAGTTTTAACCATCATAATGATTTTGAAATATAATTTTTACAGTTGTAAAATACAGTGCATACTGCATTTATGTCTTTCGGACTTTATGTTCTTCATGAGAAACTGTTTTCAACGAAGATAGAACTATTACAAAATCCAGTGCGTGCTGCACTTCAAGTTAAGATGTTTGTGCGTGCAAAGAGGAACTTGGATACCAGAGCGTTTCAGAATCAATCAAGATGACTCATTCCATTTGCAGTTTCTCCTCTCCAGATAAGATTTGCACCATTCGAACAGAAACTTGAACAAAGGTACAATTCTTGGTCTAGTGGTAACACACTAGTTCTAGAACAAATATGTCAATTGTTGCAGATGGAGGATATCCACCAGGACTAGGCTGTGAGGAAGTACTATTAAATGTAAGAGATTTATCTGAAAACATTGAAGCAAGTTCTGGTCCAATCATCAACAAGCCTCAAATTTTTTATTTTTATTTTATGTTATTTTATTTTCGTGATTGGAAGTGCATGCTATGTACATGACAACAAGGTATTTGCAGAGAAAGAATGAGATGAATGATAGCACCTTGGTGAAAAATGCTTTAGATGCTTCAAAGCAACTTGCAGCAGAAGATAAAACGTGCTGGTACTGAGACCTATGTAATTAGTTTGATAGATTCAGTCTGCCTATTAATGGTCAATGTGATGGGTTTAAAAAGAGAGCCTTTTTGGCTTACTATGATTTTAGCAACAAGGCAAAGGTTGGCTATTATATCAGGGATTTTAATCCTACCACAAAACAAGATACAACCATATTTGTGCCATTATGGTGTGTCTCTTGGATTGGTTCAGGCCATTGCTTGCATACGCATGAGCTCTCATCGATTGATGATAGAGCAAGGTCGTTGGCTAAAAATTGATGATGCTCAAAGAATTTGCTCTTGTGGCTTTGATGTTGAAATTGAAAAACACACCATCTATTTTTGTGTCAAACATGATAGCCTTCGTGCTAAGTACCCTTATAGTTTGCAAATTTTAAGAATATTGGGGCATTTTCGCAAATACCCCAAACTATAAGGGCATTTTCGCAACTATATATTTTGTGCATATTTTGTTCTTGATCTTGTTCTTAATGCTTTTCTATTTTTGTTTTGCTGATTCATGAGCAGTTTGGCAGCTTTGGGGCATTCGTGCAGTCGTGGATTACTGCTCCAAAGTGAATGTCAGAACCTCCATTCGTAACATCCAATTTGCTAAGACAAACGAGTATGGGATATTTCTGATTAGCGAGACATTTAGTTGGTAGTTTTATTTCAACTCATGAATTTGTAACAGGGAAACGTTTTGTTTCTAGCTATACTATACTATTTAGTCCTATTGAAGTTCTACAGCTGCCCAGAAAAGTGCAATGCAATGATGAAGCACTGTCCTTCGACCAAAAGATGAACACTTGGATTAACCATGTTGGTAGCAACTACATCCAACAGGTGCAGCCTGGACGTTCCATGTGCAAGAACCTATTGAATATTGCTTCATGGACTGCATGGATATTCAGCCAGCTTGGATTTGGGTCAAGGAAATATTTCAGATTTCTCCCTGTAAGGCACATTGTATTTCTGATTTATAACTAGCAAGATGGACTACTTTAAAAAGCTGGCTATTTATTCATGCAAGGTCTGGCCACACAATAAAAGTGCAACCTGTAAGCTTCGCCAAAAGGGTACTGATGGCTTCTGCAAGAGAACGCAAAGATCCAGTCAGATATACGATATGGTTGCCCAACATCAATGTTGCTTTTTGTTTTTTGATAGTGAATAAGATTACTGTTAGACTAAATTATTCTCCAAGTTCAATTGTTGTTAAATCATGCCGATTTCAGGTTTTCTCTGCCGAAAAGCACTTCCCGCTAAAAAAAATAGCCGTTCTCAAGCATCTTATATTCTACGACAAAAATTAGGGGCAAATTTGCAATTTTTTAGAATATTGGGGCATTTTCGCAAATACCCCAAACTATAAGGGCATTTTTAAATTTTTTCCTATTTTTAACGGTTGGCAAAAGAGAAAACCCACCCTTAAACAACAATTTTTCTTTAATCCTTTTTTTTCCAACTAAAATTTGGTAAAAAGCATTTGCCAACATAATGAAGGCTGTTCATTTCTTGTTTGAGCTAATTTTTTAATGCCAAAAATTCATATGGTCGATAGCACTCCTCTCCACACATTGACACCTGGATAAAACATTGATGTCACATCAAATACTTGCAGGGAAGCCCTTGCAGAAGAAGCTTTGTTCCAATGAAGCCCTCTTCCAGCGAAGCTCCAGCTGAGTGCAAACAGAAATAGGAGTGCCATTGCTGAGGGTCTCGGAGCGGCTCGCAATCTCTGTCAGTCTCCTAAATACAAATAGGGCATATTTTCGCCAGCAAAGCAACCTTAGCGGCACCACCATGTTGCCACTAAAAACTAGACTCAAAATTTATCAATTTCTGAAACCTTAAAAAATTTTAGAATCCCAAAGGTTACGATTGCGCAAACCAGAGATCAGTTGCTGCCATGCTTCAACAAACCTTTGCTTAAACAATTTCGCAGATCAATCAGTGATTTTAATTCTTGATTTTTTTTATTCCAAATAGGCCGACCATTTGGCAGTGCCCGCCATGGCCACCAGGCTCTACTCGCCCTTAAACCATTGGGCTCAAAGATTGTTACGATCTAACCATTGCCAACCGTTAGATCTAAGTGAGGTTAAAAGTTGTAACTTGCAACATCTTTGAAATATTCCAAAGATTATCTTGATAACTACTGAAGATTATCAATGATAATCTTCAGAATATTCCTTCATCAAGTTAAAAATCTTCAGAATATTCCTCTCATTTAAAGCTTAAAATTTGAATGTTTACTGCTTGTACAAGATTTGGCTTGGCAGAAACATAAATAGATTATTCACAATATTTTTCTGCTGCCTTTCACCTTGGCAGTAAAATTTCAATCCTGCTTCAATTGAAGCTTAATTCCTGCAAATCATACTATCAACTATTTTCATTGCTGTATCCAAATCTGTTATGGTTAGAAACACACAATGGTTCATATTTGAGTGCCAGAAATTTGGCCCTCCATTGTACACATGACGATCACGATCTATAATCCTCTTTGAACTAGTAGAAATCATTGGATCTGCATTACAATTAAGCCCACTAGGACCTTCTAATTCATCATTCAGATTAAGAGCTTTACAAGCAGTAGGACCCTTTGCTAACCCTTGTAAAAGCTGTTCATCACTGTGTAATGTACAAAGGTCATTAAATACAGTTTCATTTGCATTTCTTCATCTAGAAAAATTACATCACGCACCAAAGATCACTTAGCTCTGTTGAATAAGTTGTCAAAATATAGAAATCTTCTATAACAGCAAAAAGCCATGCAATAAATGAATATTTTATCTTGAGTTGTGGCTCTAGTTTCATTGGCTACATTGGTCACGACAAGCTTTGGAACTATTTTATCAGAGGTATCTGACAATATACGCATCTTATAAAAACCTGGTTTGTTTGTAAAAGCTAATGACCTTGCTTCACCAACATTTGTCTTGGCAGCACCTGTCAGAACAATTCATTAGGCATCTAATAAAAAGCAACATGCATCTAAAAAAAATCATAAAATTGATAAAGCATTATCCTAAACCCATCTGCTTTTATTGCTTGCAAAGTTTCCCTTTCAATTTCTTTAAAAATGTCATCATAATGTCTAACATTCCCATTCTTATCAAATCTCTGACAAAGAAGTGACTGCATTGTTATCATTTGCATTTTTTCAGAATGATCATATCTGCAATTATCAACATTGAACAAATCAGCAATAAAAATAGGCTGAAAATAAATTCAGGAATATATACTGATGCAAATTTTCTGCTTGCCTATGCCCGATGAGCTTCATTGTTATCTCATCAAGTGTCCCGGATATATTCAGGTCTGTAATACTGGAATGGCGCATATAAACGAGGTGCTACATATTCTAAACGAGGTGCACCCTGGACTACCACAGCCGTCAGATTCGTCGATCCTACGACCCAGATCGTATGTTGAGGCCTTTGGGCACCTCTCTTTTCGCTTATAGTCATTTGTGATTGGAGACGCCTATGATTTTGAAATATAAAACACGATTTCCCCTAAGGTTTTGAGGGAATATCGAACCTCTATACGGCTTTGCCTAAGATTTTAGAATATGAAATATGGGGTTCGAACCTCTACCAAAATAACTCAATGTCCTAATGAGACTACTTTAACCAATGTACCCAGTAGTGAGCTAATGTAATTATTTTTTATCTTGAATCTATGTTTTTTTTTTTATAACAACGTATTCAATTGTTTTAGGGATATATGGTCTATGGTTTGAGGAATTATTATTTTTACATCCATATCAAATCCCCCTGGAACCCCCTGTTATTTTTCTACATATCCTTATTTAAAAAACTCAAACCTGTTACTTTGGCGATCAACTTCGCAATTTCAGCGATCTTGTCCTTTCCAACTCTATTTCCCCTACAATACCATATGTTTGTGGGAAGCTGATACATGACTGAAATAAGGCATATTTATCGGGCTTGTCTTCTTCTTGCGGTACTAGTAACCTCTTGTAATAGTCCTCAAATGTCTCGTACACCTCGAGACTGTAATTCCTGTAAACTTCTACATGGTTCCTGCATATTGACTATCAAATTCAATAAGCAAAGCAATCAATAAAAGTGCCAAAAATTACAGCTAATAATTACCTTCGACCTCTTTCTTGAAAATGTTGAAGATCGTCTCCTTAGCATTCCATTCCACGCTTCCACAACTTCTCAGCGCACCATCTGTGCATGACTTGGCATTATACATACTTGAGGTTCTAGATAAACGTCTGCAATTACTGAGCCCTCAGTAGTCATTATCTAAGCTTGTCTAGTATCATCATTACTGCAAAGGTTTTTCCCTTGAAAACCTTTCGAGGCAGGGTTTTTTTAATCCTAGTAGTAATGATTGTACTAGCCCATTGTATGGGTCCCATGACCTATTGGTCTCCGTGGACGTTAAAAAAACTATTCTATTCTATTCTATTCCTTGATATGTTTTACTAACTCTTTGCTTAAATCTACAGACACGAGACACGAGACAACACATGCACAAACTGTTTTGATACTTACTGAATGAATTCGCCATATGGATCAGCTAAAAGTTTGAAATCTTTACACGTTAAATCATAAAGTTCATTCTACGATCTTAGTAAGAAAAACTTGATACAAAAGAGACAAACCCTCCGTAGGAGACCATTTGCGTTGTTGCGAGAAAACTCCGATTGGCTTAAACAAGCTTTGAAATCTTCAATGTTAAGCATAGTTCTGCCGACAATAGGCTTCCTTGGTGCAGAAATGGCAGCCTCATATGCCACAAC
This sequence comes from Isoetes taiwanensis, assembly GCA_021234155.1. Taxonomy (NCBI): domain Eukaryota; kingdom Viridiplantae; phylum Streptophyta; class Lycopodiopsida; order Isoetales; family Isoetaceae; genus Isoetes; species Isoetes taiwanensis. Next base: position 7,501,543 of record JAJEKV010000048.1, on the reverse strand, counting down.
GCTGGCTGTGCATCTGACACATTAAACAAAAATTATACAATTAATTCCAAATATTAAAACTTGTGATTCATAAAGTAAACTCCACAACATCAAATGCAACTAGCTTATCTCGCTTTTCCGAATAGTGGATGCGTCATAATATTAATTTCTTCCTCTCCTCTACCACTATTTTGTATTCTAAGTTTATGACCCTCCTTCAAAAATCGTCCGAAGCGAAGTAGAATGTCCTTGATGCTACCATCAGGATACGTTCTCCCATCACACTTCATTATTTGCTGGAAAACCAGTTCAAGGTGCTTTGCAAACACCTGCAATAGGCAAACAACATATTAAATCATAAATAAGTGAATAATAAGAAAGAAAACAAATTTATTGCATGCATGCAATGGAAAAATCCGTAATTTCAGTTTCAAAGTCTGTAATACCATGGGCCATAATTATGCCTCCATTGGTAGTATATATTACTTGCCCATTTATTTTTCTTGATAGTTGCCCCTTTTTGTTGCCCTTCTTTTTATTTTTCTTGATAGTTGCCCTTCTTTATTACTTGGCCCGACTGGGTTCTCGTGGACGATAAAAAGTTTATCATTATTTTTATCTTTATCTTTATCTTTTTGATGGTCTTATGATTCACCATCTCCATCCTATTTAGATCCAATTCACAGAAAGCCCTCTTCTTACCTAAGAAGGCAGATACAAATTATACTAGAAGCCATAACTTTCAGATGCAATCAGGCAGAAGGAAAGAGAAAATGACATAAAAAAGAAGCAATTTACCTCTTCCATAATCTGTGATATTCTATTTTTCATCTGCAGTTAGGTTATTCGCCATCTTTGAATTAGTTGCGGCTGAAATTCCAAAAATAAATCAAGTAAATACAAATTATATTATAATGCCACAACCTACAACAAAAAGATGCATAACCTGCAACAAAAAAGAAAGAAGAAACGACGTAAAAATAGCATGTTACCTCTTCCATAATCTCAAATTTCGTGATTTTCATCTGCAGCCACATTATTTGGCATCTCTAGAAAAAAATTGGCCCCAAAGTTATCAAGAACATACAAATATGAGAATCTGCAATGCAAGAATCAAAAGGAAAGAAGAAATGACATAAAAAATCAGCATGTTACCTCTTCCACAGTCTGCATTCATTTATTTGGCATCTCTAAAATGCTTTGGCTTGGAATATCTTGGTGCTTCAGGAACCGCGCTGTTTTATAAATCAAGACCATAAAAATGTATATAAAACTTGCTAAAAAACATGTGTAACAAGCAAAAACCTTGCAATGAAACAAGAAAGTCAAAACTCTCGTACCTAAAGTTGTTTGACGCTTGTAGAATCGACACCAAAGCTAGTTTGTCTTTCTTTTGTTGCATTGTGGCCTTGTTCTTCATTTTCTTCACTCCAAGATGTGCTTCAAGATTCTTCATCCCCAGCTTAAGAAGAAACACCCGTCACTGTAAAAATTTTATCCGATCTGCATTGTTTGACGAATCAAAAGCATGATCAGGTACGTAAATCTGCCAGAAAGATGTAGAAATACACAAAACTTTTGGAACGAAACAAAGAAGCAAGAAACTTCGAACCCGCGGGCTGGTGCTTGGGAAAATGGCGTCATCGATTGGCATCCTTGCTTGTCTGCAGGATTTGGAAGGCCTTGAGCGGCTTCATTTGTGCAATCGTCGCCAGATCTGCTTCGTAAGAAGACTCTGCAGTCTGTGAACGGAAACCTGAAACCCTTGCCATCCGTGAATGAAAATGTATAACATTGTTTTTTCCTTCTTTTTTTTTTAAATAATCCTTTCACCCAATGGTTTAAGGGAGGTCAACCTCCCCTTCACGGCGGTTATGCAAATAATAAGCCTCTCGGCCTCGAGGGTTATTTTGCATAACCCCCTTGAAGGGGAGGTTAACCTCCTCATCATCACCAAGCTCGATTCCACCGCATTCAAGGTCGTGTAATAGGTTGATACCAAACTTTAATTGTAGACCATTAGATTATTGGGATGGTGGAGATTGATTTGAGTTTTCATAACTATTCTAATGTTCAAATTGGCAATGTTATTATGTAGTGAGATTTAGCTATCGATTTTGCGCATGTAAGGCAAAGTTTTTTAGGCATTCTATTCTAATCATGGAAAGGTACATCAATTTTGATATGCTAAAAGGTGCTCCAAATGTTTAGTTATTGCATTGATTACTTTCTCTAGGAACGTTTAAAAGCAACCTACCTACCTACCTACCTACCTACCTATCTATCTATCTATCTATCTATCTATCTATCTATCTCCTATAAAAGGTACTTTATCTCTTTTTTCTTTATTTCATCTTTTGCATTGTGGCTATGCATCTTAAAACAAATCATGTTGAACTTCACTGAGATTTTCATATGTGCACATTGGACTTGGCAAAGAAACACTTTATTTAAACAACCATTAGCACAGAGAAAATTTTTAGCTTCAATTCTAGTTTCTGAAAGGATGACCAAAAACGCATAGGAATAATGGTGTCAAACACTAATAGAATATAATATAGTTTGTCACGTTTTTTGTAACGAAAAATACATTAATGAGTACTTTTTTATTTGCGTCACAAAAGGTGATTCGTCACGCGTTACCAACGAAAAACCATTTGTCACACGTTAAATATTATTTTGTAACACGTTACAAAATATTATTTTGTAGCACGTTACTAATACAGTATTTGTGACGTGCAACAAAAATTAATTATATTTATCGCACGTCACAAATTATGATTTTTATAATACGGTGAATTGCATTTGTAGCATCTCACTTTTGTCAAGCGCGATTATCAATTTCAATTGTATTATAGTTTGTTGTCACAGATGTCAATTGCAAATAATAATAAAAAGCGAAATAAAACCCTCGAAAAAAGGAGTAAAAGAATACACTGAAAATTTGATTACATATGATAGAAAATAAAGTATACAAAAGTATGGTTCAAAGTTTCCAATATATTTATACAGCATAACTACTGTTCCTGTCGTCATCTCTAATGAAATCGTCCCATCGCATGCGTAGCTCATCACCCTATATGCCAAAACTCATCATTTTCGCAAACAAGAATTAGAACACTGAACGAACAACAATATACCATCATGTATATCTGGAGTTGTAGCGGCAGTGGCATTGGCATTGGCAAGGATAACGACTGAAGGGTGACCATGTGCCACAACATCAAAAGCAGTGGCTTGTATGCAATTAGGAGTTTGAACACCTGCAGGGAAATGAGAGACTTGAGATTACCATGTTACCTTTCAAGAAATGAACATTCAGTATGTTAATGTACAACAATATCAATTAATTATAGAAACATATTGCTATTATGCTACTGATGGCGTCATTCTCTATTTTATATCCCCATATACTTAGTCAAATAGCTTACACAACACAAAGAGCTATTAAACACTACATCAACACATCGACAATTTTAACCCTTTAATAAAACTATGCTTTTAATTAACCCATTTAGAAAAATAATTCAGCCAATAAAACATATCTTTGCAAATTCTCATAACTACAGTCACAAAGGTTTTACCCATTATGTTAAGACAAGTATCTAAGTGAGCAATGCCACTGCCCCTTTTCCATGAAAGACCAGGACCCAATTCCTTTGACTGAACAACAACAACAAATGTACTGGATCTATACATAAAAAGAATTGGCTCGCCAAGCTGAGACGATAACCCATCAATCAAAAGTGCACCATGTGTGTCCATGACAACCCTACCTTTCCCATCTTCATAGAGCTTTTCCTGAGTATTCAGCATCCCTTCCGCTGCTATCATGCTCTCTCATCACCTATCAAGCAATGGCATCAATAGCATAATTGTGAAAAACGACCATTTTCCCAAATCCACACGACTCGAACAAGCCTTCTGCTCAAGCTCGACACAGGCGCAGACGAGGGCCATGAAACAGCTGGAGGAACAGATCGAGAATAACAGAACCCGGATTGCAGGATTGACAGCAGAGATACAATCCTCAGCATCCCATGTGCTCAAAAGACAGTTGGCAGTGGAAAGGCAATGGGTTACAGACATGGAGACCCGCATGCAGCAGTTAGAAGACGGGCTTCGCTTGGCCCACTTTGAGAGGCAACAGGATAAGCAGGGCCTTGCCGACTTGCGAGCTCGCGTGGATTCCCTCCTCACCACCGTGGAGACTATGGCATGCGACAAGCAGGGTGTGGAGCAGGATACAGTGGCAACTATTTCCCGCCTCGAGTGGGGGGGAGGGTATGCCAATCGTGATACTTAAACGCCCGGAGCCATCGGGCCGAAGCCAACCAGCAGAAATGAGAACCCCGCGAGTAGGGCTAAGACACAAGATCGGGAGATCCGGAGCTCAAAGCAACCATTGCCCGGCAAAGCGTGGCCTCCGTGTTCGAGTCCATGAACACTGCGGCTTGCGCACAAAATGAGTTGGCCAGGGCAGAGATTCCAACGGGGAGCTAGGCTCGACTCCAGCGGCAGAGGTCGCAACACGAGGGAACGACCAGCGCCGCGTGCCCCACGGCCCACGGTGTCGCCAAGCGGGCCGGACATGACGCCACCACCTCCTCCATCTCGCACACCCACGCCCACCGTTGCGGAGCAGCCCACACACTCCGGCCAACAAGGGGCCACCTACTGGGGCGACTAATGTTGCCCTCGACTCGATGAGCGGCGGGGAGCGGGGGCGCCCGGCGCCATAATGTGGTGGTGCGTGGACTTTCGAGAGGAGGCAGGAGAAGATCTCACCAAGCGCATTGGGATGAGATCCTATCACCGAATGGCATTCCCGATTGCGGTACAAATTGCTAGAGCGAGCCGCCTTGGGGCTCGGCGCCCAGACATCGCCGGCGTGTTGTCACCTTCACGGTGTGGCGGGCGCATTATATGCGTACCCGGAGGCCATCCCGGTCGAGTAGACAATCGGAAATCGCCTCAGTATGTTGACCGGATCTGATCTCACCGATGCAACAGAGTCCCGACGCAGCAAACCGCCCAGTCGTGGACGCCCGTCGAGGGGGCTGCGTGCCTTGTCCGGCAAGCTTCGCATTTTCGCCTACGTGCCGAGGTAGCCGAGGTACGCGCCAGCCGCCGCCACCGCCGCCGCCGCCTTCTTCAGCTTCGGCTGGCTCTGGCCCTATCCTCTCGCTTCCGCCCGCTCGGACCGCTGCCAGCGCCGCACACACCGCTCCCCCCGCAACGGGACAGACATCATCGGCGCCCACATCAATGCCGACAAATAGGAACTGTGCCTCCGGGATGGTGTCTTGAACTGCCGGGGGCTTCCGTAGTTAAGCGGAGAGTCTCAACTTATTGCACCGGGATATGGATCTCATTTTCCTCATGGAAACATGGGAGCATGCAGGCACTGACCGCCTGACCTCCCTGTGCTATCGCATTTCGGTGTTCAATGAGTGCACAGCAAGCGAGGGCATGGCGGGGTTGCCTGCTACTACCGCAACCTTGAGGCACTCGGTCCGTTGCACAAAAGCATTGTGTACAATCGCTACTTGTGGGTGCGCGGCGGCATGACGATGTGACACTCTCCTCATAGCAAAGATGCTACTTTCCACATGCCGAGAGCAACTTTTTTATAACACTCATTCAGATGTGGATCGATTGGAGCCTTATGTCGATCTACATGATGACATACGGCAGCACAAGCGGTTGGGCGGTGGTTATGTTGCTCGGGCGACTTTAATGCACGCATACGTGAGCCGAAAGGTGTTCCAAAATTTGAGCCCCCGCAGAGGACGCCTTAAGCTTGAACCCCCCAGGTGGCTTGGTCAAGGATATCGATGACGACCATATTTCAGCGCTATGGCTGACCGATTCTTTATTCTTGCCGGGTAGTATCTTTGACCCGGTTATCGTAATGGGTTGGTGCAATGGCCGCCTTCCACCGGCCGCACTTGTAGACGGGGAGAACCAAGGGGGGCGGCTCCGGTGTGGTGGATTATCTCGCTGGTTGAGGAACCTGGCGCGCACGGTTACTCATTTTTCCATCGGGGACGACACTTCGGGGCAGGAAGTAGACTCCGACCACCGGCCCTGTTCATGCATCTCGGTGGGAAGCTCCCGTGCACCCCACGCCTCAACACCTTTGGGTGCCCCATTTTGCGCTGGACTACGACCGTCGCGGGGACCTATGCCCGGTTGCTTGAGCATGATGGCGGGGCTAACGCAACTCCCCACACTTCAAGAACAATCTGCTTTCGGTGACTCACACGCCGACGGGCTGCAGGAAAGATGCTTTGGGAGAGGCCGCTCACGACAAGCCTCAGGCACCACCACCTTCCCCCGCAACCGATGGTTTGATGATGAGTGTCGGGAGCTCAAACGCACACTCCGGCAAGTCACTGATCCCATCTCTCGCCCACAGGCCGTCAGTCAATACCGTTCCTTTCTCAAGAACAAGAAGGCCAGATACCTCGCAGAGCATCAGCAACAGATGTTTGGTCTCACGGACCGCACCCCGGAGACATTCTACGGAGAAGGGTCTTGAGCAAGCCCCAGCCCACGGGGAACATCACCCCTGAGCAATGGGTACAAGATTTGCTTGTTGTATGACCAGCTTCGGGGCGGGCACCGATCCCTCCACAGATAGGCATGCCCGGTTATCACAGAGGGGGATGTCATCATGGGCCTACAGCGCCTAGCTAATGGGAAGGCAGCAGATTTAGATGGCATGCAGGCAGAGCTTCTGAAATGGGCTGGGCCTCCACTGGTGCCTGTTCTCACGGCATTGTTCAATAAAGCATTGCGAGAAGGCTTCCCTACGCAATGGACCACTAGTAGAGTAGTGCCCATATACAAAGCAGGGGACCCTCAATGTCCGGCCAACTACCGTACTATTATGGTCAGCTCTCTCTTTGCAAAACTGTTGGCTGGCATCCTTGAGCAGCGGCTGACAATATGGGCAGAGGAAACGGAGGTGCGAGCTCTTACACAGGCAGGTTTTCGGCCCAGACATTCCACCATTGATCATATCTTCACTCTGCGCACATTGATTGAAGATAGCAGGAATCGCCGGCAGAACCTGTACTGTTGTTTCGTGGATTTTGCAAAGGCATTCGACACAGTACCCCGCAATAAGCTATGGGACAGATTGCGGCAGCTGGGGACCCCCCTGGACTTGCAGAATGCAGTATATAGGCTGTACACACGAGGCATGCTCAGGCCGTATCACATCAGCAGCACAGCCGGGTGACCGGTAGCATTGAGTCGCGCCGGGGTTGCCCCTCTCCCCACACTCTTTGGCACTGCACATTGATCGGTTGGAAGATTGGCTCTTCGAGCATGGAGGTTGGCGCACATATCATCATGCATCACACAATCCGGCAACTCATATATGCTGGCGATGTCAACCTCATGGCCTATACTCCAGAGGACATGCAACGTCACCTGGATGCTCTTGACACTTTTTGCCAATTCACTGGCATGCAAGTTAACTTGGCCAAAACTAGGGTCTTTGCTAGTTGCATCATCCCGTCGACCAAGGCTTCCCACATTCACTTACCGGGGCAAGAGGTAGAGGTGGCTCCGACCTACAAGTACTTGGGGATTGAGTTCTCAACTACCACCCATTGGGATGCGGCTATGGGGGGCGGGTGTCGCTGGGTTGGAAAGCACTATATGCCATGCAGAACAAATGACCACAAGGCGAGTTGTATGCCCGGGGTCACCGATCACATTTGTTTCGGGCCTTGGTTGAGCCGCCCTTTTGTATGGGGGCGAAGTTTGGGGTCCAGTGATATCCCTCCTTTTTTGGAATGACCTCGGCAGGTGCGTGAAGGCCTTCTTGGCACGGGCCACGGGGGTGAAGTCCACGATTCCGTGCAGATCCTACTCAGAGAGGCGAGGATTTCTACCCCTTCAACGGGCCGCATTGGAACGCCATATCGTTTACTTCCAAAAGGTGGTCGCTATGGCTGATACACGCTTCCCCGCCTTGCTTTGGCCACGGCAATGGGTCCCCAACGCTGAAATCCTCTTTGGAAAGACAAGCGTGCTCAGTGGTTCTCACTGGGGTGTGCAGCAAAAACAGATGTGTCAGTCGGGACAAAGAAAGATCGGTGAGGCACTTAAACTATACCTTGATGCTACTTTCCTTCGCAGGCCGTGGGATGCAGAGGCTCGACACATGTTGTCGGCACACTATCAGCAGCAAAGTCAATCCTAGGCTCACAAGAGGCCCACACCGCATTTGTACACCCGGCTACCCATGAAGAAACGCAGGCTTATAGCTTCCATTCAAGCGACGGGGCACATCGCCCCGCATTGAAACAGGCGTTGGGCTCGTGAAGCACGGGGAGCAAAGGCTTTGCGGTGTTGTTGCCACCCGGCGATTGAGGATGAATGTCATGCCCTCCGGACCTGCCAAAGATTTGCCCATATCCGAGAGCGATATGTTCGATTACTAGTGCCTGGCCAGCCGTTGCATCAGTTATTGGCTACGGCGTCAGTGGGTTTGTTGGGGTCATACCTCCAGGAGGTTATGGATGCACGGACTCGTTTGTGTCCTACGGGACGGTATTGAACTGTCCTATGCAATTGTACAGTGTGCCAGCAGGCTTATTACTGCTAAGGTTTTTCCCTCGAAAACCCTTCGGGGCGGGGGTTTTTTAATCCTGTCAGTAATATGCTTGCTGCTCTCTTTTTTGTTTGGGTCCCATAGGCCAATTGGTCTCCGTGGACGCTAAAAACCTATTCTATTCTATTCTATTCTATTCTATTCTAATTCTTGCATCTTGGTCATGTATCTTCCCTCCCTCATTTGCTTGAAGCATTGGATTTGATTTAGGATTTTTTCATCAATTTTTGAGGCTTCTTTGCTTCTATCAGTTTTCTTTATTTTTTATAGTGGCTTTGGCATAGGTAAGGCACATGATGGCTTCTAGAATCTGCTTGATTCGGTTACGCCAATGACTTGCATGTATGTTCACATCCTCATTGTCGCTATTTCTTCAATATTGCTTCTAGGTCTTCTTAGAGACGTTAAAAATTCCTATTCTTGTTTCCACCGTTTAGCTTTGTTTACAAATCCAACGCGTCATTTTACACAAGTTTAACATCTTGGCTCTATTTTTTCCTTCAAGCCTAAGTTTAATCCCTACCGATTCATGAAATATCTTGTTAAACAGAGAAAAAAGAACTGGAAAGAAGATCATGTAAAGACCACCAAAAGTCTAAACATCGATAATCCATATCCCAAATGTTATTTAATGGTGCAAATATTTGTTTATATGGCTTTAAGTGAGATTTTTATTAGATTTATAAGGCATATTCTGTGTGGTGTACTATACAATCTTTTTAGAGTATGCATACATTTGCAAGATTTTTATCATTTTCTAATGGTTACACTCCATGTAGTTTTGCACTAGCAAGCCAAAAACACAACGTGAAAGGGTTTTAGGGTTTGGAAGCTCGGCTAGGATTTTCAGCTATGGTTATGACGCAATTTGAAGCCAATGTGGATTGTGAAAAGTGGGCCAATTTTGCATTAGCAATACGCAAGTTATTGGAATTGTTTTTTGGGCGTCTAATTCTGAGTTCCGATTAATTTCAGAAGTGCTGCAAGAACTGGAATTCTCAAAATCGGATGTGAAACCATGGGGGGGGATTCTGAGAAGAAAGATTTCTTTAGCTTATGAGGGTGCGAATTGTTTCAAAGTTTTAGATCTGCGGCCTTTTTTGTTGAGTCAGGCATTGGAAATTTTCATTTGGTTTGTCTAATTCTAAGACCGGATTAGCCTTGGAAGTACTAGAAGAACCAATATTCTTATGAGGGTAAAATGGGGAGATTCTGAGAAGAATGGTTTTTCCGTTGCTGCAAAATGGCTCAAAGCTTTTGATTTATGGCCTTTTTTGTATCCTTAAGCAGCAACCATGGTATTCCAAGATGTGATATTTCCTTCTAAGCATTTGTCTAAAAGTTTCAATTGCCTCTGTCAGACTCCTTTGCTGTGCCAAACCACTAATCATCACATTCTAGGTAACTGCATTCTACCTAACATCACGGTCTAGGAGACTAACGTCATGTTGGGCATTTGTAGAAAGATGCATAATGTCTCTTTGATTTTAGCAGTTAACGTGGCATTCCATGAAAGCACTCGGTTTAAAGCATGGTATAGTGTCTCGATTACTTTGTCCCCTTGTTCCCCAAGATAGTTTGAAAGTTAGTTCGTAAAATTAGTGAATGTCACCTAATGATAGCTTAGAGACAATTTACCCTTGCAAATTACTACAAAGTTAAATTAGCCAGTGTTAACACGAGAAAACAAAACATTTTAAAGGAGGGTTACCAATATTGAAGTATGGTCCAATTGTGGTTCATGGTAAAATGGATCAACACAAAATTAATGTCTCGGTCTAAATTATTGAATAGAATAGAATCGAATAGAATCTAAACCATTGAATGAAGTGGGTGAAAAAAGTGGGTTCAATCTTATCATCCAATATTGGTCCACAGAAATATTTGAGTGATTCTTGCATTCATGGAGAGATTTCATTCCCAACTTTGTGCAAAAAAACTAGTGCTAAAGCATTGTGGGTCATCCTTAAATTTGTTAGAAATGGAGAATGGAATTTGTCTTAGAAATAATAAGAAGGTGCGACCATAGTTGGGGCCGACCTAGGTCGGCCCTAAATGGCGAGCCATTCCGACCTAGGTCAGAGTTGGACTAATCCGACCGTGGGTCGATTGGGTCATAAATGTGGAAAAAAAAAATCTCCCTTTTCGATTGTTGCATTCCGTGGGCATCAAGAATGCTGGACAAATGATTTGGAGCAAAATGGCACTCCCAAATCCTTTCCTGAGCATTCCAACTCTTTGTTTTAGTGCAAGAATGGGCAAACTATAGCTGAATCGTGGTCGTGTAAGCTTGCTTCCTTGTTTTTTTTTTTTTTCTAAGCTAAAATACAATCGCAGAATACTCTGCTAGCTCCCATCCCAGTCGTTCTTCTTTATTAATGCTTATTCTTCAATCATTCTTATGTCCTTTCTTATCCTTTGCCGCAGTTCATAGCAACAGTTCATAGAGCTTGGCGGCAAACTCCACAGTTCATAGCAGCAAGCATCGACTATCTGTCACTCGTTTTCCTTCAGGTATTCAAGCTCACATTCAATTTCTTTGATGGCTTCTAAGGCCAGAAATCCCTCCTCCGATTTAGGTCTGTACTTAGGTCATGTATAATTTAAGAACTACTATTATACAATAAGAAAACTCCTAGCGGATTATACAGCAAAAAGTCTTCTTTTTTGTCTCTCTGTATTCTTACTGTGTGAGAAGACTTCAGGTGGTTCGTCTGCAGCTGTAACAGATATTGTCCAAGCATAGCAGATGGTCTCCGGATTACATAGCATATCATGGCACTAAACTAATCCCAGGTTCTTATTTGATTACTCCGTATTTCATAGAGCCTATATTCCCTTCTTCGAGGGCCAAATGGAAATAGTGATAGATTATTCAATGGCTGACATATTATTCATAGAAGGACTATTGTATAATTCATGTAGGGGGATCAAAGCAATAGAGCAGAAAAAGCACATCGTATAGTTTAAGGGTATAATTTCAATGCAACCGAGAGTTAAACAGTTTGTTTGTGCCTAAACCAGTCTGTCAGAGGTGGGTTGAACGAAGCTGGAAGAACAACTAAAATAGTTGTTGCAGTGTCGATTCCGGCTATGGATACGGCAGAAAGGCACCCCTCCCTCGTTACTTCAAGGTCTTTTGGCAGAAGGGGATGATTCGTAGGGAAATAGCCGCTTTCCCTTGCATCTTTCCCTCTCACAGCAGATCGTTACATGGTAGGACCACACTAGGCACCACATAGCATATATTACAGCATGTATTTTACACCATGTTATTCACCACACTAGGCACCACAAAGCATATATTTACAGCATTTATTTTACACCACGTGCCTCACCACACTAGGCAGCACATATCATATATCACAGCATTAATAGGCACCACACACCACGAGCAATCACTAACCACACCAACCACATATCACAAGCAATCACTATCCACATACAACATACCACATTAACAATAAAAAATGTGGTGAAGATGAAGAAATGAAATAACCTGTGATTCTTCCAGATAGTGAGTGGCATGATCCTCTCTTACATTCCGTTCCAATCTTCTGAACTTAACATCCTTTGCATTTGGAGAGACCCTATCGTTTTGGTCCAAAATTGTCGCACAAGTTCTATGACGTAATTGGGAATTGCAGACCGCTCTTCTAACTCTTTTGTACAAAATCCATTTCCCCCTTTGCAATCTATCTCTTCCCTCTTCAATTTTGCTTTGGTAAGATTCCTAGGATGAACACCCCGCCGGTTTACCAAAACCCCCGAAAGCACCGACAGATTAGCACTTTTCGTATTAATGCTTCCTCTTACGGCCATAGCAAGGCAACTACTCTTGGTCTGCTAAACCGGTCATTGTTGTTAAACTTCTTCACAAGTTGAATGGAAGCCCCGAGGTTGTCGACCACAATGCTCTTGGCTTGCAAATCTTTCAAGCTCTTCACCAAGCGCCGGCCCATTGTGTCATCCCGCTAAAAATCTCGTAAAACCTCTTTTCTTATCACCGTCACCAAGCCTTTAATGGTGCTATGAAATGAAGATAGCAATTTTAATACCATCCGACGCCTTAGTAGAGGCCGCTCGGTGGATCCTCCTCCGCTGATGCAATTTTTGCTACTTCTTCTTTAGCTTCCCTTTTTCTTTTTCCTTTGGCGCCTTTTATGATTCCGTTCTTGTTCTCGAGTTCTCTTTTCTTACCCGGTTCTCGGTTTGAGATTTTAGGCAGATTTGCTTCCAAATTAAATGATTCAAAAATATGAACCGGATTGATCCACAACCGATTAAGCGCCATGGGCCGGTGCTTCGTGAAAGGCGCGGGTGGGTCGTGGGTTTAGAAATCGGTTCGGTGGAGATTGGAATGGGACGGGTGGCGAGGGAAATTGGAATGGGACGGGTGGCGTAGGAATCGGGTTGTTGCAGTTCAAGAAATGATTGAATCCGGCAAGACATGCACTAGGCCAAACAAACATTTTAAAATCGCACCACAAATTTGATATCTCCCACCACATTTTTGGGGACGGGGACACCTGTGGTGTTCCACTACAACATGCTCTCACCCCCATGAAGTTGATGTTTTGCTCAAAAACTCCAAGGTAAGTGTAGATCTCTTCACCTTGTTAAAGATTGCACCTAGTTATAAAAAAAGAGTACTCCAGCAAACTGGTAGTGAGGAATCAAATGCTTGTGTAAGTTTTGCTGATGCCACTAACCTTGTTTTAGCACAGAATGAAGAAGATCCTGGGGCATTCATGTGTTCAGATGCTTTAGGAGGTTATACCTTCTCAAATGTATTACTTGATGGGGGATCCCCCCTAAACATCATGCCATATTATATTATGAAGAAGTGTGGTCTTGAGGTGGACAAGAAAGCCTCCATATTACTAAGATCCTTTTATAATGCCAAAATTGCTCCTGTTGGTGCGGTGACTAAAGTGCCTGTTAACACAGAAGGCATAATTGTAGCTGTTAACTTTATTGTAGTGGCTTTTGAAGATATAGGGGATGAATCTGACATCTATGATTTACTTTTAGGGAGGAGATGGATGGCCATTGTAGATGCTAGACCAATCCGGTCTCAAGGGAAGTGCACCATCTCCAATGGCTCCCAAACTGCTACAATCTACAACCAAGATGGCTCATATGGTTCCAAAGGGGAGGTAAACTTTGTTAAAGAAATGTTAATTGAAGAACCCTTGGGATCTTACATAATAAAAAACACAAGACCAAAGAATTATGAAATGATCCCTTTTATTATGGAATGTGCACTCCCCAGCAAACAAGAACCATCAGGATTCTTATGATTTGATGGAGGTATCTCTAAGAAATTAAATGTTGCATCATCTGCTGCTATTTTGAAAGATTCCTCTCACAAACTCTTAGCCAAGGTAGGAAGAATCTTTCCCCAAGTCACTTCTAATGTAGCAGAATATAAGGCTTTGATTGCAGGTCTTCAGGAAGCCAAAGCTATGAATATTGCTAACATCCACATCTATGGTGACTCACAACTAATTTGTAGACAAGTTTCAGGAGATTACCAAACAAAGAATGCAGATATGGAGCTCTTGAAGAATCAAGCAATGGGAGTACTCTCAAGCTTTGCCTCATGGGAGATCACTCATATCCCAAGAGAGAAAAATTGGGAAGCTGATGCCTTATGTAGAGAAACTCTCATGTCACACCTAATTGAGGGAGCTATTCCAGAAGATGATCTTGATGCTAGTGAGATAAAAGCACTCTGCCCCATTTTAACCATCAATGCATCAGAAGAAAGGGACACTGATGAGATTACAATCACAAAAAATGGTAAGACCAGAACTCTGTTTGTTGGAGATTTGATTGAGTATCAAAATAGGGAGAACATACAAATGTTTTTTGAAGAAAGAAAGGATGTATTTGCCTGGGACTATTCTGAGCTCACTGGTATCAAAACTGAGGTATGCCAATTTGAAATTAAGATCAAAGAAGGTTGTAAACCTGTTTTTCAAAAACTGAGAAGAATTAATGCTTCATTGATGGGACTAATCAAAGATGAGTTGGATAAAATGCTAGATGCAGGTGTTATCATTGAGATCATTAATCCAGAATGGGTATCTTGCATTGTGCCTGTGGAAAAAAAAAAAGTGGTGCTTTAAGAATTTGCATCGATTATCGAGATCTCAACAAAGCCACCATCAAAGATTGTTACCCTTTGCCTTTTTTAGAAGAAATCTTATATGCTGTAGCAGGTAAGGATGTGTACTCATTCTTAGATGGATTTTTAGGATTCAATCAAATCAGCATTAAAGAGGAAGATCAGCCAAAGACCTCCTTTATTACCCCTTGGGGAACTTATGCAATGAAAAGGATGCCTTTTGGATTAATGAATGCACCTGCCACCTTCCAAAGAGCTATGGATATCATCTTCAGACATATGTCTCCTCAAGAATTCAGGGTTTACTTAGATGATCTTTGTTTAGGATCTCATCCTAATGACCATCTGGAATTGCTTGCCAAAATATGCTCTTTTGTGCAGGGATTCTGGAGTCAACCTTAATCCAAAGAAATGTATCTTTTTTCGCATCCAAAGGGCAACTTTTGGGGCATGAAGTGTCCAACAATGGTATACAAGTGGCACAAGATAAGGTTGAAGCTCTCAAAAAACTGGTACCCCCTAAGAAAAAGTTTTATTGGCATGACTAGTTTTCTTAGAATGTATATTCCTAACTTTGCTCATATTATAAGTCCTATTTCTAAACTGACAAAAATAGGCAAGTTCCCCAAATCTGAAAGCAAATATATCCCTGTCACATGGTCATCAGATTGTCAAGAATCTTTTGACTTCCTCATAGAGTCCATTTGTGAAGCTACTCTTTTGAAGAAACCAGATTTGGATATGCCATTTAAGGTATATATTACCATTACCAATAGGGCTATAGGTTTAGCTATTCTACAGGACAAACATACCATAGTTTTTGCTAGCAAGCAATGGAGCTCAATTGAAGAAAGGTATACCAGATTGGAGAGGAGTGCTGCTACTCTTTGTTAGATATTTGTTCATGTGAATCTTGTATACAGTTGAATCAAGACATGCAGGTTAGAACTCTATGCACTGATAAAGCATTTGAAGTTAGAAATTGAATGGGGATACAATGATGTTATAATTGGTTGAAGTTCAAAGGTTTAAAATTGCTTAATGATCGAATTTTTAAGTCAATGGTTTAAAGGCCTTGGCTCACGATAATGCATGTGGGATATATCAACACTGGAGCCAGTTTCAACAGATATGCATGTGGGATAATTAGATTGAGAGAAAAGTCTGAAGATAGAATGTCTATCCGGCTGAAACCGACTGAGAACGATGTATAAAGCATGGAAACAAAGATTCAAGAGAATACGGCATAGGACGTTGGTATTTTTGCTGTGAAGATCGTTTATTTGCCGTCAAAACGTTTGTTACAGTGTTTTGTTTGATCTCAATGCTACAGTAACTTAAGTCATTAATGACTATGATTTTGTTTCATAGTTAGATGCATTTTAAGCTACACTTGACATTAACACGGGATAAGTGACCAAATTGTGGCTCCCTTGTTAGATTAAATTTGCTTGTCAAATTTACTAGTCATAACAAGTGTATGCTTCAGTATTAAGTTACCTTTTATTGTATTTGCCTGGGATTTGTATGATTGCAGTCATTGACAGTGTATAAGGTTTTACAATTGCTTTGAGAAGATAAAACATCTAGTAGACTAAGATTATAACACTCTTATGTTCCTTAGACAAGGTCACATACTCTTGAAGAGCGCTGTCCAAGTTTACATGAAACAAAATCCAATGGGATTGTTATTTGGTAAGGCTACTTCCAAACCAAAAATTCAAAGATGGGCTTCTAAGTTACAGACTTTTGATATTCCATTAAAGAACTACATCAGGTAAAAAGTCCTAGTCTTTATTTGCCCTACATTTTCTTTGATCATGAAGATGCAGTAGCGGCTATTGACTTTGTAGATGCTTTAGCTTATTTGCAGGCAAATGATGAAAAATAGGTTCAACAGGATTGGCATCAGCCTATTAGGAACTTTCTACAATACAAAGAGATGCCCTCAGGCCTGATTTCGAGCCAGCAAAGAAGATTTAAGGAAAAATGTAGGCAGTTTAAAATGATTAACGATATTCTATGTAAAGTCAACAGGGATGGACAATTGCTAAGGTGTGTCAGTGAAGAAGAATCTGCCTTGATCATTAAAGAAATGCATGAAGGAGTATGTGGAGGCCATTTTGCTGGAGACACTACTGTCAAGAAAATTCTCAGGTCAGGATACTATTGGCCTACAGTTTTTAAAGGTTGTTATAATGCTATAAAGTCTTGTCACAAGTGCCAGATATTTGGCAAAAGGATCCTCCTCCCAGCTGCCTTGAATCCCATCATTTCCCCAGGACCTTTTCAAATATGGGGGTTGGATTATATTGGTCCCATTAACCCTCCTTCTGCAGGTCAACATCAGCATATTATTGTAGCTACAGATTATTTTATTAAGTGGGCAGAAGCTATTCCCTTAAGACAGGCCAATGCCATTACAACTGCAAAGTTCCTACATGAGTATATCTGTGCTCGGTTTGGTATTCCTTTCAAATTGCATTCTGATAGAGATACTCCCTTTGTGAATGAGGTTATTGCTAACTTGTTGGCTATTCTTAAGGTCAAGCATACCAAGAGTTCTTCCTATTACCCCCAAGGTAATGGTCAAGCAGAAGCTACTAATGAAGTTTTGAAGAGTATTTTGCAGAAGACAGTTGATGATAACCAAAAGGATTGGCACTTCAAATTGGTGGATGCTCTTTGGGCTTATAGGGTTATTATTAAAGCAGCAACCACTCACACACCCTTCAACTTAGTTTATGGCATTGAAGCTGTGCTTCCAATCGAGCTTGAGCTCCCATCTCTAAGGTTAGCTCATAAGCTATGTTTACCCTTTGAATATGCCTTGCAGGAAAGATTGGACGCCCTTTTGCACTTAGAAGAATACAGGATGGAGGCTGAGAATGCTAACCTGCTTAAAAAAGCCAAGGATTTAGTTGCTTTCAAAGCTGCTCATAAAATACAAGGAACTTTCAAGGCAGGAGAGCTAGTTCTAAAATGGAATAAGTCAAGGGAAGACTCAGCTAGTAAGTTTGAAAATCTTTGGAATGAGGTATTGGAACCTGCAGACACCAACTCTTATTGGCTGAAGGAACAAACTTCAGGAGTGCCACTACCAAATCCCATCAATACTATCCACTTGAAGAGGTACTGGGACCAGCATATATGTTTGTCCCTTTTTATGTTATAAAATTTAGATAAGTTATGATTAGATTTAAGATTAGATTAGTTAGATTTCACTTTGCCTTTGGTTTCTAGATTAATGCTTTCATTGAGTTCATGTTTGCAGCTAGCCAGAGTACTGAGGATATACTATCAAACAATTCCAAGACAAGAATCTCTACTAATAATTTATCAAGTGTCATATGCAGGAGCACCCTTCTTCCATCTACACCCATCTGCCTTACTGTGGTCCTACCCTCCATCTAGCCATCTATTCTTCTTTCCATTCCTTTAACAACACTCTGCAAATTCAGCTTCACCATCATAGCAGAGTTGCAAGGATTAAGATTAACTCGTTTATGTGTTTCCATGACAGGTGCACCCTTCTTCCATCTATATTCATCTGTCACAAGTGGTCCTGCCATTCATTTCAGTCATTTATCCTTGTTCTCATTCCCCAAGAGCACTCTGCACCTCACCTTCACCATCATAGCAGAGTTGCACCCTTTAAAAGATCAAGGAAGGCTGAGGGGACCAGCCATTTTCTTGTTTTGGCGAGATGTTGCCCCCGAAGGGCAACATACTAATTGTTGGTCTATGCATTGAAGTTAGGTCAAGTCATTTTGGAAGACTAAGTCAAAGAAGAGCTTGGTAGTCAACATTGATGTGGAGGTCAAAAGATGCTTGTCTCTCAGGTCAACAAGTGCTTAAGCCTAAAAGTTCACAAGAGGTACTTCATTTAAGGTCAAAAGCTTAGTCAAGAATATGCTCTAGAAGAATCTGGGATGTGAAGTAATGCTATTTGAAGTTTGGAAGATAGAGTTTGGAAGACCCCATGGTATATAGTTTCTAATTTTAGCTTTTTGCCTCGCCCCACTACTTCCATCCTTGCACCCTTTGCTCAATATTGTTCTCACACCTATTGTTTACACCTTTGCCATGTTCACTTTGCTATAATTGCCATTTTGCCTATCCCATTTGCCCATTCCCTTTGAATACCACTACATTGCTCATTCAAAACAATTCAAGCTTTTGTTTCAAAGGCATCATACGTCCTTGCATTTTAAATTTTATTCCCCTAATTACCTCTCATAATTTTCTTTGCCTCCATCCCTACTTCATCATGCTCCTATTTGTCTCCTCATGGCATATTCTAGCTTTGCCAAAAGATGCCCAAAAAGATTCTATATCCCTTGCACGTGTGAAGGAATTTCCCCATGATTGGAAAGCTAAAGCTTCTTTTAAATATTCCATGGAAAATGTCCTTAAACCATGAGCCAAGATTTCTTAAATGCCAAAATACAGCATATTCAGGATATATTCCCTCAAAAATACGGTGACCGTATCGCGGGTAAAACTCGAAAATACTGCCGACGAACCCTAAAAATGGAAACTCAGCTCGAATCATGCCATCCCGCGCTCCATTTACTCTGGCATCACCCTATTCTTGGATTCCAGAATCTAAGCAATAATTTAAGCCTAACTCACTACTTGAAATTACTAGAATCAAAATTCGAAACTATATACAGGGGAAAACAACCACAACACTTTTTGAAGGCCCAGACGCGCTCAAATTCGAAATTGATCAATGCTAAACATGATCTGAAGAGTTCTTGAAGTCCCTGTGCACTCCTCGATTAGATTTGCAAAGATTTGATTGATATTATCTTCTAAAATTATTCTATGACCTATGATTGATATTTTACAGTATTTGAAGTCCTGACACATCATTATCTATTATTACTATGATCTACTTATCTTCATATCAATGAAAAGTGACTGCCAAGTTGACAAATCTGCTTCTGATATCATTTCTAGCAATTTCTTGTCTCAAAATATTATACAGTAAATTCTCGAGTGTTCCAAAGTGTTACTGGCCTAGTTGCCATTCATCCTTGAATCATTTGGGAACTATATGCTTTGAAAAAACCAAAAAATATCATCTGTAGCTCGAGTTAGAAAACTCAATATTCTGTTTTCACTATTCTTGACTGTATTTTGCCAAATCCAATTGGAAAAATATTTCCAGATCTCCAAATGGAACTTTGACTGCATGTCTCCATTCCTCATCACCATGGTGATACAATTGCTTTGAAATTTCTCAAAAATATGCTCAGCAGCTCCAAATCTCTTTTCCTGATCATTGTTTCACAGTTTGACCTCTATTGACCAAGTTTTGACCTCACCTCGAATATCTCTCAGATTTTTTAGTCTGACTTGATCAGGAACTTCACCTTGGATTCTCATAAGTTTTTTGTGCTAATCTGAGGCAACTGACTCAGAAAATCAATCCATTCTCGATCACTACAGCCATTTGAGTAAAGACTTCATTTCCTAGAAATGGGAAAGGTATGAAACTTTGAGTTTTTGAACTTTTCTCTGGATTTATCTTGTACAAACTGATCACCTTAAGTGATCTGGAGGTTCTAACCCCAATTTGAGTGTAAGCTCAAGTTGGTTCTTTTTGGTTGACCTTTAAAGCCAGGTGGGGGTCAACAGCTCCTGCACATTCCATCTGGTCAACCACTGAGCTCTCTTTTTCCGTTAGCAGGCTTTTAGACGTTGAGGCCCCATTGCCACAGTGTAGCGAGATTAGGGAGACGAGTGTCGTCCATGCTGACCACCTTCTGGAAGTAGACAATGTGTCTGTCAAGGGCACCCTTTGAAGAGGCAAGTAACCTTCTTGCAGTAGTATCTGGTATGGGACTGTGGACTTCACCCCCAGGGCCCGTGCCAAGAAAGCTTTCTGCACCTGCTCCAAGTCATTCCAAGTGGTGAGGGAAATCACCGGGCCCCAGACCTCGACCCCGTACAAAAGCATAGGTTCTACTAGCACCTTGAATAGGTGCGATTGGTGGGCCCAATCATACAGCTCTGTCTTATGGCTATTGTTCTCCATTGCATAGAGTGCCTTCCATCCGGCCGTGATTCCACCCCTAAATATTTGTAAGCAGATACCACTTCAACATTTTGGTCACGATAAGTGAGGATTGGAGGCCTTGGCTGGCATGCAGATGATACCAGAACCATCTTGGTTTTTGCTAAGTTGACACGCAAGTCAGTCACCTGACAAAATATATCCAGGGCATCGAGATGGCGTTGCATATCTGCATGAATGTGTGCTAGGAGGTCCACATCGTCAGCATAGATCAGCTACCTAATGATCTGATGTAGGAGGTGAGCCCCAGTGCCTCCATTATCAGTGCGCCATCTCTCCAACTGATCAATATACAAGCTAAATAGTGTGGGAGAGAGAGGGCATCTCTGGTGGACCCTGATACAGCTCTCGAATGGTTGGCAAGTTGTTTGCAGCTGGCCGGCACATGTCTCATATAACCTGTACACTGCGTTCTGCAGTTTGGCAGGGACATCTAGCTGCTGCAATCTTGCCCACAGCTTTTCCCGAGGCACAGTGTCAAAACCTTGGCGAAGTCTATGAAGCAGCAATACAGATCTTGCCGACGGTTCCTACTGTCCTCAACCACAGTCCGCAGCGTAAAGATATAGTCTATTGTTGAGTGCCTCGGCCTGAATCCTGCCTGTGTGAGTGCCCGCACTCCTCCTGCCTTTGCCCATCCTGTCAACTGCCGCTCGAGGACCTCGGCAAGGAGCTTTGCAAAGACTGAGCTGATCACGATGGTCTGGTAATTGGTCGGGCAATGCGGGTCTCCTGCCTTGTAGATTGGGACAACCCTGCTAGTAGTCCATTGGGGGGGGAAAACCTTCCCGCAATGCCTTGTTGAACATGTCGATCAGTACCGGTGCCATGAATGGTCCGGCCCACTTGAGTAACTCTGCCTGCATGCCATCGAGATTTGGTGCTTTTCCAATGTCTAGTCGTTGCAGCCCCCGCGGCTACCTCCGCCTGCGGATTTCCAAGATCGCGCTCCCGGGCGGGGGGGGGGGTACGTCGCCTGCACTCTCGTGGTTGCAGCCGCCGCAGATATTGCACCCACCGGGTCCGGAATGATGTTTCCCGTGGGCTTACATTGGCCTCCCCGACCACTCGCCGTAATGTCCCCGGGATGACGCCTCCGTGAGGAAGAACATTTCCGCTCACGGGCCACAATGTACCCGGGCCTTTCTAGCCTTAAGGAAAGTGCGGTGGTATTGCTTCACCGCATTCGCGGCGTAGAGCAGGGTCCGTGGACTTCATGGAGCCAAGATTTACATTCTTTTTGCACTGCATCAACCACTGGTTACGTGAAAAGGCCTTAGCTCTCGAGGTTTGCCTGGGGCGACTTCTCCCCAAACACCTCTCTCGGCAGCAGCCCCCAGGACGCCAATGAGCCCGGCCTCACCGCCTATGGCTCCAAAGGCTTTCAAGAGCATTGTGAGATGCTGCTGCATCCTTCGTAAGCATCCGGGGAGGTAGGAGCTGCTCATAGTCCGGGCCTCGAAGCCGGGCATATGAGGAGGTGTTGGACAGGCGTCTGGAGCAACCTGCCAAGCCAACTGCAAGTAGAGCGCCAGGTGGTCTGAGTCCACCTCCTCATCCCTACCACCTCCCACTCGAAAATGTTTGACGAAATACATGTCCTGCTCGGCCACCAAAACATAGTCTACCACGCTGGACCCCACTCCCTGGTTCTCCTGCCTACAAGTGTGCTGGCTGGAGGACGGCCACTGTGCTAGTCCATTGCAAATCACAAGGCCAAAGATACTGCAAAGTAGCAACAACTGCCTCCCATAGCGCGAGACCTGAATGTCAGCTGATGCCCGTGGCCAAGCTCCTGCTGAAGGGCTTAGCTGCAACACATCATCTGCGAGAGGGTCAAATTTCATTGGCTGTTCCGTGCCAGTGCGGGCATTGAAGTCTCCAACAAGTATGACCCTATCCTTCTGCTTGTGTTGTTATATGTCATCGTATAGATCGACATAGGGCTCCAACCTATCCACACCTGGATGGTTGTGATAGAAGTTGCTTTCGGCATGTGGGAAGTAGCAGACTGCCACAAAGAGAGGGCTACCACTGCAATTCTGCATGCGGACCCATAGGTACCTGTTATGTTTGTCCGTTTTGTACAGGGAAAGTGATTGTGCCAGGGCTGTCCAGTAGTAGCAGGCAACCCCTCCGTGCCCCCACTTTCCCGTGCATTCATTGAAGATGGAGTAGCGATGGTATCCTAGCACATTGGATAGTCTATGTCCAGCATGCTCCCATGTTTCCATGAGGAAAATGAGGTCCATATCGGCGGCAACTGAGTTGAGATTGTCTCCCTTCTGCCATGGAAAGCCCCGATTCCAAGAGACTATGCGCAGGCACAATCCCTATTTGCTGGCAGGAGCTGCAGCAGTAGGTTTGGCGGTGGCAGCACAAGGGATGGTGGTGGAGGTGGAGGTGGCATGTGGCCTGTCGGCAGTGGCAGGTGAGGCCATTGTAGCAGGTTGTGCAGCTGGGGTTGCGGCAGAAGGGCCTCGAAACTTTGAGGTGCCTACATCAGCATTTGGTGGCCTGAAGATCTGCATCCTTCCCCGGACCAGCCCTGCTGCACCTCCCTGTTTGTGAACACTCTTGACTTTCTCCAACTCATGCCTGCGGTCCTCCTGCTGTGCCGGAGTCAGATCCCGGTCCACGTACAACGTAGTCCCCTTCAATAGCTAACTAGTATTATTGTCTATCTTCTAAGTTTTGAGTGGAACATGAAGGTATATTTTAATGTTGCTATGATTGAGAATATGTGTAGCATCACATGAAGCAGCTGGTCAGGTAGAATCAACTTATCATAGCGCGCTCTAATAGGTCCAATCAAATGCTGGGCAATGCTAAAGAGTATGGCACTCGTCCTCAATAACTCCCAGTTGGAAACACTAATGTAGCCTGTCCTCATGCTTCTCGGATCCATTTACCTTCTCAATGGAAAGACGGTGAGCACCTGTGCAAATGGATGCAATGGATGAGGTAAGTGTGTCCATAGGTATTCTTGCATCTCCCGCTCAAGCATGAAATTGATTTGGCTCTTGTAGTATGTGCAAATACTTGTTCCAAAGCCCCAGCATTCCAAAGCTTGTCGAGGAAGCATGTATCGAGGTGCTACCTCAAGTGATTGTGATCCTCCTCAGTTTCTACCTGTATGCACCTATGTTCCTGCACATTCTATCTAGCCAATTAGCTCGCTTCTCCTTCTAGCAGGCTTTAAGGCATTGTGGACCCATTGCCATGCATAGGCGAGGTGTGGGAGGCAAATGTTGCCCATACTGACCACCTTCTAAAAGTATATGCAGTGACAGTCTAATATTGCCCGCTGCAAAGGCAAGAAACCAGTCTCTTGCAGAAGTATCTGATATGGCACCGCAGACTTGACTCCAAGTGCCTGTTCCAAAAAAGCCTTCTGAAGAGTGCAAAATTGGGATGCACTCTCGTGCAAAGCATGCAAACTTCTTTACCGA
Source organism: Isoetes taiwanensis (assembly GCA_021234155.1). Taxonomy (NCBI): domain Eukaryota; kingdom Viridiplantae; phylum Streptophyta; class Lycopodiopsida; order Isoetales; family Isoetaceae; genus Isoetes; species Isoetes taiwanensis. The sequence continues at coordinate 7,477,262 of JAJEKV010000048.1, read as the reverse complement.
AGGTTTGCAGAAAACTCTTCAGTTCAAGGCTTATTCTTCTTTCATTTTGTTCATTTTAATACTCTGGTTTATCTTTTGATTGGTTCATCTCCTTCTAATTAAAATAGATTAAAATACTATCACAAGAATATCTGATGTCCTGATATGGCACAGGCTTGGGGAATGGTCCACGATGAGATGTCTTTGAGAGAGGGGAAGGCTATGATTTACCAATATAGGAATGTTATAAGTCTTTTGGTCGTCAAGTTGAGGTCTACTGTTCTTGTTCACAAAAAGAAAAAAACCAAAGCTATGTTATACTTACCTTTGAAAAAGGCATTGAAGATCTTTATAAAAGAAGGAGGAGGGAATGAACAGGAGGAGCGATCTTTGTAGCCAGTAGAAGAGGAAGCGAACAAGGGATAATTTGAAATGACCAACATAGACCAAAGTGACCTAATGACACTGAAAGCCCAGAGACTTCTTTTCTTAGATTCTTGAGATAGTATGCAATGATTATGTTGTCTATTTATAAATGTAATGGTCTTAGTAAGTGTCTCTACTTCTAAGTGCAAGGGACCCGCTTCTGCTAATATATAGGATATAAGGACTATATCTTTACTCCCAATTATTCCTGCAAAGAGATTTTTTGTACCTCTATCTAATCTTAAAAAGATACTGACAATATAAGTCCCCAAATCTGCCCTCCATACAATAGTACTGTTTGTACCAATGTGTTGAACAACATTTTCTTCAGCACTCAATCTGCAGTTTTGCCTTATAGCATTTAAGCAACATTCCATATAATGCCTTTGCTTCCAACACATATTTTTACACAATTTATTCATGCAGTGACCCCAAGTATATATGGCAATCTACCACCTCAAGTCTTTCCTCTTTATATACAACTAGTAACGTTGCCCGGCGTTGCCGAGCATAGATAGATTTTAATTGTAGATATCTATTCAGAATCTTCTTAATTTGAAAGCAAAATGGGAGAAGGGAGATGATGTTAGATTGTATTTAGAAAGAAATTACTATATTCTACGGTCATATTCTAAATATCTATGTATTAACATTGCAATTGCGCCCAAGTTTGTATCATAAAATTCCTAGGAAGGATATTTTTATAATGCCTCAAAAAGCTTTATATCAGTAATTTTTCTCATGTTCGCTAGTGCCTTTCAGGATTAAGAGTGGCAAAATCATTGGTAATAAATGGAATAAACCGATTCCTTTTTATCTATAAGTTCTTTTACATGACATCTCAATCCATTTACCATGGCTTCATCATTCCCTCAATGACCATTTCTTGTGTAGATATATGACAAATAGAATGCTAAATCTAAAAAGCGGCCAAAAGTAGAAAGAAAGATCTTATCCCATTGGGCTTGAAAGAAATTAACATACTTGCTAGACAAAGACTTTTGAAGTGGGTCGACATTTCATCTATATAACAACATTGCACAAGCACGGTTTCATGTTAGGATAAGTTTATAACTCGTAAAGTAATCTTTACCCTTGAGTGTAAGGATTGTGATGTTAAAGCCTGGAACATGTTCGGTTTGAAGGGGTAGTTGTGCATGGCTAAGGTTATAGAAATAAGTGTTCAACATTGTTGAAACGACACTTGTCCAACTACTCTATATTTGAAAGTGGTATAAGGGTTGGTTTGGTTGTGGGTAAGAAGGAGAGCCTAATGTTGGATAAAGGATGGTTTAGTTGTAGGCAAGTAGTGTCCATTTTCTAATGCTTTCTTTAAGTCAAAATATTAACTCGAAGGCTTTTATTTAAAATCAAAGCCATGACCCAAATCCTCTCTAAGTCCTAAGTTGAATCTTGGATAAAAGTTTGTTTGGTTGCACTTTCAAGGACATTAATCATTCTTAAAAGCACCCACAACAAAATACAAAAATACAGACATTTTTCTTCATCCATGTAAAGCTCTAGCATATAATACAAAAAGAAATGCTAATGTTGAGTCTTATGTGGTATTAAAGGGTAGATGTGCTAAAGGAATAAATAGATAATAAATAAATGAGCCCAAAGTGACATCTAATAACGTATATTTGTAATTATTACTTTTGGCAAGAATAGAATAGAATAGAATGGAATGTATTCTATCATCCATCCACAGAGACCAATTGGCCTACAGGGGCTTTGATTCTATCAAGATTCAATTAATCTTCCTAGGATTTCAAGCATGATGTGACGTAGAACGAAATGGGGGAAGCCATTCTTGCTTCCCCCTGACTTGCAAAATCCGAGAGCGCCCATCAAGGTAAGGTGCTTACCGAATTCTACAGGTTTGTTGAAGCAATTTGTCATTCTGCTTAAGAATGAATCAAGAGGACGAAATGCTCATCCATTTACCTTCACGTATCGAACATCAATAACTACATGCAATTAGTGTGATGGAAAAAATGGTGTGCAACGGAGCTTCCCTCATTGGAAGTAGGCCATCATATCCATGAATAAACATTCAAACGAAACTTGGACCATTTCTTGTAATAAATAAGGATGCATCAAGTACAAAATAGTAATTGCAAGTCAAAGACGTGTTAATTCATTTGTTCACTATTAATTCATTTATTGTCACTATTTCCTTGATCAAACCATTTGAGGTTCATTATTCCCTTTGTCTTTTTAAGTTAAATAGGTACATGATTGATGCATGCACGTGATATCAAAAATAAAATTAGTTACATGTATGTGTTTTTAAGGTTGGAGGACCTTCCTTTTTGTAATCATCAGGCCAAAGCTTCCTTTTTGTAATCATCAGGCCAAATGCTCACATCAAATTACAGCTTTCTTAGCATCTCTAACTAAAAGCTGAACATGTTTTCTATGATGAGAATCTTATGGGAAGTTCACTGAAGCCAAATCCTTGGTCTGCAGCTCAATGCCCCATAGCTACGTGCAAAGCAAGGGCCAATTCAACACCATGGAAGCTTCTCTACGACTTGCGCATGAGGGTAGCTATTGTAATTCTTTCACAATGCTATGCTTAGTTCTAATCGTGCAGCCCTGTTAAAGATGAAGATCAAAATCCCACTTTTAGGTACACGGGGTCTGCAACGAACATTCACAATTGTTTTGAACGAACATTCACAATTGTTTTGAGTTATAAAACACAACTATGCACCCAAAGCATAATTATGCCAGTTGTGGCCCAAGGTTTAAAGAGTCCACTTTCGTTTCTACCAGATCCACAATTGCTAGCTGCCACACATCCCTGAAAGCTGCGCACTAATTTCTGGCAATGCTTGCACTTACTCCAGAACTTGCATATAAAAATCTTAGTCTTACAAATTACAAGGTCTCTCAAAATCTCTGAGGGCAATCTTTTCCTATATAACTACACCACAATTGAAATAATGCCCAATTGCAACTGTACCTTAAACCCTGCACATCTGAAACTCATGCACGTTTGAAACTCATGCAGATGACCATTATAAGTCCGCTTTGCTTGTGCATCTTTTGTTAAAGAGCATCTATGCAAATATTAGATGGGTTCAAATTGGAAATAGATAACAGCATCCTCCAGAATTCCATTATGCATATCAAATGCTAAAGCAGTTATTCTGAAGCACAATCTAAGAAACAAATTATCATGCAACAAAACAATACTTATTGTCATATGTGCATGCCCGTACAGTTTAATGATGGTGTCACCAGGCATCCATAAAGGAGAGCTTACCTAATGAATCCCTTCAGATAACAAAGATATAGCTCAAAAAATATTAAGCACAATGCACAGATGCATGGGCCATAAATGAACAAATGCTCATAATCAGCAAATGCGTGTTTCACCTTTTTATCAGCCTTCTAAATGTATATGCCATCAATTATAAATTGATTGTACTTGCTAGCAAAACAAAAAAATGGATGTTAAGCAAGCAGATGATCAGAGGAATGGGAATGCAGATGTAATGTACATATGGACATGCAGAAGTTTTCGTGCAAGCCAATTGTTGTAATAAAAAAAGAATGGTATGAAAGATAGATAGAACTCGCACTTCGCTTAATGTAAAGGCCGAGCCGAAAGGTGCAAGGTCGGATCTCAACAGCAAGGTTGATTTCAAATGTCGACGCTTCTTCCAAATACGCCCCGCAATCGAGACAACCATTTAGATAGTCCAAGAGATGCAAATCGGCCGCTTGCAGAAAGTAGAAAAAAAAGGGGATACTTAACTTTAATTGTTTGCTTTAAAATCGCGACTTCCAGCCTCCAAAACAACCCGCGTAAATGAGTCATGGTTTTTTTACACGCCGTGATCCGGCAAGATTAGAAAAATTAATACCTAGAATGAAATGGGGTAACGGAAAATGCATGCTTTGATTCGCTTTTCCAATGATGTGCTAATCCTAGATCCACCATGTTCAATCAAGAGTGAATTAGACAAAGCAAGGTTGAACCAACAAACCCTGGCTGAACAAAGCAAGTCGGATTGGGATCCCCCGCTTTTGCTCCAACTTCCAAGCTCTACATTTAAAGCTTTGCTGAAGAGACCATCACTTTCGCTCATGATGTTGAAAAAGCGGTTTGCCATGCGTTTTCCAGTGTGAGAAATAAATGGCACAATGCCAAATGAACTGCACAAATAGCAAGGAAGAAACAACCAAAGATTATCAAACAAATAGCAGAAAAGAAATAACAGAGGATAAGGGCAGAAGGGCATGATTACCCTCGATATTTTACAACCCTCCGGGCATGCTTATCCTTCACATCTGCAGGCTGTGCTTCCATAACTTCTCCATATGTCTTTCATCCGCCATGCATGCCTAGATTGCCAAACACGGCATGCGCGCTAGATTTCCAGGAAAATAGTACACTAACATAATGCTTAAAGAAATTTTTGGCAAATCGGAATTGTTTTCCGGCCGCCATAACCGTCGAAATCTTACGAAATCAAGTTAAAGAAAAAATCTAAAAAGTTTTTGGGGTGCCGGAAAAACCAAATTTAAACAATAGATATGTCAAGTGATTTATAAATTCACTTTCATTTTCTTTTTATCATAAAATCATCTACATAAGGTAACAACTGTATCACATAAGCTCATTTTGGTGCAGTCAATATTCCAACTCATTGATGTACAATCCAAAACGAGTACGCGCTAATGGGCAAGCTTGTCACTACAATCTTACTTTGAATTTCAACTTATACTTTAGTAGCAATTTGTGCAAGGACCTTTTTATACAATTTAGTTATTGTTCCATTGAGCAAAACCAGGATCTCAAGTCCTTCATTCTCTTTCCTAAACCATTACGAGGCATGGTGTCAAAATGAGAAATGTATGAAGCTAGGCATGGTGTCAAAATGAGAAATGTATGAAGCTAGGCATGGTGTCAAAATGAGAAATGTATGAAGCTAGGTATAATGATCTCCTTGGCCTCTTAGCTTTCTATCTAGGAGTTGTGAAAATGTATGAAGCTAGGTATAATGATCTCCTTGGCCTCTTAGCTTTCTATCTAGGAGTTCTGGTTCCTTACTCCTAGCTGGCTTCAATTGTGTGTATATGGTTCCTTACTCCTAGTTGGCTTCAATTGTATGTATATGGTTCCTTACTCCTAGCTGGCTTCAATTGTGTGTATACATACTCCTAGCTGGCTTCAATTGTGTGTATATGAATCCTAGCTGGCTTCAATTGTCTGTATATGAATCTGGTGATAGGCAACAGGCCTCTTAGCTTTCTATCTAGGAGTTGTGTTTCTATCTAGGAGTTGTGGTCTGCCGAGCCGCCTTTGAAGCCAGCCACCCTACAGAGTAGGGCTGAGACACAAGATCAGGAGATACAGAAGCTCCGAGAAACCATTACCTAGCAAGGCAGGGGCCTCCATGCCGAGGTCCATGAACAATTACGGCAGTGCACGAATGAGTTGGCCAAGCAGCAGAGATTTCAACAGGAGCTAGGCTCCCAACTCCAGGCAGCAGAGGCCGCAACACGGGGCCAGACAAGCACACATGCCCCACAGCCCACAAGTCGCCAAACAGGCAGACATACACCACCTGCTCCATCTTGCGCACCACACCGCCCTTGCTGTGAACAACCCACACACTCCAGACAATAGGCATCACCGGCCGACAGCTTAATGTTGCCCCCGCTGACTCGCTGAGCAAAGCCAGAGCAGGTCAGCCACATCATAATGTGGTGGTAACGCGGACTCCTGGAGGAGGTGAGGATCTCACCAAGCGCATCCGTGATCGATCCTATCTCGCATGGCATTTCAGACCGCAAAGGCATATTGTTCGAAAGCAAGCCGCTTTGGGGCTCAACGACGATGACGCTTCACGATTGTCACCTTCACGCGGGGCGTATATGCGAAAAGCATGGAGGCAATTTTGCCGAGTAGGCAATTGAAGGGGACTACCCCGTATGTCCACTCGTGATCTTACCTCATGTAACAGATTCCTGGGCCGGTAGCAGCTCGGCTTCAAGTCGTGGACGCTCGGCCATCGAGGGGGTGCTGCAGTTCGTCCAGGCATGCTTCACATTTTAGTCGGGCGCTCGCCGAGGTCACCGATGTAACGCGGCCAGCCGCCGCCACCCGCGCACGCTTACCGCATTCTATCGCACTCCGCCAAGCCCCATCGCCCAACCGCTTCCCAGAATCGCCGCCAGCACCGCGAATCGCCTCCCCGCAGAATCGATCAGATCATCGAGCCGCCTACATCAAATGCCAACAAATAGGAACTGTGCTCGGATGATGGTATCTTGAACCGCTTCTGAGCTTCCCTTGGCGTAAAGGGGAGAGTCTCAACTCTATTGCACTAGATATGGATCTCATTTTCCTCATGGAAACATGGGAACATGTGGGCAGCCGCCAACCTCCCAAGCTATCTCGTGATTTTCGATGTTCAATGAGTGCACAGTGCAAGCGAGGGCATGGCGGGTTGCCTCGCTACTATCAGGCAACCTTGGGGCACTCGGGCCCCGCCGCACAAAACGTATGTGTACAATCGCTACTTGTGGGTGCGCGTGCAACATGATAGTGGCAGCATTCTCTTCATAGCAGCATGCTACTTTCCACATGCCGAGAGCAACTTTTATAACACTCATTCGGATGTGGATAGATTGGAGCCCTATGTCGATCTATATGATGACATACAACAACACAAACAGTTGGGCAAGGTTATGTTGCTTGGCGACTTTAATGCATGCACAGGAGCCGAGCATGTCCCAAAATTTGAGCCCTGGCAGAGGACGTCTTGCAGTTGAACCCCACAGAAGTGGCTTGGTCAAGGATATCAGCCGACAACCATATTTCGTGCTATAGTAGGCAGTTGTTGTTGCTGGGTAGTATCTTTGACCTGGTTATTTGTAATGGGTTGGCACAATGGCCATCTTCCAGCCGCTGCACTTATAGACGGGAGAACCAAGGGGGCGGCTCCAGTGTGGTGGATTATCTGTTGGTTGAGGACTGCACTTGGTTACCCATTTTTCCATTGGAACAGCACACCTGGGACGCAGGAAGTGGACTCCTGACCACCAGCCCCCCGCTCGCATCTCCATTGGCAAGCTCCCCCGGCATCTATCATCGGCCAACACCCCTGTGTGCCCTGTGTGCCGCAGACTACTTACCATGTAGGGACCTATGCTCACCGCTTGAGCATGACCTCGCAGGACGGGCCGAACTCCCCCATACTTCAACAAAGAATTGCCACCGAACACCACTTCCTCAATACACGGGCTGAGAGATTCTTTGGGAGAGCCCGGGCCACGGCGAACTCCTGGGCGCCACCACCTTCCCCCCACAAATGATGGTTCGATGATGAGTGTCGGAGCTCAAACGCATACTCCGCAAGTCAATGATCCCACCTCCCACCCACAAAGCCATCGACAATACCGCCCCTTCCTCAAGAACAAGAAAGCCGATACCCGCAGAGCATCAAAGAATGATGTTTGGTCTCCCTGATCGGCACCCCAAGACATTCCCGAGAAGGGTCTTGAGCTAGACCGCAGACAGCCCATAGGGAACATCACCAGAGCAATGGGTACAAAGATTTGCAACAGCTTTTACGATTCGGCCGGGCTGGACACCGCCCCTCCACAGATAGGCATGTCTCGGGTTATCACAGAGGGGAATGTCATCATGGGCCTACAACGCCTAGCTAATGGGAAGGCAGCCAGATTTAGATGGCATGCAAAGGAACTTTTGAAATGGCCTGGCCTCCACCGTGCCCGCCCTCACCAAGATTATTCAATAAAGCATTGCAAGAAGGCTTCCCTCCGCAGCGGGACCACTAGTAGAGTTGTGCCCATATACAAGTGGGGGGGACCCTCAATGCCCGCCAACTATCATACTATTATGATCAGCCTCTCTTTGCAAAACTGCTATCGGCATCCTTGAGCAAAATGGGCCGACAATATGGGCAGAGGAGGCGATGTGTGAGCTCTCACACATGTAGGCTTTCGCCCGTGCATTCCACCATTGATCATATCTTCACCAAGACATTGATTGAGGATAGCAGGAATCACCGACAAAACCCCAGCATCGTTGTTTCGCGGAATTTTGCAAAAGCTTTTGACATAGTGCCCCGGGACAAGTTATGGGACAGATCGGGCGCAGCTGGGACCTCCCTTGACTTGTAGAATGCAATATAGGCTATACAAGGCATGCTCAGCCGCCTCACATCATCGTGGACCGCCAAGAATCAATAGTATTGGAGTGCGCCATGGTTGCCCCTCTCCCCTACACTCTTTGGCCTATACATTGACCAAATTGAAGATTGGCTCTCTCGAGCATGGAGGTGCGGATGCCCTTCTCATGCATCACACAATCCAAGCAACTCATATATGCCGACGATGTCAACCCCTTGGCCCATACCGCAGAGAGGACATGCAACGCCACCGGATGCTTTTGACATTTTTGCCGATTCACCGGGCATGCGAAAGTTAACTTGGCTGAAAACTAGGGTGTGCTAGTTTCATCATCCTGCCACCCAAGGCTTCCCCTCATTCACTTACCAGTGGACAAGATGTAGAGGTGGCTCCGACCTACAAGTACTTGGGAATTGAGTTCTCTACTACCACCCATTGGGATGCCGCCATCAGCCGCGGGTCACTACTGGTTGAAAGCAATATATGCCATGCAACAACAACCTACAAGGCAGAGTTATATGCCCTGGGGCCACCAAGTCACACTTGTTTCGGCCTTGGTCGAGCCGGTCCTTTGTAGGGGGGCGAAGTGTGGGTCCGTGATATCCCTCAACACTGGAATGACCTCGAAAGCAGTGCGTAAAGTCTACTTGGCACGAAGCCCTTGGGGTAAAGTCCATAGTTCCATACCGCATCCTACTCCAGAGGCAGTGTTTTCTACCCCCGCAATGGATCGCATTCGAACGCCATATCATTTACTTCCAAAAGGTGGTCACTATGGGTGATACACATTTGCCCAACCTTGCTTTGGCCATGGCTTATGGGTTCCCAAACCAAAGTCACTGAAGGACAAGCAAGCTCTGGTTCTCACCGGCTGTACAGCAAACAGATGCGACGCTGTAAGGACAAAGAAGGATCACAAGGCACTTAAGCTATACCTAGATGCTACTTTCCTTCAGAAGCTCGGGATGTAGATGCTTTGACACACGTTTCGACACACTATCATCGAATAAGTCAATCCTAGGCTCACGAGAGGCCCACACCAAGATTTGTACACCCAGCTGCCCATGAAGAAGCGAGACTTATAGCTTCCATTCGCGATGGGTGCACATCGCCCCGCATTGAAAACAGACGCTGGGGCTCGAAGACCCAGAGCAAAGGCTTTACCGCTGTTGCCACCGTGGCGCCATTGAGGATGAGTGTCATGCCCTCCGTGATCTGCCCAAAGATTTGCCCATATCCGAGAGCAAGATGTTCATTACTAGTGCCCGCCAACCGCTGTATGAGTTATTGAATACACACAAGGGTTTGTTGGGGTCATATCTCCGTGAGGTTATGGATGCACCGACTCGGGCCAGGGTCCTCCGGACAAGATTGAACCGGTTCTATACAATTGTATTAAATAATGCAAAGATACTTATTATCGCTAAGGTTTTTCCTCAAAACCCTTCTAAGGGGTTTTTAACTCGCCAAGTAATGCGCTTGCTACTCTCTTTTTGTTTAGGTCCCATAGGCCAATTGGTCTCCGTGGACGCTAAAAAATCTATTCTATTCTATTCTATTCTATTCTATTCTATTCTATTCTATTCTATTCTATTCTATTCTATTCTATTCTATTCTATTCTATTCTATCAAAACTCTCAATGTCAGCGCATGGTCCAGAGTCTCATGCATTTTTCAAAAATTAACTTGGCATTTGGCTATTCTGTTATAATCATTGGCTCATTTACTAAGTTTATATTCTAATAAACAGCCCAACAATTTGGAAATGACACTTCCGACCATGATTCTTCTATAATTTTGAGTATCTTTCTTGTCTCCCGACTTATGGTTTTGTTTTTAAGTTTCTGGCAAACCTCCTCGTACTGCTATGTTTAGCTATTTAGTTAAGATGTCTAGAAGTATCTCCCTCCCCATTTTAACAACTTTATACTCAGGCCTGAAAATCTGATAGTTTACCATTTTGCATGTGTTCTAACGCAAGCTTTACATCCTCAATTGTAAACCTGTCTTCAATCACATTTACACTTTCCATGTTTACTGTGACATTTCGATCTGATATCTTGGTTTCGAAGGCGTATCACCGTCTTCTGCAAATCATACATACCGCAGTCCCAATGGCGTATGCGTATACCAAGCAAAAGGCGCCCTAGAGGGGCAACTTGCAATAGTCTTACTTAGCGATATGCGCACTTCTGTTTCTTAACCCACATTAAAAAAGGTAGACCAAGGAGCCATGGAAACCCTAAAAGCCTAGCGATAGCCTACATAGGCACCCAAACCCTAACTTTTTCCTTTTTAAGCCTGAGACCTTAGAGCTCAGATTACGTGCGCTGAGAGTCAATTCCAACTCCCACAATGCGCCTGGCCCATGGCTTGTGAGATCTCATCCTTCCGGCTTAGCATCCCAAAGAGCGAGAGACATGGGCGGCCTTGGGATGAGAGGAGTGAACCGAGGGGTCAGTATTTGGTTGATTGAAGAGCTAAACCTTATTCCAGCCTTGAACCCGATGGGATTTAGCCTATTAAATCACCACTTAGTAGCCAAGCGAGATCACAGAGATTGACTCTAACTAAAAAGAACCTAACTCTATGAATTAGATTAGTTCTTATTACTTATGTTGATATGATGGGCCGGATGTGATACATGGACTCATTGTGTATTGGGAAGGGGGTAGAGACTTAAAGCTTAGTAGATGAGTACTCCTAGTTAGTCCCTCTTAGTGCATTACTAGAATTACGGCACGTGTGCAAGAACCCCACACGGTTGTGGTGAAGGGGGCGGTGGCTAGAATGAGGAGTTAGATGATTACGACCCTTGGCCAGATCCCTCACGAGGGTGTGCGAGGCCCTCTTTGGGGATCGGAGGTGAAGCTAGGTCTAATGGCTTGCCAGCGAGGTGTGGGTAAGGCATGGGCTGCATTGCAGGTGGGGTGGAGTTCACCTTCGATGGGTTAGAGTAGAATCGCGGGCGTGGCCTTCTAGTCACCTTGGGTCGGCCATGGAGATCTGCGGTGGAGTGATCCCCACCTTACATGGGCGGGGAGATGCAGGGAATAGCCCCATTGGCTATGCATCCGTGAGGGCTTCTGATGGGGTCCCAACACTTTTCAACCTACTACTTAGAAGTGTACTTACGGGAGAGGATGGAGTGGTTAACCCTAAGCCATGTTCTTATACCCGGCCCAATCCATTGTCATGATTACATGCACACCTTTGAACTCACCAGGGGCCAAGCTTGTAGTCATCCCCTGGAGTGAGCCTTGGAGTAGGAACTTCCCCTTTAATATTGTCTTTGATCTTTGTCTATCTTGAGATGTTGATGTGCCACCGCCGAGGTGGATATATGATGTTATATTCTTGGCGTGTATGTTTTACGCTTCATGACTAGGTAGGCCACGAGGGAGCGAGGTAAAATAACCCCTTCACTCTTCCTTTGTGGACTCTAGGCGGTCCGCGGTGATATGTGGAGGCCTGTGTCGGTGTGGGTAGTGCGAGGGGGATGAACTCATTTTGTATACGGTCTTGAGACCATTATATGAGTAGGGGCGATCCGCAGTGAGTATCGAGCAATGTTCTTGAGACCAAGAGCAAAGCAGCGACCATGCTCATTAACTTTGATAGGATCCTCCAAACCTCGAAAATTACAGGAAATTTTTTTCTCTCATTTTGTAGTTTATGCTACTGAAATGTGATTAAAGTGAATTTGAACATAATAAGACTAAAAAGAATAGGCAAAACCTCCTCGGGCAAGAATTGGTCTCTGCGTCGCTGGTCAAGAAGCGAACTTTAGTTTTGAGCGAGGCTACTACAATGAACTGTCGAATAGAGAACACCTTAAAACTTGATGAATTTGAGAAAAGTAATATGGTAAAGGCCGGTTCAAGGTAAGGTAGTTAGAATAGTAATGTTTAATCCTTAAATTACTTAAAATATGTAAGATCTAGCGCACGTGGCCTTTGGTCTAAAAACTAAACTCTAGTTTTTGAACGGCGCTACTAATGAACAAATAATTAGAAAAACTTCTGAAATAAGTGTATGTTTTAAGGAAATAGGTGCCTTGGCATGTTAAATAGAGCAACTTGAATCTTGACCTAAAAATTGTCAAAGCTATAAATAGATGTAGGCCCCCTCATTTATGCGTTCTATCCCAGCAGAAATGCACTCCCGCTCCCACTACTGCAGCGATCTTTGTGCCAAACATCGATGCGTGTCCAGGTAAAATATGGCGGGCCAAGCGGTACGGGGAAAGCGGCTGAGGCGAATCAACAGCGCCCTTGATCGGCATGATTGGCGCATGCTTGAGTGCCTCCTTAACCCCAGCGGTCAATCTTCTTAGTGAGGAGACGAATGGGCTGTGTAGGGAAGGATCCCGTGAAGGAAGGCGAGCAGAGATGGATAGCCAGTCGACCGGGGAAAAGGCGTGCACTTTCCGGATCACGAACGGTTGCTTTCGAAGGAAGAGCGAGGAGCACCGGAGAGAGGAGCAAGGCCCGTGAGGGCTGAGAGGTTGGAAGCTCGAGGCCGACCATTGAAGAACAGCTTCGAAGCTGGATCGCGAGGAAGGCCGAGGGCCTTGAGAACAGCCCGGGCCGGGCTTGAGCGGCGGGAGAAGACCTCCCTTGGCGTTATGTAATCTGGCAGCAGAAAGGAAGAGGAAGAAAGAAGAGGGAAGAAGGAGGAGGAGGAGGCTGGCGGCATAGGAGCTGAAGCGAGAAGAAGGGGAAATTTGTAGGGGGCAAAGGAAGCTCAAAAGAAAGTCCATAAACCAAGCCCAACCCTAAGATAAGTGATCAGCGAGCAGTCAGCCCGACCGTAGCCACTCCTCAGAAGCGATTACATTAGAGACTATGGCCCCAACAACGTGAGGGGCAAGCTGAAGCCAGGTTGTTGAAGCGAGGTAGTACACGGCGGAATGCTTACCCGGCGAGGAGCAGGACCAAGTGCGAAGCCCCCTCCTTATCCGAGGAGTGGGGCCGGGGAAGAAGCAACCCGCGGCTTTGCCCGAGAGTCCTATGTCACCGGACCCGTCAAGTCCTGCTCGAGAGAAGATGAGGACAAGGCATACATGAAGGAGTGGGAGGCTTTACAGCTCCCTACTACGGGGAGAGCGGTCGAGAACGCTATCAGTAGGACATCCAGCGAAGAGCAGGACTCTAAGGCCGCCACCACTTAGAAGCCCAAAGGTCAGAAAAACCCACGTGAGAAGCCCGTGAGGAAGGAGGCAGAGAGAGCACTAGAGATTAGGCACTTCGGTAGCGGTTTAGGCCTCTAATTTCCATTGCCCAGCACAACAGGTCTAGTCAGTGATCACGAAGGACTTCAAGGGCCGACATGATGGTCACCCGGATGAGATCTTCGCGGCAACTGCTTGGCGAAGGCCGGGCAGAGAATAGTGCAACATTTTTGAGGCTTCGGCGAGGCACCTTTGTTCATGCCCGGCCGAAACACTTATGAGGCAAGACATGCATCTTGCTAATTAAGCATCAAGGAAGGCAGCCCTTAAACATTTTTGTAAATAATCAAAAATTTTGCTTAATATACGTCAATTTTGAGTACTTTATGTGTCTAAACTTGTTTAATTAGGACAGGATTGAGGTAGTAGCTTTTGTTTGAGTAAAATAGCACATTTTCGGACCAAAAGAAGTGTGATGTCTCACCGTCACGCTTTTAGTAAAGAAACTAAAGAGTTTAGTTTTGGGCTACACATGAGACCTTGCTTAAATTACCCAAAATAGCTCCAAATGGACCAAGTAAGAAGTCAATTACGCTAATTTGATGAGTGTCATCCTTACACCCTTATTTTACCCAAATTGGATATGTTTTTGATCAAAAATGGGAGTGATGTCTCTGCGTCGGCACGGTCAAGAAACTAAAAGTGTAGCTTTTGAGCAGTGCTACAGCAGGACCTCCTACCATTTCTTCACCATAACTTGTCCGATGATCTCCCAACTTGTGTGTCCGGGATCTTTAGGTAATTCGGTCATGCTCAAACCCTTAAATTAGTCTTCCAATTCCATTTAGACCTCAATATAGGCTGAATTGCCCAGCGAAATTTTCCAAGTCACCCAAAATTAGGGTTTCCCTTTTCTATAAATAGGTCCCTCATTTCTTCACATTAGCACCCTCTGAGTTTGCTCTGCCCCCCTTAGCGATTTCGGCTCACTGAGGCGCTCTTGCATCAGATTTGCTAGTCTTTTCCTCGTAGATTCATGGCAACCTCGATTTGAGAGGAGGCGATGAGTGTGCCTCTCGCTGCCCAGAGGTGGCGTCAGTAGGATTTTCGGTCTTACGGGAAGATAGATGTCAAGCAACCTTACTTGCATAACCCGGCCATATAGCGAGTCTGTCGAATTCCAAGCTAGGGTAGGGCCATCCTTAAGATGCGACTCCACCTTGCATAGGCTACTTTGTTCCTAGGCAATCCCTTCAAGCAACCTTAGAAGCGATGTTCCAAACATTGCCAAAGTACCTCTA
Organism: Isoetes taiwanensis; assembly: GCA_021234155.1. Classification (NCBI taxonomy): domain Eukaryota; kingdom Viridiplantae; phylum Streptophyta; class Lycopodiopsida; order Isoetales; family Isoetaceae; genus Isoetes; species Isoetes taiwanensis. The sequence continues at coordinate 7,462,205 of JAJEKV010000048.1, read as the reverse complement.
AACGAGGGCGGTGCATGCAGGAGCCAGTAGTCTGACATCCATGAGGACCAAGTACTTCTCTTTCAACATGGCTGCCCCTTAGCAATTTTCTTACCCATCGTCGCGAGAACCCCATGGGAGAAACCTCCATTCCCCATGGGCGTGGACCCATTAGCCGGCTGACTACTTGACTCCTTTAGCGGTCTGAGCGGGGGCAAGAAGGAAAAGAAGAAGAAGGCAGTCGGAGGAGAGGATGAGGACTTCGTCCCGGGCTTTCGACTAGCGGAAGAGCAGCTGGCTAAGCGAGAACAAGAGTTGCAGAGGTGAAGAAGCGGCAAACTCACCGAGGGATGCGTGCCACCCCTTGGGCTAAGAACATACGAGCCTGGCCCCCATCATCATCGAGGCCGAAGAGTATTTGCTCTAAGCGACATCGGAACCTCGGTCAGGGGAAAGGGAGTATCGACTGTGATTCTTTGCACCAACTCGGAGAAACGGAACCACGGGCGGCTTCATGCGTCAGGGAACCTCGACTTCCCACTCCAAATGGCAGGCGGAAACACTTACCGCCGGGAGAGTCGACCTCGCGATATTCAGCCTACGGCAACATCGAGATTATGGAAACACGGGAACTACCGACGGAGGAAGAGTTCCTTGCTCTCTGAGGAGCAGAGATGGGGATCCGCCACAAGACCCGCCGAACATCGCCGCGGCAAGTTCTTACGACAGCAACACCTCCCGGGAGGCGGGCCGGAGTGCGACCTAAGAGCTTCGGCCAGCGGCCGAGAGACTACGGGGGCTCACCCGCGGTGGAGTGATGACTATGCCCATGAACCTGAGTTGGGCGGGAGGCGGTACGTCACACAACAACAGTCATTAGGTATTACCTTCCCTGGCGATGGATGGAATGGCGGTAATTCACTTATAAATTCACCCCCTGAGGAAGGAATGTCGATGCTAATTGCATGCTGCGGCTTATGCCATCACAGTGAAGAAGCGGTAGCACTCGATATTTTACGGCCGCCATACGCTACGGGCAGCCGGGGAAGGCGGTAGTGACCGCGCCTATATATAAGCCTTGGGGATGAAGGTGGCGAGCTTTTCGCGGGGTGGATCTTAGGTCAGCGTCGCGCCAGGAACTTAGATTAAATTCCCATTGGAACAACCCAAGTGAGGAAGTTCCTAGAGATAATCCATCCCTCACAGGCGATATCAAGAATAGTTAGGAATCTCTTGATCCGGGAAGCCTTTTTGTATTAACATATTATATAATATGAATATAACTTCTTTTTGCACTTTAAATGTTTTGTTGATGTATTTTTGTTCATAACTATACCAACAACACACACATAATAATGCAAGAAGAACAAATAAGAAACTAACCATACACGACCATGGCCAATTGTGTGTATGCGAGATAGGGAAACGAAAGAGCGGTCGAGGCAAAGCGAGGCCTTGAGGATGAAGAGACCCACGGCGGGCAACCCCCTTCAAAGGAACTGTTGAAGGATATGGTCCATGACCCCGGAAGAGGAGATGTATGTGAGATCGCGAGCAGGCTGGACTGGAATAAAGGCCCTACTAGCGGCACAAGCATCATCAGGGCCACAAATGGCCCAGAAGTGGGGAAAGACAAAAGGAGGAAGTAAGAAGAAGGAGGTCCCTCGGCCGCAGCGAGACCTCAGAGCTCAAGCTAAGCTCTGGGGACTCACGAGTAGAAAGAGCCAGCAGTCTTAGGGCCAGTAGAGAGAGCAGAACCAGAAAGATACTAAGGCCTGGATTACGAGGAAAGAAGGTAGGCTACGGCATTGGGCAATGTATGGAAGGCGGCGGAAACTTCGAAACGATTCTCTGGCGAGGAAACGGTCGGCTTAAGCGGAGGCATGGCTGAATGAGAAATGAGTGAATGCGGCAATGCCTATGGCATGAGACAGGACAAAGGTGTAGCATGTAGCAGAAGGAACGCCTGGCGAATGCGGTGGAAGGGGTATGCTGGCGCATGGCTTGAGAAGAGATGATTACTTGATTTAGAAGTTCTCAAAAGCCTTCAAAGAGCCACTATGTTCCTCGGGAACACAAGTCAAATATGATCGGCGGAGTTCTCTGATTGCGGCCGGGGCTACAAGGCGATGCGAAGTACAGCGAGAAAATTCATGAGACTAAAATTTTGTATGTGCGAAGTTGAGTGAAACGCGGTGGAGTTACATAGAAGAAATTTGAACGAGGAAATCGGGGAAACTTCGTAAAGGGCAATAGACCCCAAAAGCGATTATGCGAAGCGGAATCCAAGGTAATTAGTTTGCAGGATCGGGGCCTCCCGAGCGAGCGCCGCGAAGCAGCCGCACTACCCGGGATGCAAGAGGCAAAACAGCGAGGAGTTCACAGTCCTAGGGCAGCCGGCAGTCGATAAAGTCCCATACAATATAGCAACCCGGAAACGCTCCCGGAAAAGCGGTGTCCTTCAGGACAAGCGGGAAAGTCCAACTACTGCAAAGCTGATGCGGTCCTTCTTACGGCGATGCCAGGAAAAAGCGGGGAATGCATGGAGAAGCGGCTACGCTTTAGATGTTTCAGCCGGGCATGCCGAGCAATGGCCCTTACATTGTTATGAGCTTTCGGTAGCCCATGAAGTTGCGTGGATGGACACTCAGGTGAGATGAGGGCCCAATGGCTACGATTACATTGATTGAGTGCCGCATCTTATTTGCCTATGAATCTGAGCGGTAGGGGCCGGTATGAGTAATCCTCCACGATGGGAAGGCAAAGGCCAAGTCTTTCATAGTCTTGATAGACTCAGGAAGTAGCCATAACTTTGCATCCTCGAGGATGGTTGAAATGTTGAAATTGAAACCCCTAAAAAATCAAAACCAAGACGAAGTAATCTTGGCAAAAGCGGAGGCTTGATAAGATATGCAATTTGGGAAAGGATCAATTTAGGCGATGACTTCTGGGGAATAAATATCGGAGATGGGAGGCGATGATGGGCATTGGCAAGTCGACCTCATAATAGAATGGAGTACCTTGTGGAAGCGGAGAAGTGACACTCCTAGCGCTTGGAAATGGCAAAGTCATTGAGATCCGCGGTAAAGTTACTCCCGTAAATGCGGTGTATATGCGGTAGGGAAATTTTGCTCAAGTCATAAAGGCGGCGGGTAGCATACATCTTCAAACTTCGAGGTTAGGAACCGAGTGGGAGGAAACAAAGACAAAAGTGCTTTCGGCAAATTTGCCCAAGCAAATCACCAACTTGATCCCGCGAGGTTCGATTTCTTTCGAGATGAGATCGACTTCCTCCTTCACGGGGGAGTAGAGTGTGAGATAGCACTTTCGAACCGAGGACCAAACGCGAGCAAAGGCCCATATAGAATGACCACAGGAACTCCGCGGAGCTAAAGAAGCGATTCACAGAATTGCACCGATCTAGGCTTCGCCGATTTCAGCGTCTCACCATTGGGGCACCCATCACTCTTTGTCAAGAAAGAAGGATGGAAGCTTGAGATGTGCATAGATTCTGAGACAATTGAACAAGCACACCATCTAGAACAATCGCCTCCCGGTCGGACGACTTGATGGATCGACTCCAGGGCAAAGTCGCTACTCAAGGTCGACCCTAATGAGGTATCACGAGATCAGAATAAAAAGAAGGACATCCACAAAGCGGCTTTAGAACCCGGGTATGGGCATTACGAGTTCCGTGTGCCATTTGGAACTATCCAGCGCCCATTTCACGTTCATGAGACTCATGAGCGACATCTTGAAGGGAATTCTTGGACACCTTTGTATTAGTATTAGCCCGGCGATATTACGGTGTACAACAAATCCATTGAAGAGCATGCACAACACGTAGAAAGGTGCTGAGAAGTTAGAGGAGGCATCGGTTGTATGCCAGAGTTGTGAAGTGCCGCCGCCTTGAGAAGGTGAATACCTCGGTCATGTGATTTGTGAAGGAATCTCGACGGACCCCACCAAGATTGAGCGATAATCCAATGGCTGAGCAAGAAGCGTCCATGGTGAGAAGTTTCCCTTGGCTTTGCTTGGTATTACGAGAAAGTTACGTGAAGAACTTCATGAATAGCGGCCCAGCGGACTTGGCAAAGCGGAGAAAGTGAAAATTAGGGCCAGACCATTGGCTCAAGAAAGCTAGCGGATTTGGATTGTTGAAGGAAGCATTGACAACCGCCCGTCTTAACCTGCGGACCACAAAGGACAAGTTAGCGGTGGCGGCCAGGGCGCCAAGCAAGATAGCCACCAGGTCGCGATTACTCATGCAAGAGGGCCGGGTAATGGCGTCACGACTCAGGAGAAGATGAGCGGCAATAGAAGCCGTTTTGACGCTACGACCCAAGAGAACGCGCTAGCGGTTGTCGAGGCGTTGAGAATGCGGAGGCATTACCTCTTAGGGAGGATTCGACTGGACACTTATACTTGAGCCTCCGATGCGTGTTCGCAGCCACATACCGATGCGAGGTGGATGGAGTTTCCGCCAGTGCGACTTTGTGCAGTGCACCAGCCGGAAACAATGTGGTAGCGGATCGCTTTCAAGGCATCCGGTGACGGCGAGGGTGCCTTTGCTAGCGCAATCTCGGCGCTCTTGATTGATTTGGAAAAGATAGAAGAAACCTTGCCAGCGGTCATGGACTTCAAGGAAGTATGGGCAAACGTACAAAGGAAGTGAGAACGGATAAGGAAACCTTCCAAAAATTTAGAAAGGAAGGCGGCACTCCACACTACCATAAGAACAAGTTGTGCGTGCCAGAATCATCTGGAGTAAGAGTTGATCCTCCCACGGCAGCGACACCCACAAAGCCCAATGGTGGCCGCAGCCGGAGATTCATGAAGACATACTTTAAAGTCGCGTGGCGGCTACTGTGGCGGGAATGAAGAAGCCCGGAATGGCAGCCACATCAGGAGTGTAAATATGCGGCAAAGCGAAGCGAACAACTTCAAATACGGGGCATTGGAACGTGGCGGTGCCAAGCGGCGCTAAGTGGGAGGAGTCGTCGGCATGGACTTTATAACGGAATTTGCCAAGGCGATGAAGGTAAGGATGCCTTGATGGTAGAGCATTGGAGCAAGTTGTCGAAGATGGCCCATTTTGTGCCTTAACGAGGACCACGGACGACTATGGATATGGCAAAGCTCTTCACCAAAGAGATCTTTGGGCTCCATGGCATGCGAAGGGGAAATTATCTCCGGTAGGATCCGAAGTTCATCCGGTGCCTTAAAGCGGGATCTCTTCATGATTGGAGCGAAGCTATCCATAGTACGGCCTATCATCCCATGACGGATGGGCAAGCCGGGAACATATCAGCGAGGAATATTGGAAGACATGCTTTCGAGGAAACTATGTCACAGAGATTCAGAAAAAACAGGTATGTGGGAGGTTTGTTACTTGGTGGGTTGCGCTGTAGCACCAGCGGGAATCATCCCAAATGTCGTAGATTCATGATCCATTACGGTTACGATACCTAGCACCGGACACTTAGCGCGATCACGCGTGTCAAAGTGGAAGTTTGACAAATGTTGAAGGCGACATCTCTGGCGGCTTGGCGGAAGGGATTGAGTACCTTCTAGCGGCAAGGAGTGGCCGAAGAAATTGTAGGCAAACATGTCGGACGATTGAAAATTCCAAGTTGGAGATGAGGTATGGCTCAAGATCAAGGTAAGCGGTGGCCTCGCGCCGGAAATTGCAAGAAGCTTGCTCAAGGTAGGTTGGGCCCACGCCGGAATAGTAAGAGAGTGGGTAACCAATCACTACAAGTTAGACTTGCCGGTAGCGCTAAAATCACAAAGTCTTCCATTGAGTTTCTTTGAAGAAGCACTCCCAATCCGAATGAAGTCTGGAGCACCCCAACTATGTTGAAAATGGCGGAAATGAGATAGAAATAGTTCGAGAACTAATTCTTGATAAACACCGAAAGCAAGGAAGTCGGGGTTTCTCGATACTTGGTCAAGTGGAAACACTTGCTTGGGTGCGGAGAAGGCAGCTGACATGGGTACCTAAAAGAGATCTAGAAAAGCGATTACCCGCGGTTTATAGAGGCAATGGGGACTGTGAGGTCGTCTCAGAAGAAATACGTACCGAGGCGTATGGAGTTGTGTAGATTAATAGCTTGCCTAGTTAAGTATAATCTCGCATGCAACCCTCACGGTAAGGGTTGCATGCGTTATTCTGCGTGATGAGATTACTACGGTGATCTGCAGGGCGTGGTGTATGTCGATGTGGCGTGGCTGGCCCGGTTCGGCAGAAAGTCACTACGTCACCGCGGAAATAGGCGACCTCGAGAAAAGAGGTCGTTGAGGAATCGTTGATAGGAAAAGCGCCTCCCAACCCCGTATATACTTTTATTAGGAGGAATCGGCTACGCCCCACGTATAGGGAAGGACCTATCACCCGCATTTGGAGCAACTAAAGGTGTAGGCATGAGAAGCGTATAAGCGTTATAAGTACATGCCATAAAACACGATGGAAGAATCATCCTCTTCACTGGCAGGGAGATTAACCCGTGCATTAAATGTAGATAGGTGGGGTTTTATTAATAATTAAAATGAATGCTAGCACGTAGTGTTGACACAATGCGATAAGTATTTCCGGGGATAGGGAGATCGAGCTACTGAGAAAACTGCAGTACCAATTTTTCTTTGTAATGTATTTGCGAGGAATAAGTCACGCTTGAAGAATAATACATATATAATAATAATGGCGTTTTATATGATAGTTTGTGCGCGATTTTGGCCGTTGGTGCTGCAAAACATTTTAAATCCATTGATTTTGGCTTTGGGCGGTTTTGTTTGATAGGACGGTTCCGCAGCGCCGTAAATGTCGGACAACTGACATGTTATACCACGGGCATATCCATGTAGGTATATCCGTGTGTTTTGACATATTATATGCCTTAAAAATACACGGCGATTTTGTGGACTTGTAATTTTTGCCATTTAAGGCTGGGTATAACATGGCAGTGTCCGACATTTACGGCGCTCAGGACGGTTCAGGCTCTCTTCTTCCCACAAATCTGGGCGTCTTCCATGGAGCCCAAAAGTCTGATCATTCAGGCTTAGATTTTTTAAACTTTGTATTCGTATTCTTACTATGCAGGTTTCTCCTCACGAAGATGAATATCCGGTATTTTTTATGCAGATTTGTTGCTAGAAACAGGGTGTTGTGAATAGGAAGCAATGTCGGTTTTGGCCCAGCAGGGAAATAGCTCTGAAAACCTCATGCCTTCTTCATTCAATCAGAAGACCAAAGAGGGTTGCATCTAGCAGGCTCTTCTAGATCTTCCAGATCTGATCATTTGCAACAAAATAGGGGTTCTTATGAAATGGGAAAAGATGCTATATCGTTAGATTGGGTTGACATTTCTTTTATCAATTTGGCGCCAGTGTGTGATAAAAGCCTGAATTATGCAACGGTGGAGATGGCTATGTAGTTTATATGTCTGTGTAGCTGGTAATTCCGGAACAAGGAGATATCAATAGAGAATAAGAGCGGCAACTTCTGCTCTTTCTGTTGAATCACGACCCAACTAGATGCAAAGCTGGTGCTCAGGTCAGTATATCATTCTTGTGATTTCGATTTAATTTTTTAACTTGATTTTAGGTATTTTGTTCTGCCCAATAATTCATTTTGTTATCTTGGAATCTGTATGGCCTTTTCTGCCTCTATTCCAGGTTAAATTGTCTGCATTCAGGTGAATGATACTGGTCCATCATAAATTGGTTGCGCAAGGGCAGATGGCTATGCAATGGTGAATAGCTATGCAATGTATATATCTAATTCCGGAACAAGGAGATATCAATAAAGAGAACAAAGGCAACCACTTTTCTGCTCTTTCTGCTGGATCCCCAATCCAACTAGATGAAAAGCTGAGATTGCCCATGTCGAATATATCATTCTTGTGATTTCCACTTGCAAGGTCCCCATACAAGGGTCGTTTTCTGAGAATGAACACCATGACTATACTTAGTACAGCTCCGGTTATACATTATTCTCCAGTTTACAAGTCCGACACCTGATTATGCCATGCCACTCCAGTTATGATTTATTCTCAGTTTACAATATGCTTTAATATTTAAGCTGTATTCCATCTGCAAATGGATTTTACCAGTGATCATACTTCTCCAAAATACTGTGGAGTACCATGCTCAGAATTTCTAAATGCTGGCAAATGGGCCTAGCAATTCTCTATCAATTATTTGCTGTTATTTGTACATAACAAGATAGGATCTTAGGCCACCATAATCATTCTTCTTCACTCAAATATAATGGAGAAAAGCTCAACCCAGGTCTGTAGACATATTTTTTATGCTTTGAATATGTGTTTTTTTTAGATGTTGACGTCTGAATATGATTTATTTTATTTGGACGGTTCTCCCAAAAAAGAAGTTTGTTCTGGGCATATGCTTGATTTTGTAAATGAAGGGTTTGAAATGTTACAGCTGCAAATCGCAGTGCAAGATCCCTGATACAAGGGTCGTTTCTGAGAACTTGTCGACACCACAACTATACCATACCGTCCGGTTATGATTTATTCTCCAGTTTACAAGTCCTGGCCTTTAAAATTTGAGCTGTATTCCATCTGCAAATGGATTTTACCAATGATTATACTTCTCAGAAAATTGTAGAGTATCATGCTCAGTTTCTAAATGCTAGCAAAGGTAGACTGCTTAGATTTCTCCATTGATTATTTGCTGGTGTGCATAACAAGACAGATCTCAGGCCACTAAAATCATTCTCTATAAATATAATGGAGGAAAAGCTTATCTGCAAGCAGACATGTTTTTTTGTAGCTTTAGCATTATGTGTTTGGGATGTTGATCTTGAATATGATTGATTTTATGTTCTCCAAAAAGAAGTCTGGTTTCTGGGCCGGTTGGCTTATTCCACCATTTCTTTGCTTCACAAATAATCCTGCATGTTTGCCTTAGATTTTTACTCTGCAGCTACTATATTCTAAAATCTATTTATTCTGTTGAGGCAGAGGTACTTTTGCTTTAACCTGTAGGCCCTCAGAGGATTTAACTTGGGCTTATTATTTCAAAATCATTTTGGGGTGCGATGTTTCCAAAGGGTTGTCGGTTGCGTGATTGATCTGATGTTTATCTGGAGAATTAAAAATAGGTCCCTTTGCTGAGAGGAAGAACAGTCGGACGAAATTCAATGAAAAGCATATATTTGAATTTCGTGATGCGTTTGTGATAAGGCTCTATTGATGGCAATATCATTATTAGGGATGCTTGGTTTGTTTGCTTTCACAAAGTTATGGGCTCCTGCTTCATGAAGTGAAGGAATTGCCCTCAACAAAACTCATCTTCTGTGTGCACTGAAGAAAGAAGGTCGGTTTAAGGCTCTGGGATTGTACATTTGGGCAGGTTAGTTGCTCATCTTTCTATAGTATTGCAATGCACTAAATCACATAGTTACGTATATTCCCATGAGAATAAATTTCGCTCGAACACTTTTTGAAACTATTAAGAGCTCTCTTATTGCCTTGCTGGATATATGCAGCAACAATAGCATTCCATGGGGAAACTTCATTTGGATGAGATATTTGATTTGCTTTTAATTCAGAGCCATAGCCCCATATTGCACAACTCTAAAGCATTATGTGTAAGCAAAAACCACATAAAATTACTGGAATGTCAAAGTGCATCTTCCATGTGACACGGAGATCCGCGTTTCCAAATGGATCTTAGAATAAAAAGAATAACTTGATTTACAGCAGTTGTAAGCTTGTTGTACTTGTGTTCTGCGCCTCTGAACAGGCTGCAGACAAAAAATGCTACAGTGCTTTCCTTGTTTGCAACAAGTTTTTTCTTCTAAAAGTTTCATGTCACATTCTTGTTAAGTCATCTAGCGCATGTGGCTTGAATGGCATAGTATAAATGGTCTGCCAAAAAACTAACAAATTCTGATATTATATATAGGTGTAGGAGTGCCATATTTGCTTTCAGTGGTGAGAAGCTTCATTCTTATACACTGTTTCCTCAAAAACGTAAACTCGAAGATTGATTAACCTACTTTCAATATCATATCTGTACCCTCAGAATCCAGTTTAAAAAAGCTTGCAGTGCTTCTGGGGAGATACTGGTTGTTCTCTCACATCATATTCTTCTTGTGCTTCAGTATCATCTTCATGTTCTGCTGAATGCTTAATCTTCACTTGGAAGCAATCACGAGACTTTGAGCAGGAGGCCAGGCAACAGTTCAGAGGGAGAATAGCAGTTACTTGATGAGGGCGATTGCTGTGCTATGTAGACCCACTTGCAGATCCTGTGGTTGTTGTTTTGGGTGCAAAATTTTCCAAATCACTGCCTGACCTTTGGTTCCAGCTGCATTTATTTGCTTGCTTCAGCCCATGGCGGCAGCTCACGACAATTCCACTGCTTGCTTTGCTGCCTGTATAATCATAGATATCCATTGACCTCTTGAAGGCTCTTGTTGATGCTCATATAAGGTGCCAGCTTAGGCCCTGCAAGACATTTGATGAAGCTTGGAAATACCTTCATAATTCCTGTCAATTTATCCTAGAACCATTTATTTTATTTCCTTTTATTATTGCATGAATTTAGTTGCAAACTTCTATCATGCATCACATTTTATTGTTTGAAACTAACTACTATACATGTTTCTCAACTTAAATCCACCATCTTTGTAGCTTAATGGAAATAGCTTTTATAGTTTTTAGTTGGACCATCTTCATTAAATAACGGTTGTAAAACAGGCTACAGATTCTCTTTGTAAACCACTATTTGGTTGTGCGTGATTCCCACATTGCCATGCGTGACTATCATGCTATTATTGAAAAAAAACCACCAGTACATGCGTAGCCTTGTCTACCTTATACAAAATTGTCATGTGTACTGTATATACATTCATAGCAAATTTGAGGGATATACACACCTATATACATAGCTAATTATACAATTAGATTGGCAAATATATATGTATAGAAATATGATGTTCTGCCTTCAAATACAAACATAGGCTTCAATATTGAGTATGTGGATATAGGTATGTCTAATCACAAGACAATGACATATCTTTATACAATCCTTCTTGATGAAAAGCCGCACCAATGCTGGGCACTTTCCTTAGCACATCAAACAGCAAATTGGGCTACAAATGTTCTGTGGCAACAACTTATTTGTTTTGTGCATGGTTAAGAGCAGTTTATATTGCCATGTGCTGGCTATCATACAATGATTGAAAGAATCTACAAATTTGTCATGTTTGTCTACCTTATACAAAATTTGTCATGTGTGCCTACCTTATACATTTCGTAATTTTGAGGATGCCACAAAAATACATAGCCCCTAATTATACAATTAGGCTAAATAGCCATTTGCCACACGTTTGGCAAATCTATTGTATCAGAACAATGCCGTTATGCCTTCAAGTACAAATGTACACTTAAATATTGAATTATAGAAATAGATTATGCCTAATCACAGAACAATGACATATAAACGCTGCGATGAAAAGCCCGACAGCGGCTGGTACTTTTCCCTAGTTGTATATATAATGATAAGCGAAGCGTTAGGAGTTATTGTTGTAACGACAAGTAATAACTATTGGATTGAACAATGTAGGTATATGAAAATGTTCAATAAATATTACCTTGAGGTAATCCCTATTAAAAAGTATAACTATAATAATAAGTATATAGTATGCATGAGGGTTGGTGCGAAGATCCCAAGGTGGGGAGACTACGATCTTGCAGACGAGCATCAATTGAGTGGGAGAATGTAGTTCGGTCACGATATATGGTTTCAAGGCATTATCACCGTCTTGCGATCAACGCATACCGCGGCGAGTCCCAATGGCTGATGTCTGTAGAGCGTGTGCCAAAGCAAGAGGCGCCCTAGGGGGCAACTTGCAGTAGTGCTTGCTACTTAGCGATAATGCGCACTTCTAGACTGCTTTAACCCATTAAAGGTAGACCATCGCACTAGTATGTGACCTAGGCATAATGTCTGCGAAAGAGCCTTCTTTGAAGGTCTTGATCACTGGCTATTTCCTTTTGAGCTTGTTGGACTTTTGCATAGCAACTCACCCAGTTCTAAACACGCTCCTATCAAGTTTCTTTAGCAACTTTCCCTATATCATATCCTTCATGCCATAAGAGTTGTAGAACTCTTCCATCTCATCAAGTCAGACTTACGCCTCCATACAACTTTGTGTGTCCTTCACGAGTGACCCAACTTCTAGTCTTCCACACATTGCTCATACTTTGTCAACTTTCTTTTGATAATCATCTTCCTTCCTTGCCACGGCTCTTTTTGTATAGATTAATGGGACTAAACTTTACGAGCTAGAGCTGTCTTGGTATGCGAGTGTCACGATGAAGCTGGAGCTAGGTGGTTGTTGGACTCATACGTTTCTCCTTTTTTCTCTTCACGTCTACGACATTCCACAGTTGTTGCCCCTCCCGGTGTGGACCTTCCTCGATGCTTCTTGAGGTAGCGGTGGAGGTGGTGGTGGAAGGCAGTCGTGTTCTTGGGCATTCATCAATGGGAATTTGTGATGGATCGGTGATGCATCACGGTTTCCTCATCTGGGCAGAACCTTCGTTGATTGCTTAAGTCATTTTAGAGTGCGTTGTTGTCATCTTGATCATGTCAAATAGGTTTTGCAGGAACCTTGAGTGATGTCGACCACGGCCTTGAGAACTGAGCTTTGTGTTTCTTCGCAGGATTGATCATCAATACATGTTATTTGGGTTAGATGTTGATCAATCTTGCCCTTAGTGAATTATTTTTAGTTATAAGGAAATCATATGAAGCATTGCATTTATAAAACAATTAATAGCCATTAATACATAGAGTTTACATGGTAGAGTAGATATGTACTAGCACAATAGAAGATTTTAAAGAAAACATTTAGCACAATTAAAACTTGAAATTTTACAACTATTCAATGGCCTCTGAAAGTCTAAATAAATTCTTGACATCCACACAGATAGGAGGCCTTTCTTAGGGTTCTTAAAGATGTTCCTTGTTGATCTTCCTTCAGAAGTGCTTTCCGGGTCATTTCTCAGGTTTCGAAGTTCGGTGCGATTCTTTTGCTACCATACGAAAGTGATGCATCCACTGAGGTGTCCTAAAGCAAAGTAAAGGGAGCAATAGATATGACATTACTGTTGAAAGGATGATGTAATTACGCATGGGCGTATATCTTGAATCTTGGCTTAGAGAGTGCTATGAGAAAGCGCCCGCAGTTCTTCCCCTTGGGCTGAACTCCTTGTGGAAGGCGACCATTTGCCCTTGGAAATTTTGGAAGATAGTAGCGAAGTCTTGGAGTGCCTTTACGTGCCTCGCGTCCAGAGTTGCCCTTCAGCACAGGCAGCTCCGCCGTAGGCATCATATAAGATCTTGTGGTCTCTCCATCTTTGGATTGCATTGTCAAGTTGATCTTTGCTTGGACCCTCCTCATGCTCGGCTTTCGGCTGCCAGAAGCAGGCTTGGGCCCCTCCCAGCTATGCAGTGTGCTCACGTATCTGCTGGAACTCCTCCTCTGAAATGATAGGTTCCTGGTTGTCGATGAATCTCCCTTATCTGGCGATAGGCTCTGTAATGCGACATTGTCTCCCCGGCCTGGGAAGTGTCTCTCATGACTCCCTTGGAGATCTCACGAGTATGGGAATGGTCGATGAAGTCAGGTGCTTTTTCCCCATGTGCTATCATGCCTAGAAGCTCGTCGATTCGAAGTCCTGTTCACAGCGTTATGACAAGTTGAGAATAACCATTTGCTAAAATGTACTCCTCTCGAGTCGATGACTATCGGCGTGGTATGATATGGCCGGTGGCTCGGTGGCTCTTACGATAATAGGTAAATTAGTGCCTTGACATGTATCTCTGCATCCTTGTTGCCTCCTGCTCTCCCATTACGGGTTTTGCTCCCCCTAGCTGCTCATAGTCTTCATCGATCTGCAGGGTGGTGCCCCGATGTCGTGCCATAGTATTCTTCTGTAGGAGGAATCTATATTTGAGGATTTGATCCACGGGCCCTACTGGTATCTAGTGGTGCTAAGTCTAAGAAATTTGGCGAAACGAAAGGTTCCCCCTACTTTGTTGATTGACTTATAATGCATGAAGGGGCAAGGGTTGTATACGAGATGAAAGGTACCTATGCCTGTAATATGCACTTGAGGTCATGTAGTGGGCATAGTCCTAGATCCTATCCCATAGAGCTGCTTCTTGCCTTTGGATTCTCCCATCTCTTTCGACCTAAGGCAGGTGAGTGTCTCGAGGAAGAAACCCAATTCCCTCCCCTAGGAGGTAGTCTAACTTCAAAGCCGGGGACTGTTGAGGTCATTATTTGGCACATGATATACTGTGTAGAGTTGCATGAAGATCAAACGAAATTGGTCAAACCTGAGAGAAGGCTTTGCTCGTGAGGGAGGCGATGGATATGGCTTGCTGACATTATTACCATCTTTCAAAGTTATTTGAAGCCATTGAGCAAGGAAAGGTCTGAGAAAATGGCTTTGCAAGATCATTGAGGAATCAGAAGTAAGCCTAAGTGGTAGGAGCAAATGGCAAATAGAATGCTTACATAGAATATGGTTGGCCTCGGGATTAGTGCAAAAAAGGTACCTACACATAAAGAAAGCCTTGGTTCTATGGCTATGGGTGTCAAATGGGCTACCATGAGGGTGCAAATCTAAGCAAAACAAAGCAAAAGAAACACTACATGGCAGTTTATTTGGTCAAACTTGGCTAATTTGGGTGAAAATGGGCTGACGGGTGATCCATGTGGATGGCCTCATGTCCCTTGGCTTGTGACAGCGTTGGGCAGCAGTCTCACCCGGTTGGCCTCTATTTTGGGGGCATTTTGTAGTCATTTTGGGAGTTTGAAGATGCTAGCATGACTAATTGGATCAATTCTAGCCCTAACTAGCAACTTATTTTGAGCAAAACTAACACCTAAAAGCGAATTTTTCGGTGCATCGGGTGAATCAGCCTTGGCAGCATCAGCTGTCCAGCGAGACGCGGAACCATTGGCGGTCTCGCACGGTTGCCCCCAATTTTAACTTTTGATGATTTTTGTCAAAATTTAGATTTGTAGATATGATTCCTAGGGTATTCTTAAGCATGCTATAAAAGAATTCTACTCCAATTGAGTTTAATTTCCTACATTTCAACATCCAAAATTTTTGCCACGAGAGGAAAAAACAACTTTCCTTATTACTAGGTAAGAAAACACCGTACATGAAAATTTAACTTCTCGACAAAATTTCCAAAATTGAGGCTCTAGGGCCTCTCCTGCGAATCCTCCATGCTAAGTGAATGTCGCCCGGCATAAGGGGTGACTCTCTTATGGATGGCACAGGGGAAGATTCCCTTCCTCGAAACGCTTTTGACTGCGCCCGTGACACTCTTGCGAGGGGCCGGTCATTGGGGGTAACCCTATAATGGAGTGGAATTCTGCATGACTTCCCTAGCTTCGAAGCCTTCACATATGTTAAAGTTGGCATTTGGAAGTGCTTGATCTCCTAAGCTTACCGAGGCGTGGGGACTATTGACCCATGGTGAACCCCTTTTGAGTTTTTCGGTTAAGAGTGGGGGTGGCAGGCTGATTTTTCTTGACACGCGCCCTCGGCAACCCTCTGCACTTCGGCGGCGTGCGGTCGTTGTACCCTGCGTCAGTGAGGAGGTACTCTTTGTATGCCGTCATTTTCTTGCTTATAATTCCACGATCGGCGGGAACGTAATTCCGTTCTCCTATATACCTTCTTGACCACGCCCGGTGGCTCGGCCCGCAGGGTAAGGTAGTCTGCGCGCCGAACCTACTTTGCTCCTCCTCCTCCTCGCCCGTCTCCCCTTCGTAGCGCCTCCTCCTCTTCACGAGGCTCTTCAATAACGGCGGTTGGCGGGTACATGCGTTTCTTCTCTTAGTCCTTCTCTCCTGCCTTGCAAATAAATGGCGCTCCCTCTTCTTCTAGCGACCTTCTCTCAAGGCCACTCGCAACTTTCTCCTTGCCCTTCTTCTTTGAGTGGCTGAAAGGGCGCCTCTTAGTTTGGTATTGCTGGCTGTGCATACGCTTTCTTCAGCACGCTCTTCTACCTGCGATTGTGTCGACGAGGGCCCAAAGTCGAGGTTCTTGGGTTCTATAGGGTAGATGAAGAGAACGCTCTTTGAGGAGCTAGGTCGTCCTCTTAGAAGCTGACGTGGAAGGTAATGGCTGCTGCGGAGGAAACTCCTCATCTCAGGAAGCGATTGAAGGTGCTTTCGGGGAATCTTCTTGGCGTCTGCAGGCACAACTGTAACTAGCATGCATAGAGGAGGGAGTAGATGCGGCTGGATTATACTTCCTCATTTGTTTGTTTGGTTCAGGCCATATCTTACGGGTTTAAAGAGATGGATGGCGTAAAGGTGAGCAAGAGAGGTGGTGGTGGGAAAGTTTGGAGAGAGAATGAGGGTGTCAGGATATTTAAAGGGGGTCCCTAGGAATATTCTCACAAAATTACCCTATTTATTAGCCTCTATTAATTTACACCATGTTTAGTAATTGTTAGGTATTAATGTATGTATTAACCACGTATTAATTCGTATTATACCTTAAATTTTCGAGATTTTCTAATGGTTTGAGGTGCTAATTATGGATTTTAAGCCATTTTTCACTCAGATTACCAGATTAGCATGATTCTTGACCCATTTTAGGGTGAAATTTAGTTGCAGATGCATAATTTTCACTCCAAATTTACTAGAAGATGGGTTGGACTCATTCATTCCTTCGTCCTAACTTACTTAGCCTTACTCAGGACCCACTACAAGAGAAGAATTTTTCCCTTATTTTGAGGTTAGATGGGTGGAAATTTTATTTCCACTATAGGCTGTTAGACTACTTTCCTTAGTTGTGGTGGTGCTAGTTTTAGGTGTGAACAGCTAGCTCGATACATTGTGGCTCACTTCAACATCACGGTATGCGTGAAATGCGCAGCTCGGCAATCCCGTCAGGCTCAACAAGCCGCCACCAGGCCCTCGGAGTCTATCGCACTCTGGGACCTCGTGAAGATGCGAGAAGGAACCACGAAGAAGGTGTCTTGCGTGTCCTTCCCCTATAGGCTCCTATCCGCAGTGAGCATAAACACATGTCGAGAACCAGCAATACAATACAATAGGCTACCTCGAGGGGTAGCTCAGTATACATCTCACAGGTCTGAAAAAGAACATAATCATATGCCATAAAACATAGAGCTCCTACACAGTGGCTTTCGACACATGGGGTAGTCGGTGACTAGATAGGAGGAGAAAGCCTCAAGATAGAAGGCCAGGAGTCATAACAATGGTGGTGGCATAAGGCAATGGCTAGGGTTGTCACTCCATCCGCCCCCTCACGGCATGCGCTGCGGATGGGGCTAGATCAAAGGCGTGGCATGACTCTAACCTTAGGATCATGAAATCCCATATCACCATGGGACTACTCAGGGTTGCATCTCCAGTCAGGCAGTGGGAAGGGGTTGCATCTCCCCTTCTAGGGGTGCAGAGGCTCTCCCGCGAGGCTGGCTGGGGAATGCGTGGCGACGCAGTTAAAATTGCGTGAACCCCCAAAACAAGAGCCAAGTTAACACATGCAGCTCTTGAAGCGGGGGGTGACGCATTGCCCGGAGGTCGCCGGACCCATGCTTTCGGCCCACCTGACCGACCATAAGCCTAGCCCACTTGTAGGATCCAAAGCCCCCCCTTTCAGCGGGGATCCACCCTCCCATCTTACCTAGCCACGTTTGTGTGGTCTTGGAGTCACATCATAGCTCCCATAGCGGTGGGTTCCTATGCCGCAGACGCCAACTAATAGCCAAGACTGGGGTCACACTAAGGAGCATGCACATATAGCCACAGGTCTCTACCCCCTTCCCAATACAAAGAGGAGCACATGATCAGCCAATATCACATATTACATCATCATGATCCAATATCAATATCATATGAACATCTTAACCTAACATCGTAGCTAACTACTTGATTAGGGTTCCTTGATTAGGGTTCAAGATGTTCAGCAAAGATCTAGGTGGGCTCTACCTACGAACCGCGAATCACTAACCCCTGCAGGTGCTGCTTCCGGGTATATGAACTCTACTCCTTCCCTCCTCCGAAGTGCTTCCTCCCATCCCGGCGTCTCATGCTCCTGAAGGCGTGGATTCGAGCTTGCTCCTTCTCACGATCATACACACCTTCGAGCTGCTTTGCTCGAGCTGAACTATGGCGAGCGGTGCACCGAAGCGGGAGTTTGGGCCGCGTGGATGAGCTTCGAGTGCTAGGTGGGAAAAAGGGTCTAGGGTTAGGGTTAGAATACATATAGGTGTGGGTCCGCGTGGGATGCTGCATTTCCATAAAATATAAGATAGATGTGGCGGTTGCCCAATAGGATAAAGGCCATGGAAATGGAGCGCTTATCCTAAGGTTATCTAAGTTAATAATTAGCAGATATTGCACCACTGCCACTTATAGAGGCATACAAGGCTACAAGGTAAGACTTGTATGGTAACAATCGAGGAATATACGTATTTATAGGTATATTATTCCCTTGGAAATACAAGGGTCATGGAAACCCTAGAAACCTATTTGATAGCCTACGCCGGGGCACCCAAACCCTAACTTTCCCTTTTTGGCCCCTGAGGACCTTAGAGAGCTCAGATTGGCGGCGCTGAGTCAATTCCAACTCCCGCGATGCGCTGCGTGGCCCAGAAAGCCGAGATCATCCTTAAAGCTAGCATCCCAAAAGCGGAAGCGAGAGACATGGGCCTTGGATCGAGAGAGAGGTGAACCGAGGGATCGGGTATTTGGTTGATTGAAGAGCCTAAACCTTATTCCGACCTTGAACCCGGTGGAAGTTTAGCCTGTTAAATCACCCATGGTAGCCAAAGCGGTCACGAGATTGACTCTAATTAAAGAACTGCTCTATAGATTAGATTAGTTCTTATTACTTATGTTGATATGATGGGCCGGATGTGATGCATTGGACTCATTGTATTGGGAAGGGGGTGAGAGACTTAAAGCTTGAGATGATGCTCCTAGTTGAGGTCCCTCTTAGTGCATTACTAGAATTACGGCTGTGTACAAGAACCCCACACAGTTTGTGGGTGAAGGGGCTGAGGCCCGTAGAATGAGGTTAGGTGTTACGACCCTTGGCCGTCCTGCACGGTGTGTAAGGCCTCTGGGGATCAGTGACTAGGTCTAATGGCTTGCCAGCTGAGGTGTGGGTAAGCATGGGCTCGACGCAGGTGGAGTGGAGTTCACCTTCCAGTGGGTTAAGGAGAGTGAGATGTGAGGCGGTGGCCCTCCCCTGTCGCAGCAGGTGCGGAGATCTCACGGTGGAGTGATCCCCTACACTGCCCCATCGGGCTGAGGGAGATGCAGCCGGGAATAGCCCCGTGGCTATGCATCCCGTGAGCTTCTGGTCGGGGTCCCAACACTTTCCTGCATTTTAGAAAGTGTGCCGGGAGAGGATGGAGTGGACAACCCTAAGCCATGTTCTTATACCGGTAATCCATTGTCATGATTACATGCATGAACTCACGGAGACCCAAGCTTGTCGGTCATCACGGAGTGCGGGCAGCAGGTAGGAACTCCTTTGTATTGTGCTGATCTTTGTCTATGCAGGATATTGATGTGCCACCCTTGAGGTGGATATATGATGTAATATTCTTGGCGTGTATGTTTTATGCTTCACGGCTAGGTGAGCCGAGGAGGCGGGGGTAAAATGACCCCTTCCTCTTGTAATGGACTCTAGGCGGTCCGCGGTGATATGTGGAGGCCTGTATGGAGTGTGGAGCTGTGCAGGATGAACTCTGTTTGCCTCACGGTGCGGGCATCGTATATGAGTAGGGGACGTCACATTTACTGCATCTTTATAGTAATATAAACATTGCACTAGCTGAATTAATTTTTCTTCCTCCAATCTTAAAGATGGCAAATTTCCCTTGAAATTCTTCCAGAATGTTTTAGGATGTTCCTTGAACTGATTGCCCAGTTCATCCTGTCTCCTTAGCAGATATGCTCGCTTCTTCTCTTAATCAATGCCTTATACCATTTTGGTTTAGATTTGATCCCGCAGACATGCTCTTAATACCGCACGTTTCTTGTCCCACCATGCATTTGGATGTGTCCCTTGTTCCTTCAGCTTGGTGTCTCCAAAGTATTCTCCTGCTACCTATTTTATGATGTCTAAAAGGATAATTGAATTAGCCTCTAACATTCCCACTGCCCGAGGTCAGCGGGGATTGGGTACATTTGTACGCTAGAAGCGTGCTTGTTTTTTACATATTCTGAGTTTTTAACCTTGAATTAAAACAATACATTTACACACTCTTCTTTATACTTCCCTTTAACTCAAAGGTCAATTCCATATAGTCTGACTTACGGACTTTTTCATGTGTATTATATTATTTTCTGGAAAATATAGAAACATAGTCAACTATGCTCTCATCACTTATTGTGATACAACTACTAGCCGTAGAGATGTTATTAAATCGCATATCGTGTCCAAATCTAGAAGAATCTCTCCATGCTATTTTTAACTTGGTCTGTTGAATGCCAGAGACCCTCGACCTCTGTAGCTTCTTTAAGCATATATCTCCTTCCTGCTCGAATTAAAGGGAATCTAAGGAAATCTCATAAATTGTAAGGGAATCTAGGAAGATATTTACAAGTCTAAGGGAATCTCTTAAATTGTAGTTGAATCTAAGGGAATCTTCATAATATCTAAGCGAATCTAATAAAATCTTGATGAAATCTTAGAGTTTTTTTAAGATTTTGCAAAGAGCCACAATAGAATGTTCTAAAATGTTCCATAATAAAGATGTACAATATAAATCTTGAAAAAAAAATGTTCTAGATGCTTTCGAGGTAAAAGCTCTCGGTAGGGGCCTTGCTGCAGTAAGAACATGCTAAAATTGGAACTACTTGCCAAGTAGGGCATTATTAAATTTCTTGTATATATGTATGTATATATATGAATTTTGCTTATCTCAAGCAACCTTCCATTATTTGGGGATCCTAATAACTAAAGTGAAAAGCAGATACTTAACATTGAATTATACTCCTACGCATTTTAGACTCATCTGTTACTTGAGTCATAATGAGCATATAATGTTACTTGAGTCATAATGAGCATATAAGAATACAAATTTACCGACCATATTATGATCTTCTTCTAATATAGAACATGTACTCCTAGGTGGGGAAAGTACATTTTTAGCCGTCCACTTGATAAAACAAGAGTTAGAGAGCAGTTGTCCTTCTGAGGAATCACGGGTGTGTCATGGCTTTTTAAAATACCCCCAGCACTATGATTGCCATAGGAGTTCTACATTAGAAGTACGTATTGGTGGTCTACATGCTCAGAAAATATCTCATATCTGATTACTACACTTGGTGGTATATTCACCCACAATGAAAAATATTTTAACAAAACATATATAACTATATATCTAGACTAGACCAATATGTCTAGATGAGCATAACAGAAATGGTAAAATCTGAGCATAACAAAGGTTTGGTCATATGTTCTATCCTTGCATATGAAGGTCTTCTATCCTTGCATATGGCCAAACCTTTACAAATATATCACCCCAGCATGCCCCTTTCTGGGATATCAATTTCTCCACCACATGTAAAATTTCTTTATGCGCCTCTGAAATTGTTGATTGTTGCCAGAGAAATTACGTAAATGCATGATCCTGCGGCGCTAACTTCCGTATATTAATGGAATATTCTGTTTCTTTCTAGAATCTTTGAATATCCATTCTTTCTTCTAGAAGAGCCTTGATGACCTTAAATAACAAGGGGTAGAAGGCATATAATATTTTTATCCTTGTCATTATAATAAGTCCATGAGGTAAAACTTGTTTTGCTTCATATTACCTATAGGTGTATAGTCTTTAAATGTCGCCCTAAGACATTATTCATGATCGCCAGTACAACCATTTTATGAAAGTCACCGGACCATTTTTTTTTGAACTCCGATTACAAAGAGATATGGATCCTTTGCATAAGTATTAAAATAATGTAGTTGCTTGTGATACGAAATTAAAATTATAGCGTGCCTTATGTCTCTATTGGAAGCCAATTGAATATATTGAATAAATTGACGGTAGTAAGCCTCCGTTTGTCAAATTTAGTAGTATCATATTTTGCCTAGCTTGTCATCAAAAACACGTAATGTGGACATTTAAATTGCACCTTGGTAGATTATAGTCATTCAATATGCTTTCACATTTATCCTCTTTGAAATTTCTGAGAAATTAAAGGATAAATCCTAAATATCATCTATTCTTAGTTTGCTCCTTCTAATCATGAACATTCTTATGTTATGATTATTAAGACTTGCTAAATCATCAATATATACTCTGTATGTATCTTGAGCAGCGCTAGCCTTTCTTCCCTAAAGCTGCCAATCTTGGGATGAATCAGGCTCATATTATTGCCAAATAAATATTACACCACAATAGAGAGCATATAGAAAATCCAACAGGTATTCCTTTCATTTGTTTCCATATGGCATTCCCTAATTGAATGTGGCAATTGGATATCAACCAATTATTGATGGCAACCATTTAGTTTAATGATATTTCCTTAGATCCCATCAAGGCTGTGTTTCCCCAATAACAAAACATCCATTGATACGGTACACACAGCATAGGTGCTTGGATTTATAAATCATTTCAATGAACCTGTCATGTTTCTAATAAGTCCATCATGCCCATTCAATGGTATGGATTCCATAACACTTGGCTATATACGCCACAAATGCATTACCCGATTTTGCGGGCAAGTGTAGCAAACTAATTGTTGATTCAGGTCCACCATATGGTTCTAGTTTTGACACCAAAGAAATCTCTTTACATACATTGTCTGGTATGTCGATCTCTTTGTGAATCTTTGGTTATCATAGCAGAGCTTTGGTTCACAGTAATGCCATCTCACGAGAATACACAATTAGATGCATTGGTCAACCATCTGAAAGCATCTTTATGTGCTTTGTAAATATACATAAGATGCGGTAGGTTGTTGTTAGGCGATGAAGTATTAAATTAGTTATATTAGTCATCTCTACAATACATTGGCTAGCAACAAAGTGCATTTGCACATGATAAATATAATCATCATCAGCTTTTGGAGATATGGCATTTCTAGTGACTTCTAATATAGCCTTTGCAAATAAATCTTTGAGTATTTGATGCTTTATCTCCTCGAGGAGACATACAGAGGATTTTGGAGCAACCATGATTTCTCCTTTTAAACTTGCATTATTTAAACTCACACACTTGAGGTATTCTTACCTTGTGTCTATTTTTTTCTAGTTAATTCCTTGACTTGGTTTTACGATATAAGCAAAGGATCTTTGGCAAGGCGTCTTTGTGAAATATTGGAGCTTATTCCAAGAATTTCAATAGTTTTCTCCAAGCCCACGAAAAATATAACACTAAGCACATCCTGTCCAAAGGGTCACCGATGGGATATGATTCAACCCTTTTTTAACTCACTTTGGATGCTTTTGGGAACAAATTTGCAATGACAAAGGTTTTACATGTTGTTTGCTATCGCCATGGTGCCAAGGAAATTTTTGAAGCATTTGTTCACTTCACATGCGCATAGTAATTCATCATGAATACTAAAACCGCAAAAAGTGTTTCTTGGTTTGTACCATCCCAGGTTGCAAATGGTGGCAAATATTTCAGTCCATATAATATGTCCGACCAAGTTGCCATTTTCAAAGTAAAAATATGTTTTAAACTTGTACTTGAAAATCACTTTTTTGGCTTAATCAATTCAAAGCTACATTTACATAAGTCCTTATGCACATAACTATGATTCATTGTTTGACATTTGACTATTATATTCCTACCAGGGAACATTTCCATTTTTCCTTGGAATGATTTGAGAATCCTCAAGCGTTTCACATGAGGTATTAACATCAAAATCCCTCATAAAGAAAAACTTTCAATGCTTGAATTCACACAAAAAGGCTGCCAATACTATACTTGTAACTTTACTCAAATAGTCTTTGCTTTCATCCATGAGAGTAGAAACATATTTCCAAAATGCAAACAGAAAGCCAAATTCTTGTTGAGCATATATTTTTTTGCTAGTCCCATTGTGGTTGTTGAAATTCAATGAATTGGGAACAATTTCATCTTCTTCAAATGATCTCACACTTTGTATCATAAGAATCGCACTAAGCGGATGTGGAGAACGCATCAAAACCTCTTGTTCTTGATACGCCTCTTCACATGTTCTCCTCTACGCGCCCCCTTCCTCTCATATTACTTCTTCCTCTAACATTAGATGCATTGAGGAGCTGTAGGTGGTCTCCCTCTTCTAGGTGTACACGGAATCCCTTGTATTGTGTCCTCCACTATATGGGAGTGCTATTATGCGATCTATTGTGACATGAGCATTACCATATTGATCATAAAAAGTACATGTATTAAGCATTTACATTGCATCATTTCTTGGCATTAGCCCGTCTCACTTGAAGTTCTAGCTTTTGTCTACATTAGCCCCATTGCTATTTCTCTAGTTCTTTTGTGATGTAGGGGTATTAGCTTCGATAAAAAGGATCTTTGGTTTTATCATTTTCTCAATATTACTTAAACACTGCCTCTCCTTTATATCTTTGTGAGAATGTAGCTTTAGGATCGGGATATAAAATGATGAGATACCTTCAATCATATATACGCCTAGTGAAGTGAAAGATAACATTCTTTGGAGAATCTGTAGACACATTCTTTGGAGAATCTTACACTCCACATTTTTCCTTTGCTCAATGCGAATAATGCCCATCTTGCCTCCAATGAAGTTGCATGGAAAGAAAGGTTTCAGGTTATTCATCATAGAAGCGGAATACATGATCAAACCATAAATACCCTTTGCTCATTACGATAATGAGGGTGTACACACTTACAGTATGGCAGCCTTCTCGGTTAGGCCATTTGTGTTCATAAATCCGCTTTTCTAGATTTTCTTTTGTTTTGTAGATCACCCTTTATATTGACCATCATAGGTGCACACGCATATTTATCAGGATCCGAACATGAGTCCAAATTGAAATTTTCTATTGCAATATCATGTTCGATAATTTTGTGCCCTTTTCTAGCCAAAGCGACCCATCTTTTACTGTGAGTATTAAATAGCTCATTTCTTTCAATCAACCAAAAATAGAAAATAAGCTTCGAGAGGAATTGAATTGCCAATAGATTATATGATTGAATATCCCACATTTTATGGTCTTATCTGCTTGGTAATAATTCCGCACTTTGTTCTCCTAGGGACTATGTCGGTGTGGGATACTTAGTAGAAAGGCTTTGATGGATCATTACGTTTTTAGCTTCTGATTCACCTTCTCTATTGAAATATCCGGTAACTTTTAGTTAACTGCCAGTCCTGCCCGGTTTCCGGATGCACCTCACCATGGGTAATTTTTGTGTACTCAATGATGAGCCTTGAGTATGTTCATGTGTGAGCTGATGAGTCACCAATAGACTCTCTAACCTCCTTGTATTCTTCAGGTTTCCTAAGAGCGGTGTTACCTCTTTGCTATCATTACGCCTCAATTGTGCTAGATGTTCTTCAAAAGACTTCAATTGTCTATAGGTGTAAAATAATTTATACCAATGGGATGTATCAAGGGTGGCCATAAGAGATTTCATTATCTTTTTCCATAGTCTCTCTCTTTTATAGTATTATACTCATGTGGCTTGTGAAGGCATCTTTCATAAGGTACATGACACATTGTATGGCGGGAAGGGGAGCCAAATATCATCCTGTATAGCCCATGCTCCTCAATTCCTCAATCCGATTATAGAGGCTTGCCTTTGTCATTCAAGCTGGAACAACGAACAAGACCAATATTAGATTCCAGGAACTACCATATAAATCCAAGCTAAATGTGCTATTGTCATTTCACATTTGAGAGAAATTAGATGCGTATCTGTTTTAAAGGATACAAGGTAGTTCAATTAAGGTAGAAAAATATATGTATGTATATATACTATGAATTTGCTTATCTCAAGCAACCTTCCATTGGTAGGATCTAATAACTAAAGTAGAAAGAAGCAGAGATAGCAACATTGAATTATCTTTCCCTCGCATTTTAGACTCATACTTCCTTGGAGGTCATAATGAGCATATAATGTTACTTGAGTCATAATGAGCATATAAGAATACAAATTTACGACCATATTATGATCTTCTTCTAATATAGAACTTATGTACTCCTAGGTAGGGAAAATTTATTTGCACATGATAGTCCATAGTAAAACAAGAGTTAGAAGCTGTTGTCTTGAGATAGATCTTGAGTTTTTAGATGGAAGTTCCAGCCTTATCTCCTTTCATTCCTCTTGCTTGGCGAGTTCATGTATTCTGATTGATACTCGAGGAAGTCATATTTTGACAAATTGTCTTTTCAGTCTTGTTGTTGTTTTCTCTCTTTTTACGATTTCTTGCAAAATCAGCGTGACCTTTCGGCTAAGTTTCCACCTTGATCAAGGGTCCTCGAGTGTTGTCTTCTGGAGTAGTACAGACGGATCCTAAACACTGGCCGTTGGCGAGGATTAGTTCTTTTTTCATCCCCTCTGCTCGTTACCTTCCTCTTGAGGTTTCGTAAGCTAGCGGCTGATTGGAATGCCGTAAATGAAAGGTACGCTTTCGCGACATGTATGGTCACGATTATGACATTTGGAGGCGGTCACGGACCCACCGAGGATCACATATGCGGCACAGTGGGGATCATAGCGAGGTCGCGGATAACATCTAGTAATTAGACATGGGGTCCGGATTATCAAAAAAGGACCGGCGGCCAAACCATCCATAGGGAATCTGCTGATTCTTCATCTTCGGAGATCGAGATCATTCATCTTGCCGCGTAATCCATTCGGACAATTCTTGATTATGATGTTGATCATATCCATCAACGCAACAGCGGGCTCTTAGTTAAGCTCCACGCTCCTTATATATAGTCCCTCTTTGCTGAAGGTACATACGATGGCCCAATCGACTTTCTGGCGGCGTGTCCCATGCAGCGTATATTCCAATTCAAGATTACGCGCTTTCGTACCAAATCTGAAAATTAAGCGGTACCATCTCTACTGCTGCATTTACGCCACCACCTTTCTTTAAATTGTTAGGACTCTCGAGAGTTTCTCCTCTTAATTCTGGCTTAACCGACAATCTCAAATCATTAATGCGTATCTCACGGGACATTTATTCCATCGAGGCCAGTCCATTCTAGTTCATCTCACCCACTGATTCACCACTTTCTTTTTGGGTTTTGGGACTAACTTTGAGTTCGAGAAACCTTCTCTAAATCCATCTTGCCATGCAGGCGCTATCAGTTCCACATTCTCTCCATTTACAGCTGCCTATAAAAATCTTGCTTGACCAGATGCAAACCCTAAAGCCCAAACTGGCTCCAAGCTGAGACCGTGGCCCCGAGAAAAACATTACCCGCATCACATTTCGAAGCATGCCACATAGACTCAAACATCAGATGTAGCGAAATTTAAAAATGACAAGATTTAAAAAAACAGGCATGATATAGTTGTATCGCATCCAACGACTAAGACGAGCAACTGAGATTGTGATTTGAGTCTTGCGTTGTGAAAGTGTTTATTTTTTGAAGGAACGGTACTGCTTTTTTTATTCAATAGATAGGAAATTTTTTACATAAACGATCCCTCAAGGATCCAGTAGAAAGTATTTCTGTGAAAGTGCGTAAAAGTCCACTTTCAATTAACTCTAAATCTTTATCATCGTGTTGATAATATTATTTAATGTTATTGTATTATTATGCAGGCTTGATAAATTTGCTTTATTGATGGCCGTTCAGATGAAAAATAACCAAGGGCTCAGATTTCGATCCACGCCGTTCAATCTTATTGGTTCTTTTATTTTAAGTTTTTGGTGAACATAGCCGGGAATGAATGGCGGGAGGCGAATAGGCGGGAATGAATGACGGGAGGTGAATCTCTGCTTCTATCTCACTTCGGCTGGATAGGCTACCCTTCCGTCCTCCATTCTCTTAAACTAGGGGGCGGCTATGATCTAATCTTTTGATTTCCTGCTTTAATATCATCTACTGAATTTTTGCTTCAATCTGATCTACTAATTTCCTGCAGCGGCTGTGTTTCTGCTTCAATTTGCATGCATAATGCTCTATCTGAGTTCAGGATTTCATTCCGGATGTCTGGAATGCATGTTTTCATGTGCTGCATAGCAAAGCTCCCTAATTAAATATTCTTTCTGGCTATGGGGCCCTGTTTGCTTGGCGATCTCACACATATGCTTCCAGCATGAGAAGGTATATCTCTCTATGATGCTTAGGTATTCTTAAAGTTTCCAACTCTGATCTACGGCGATTGGTTACTTAGCGAGCCACAATGGCAACTGGATGACAAGTGGAGCTTAGGGAAACCGCCCATAGCAGATAAGACCTCCACTTTTTAGATTTATCTCGTGGCATTCACTAACTCCCTGTTCTTTTTGTCTCAGGTTTTTATATGTACACGATTCTTTATAATCTGTCATAGAAAGGCGCATTGGCAAAGATTCAGATCCACATTTTCTTGCTTTTAGAACAAGTTGCCTTTGCAGAAATAGGCCTCGAGGATACAATTCTTGATATTATAGGTACAATGCACATACCACTCTTTCCATCTTGCTTCAATCTGCATGCACAGTTCCTGTGTTGTGACTTTCTCGGATCTTTCTGATATAGCAGGAACTAGATATCCCTCTTTGCTGGAAATTTAAAAAACATTGGAATATTTGGAGCTACAGCGTCCCTCTTTACTGAAAGTTTAAAAACATGGAGTATTAGATATGAAAATATAGAGTATTGGAAATATAGCTTTCAAATTTTTATTGCTCTATTCATCTGATTTTTGTAATTTCAAAGTTTTTTGTTTTTTCTTTTAATACATCCCAGAATGTCTTTTAATACATCTTTTGTTTGGGCAATTGCAGAATTGTTGCATTGATCTCTGTCTGTGCATCTGCAGCAATAGAGATTTATAAAGGTGAAGCTTGGGCTTTAAAAACAAAGCATTTTCCCCCTTTTTTTCTATGGACAAAACAGTGGGAACAATGGTAGTTGTTTTAGTTTCTTGATTAATCATTAGCAAACTACCCTCTGTGTTGAATTGGGATACTAATGTCCTTGGTTTTGAAGCATTTGAGACCATGCTCAAACAATTGATGTTGGCCCAGTTTCTTTAAAAGCAATGTTTAGTGCTAAAAGTCTGTTTGCTTATAAATTATTCAGTTGATATTGGCCTTGCATTAATTCCAAATTGGCATCCTACAAATGATGTTGGACACCTTGTCTTTTTAGTTTAAGAATTTTCTTGAGATTGTTCCATTATGCCATAATGGACTCAGTTGGGTTCGATTCCCAAATGGCTTTTCTAAAATAAAAAAGAGGAATAAGAATTCAACTATAGTTATTTAATGTCTTGTTTTTGTTTGCAAACGTGTAGTCTCTGTAAATTTTAAGAGAAGGCTATAGGTGGTTTTTTCATTTCTTTGCAAAAGCAATAAGAGAAAGCTATAGGTAGTTTTTTCATTTCTTTGCAAAAACAACACGTGAAACAACCACTACTTTTAAGAAATGACGTGTTAGTTTTTTTGTAACTACACCTGAAAGTATTTATTTCTATAAAACTATATGTGGATTTTATGTAAAACAATACTAAAAACATATTTTTGAATAACCACATTTTTTCTCTTAAAACCACATATCATTTTTTGGAAACCAACAGTGAAAACAATATAGAAAAAAAAAAAAATAGAACAACTACATGCCAGTTTACAGCAGTAGAGACGAAAATTCTCTGCGTAGTTTTGATTGTAGTTTTTTGGAAACAACGGTTAAAACAACATGTGAACTTTTAAGTTTTATTAACAACCACATGTATTTTTTCACGAAAGCTGACACTGAAAACTACAACTATTTTTCAAAAGCATTATGTGAAACACATGTAATTCCCTCACGTGTAAATAATTTTTGACAAAATTCTACACGTAGAGTTTTTACAAAAAAAACTACGCATTATAAAAGTTTGACTAAAAACTACCGCGTTGTTTCTAGCAATCAGGACAAAAGAACATGAGTTGTTTGGAATTGTTGTTTTTTTTAGCAAAAGACAGCAAAACAACATGTGGACCCAGTTTTGGGGTAGTAGTGCTTCCTTTTTTTTTTCTTTTTACTTTTTGCATGTTTTTTTCCCTTTATTTTTCCCCTTTCCTCAACATTTCCACTTTTTTGCCTTTTCAGTGCCCTTTACCCATCTCCCTCTCCCTTTTTCGAATGCCCATTTTCCTTCCCGCTTTTCCCCTTTTCAGCATTCTTTTTTCTTTTTTTCCTTCCTTTAGCTTTTCAATGACCCCTTTCCATTCCCTTTTCCTCTTTTTCTCCACTCTTTCCTCATTGCCCTTTCTCCCTTCCCATTCCTCTCTCCCCTCTTTGTTTTCCCTTTCTTTTTCCCTTTTCCCATGCCACTTTTCCCTTTCCTCACCATTTCCTTCTTCCTCTTTTTCCCATGCCCTTTTTCTCTTTTCCCCTCTTCCCATTTCCCTCGTGCCTTTTCCCCTGCACTTTTCCTTTTTCATTCTCCCTTTTCCTTAATCTTCGATATTCCTTCCCCTTTCCCTTTCCCTTGTTAAATTTGGCCTTTTTTCCATTCCCTTTTCCTCCTCTCCCAACCCTTTCTCTCTTCCCTTTTTTTCCTTTCATTTCCCCCTCCCTCGCCCTTTTCCTTTTCTCTTTCCCTTTCCCTTTTTCCCTTCCCTTTTTCTCCACTTTTTTTCCTTCTCTTTTCCCCTTCCCTTTTCCTTCGACCTTTTGCCTTCCCTTTTTTCATTTTCTCCTTCCCTTTCCCTTTTTCCCTTCCCCACTTTTTTTTTTTCTTTTCACTTGCCCCTTTCTATTTTCTATTTTCGTCTTTGTCCTTCTTCTATTTTTTATTTTTCTATTTCCCCTTTTTCCTTTCTCCCTTTCCTTTTGCCCTTTCCCTTTTCCCTTTTTCTCCATTTTCCTTCTCTTTTCCCTTTTCCCTTTCCCCTTTTCCCTTTTATCCCTTCACTGCCGGATTGAGTAAATCTTATTGAAGCAACAGTCAAAATGAAATTTTGATTGAAGTCGCGCACATGTATCTTCACCATTGGTCGATCAAATCCTCAACCATTTGATCTAGGTCTCCATGGAAGACACACGCTATATTTTTATAATATATATATATATATATATATATATATATATATATATATATATATATATAGATCTTGAGTTTCTAGATGATATTTCAACCTTGTCTCCTTTCATTCCTCTCGCTTGACGAGAGTTCATGTATTTTGATTGATACTCAAGGAAGTCATATTTTGACAAATTGTCTTTCAGTCTTGTTGTTTTGTTTCTCTCTTTTTAGATTGCTTGCAAAATCCGAGTGTGTCCTTTCGACTAGGATTTCCCTGCTTGATCCAATGGTCGCTTAGAACGTCTTGCGAGGTGATCCCAAACACAGTCCTACTTGAAATATGCTTGTCTTATTACTAGAAAAGTGCCCGGCGTTCTTTGAAATTTTTGTCAGTAATTCAAAGTAGTAAAATAGTGGATTTAACATAACATCAAAAGGGTAAAATTTGTATAAGTTAGAAAATCTAATGCCCGCAATTTCTAGGAGCAATTCAGTAATGCATGCTTGAAGCGTAGAAGATGTAGTTTCCATGGAATTGATAACTAGCTTTGGTTACAGGAGCAATTGCTAATAATTGCAGTGAATATCCTCACGTCTTATTGGTGGTATGCATAATTCCAGTATGGCGATGTTCTAACAGGACAAAAGTTTATTCTAATGTCTTGCATGGGCATTATAGATAATCAATATGTCGATTGTATTTAGAGCGATGCCAAGTTGTTGATACATCTATCAAGCGCGTATACGCTGATCCAAGCATGTAGCTAATATTTTGTATTCCAAAATTGCGTAGTTCACCAAATGGATTATTATTTCCTCAGGTCAAATGTCATGATAATTGAAGCATGGGCGTGTTTAGCAGAATGCTAGGGAGAGAGATAAATTGAAGCGCAACAAAGAAATAGTTGCCTTATGACACCAGCGACTCATCACATCATCCACTACAGGATTAGCATACGATGTGCAATGTAACGAAGGCATTATACTACCGTTATGAAGACTTAAGGAGCCACAAAATCGAAAACCCCGGTGAGGCAGGAGATCCTTTGCCACTATATCAAGACATGCATTTGATCATTGATCAACTTGTATGCATCATATACATGCATGCATGAAAGCACAACGCATGGGCAATTCCTCAAGCATTTCAATGACAACATAGCATAGTAAAACTTGGTTGTAGTCCTTGAAGCCTCTTGTTTAATTACACAAGCGACTTGAGTAGTAGGCACTAGGGTGTAAAGACCAACCTGCAATTTGTCACAAACAAATTAATGCTCACCAAACTTCATGGCAATTGCTCTGTCAGGAGCCGGTAACCAAATTAGGATGAGACAAAGCACAAAATCAATTATTTATGCCGATTAGGATCTTTCACGGAGACACGTGTTCAACATGCTACTTATATTTATTTAACAAACATGCATAATAATAATGTAAATAAAGAGATGAAGAAATCCTAAATGTTAGCACCACAAATAGCATAATTCTCCTTGTATGAGCAAACAAAGAATGGCTAAACTCATTTTGAGGAAAGCAGAATTGGAATGTAGATCTTTAGCAGAATCGACATCTAGCATTTCTCACAACCTAGGGAGCAACCTCATTGATCTAGAACTTGGTGTACGCATTGTAGTCCCTGAGTCATAAATATAGGTCATACTATATATCTTTGACATACTCCTTTAACATATTCCAAGCGTTGAAAATTACTTGAAGTTCAAACTACTCTCCTTAAAGTGAATGCTTTCATCTTAACTTTAGGGTTGTTTAGATTGGACGAGAAGACATTTTGCTGAAATAAGGGAGAGGCGCTCGAGGAGGAAGCGAACGAATTTGCTTCTATTACTGATGGCAATTGCTACAAGACATACTTCCTCGGGAAAAATTTCACTTGAACACAAGTTTCGCATTTTCTTGAAGCTACAAGACATTTATTAACTTGACATCGAAATATTTACCCATTTCTATAGGATCTTCTTTAGGTAAGATAGAGGCACAATTTATCAAAGTAGGTCGCCTTGTCCTCCACTTTGCCTTTGGAAGTCGGCGCCGCGAGAATAATGTTGAGCTAGGCTCAACATTTGCATTTATTGCCTGCTTAACCAAGCTGCCTCTTGGCCTTGGCCTCTGCTGGCCCGCAGCCACCCGCGAGCTTGCCCGGCCACACTTGCGGACGACAAGCCCACACGCCGCCCTTACTAAACCTTGCTTGGCGTGCCGCTACCCCAAGTCATGGCGCAATGACCGGTGTCAGGGACTCACCCTAAGCGGTGAGCTTCCCGCAGACCTGGCAGCACTACCTCGGGCAAACTGACCACCCGGCCTGGCGACCTCCTGCTTGAGGCAGTACACTTTGGAGGAAAAACCAAGAAGGGCCACCAAGGGAGGCGGCCCGTCACGGTCACAATGGGCAAAGGGAGACATCCTCCGTGAAGAAGAAGGAGGCACAGGCCAAGGCCCACATAGCAGGCGCCTCGGCGAACAGTTATTGCTTCGAACTACAGAGGCCCCTCGTTAAAAAGCGAGAACCTTGGGCCACCATCCAAGCTAGGGTTAGAGGCCAATAGTGCGCGTGCCGGAGCTGAAACGGAGATGGAGTACGCAACATCCGTGTTGCGCGGGCGATTGGCGATATAGCAAAACAACGAATCAGCGAGTTGGGGCAAAGCACACCGGGTGGGCCAGCGGCATACCTTGTGTACACTCTAAGAGCGGCAAGACGGCGAGGTGCTTTCCTTGAACATCTTGACTCAGCGTAGATACCACAGACGGCTGAAGAACAAGGCGGGGACCGGCGGCCGCGCGAGACACTGCAATCGCGTCACCGGCTCCGCGCCGAGGTGGTAAGGCCAATGCCATGACCACGGCGCCACGAGCCACACTCCAGTTGGAAGCAATACATGGCAGAACAATTTCCATCTTCTTCAAATGATCCTACCTTTGTATCATAAGTCTTGATGTGGAAACATCAAAACCTCTTGTTCTTGGAAATGCGCCTCTTCCTCTTCCTCCTCACGCCCCCTTCCTCTCATATTACTTCTTCTATAACATTGCGGAGTGGAGGCTATGGGGAGTCTCCCTGTCTTCTAGGTGTACACACAGGAATCCCATATTGTGTCCTCTCCACTATATGGAGTGCTTTATTGTCGATCTATTGGCGGCATATGAGCATTACCATATTGATCATAAAAGATACATATGTATTAAGCATTTGTGCATCAAATTTCTTGGCGTGGCCAGGTACTCACTTAGAGTTCTAACTTTGTCCTACAGCAGCCCATTGCTATTTCTCCTGGATTTCTTTTTCGTGTGGGGGGTATTAAGCACTTCGATAAAGGATCTTTGGTTTTATCATTTTCTCAATAATACTTAAACACGCCTCTCCTTTATATCTTTGGCGAGAATGTAGCTTTAGGATCGAGGGATAAATGATGGGGATACCTTCAATCATATATAAGCCCTAGGTAGTGAAAGATAACCCGCATTCAAGAATCTGTGAACACATTCTTTGGAGAATGCGCTCCCACATTTTTTTCCATGCTTCCAGTAATGCAGAACTGGCGCTGCTTTCCCCATCTGAGAGAGTCCTTCTATCCTGACCACGGGAAGTGGGCCAGGGATGGACGGTATGTTGATCTATATGATGACATCACAGCCGACCTGTGGATGGTGAGTCATGCTCCTTGGAGACTTCAATCGCGAGACGGGGGGTGAGACCTAGTGGCCATTATTTAGACTATGATGCTCTAGTTTAGACCCGTTAAGTTCAAGATTATTATGCATTTGTGCTTTGAGCCCACTGACTCTGAGTCTATGGAGTGGTGAGGCACCATAGTAGGGGTCAGTGGCAAAGTGGAAGAGGAGATCCTATTTGGCTGACTCTTGGACCCATAGCGGGCTAGGCTCATAGTCGATTCACTTAGGTGTGTAGGTAGGGGTATGGGTCCAACTTCACCGGGTCAGTGACGTAAGCTGACTCTCGAGGTTACAAATTAATGCGGCTTGGTTCTTATTTTGGGGAGTTCAGGTTGGGTATGGATGTGTGTGTGATCCTCCTATAGCCACCCATGGAGACCCCTTTGCACTCAGGGAGGGTACAGCCTTCACCACCACCTCATGGGACCCGAGGGAAGATGCAGCGGTAGTCTTGTTGGGTGATACAAGCGGGATTCTACGTCTCGGCGAGGTTCTGATCCGCGTCCGAGCGATTTAGCCTATACGCAAAGTATGCTTACCGGGGAGGATGGAGTGGTCAACTAGCCATTGTCTATTGCCCGGTCAAGTCATTGCCATAACTTCACGATGCATTCCTCACGGAGGCCCCGGTAGTCGGTCGACTCCCCTTGGTGAGCCACAGGTGGGAGCCTCTGTTTGATGTATTTGATGCATTTGTTGTATTATTATATTTGCGTGGCATGGATGGATGGATTATCGCACTATCCTCACGGGGGTAGTTATTTATTTGTTATGTTATTTAGCAATTTTTAAAGTCTGTAATCACCTTTCGATAGTCGGCACCCTAGACGCAGCGAGTTGAGCGGAAGAGCCCTTTGCCTCACGACACATGGCATTGGATGGAAGGTCCTTAGATTGTATCTGCATGAGACCATATATAGCGCAAGGAGCGTCACAAGATTCTCAATAGTAGTAGGTCGGGGCAACCCGGCCTCTCGGTATTGATAGTAATGAGGGGAATTCTTAGGGCTCTCTCCTCAGAAAGAGGCGGTACGCCTTGAGACTTACGCGGTGAGAATCTTATCTCAATGCGATGCCATCACTGTCAATGTTTATCACAGCATTAGCAAGGGTAGCCATGGCTAGCCTGCATGCACAAGAAGAAGCATGAGCAATTCTAGTTCAAGCGGCCAAGCTGCCCTTCCCTCCCTACACCAAGAACAACTGCATCACCCTTCCAAAGCCGACGCAGGCTATGTAACCACGCCAACATACCCCTTCAATCGTCCCACGCATATATGCCACCATTCCTAAATCAACAAAAACCACGAAATAAAAACCAGGCCTTACCTAAACACTGCAAGAAGCGGATGGTCAACCTCACAATACAAGACTAAGTAAATCCTTAAAGTCGTCTGTTCAAATGTGGATACGACATAAACAAACACCAAATACAAGGAATACATGCACCCAAAAAACCATGCTTATCCGCAGCTTCATAGCGAGGCAACTGCTCCTCCCCAGCTCCTCTGCACCACATGCTCTCCTTCCAAATCCATCCATCCCCAAAACCACCATAAAAAATGAACCAAAAGAAAGTTACACTAAACCCCTGTTGAGGACATGTCAAATCCCCCTATTTTCACGTATTTCTATACGAATACCACCCCCACATCATTGCAAATCATATGTTCTAAACATACATGAACCTTGAATTGCAAATGTTATTAGATCGGTAAATGTTATCCTATAACTTATTTGGAAGAAGGAACATTTTATTTGTTGTCCATTAAAATTTACACAAGGAATCACCAAACTTACAAGCTGGAATATATTTATGTTTGTATTTTAATAAATGGCTCCTTCATATGTTGTTCTCAAATCCATTCGCATGTCGAAATCGACAACTTCATTTTGTGGATGTCGAGACAAATGCAATCATATGGAAAGATAGCATGGATGAGATTAACAACCAAAATATGCATATGGCATGGCATTCCTTTGACATATATTTCATGGAGGAGCATCCAAGCCTAATCTTGGGTAAGATGATTTAGATTTAATTTTTTATTTCTGAAAACAAATGGTCATGGTTATATGATAATTCATGAATAAATTTTACCATAAATCAATTGAGATTGATTGAGATGTAATTATATTAACAAGTTAGAAATAAAGAACTACAAGATGTGTGCATGTAACCAAGTTAGAAATCAAGATGAATTACAAGGCGTATGCACATGTATGAGCGGGTTAACACTCCTCTCGAGCAGGTTATCTCCTCATATAAAATTATGTATGTTTCTTTGGGTGACATGGCGAGGAAAAGGTGATGTATATGAGGGAATTAATTCCAGGTGGCTGGAGTGGTGGGAGTTGGGATGCGACGGAGGAAGTACAGCGTGACTGAAGAGAAGAGCTACACTGTGAAGGGAGAAGCCAGGCGGAAGGGAATTTGGGGTGGGGACTAGGTAGGGAGTTAGCCGCGACGGTGAAGGCGGGGGGAAAGTTGTGGAAGAGGGGGACTTGCAGGAAATTACGGAAGAGTTTGCACTGGTCGAGCTTATACTTGAGAAGGTACAGGGTTTGCTTCTGTTATTTTGGTGTTCTTGCATTAAAAGGGCACACGATTTGGTTTGCTAGGTGGTATCAGCGGCAGAAATAGAGTGGGTTGTCTATAAGCAGGAAAAGAGAAGGAGACAAGAAAAGGTAAACCTTCAGGAAGTAGTCCACATGTAGTTAAGAAATCGGAGTTTTTGAGTTTCGCTTGCTTTCGTGCAGTGTAGGGAATTGGGCAAGTATATATGGAAGAAGTGCATGCTGTGTTCAGGAACCAATAAAAAATTACAGTGTATTAGTTGAGTATGCAATGGTAGAATAGGAAAATAAGGTTTTGTGCAGCGCATGGAATTAAAGAAGTATGTATTATATTGGTTAAGCATACAATGGTAAAATAGAAAATTGAAGTGGGTAGAAGTCTGAGACAAACAATTTGAAATGTAGCCGCCTTTGCCTTATATTCGGTTTATATTATTAGTAATGTGAAGGAAGATAAAGGTAGAAGGAAGTGACTTCCTTAAACCTTAGTGTACAGGGTTCAACTTCTCATCCCGGAGCCATTGCTTTGTACCCAGTTGGATTAAATGAAGTTATAATTGAACCTCTCGAGATATTAGTTTTGGAATATCGCATTGATTATCACAATAACTTTCATTCGAGAATGGCTGCGTTTGGTGAATCGGCAAAACCATTTCGATGATGCTTTAACTCTTTTTAAGCGAGAAATCGGCGATTTCTTCAAAGGAGCAAAACTTTTGAAGGTTCGCGGCAAGATTAGGGCAATATTTTTGAAGCGTACTTGATTTCTTCAGGAATGAGGGCTTGAGCAGTTTGGCGGCTTGTTTCTTTGAAACGCTGGCTCCAAAATCACATTTTCTTCCAAGCGGTTGAATCTTAGCAATTCTTTGGACTAAAGCGATCCACGATTATTAGGACACGATTTGGCTCACGCAAAAGCTTTCTAGGGATAAAAAGAATGCTCTCTCGAGTTAAGGGAAAATCCCACTATTATTTGTCATCGTTTAAGCGGATCCTGCATTTTTTTTTGTGCCCATAATTCAAGCGGAGAAAAAAATCCTACATTTTTTCCTCATTCTCCCGAACTTTGTAGTAGATACATATATTTAAGATTTGAAAGAATCCTAGCAGTAGTATTCTTGCCACGAGTTTTTGGTTCACATCCACTCCTTGCTTCATTTTTTCCACATAGCTGACCCAGATTACGCTATGAGAACCTAGAACTGCTTGGACCAAGGTTTAGGGGAGGCCAACCCACTAGGTAGTTCCATGGCAA
The DNA here is from genome assembly GCA_021234155.1 of Isoetes taiwanensis. NCBI lineage: Eukaryota > Viridiplantae > Streptophyta > Lycopodiopsida > Isoetales > Isoetaceae > Isoetes > Isoetes taiwanensis. Next base: position 7,423,495 of record JAJEKV010000048.1, on the reverse strand, counting down.
TAACCCTCTGGGCACATGACCTGAGGGGTTATTTGCTATATTAATCCTTCGTGAGAGGGTTACATCTCCTGCAACATGTAGTTGAATGGAAGGCGGGATATTCTAGGTTTGGAGTGAACATGCTGCTGTTGTTACACTAAGAATGGACATGATCTGGTTTGTTAAAAGCTGTTGGAAGGAGAAATAAGGTGGGATGTTGATAAGGAAAAACGCCGGAGGAGATAATAGAGGTAATAATAACACGAGTGAGGGGAATGTTGACCCCTTTAAATAATTGCTAGAGAAGATTATCTTGAGGGGAATGTTGACCCCTTTAAATAATTGCTAGAGAAGATTATCTTGAATCTACCAGGAGGACCAATGACAATATTTGTGGAGGAAGATTATCAGTTCACAATAATATTTTACTAAAAGGAGTTCTTCACTATGAGATTTTGATTTTGATCAAATGGCCGACAATAGTTAGATTTTCATCTTGCACTTAAGGATTTAAGGTGTTCGTGAGTGTGCATGGGAGGGAAGGAAGGAAGGAAGGAAGGAAGGCATTTTTACTCGCCCTAAATAAGGCCCTAAGTAAATAAAAAGGCGTGTGTCGCGATGATGCAAGCCCAAAATTTTGTTAGATTTTTGATCTTTTCTGATAAGGATTTAAGGTGTGTTGCGTGGTAATATGGGGCACTTTCGCCCTAGCTAACAACAAATTTATCTTGAGACACATAGGTGGGTTATAGTTAAAAAAAATTAACTAGCTAAGGGTCATTTCCCACTTGCCATTAAATTAAGTTAATTTAACCGGTTGGTTATCTCTTAACTTAACCGAAAAGAGATGATGCTTTCCCATTAAGGCCGTTAAGTTAAGACTAATTTAACGGATTATGAAGATATACATTCCCACTAGACTTGTTAGGGATCATTAGGTTAAATTCAAAAAATCAACTTAACCTAACATTTACAATGAGTTGATGTTTCACACTAGTAGTTAAGAGGCTTTGTTAGGTTAGAGATAACTAAGTCCATTTCTCCCACTTTACTTAAAGAGATGCGAAACAAGTTAAGGAATATCTAAAATATTTCTTAGTTATTTGTAACCAACAATCCATGAAGAATCTGAGTTTATTTTCTATCTCTTCTCTTTCTATATTTTGATGGCTGTTTATACACGTCTCTATTTTTCTCTCTACGTATTTCTCTCTTTTTTTAACCTTTGCTTGGATGTCTCTGTTATTTTTGGGTGGGTGCCACATTTTTCTTGGCATTGGAAAACTTAGTAGGTACAGCTTCTGAATAAAATCTAAGAAATGTTTCCACTATCGAAAAGAACCACATGATTCTAGTCGTTAGGCGATCAAATATGCACGAAATATGGTCTAAGATGTGAAACTATCCTAGATTCAATTCGATTCTAATGAATTGTCCATAGTAGAAGGAAATCAAAAACTTTGATCTACTCGGCTACTCACAGTACATTTCAAAAAGGGTGAAAATGGCCATTTCATTAAAAAAAATAAAAATAAATAAAAATAAAAAAGCCTAGCACTAGATTGTTACCCCTTTCTCATACTTGAGTTAAGGTTAAGTTGGTTCTTAAGCGAGTTAGAGGTGTACCTCTCTAGGGTCACTTAACTTCTAGTTTAAAATAAGGGGTCAGTTAAAGTTTTTAACTTAATTTAACTTAACTATTGCTCGATTATGAAATTGGCACGGTTAAGTTAACCATAGTTAAAATTTAACCAAGTCCTAACCTAACTGGTAGTAACTTAAGTGCTAGTGTGAAAGCAAGTTTCCGTTATTTGCCCTATTTAACCTAACCTAACTGCTAGTGGGAATTGACCCTAATTAACTTTAATATAACAATTGTATTCGCACCCAAAAGAGTTAAGTTTCTATCAAATACTATACTTAACTAAGAACAAGCAAAATATCTTCACACCGAGCATAGTTAGGTTATAATTTTAACCTAACTAAACAACATGGATCGTTGTTCAGACATTGTCTTGTTAGGTTAGTAGTAACCATTGAGCATACTAAATACAAACACAAATGTATATCGTACATTAAAACTTATCAGTAAAGTAATAAAGTAAACAGTTTCTACATTCAAGTAAATACCAAGTACTCTTTCAATGATTCTCGAATATCAAGACCCTCTTGAATCTCAAGACTCTCTAACGTGCCGCTCTCAGCTTCATTGGTATCTTCAAGATCCTCTACCCTAAAAGTTTCACTCTCAACTTCATTGTCATCGTCATTATTCTCAACTTCATGACCATTATCATTCCCTTCTAGTTGTCGAAGCCGTAGTTGTTCCAATTCCTCATCCACATTAGCTTCACCAATATCAATTAGCAAATTGTGAAGGATACAACATGCATGTGCAACTGTTGGAACATACATAGGCTTCATCCGCAACCTTGTGTTGAGGCATTTGAACTTGCCTTTCAATAGCCCAAACACTTGCTCAATGTATAAACGTCCACGTTTCAGCTTCTTGTTAAATATACCCTCTGCACATATAACAATGTTATACTTTAATATTCAAAAGGACAATAGAAAAAAGACAATAGAAAGAACTAAACTCTTACCAGCAATTGTTAATTGCCGAGGATCCTTTCGATATGGTACCATCGACCATGAAGTACATTTATCTCCCAACAAGTATGGTTTCAGCTCCCTCCTAAAGACAATATCTACAATAGGCGCTTGCAATAGTTGGCGTTCTTCAATCCGTCTCTTGAGGCTTGAATTTTTGAATACTCTAACATCATGTACAGATCCAGGGTATCTACAAAATATGTCCAGAAATCTTCTCTTTGTATCATATACCGCTTGCATACTGATGCTAAATCTGCATTTTCTGTCATAGTAATCAAACCCTACTGGACCTGCAGGTTGTATGATTTCAAAATGGGTACAATCAATTGCACCAGCTGCAAAAGCAAAAATCTTAATCATGGGCCGTTTTACAGGTTTATCCTTCACACAAGGTTTGAAAAACTATAGAGATTAAGTATTGGTTCTTCCCTAAAGCTTAGAAAAATGCAATAAGTGTGACGCTCCCTGAACATATACGACACTCGGACGTATACATACGGGGACTTTCCCCTCCCATGGCGACCAACTCACCACGAGCAGGGCCCTCCGTCTAACTCGGGCCATCTATAGAAAGATGCTCGAGTGAAGGACACAGAGGGGTCATTCGGCCCACGCCTTCAATGGGGCTCCTACGTCGCGGAAGCGTGAATACAAAGTTAGCACACAGCATAATCATATCATAGAATACCACCACGAGGGGTGGCACATCCATCCAAGTGATAACAACAAAGAATATGCATTTAAGGCTAGGGAAAACACAAAAACCCATGGTTCTACCCCGGCTCAGACTCCGAGGATCGACTGACGGCTAGGTCTCAAGAAATCAGCAGACCGAATCTTGACATGGCGTTGGCTGGCATAGAACATCGGCTAGGGTTGTCCACTCCATCTGCCCCTCCTGTGCACACTTTGCAGATGAGTCGAATCATGCTATGGCATCACTATAGCCTTCCGGAGACGCAGACTCAAGGTATCACCCTTCGAGCCTACTCCAGGGTTCATGAAGCCCCGGTCCGATGAGGCAGGTCGGGGAAGTGTCCCCTTCCGGGATCTGGCCGGTTCCATGGGTGAGCTAGAGAATACGTGCCGCATCAGCGACCCCCCGCATCCCATGCCGAGCTTACTCACCCTAAATCTACTCAAAGTACGGGATGCCCCATACGGGTCACACCTCGCACCTGGGGAGTGTCGGACCCATACCCGGCCCACGTGACCGGCTATCAGGCCTAGCCTTTGTAGGAGTCCAGGAGCCTTGTATGTTGGTGCAAGACCCACCCCCACTTCACCGCTGCGTCCCTTCTCTCGGTGCTAAGCAATTCCATAGCATCCACGACTTCGGTGGTCTCTTGTGCCTGCCGCGTGGTGGGAATTAAAGGAGCTACTAGGAGCATACTAAAGCATATGGCACAGAGGTCTCTACCCCCCTTCTAATCCCTGCTTTACAGAAGTTTAACAGAGCTACTTTCATAAACACATCCATCCATCCATAATAAACATAATCCATAATCGAAATGTAAGTCCTAAATACCAAAGAAGGGTTAATCCTAAGTAAGAACAACCAAAGAAGACTCAAAGAACTTAACTGATTAATTAACTTCCCACGTAATTAATTAACTTAATTAAACCACTTAGATATTAATTCCTTAATTAAAGGTTATTATCCTTAATAATTAAATTAGCATAGCTAATTTAATCCCTTTTAGGTCAACCCCCTAGGTTACAATACCCCATGGCGGCGTACCTTTACTGGGTGACGTGTCAATATATTTATACGTATACCGTATAAATACTTGGAACGTCGCATTCTCCCCTCCTTAGAAGTAATGCTGTCCTCAGCATTAGGGTTAATAAAAAATATAGGAAATTACATTATGAAGGAAGGTAATTGCTTATTTCCGAAGGTAATAACATTAAAACTTTAAAGTTTGAAACAGTTTAAGCACCGAGGTGCATTTCACATGATCATCACAAGACAAGAGTTCAAGGACCGAAGTCCAATATCAACATCATAGTGACAAAAAGGTAACCTAGCATGCCTATGGTTCGCAATTCATTGCGGCATAAGGAATGGCTAAGTTCCCATTATAGCCGAGATGAATGCGGCCTATCCACTACATGCTTTCCAAGCAGTTCGTGGTCATGCCCACATTGACAATACACCACGTCCTAGAGAACACGAAGGTGATCTCATCATCGGTAACTGTTGCTAACCACGATGCATCTACCCCTCTACTGCATGATTCTCGGTGAATCAAGCTTTCAAGCTTACCGCCGGGTGCGGGGTTGATAGCATCGTTGATGGTGCGGCCCTGAGATTCCCGCATGAAGTCCGGATAGTGCTTCTCAAGGTCTATCTTCATCACCCACGTAGCATCCTCAACTGGCAAGTGTTTCCACTTAACCAAGCATTGCAGCATCTGACTCCTTCTGGTTTGCTTATAGGCTCGATCAAGAAGAGCTTCAGGCACTATATATCTAGTCATTTCAAGAAGGGTGGGTGTATCCAAGATCTCCTCTGGATCTGGAGTGTGTTGCTTCAGAAGACTCACGTGAAAGACCTTGTGGATCTTCAAGCGGGGTGGCAAATCCAAGCGATATGCCTGTTCTCCAACACGTTCAATGATGTTGAACGGCCCAGCCCATCTGGGTGCCAGCTTCTTGCAGTTACCAATCTTAAGCTTGGCTTATTTTACCTTAATCTTCAGCCAAACTGATTCGCCCACTTAGAAGACTCGTGGGGTTCTGTGCTTATCCGCTACACTCTTCTGACGGCTGCGTGCAGCCAATAAGTATTCACGAACTTCTTCAACCAAAGCTTGCATTTCCAAGAGGAGCTGTTGAGAAACCTCTACCTTAGAAACAGGATTATGCCATGTGTCTGGAGTAAGACATTGATAACCATAATTTATCATAAAGGGAGACATTCTGGAAGACTCCTGTTTCATGCTGTTATAGGCAAATTCAACCAGATAAATATAGTCAGCCCATTGTGATTGCTTACTCCACACATAACTTCGTAGCATATCTTCTATAATACGATTGGTATGCTCTGTCTGACCATCCGTCTGAGGATGATATGCCGTACTCATAGCAAGCTTGGTTTGGATGGTGGCAAAGAAATCTTTCCAGAATGCACTTACGAATTTGGGATCCCTGTCGGATACAATAACTCGTGGCATTCCGTGCAATCTGAAGATCTCCTTTGCAAATAACAAAGCGGTATCGAAGGCTGTATCCGTGGTACGACATGGCAAGAAATGAGCCATTTTCGATAATTTGTCGACCACTACCATTAGTGCGTCATATCCACGGAGAGTACATGGAAGGCCCACAATGAAATCCATGATTATCACTTCCCACTTAGCATTGGGCACATCCAGAGGTTGCAACTCTCCTGGAATCCTTAATTGCTCAGCCTTGGTTTGTTGACACACCTGATACTGTTTAATGTACCTGGCAATGTCCTTTTTCATGGAAGGCCAAAAATAACTGGAGCGAATCTTAAAGTAGGTTTTCATGAAACCTGCATGTCCAGCTATAGGGCTGTTGTGTGTGTCATGGAGAATTAGCTTTCGTACTCCTGAAGTCTCAGGTACACACAACTTATCCTTGTAATATAATAAATTGCCCTCTTTCTTATACGAACGGAAAGCTTCACGTTCTTTATCTGTGCGTGCCTCCTTAGCCAAACTATCCCACACCTCATGGAACTCTGGATCCGTGGCCAAAGTATGTTCTATCTGTTTCCCAAACTCACTAGTGAGTGTGGAAATTGCATTACAATGGGTTCGGGTTACCATGGGATGGCGTGACAACGCATCCGCAACCACATTGTGCTTCCCAGGCTTATACGTAATCTCAAAATCATACTCCTCCAGAAATTCCATCCATCTTCGCTGACGGAGGTTGAGATTCGGCTGGGTTGATAGGTAACGGAGACTCTGATGATCTGTATCAAGCTGAAATCTTCTACCAATAAGGTAATGTCTCCATATACGCAAGGCGCGGACAACGGCTAACAACTCCTGGTCATGGGTAGGGTATCGTTGCTCAGTCTCATTCATCTTCTTTGAATCATAGGCAATAACCCTCCCCTCCTGCATTAGGACTCCACCGGTGGCAATCTTACTGGCATCCGTTGCTACTAGCTTATCCTTTTCGGGATCGGGCAATGTGAGAACTGATGCTGACGTTAAAGCATCCTTAAGCTTCTGAAAACTTCCCTAGACCTTTGCTTTTCAATGTTCAATCCAATCCTTCACCTTCTCATGCTTTGTAAGATCAGTAAGAGGTGCTGCGATCTTTGCAAAATCCTTAACAAATTTCCGGTAGTATCCTGCCAATCCTAAGAAACTGCGGACCTCCGAAACATTACCTGGAATGGGCCAATCCTTCACTGCCTCTATCTTTGCTGGATCGGTAGCAATTCCCTCTGAAATGACATGTCCCAAATAATCCACCTTCGGAGTGGCAAACTTGCACTTAGAGAACTTGGCAAAGAGCTGGTGACGTCTTAGCTTTTGTAGGGCCAACCGAAGATGTTTCTCATGCTCCTCCAGAGTCTTACTATAGATGAGAATGTCGTCAAAGAAAATGACAACAAAATCGTCCAAATATTGTCGGAAGACATCATTCATCAATCGCATGAAAGTTGCGGGGGCGTTAGTTAATCCAAAAGGCATAACGGTAAATTCATAATGCCCATATCTAGTGCGAAAGGCAGATTTATGGATGTTCTCCTCTTTAATTCTTATCTGATGATATCCGGAGCGTAAGTCAATCTTCGAGAAGTATCTGGCCCCTTGCAACTGATCCATAAGGTCGTCTGCTCTGGGCAAAGCATAGCGATTCTTGATGGTATGTTTATTGAGCTGGCGATAGTCAATAGACATCCTCAAGGAGCCATCCTTCTTCTTAACAAAAAGGATAGGAGCGTCAAAAGGCGAAACACTAGGCCGAATGAAGCCTAGGTTTAGTAGCTCCTGAAGTTGCTTCTTAAGCTCTGCCAATTCAGGGAGACTCATACGGTACGGGGCCTTACTGGTAGGCTTAGTACCTGGTTCCAACGCTATCTCACATTCTACTCCTCTGAATGGAGGAAGTTTCTGGATCTCGTCTGGAAAGAGATCACTAAATTCCCTAAGAAGATTAGCAATGCTTTCTGGCAATGCATCAACTATTTGCTTCTGTTTAGCATCTGACTCAATGGATGCAAGTCTGATAACGCAACGTAGCTTATTCTTGCGTATAGCCTTATTCAACTGTCTGATGGACATAGACTGCATAATGGGGTTTAAGGGATCACCTTTTATAGTCACGCGGGCTCCATTAGCTGCGTTGAAGGTAATCTCCCGTTTTTCGCAGTCTATATTGGCTTTTGCAGATGCTAAGAATTCCATACCAACAATTAGATCATATTTGCCAATATCCATTAACTCGGCACCTAATGCAACTGGTGCACCCGGCAGCTGCATTTTAAGGTTAATGCGACGGCCATGAGTATGTCTGATTTTACCACTGGCTAAGGTGACAGGTTTCGGTCGGGACCTCAAAGTCTCAAGCTGCAACACCTGGGCCATTCTAGGAGAAGCAAAATTATGTGTACTTCCCGTATCCATAAGAATTATGAAAGGCTTACTGTCTACTTGACCTATAGTAGAAATAACGACAGGCTGACTTTCAGCACTGCCAGTTTCTATGGCTGCAAGGATATGAGACGCACCGTGAATATACTCGGGAGCCTCCTCCTCGACAGGTAGTGTAGACTCGAGATCGTCCCAATCGAGGTCGGCCATGGCCAGCTGGGCAGTCTGCGTGACATAAGGGCAATTCTGCATGAAGTGCCCGGGCCGCATACACCTGTAACATGCCTTATCTCTGCGGAGCTGCTCTCGGGCCTCTTTGGGAATAGACTGTAAGAGGTTCCGAACTTCCTTACCGACATTGTTCGGTTTGTCGGGCATGTTGAGGGTGACTTTTTTTTCCTGGCGGCCGGAAGAGTTCTGCTGAGAGGGCCCAGGACTTGGTGAGCGGGGTTTGTAAGGTGTGTATGGGCGTGGCTGCGAATAAGAGGCGGGGCATTGGTACTGGCTTCTTGGTGTGTCCTCTTCCAGGCTCAATGCCTAGCCTCAGCCTCTGCAACTGATTTCGGGTCTATGGCCTTAATCATTCGTTTAATTGATGGGGCCAACCCTTCAATATAGCCCTCCACCGCCCTCTTTTCATTCATACCTGGTACATACAGCCTCAAGCGCATGAATTCATCCATGTAGGCCTGAACTGACATTCCTTTCTGCTCTAACCTGTAAAAGGTTTGAATCTGTTGGCATTTGTGCGTACGGGGCACATAATGCGACTTAAAAGCTTTGGCAAACTTCCTGAATTTGCATCTGCTTCTGTCCAGATGCTTGGCTCTGGCATAGCCCTTCCACCAAATACGAGCAGCTCCTGTAAGGTTTGTGGTGGCAACCTTTCCTGTATCCTTTTCTGTCATGCCATAGGATTTCCCAAACTCCTTCATCTCATCCAACCAGGACTCTGCATTCAACATGCCTCTAGATTTCCCATCAAACTGGGCCAGTTTCTTATTTTTCCATATACTGGTTATGGCCGTATCAACCGTTTTACGGTACTCCTTGTCCCTGCTCTTTACGTGGTCACCAGATGATACAGACGACTTAGAGGACACAGAAGTGGCCAATTGTGAGGATGTGGCACTATCCGTAGAGGAACTTCGACGACGTTTGGAACGGTGCCTCCTTTGTGCGGGTACAGGGCCTGGTGCCGGTGCAGGCGGCTGCTGTGGGGGTGGACTGGGTGGTAACGGAGGTAACTCCAGTCCGTCTTCCTGCATATGCTGTGGTTGATTGGCGTTTAGCACATAAGTCTGTAAATCGACTAATTGCCTCTTCATTAACATAAGTTCTTGCTCAGGTGTTAGTCTACTGGCATTCGAGGGTGTCTGCCAGGCGGCGTTACGTGCACCGTCTATATTGACCATAAAAAAATATAAGGAGAATTACAGTGACATCAAGTCTCACAAACAAGATCATTTCGGATAGTATTAAGAGAGAGTAATAAAGAGAGTACAAAAGAAAAGATGTTTATTAGAAGTCAAGCGGTAGTTACATTGGAGGTCATTACATTGAAGGTAGTTTCAAAAACTTAAAGTTATACAGTACAGAGGTAGAGGCTATACATTGGGCAATTCTTCAACTCACACATAAACATAGAAAACTGCGGGGACCGGGCCTAGGGCTGTGCAAAAGGGTACAAGATAGAGTAGCGAACGCTCTCCCGTACAGCCCTGACTAGCTTGTAGCGGGCCCAGGCCTGGATGATAACAGGCTGGTAGTCTAATGTGGGGCTAATGATAAGGAGATTAAAGAGCCTTCTTAGCGCATAGAAAATCTGCCACAAGTGATCGTTGGCATCGGCAAAAGCTTCATGCCTTGTCATTTCCCAGTAATCCCATGTTCGACGAAGAGTTTGTTGTAAGTCCTCAAAGGCCGTTCTTGGAGAATATTGACTACTTCCAAGCCTTTAGCAGAATCATAGGGCTCTCCTTCTTCTTCGGGTTCCCCTGTGTCGTAATCATCATCCCACTCCGGATACTCCCCATATCGTTGACCGTAGTCTTGGTCGGGAGGTCCTTGATCGTCCCTTCGTATGTCGTTGGTGATTCTTTCCTCGAATTCTGCGAGCTCATCGTCTGCACGACGGCAAGAATGAATATACAATGTGCAACAATTTCTTATACTCTAAAGTCTAAAAGATACAAGGAAGTATCATGGGGAGAAACAATTTAAATTGTATTCAACGATACAATATTCATAAATCATAAGAAAATGGCACATATATTGTATGATGGCTAAGAAAAATGACAAATCAAAAGTTACATAGAACTGAGTACAAATGTCTGATAAATCTAGAACTAAGAGGTTGGCCCTGTTCCATCTTGCACTTGAGTATCAAACTCAGGCTCAGGTCGGTGCTGAAGAAGTAACACACTAGGACTAATGGATGAATCAGCTGACGAAGCTATCTCTGGAGGAACATTTGTAGCTAATGGCGTTGCACCCAGTAGACTCAAGTTCATCCAAGAGCCTATATCTTGGTCAAACACCGCAATGGCTAGATCACGATTTACGAGAATGACCTGCTCCAGGTTAGTGGGTAACTTCTTATGGCCGGCTGCCGTAGAAAGTGCCCTAAGTGCCCATACAGCCGCCTCAGCTTCTGGTGCAATTGCTTTGGCAAAGAAGAGCACTTGTCTTCTTGTAAAAGCCGACAAGAAGAACCGGGTAATATGGCATTTCAACCCCGCAGGTTAAGGAAGCCAACTCAGATTCAAAGTTCTGCGGCAGTTCCTCTTCCTTAACAAATTCTTTCTCCTCCTGAGCGCACTGGCTTTCATCACATAAATCTTCAGTAGTTGGGTCATCTTCCATCTGGACCACGACATCGTTGATGTTAGGAACATGTGGGGCCGTAGCGTGGAAAGCCGACTCAGGAATTGATGAAGGAGCACTCTGGATCATTAACTGCCGTAGCGACAATAGAGTGTTGACGGGCTCAATATCAAGAGGATGATAATTAAGCAGTCGGTGTATCTCCGGCAGGTAGTCGGGGCGAGAGTAATCCATGAAGTCATCTTGACCCTGACAATACTCGGCCAACTCGTAAAGGAGATGAGCCGTCTTTTGCTTGCCCTTGTTGGCGATATGCTGGTATGCCCATTGAATATCACTTAGTAACAAATAATCCTGATTGTCAACTTTTATGGTAGGAAGTGAACTCAACCCGACAAGTGCTTGGCCCTTAGCACGAGATAAAGGCTTCTCTGCAACCAACTTCTTCCATCTTTCAAAATCGGCATAACTTATCTGTTCATCTTCCTCAGGGTCTGGGGGAAGCGGAGCCTTGGCTTGCTCTAAGGCCGTGTCGGTATTGTCAATATACCTGTCCATGATAAGGGCAAGGGCAAATTGGGCCTCAAAATAGAGCTGATTAGATCCACGATCTAAAATAGGGGCATGCTTTGCACGTCGAACAATGCCTCTAAGTATGGCATCGCCGTGATGGTCATCCCCAAACATCTGCCATAGAATATCTCGGTGAAGATAGGGTTGAGGTGGCTCCCCGAAAAACTCTGCTTGGGGTGGGATTTCCTCATCATAAAACTCCAGAAAAAGGTTATAATGAGGATGTGCACGCATATTGTTGATGAGATCGACTCTACACTGCAACATGGGATCTAGAAGAGGATAGGGAACCTGCGGATCCCACTGCTCGCCTCCCATGTACCAGGCAAAACGTCCCTCATAATCCATAACAATGAAGAGAGCAAGAAGGAGGAGCGAAACGGAAAGGAAGACTGAAGGAAATGAAAAAACTTAAAGTGAATCTGACTTTTAATTATTGAGGCACGGAGTTCGATGCACCAGCTAATTATATTATATTTTATTTGTTTTTTTTTTTATTTTTTTTTTAAGTTTCCTTTTATTATTATTATTACTATTTTATTCTTCTCGGAATCTTAAATAGTAATATCAACAAGAAAAGAAATTTGATTGTTACAATGTAGAAAGAAGAGTCAAAAACTTAATTTTTAGATTGATACACAAAAAAGTATATACATCTTGCAAATTTACATCCTCACGGCCGTTCCCCACGGATCCGGCGTGCTAGCTGAAGATCCTTCGGCATTATTGTGACACGTTTAGCATGAATGGCACATAAATTGGCATCCCCAAAGAGGGCCACCAGATAAGCTTCGGCCGCTTCCTGAAGCGCCAGGGCTGCATGTACCTGAAACCGCAGATCCGTCTTATATTCTTGGGCGATCTCCCGGACCAGGCGTTGGAAAGGAAGTTTGCGTAGCAGAAAGTCAGTGGACTTCTGGTACTTCCGTATCTCCCAGTGCCACCGTACCTGCTTTGAACCGATGCTTTCTCTTTGGTTGTGGCGGGGCTCCGGGAATAGTTTTCCCTGCTGTCCTTGGATGCCGGGCCTTTCGGATGATTTCATCCCGCTGATTGTCCCCTGCAGCCTTAGTGACCCCACCCCGAGTCTTGAGTTGATCCTTGTACTGAGCACCCGACTTACGGACCGTACTCTTTTGCTTTCGCCGGAAAAAAGGGTTACTCGGAGGTGGCGTGTCTTGATGGTCCCGTTCCTCTTGTTTCCTAAGCCGCTCCTTAACTGACTCAGTTGCTTCTCTGGCTATCCGCTCTGCGTCATCTTGCATTCTTTTCCGGGCTTGCTCCTGTTCCGCTTGCTGTGCACGGAGGGTATCTTCACGAAGTTTAGCAGCTTCCTCTGTCAAGTGAGTTGCCCTCTGTGATTGTGCCTGGAGTGTTGCCTGCTCCTCTGCTCGTTTCTCCTGGCTATCCGAATGTCGGTTCGTCGCTTAAGCTCCAGAAAATACCGTGGGGAATTGGCCTGCATATCCTGCTCGACAGCCCGCTGGAACTGATCGGTGAAAAATGGGGGTGACCCGGCTTCCCAAATAATACGGTTAGTTTCCTCCTCATAAGAAAAGGATGGAATGGTATATGATCCACCATTAAAGAGGCACATCCCATCACCGAGATAACGGTACCCTAGAGCTTGCGCAGCAGGGTCATCGGTTGCAATCCATCGTTGGTCAGCTTCTTGTGCCATTTGTAGGATCTTATGGGCCTGCATCTGTATGGCCTCGGCTTCAGCTTGCTCATCCCCTTCGGGTGGACAAAATCGTGTGTAGTTCTGGACGCCATCTGCTTCCTCAATTACGGTGTAGGATTCCCGCATGGCGTTAAGCTTATAAACGAAGCGCTCATTATAGCAGAAAAGCGGGTATGGTATCTTAGCCCCTTCATAAAAGCGCTTAGCAAAGTGTTCCAACAACTCCTCGGTTTTGGCTTCCGCTTCGGCCGATGGATTTGGGCGTGGCAAAAATTCGGCCATCAGGGAAGCTATGGGGCATCTAGAATAGCGAGGCAGGCGCTTATACACTTGCTTGGGTTCCTCCATCATAGATGGGTGGGCGCTGAGTGGGCGCTTGAGGATAGGAAGGCAGGAAACGAGGTTGCAGGTAGAAATGGCTATGGCAGAAGAGAGCTTCGGTTCCGGCGGCTATGGCGGCTAGGCGGAGCACGGGAGAGCAATAAAAAAACTGAGAGAAAGGAAAGAGACGTTACCCCTAATTTTAAAATTTTACCCTAAATTTTTTTTTTTTCAAGTAAAAATTTTTAAAGTGGCGGGAGTCGCGTTTTTAGGTCTGCGAGCAGGCCCTATCGCGACTCCATTACGGCCGCCAGAGACGTCCGGGTACCCCCTGCCCGCCGATTAGGGTTAGGTTTTTTTTTTTTTTTTTTTTTTTTTTTTAGGTCTGCGGGCAGACCCTACCCTGACCTCGCCACCTTCGCCAGCAATACCCGGGTACCCCCTGCCCGCCGATTAGGGTTAGGGTTTCACGCCGGGTACACATCCCCAAAACCAACATAAACCACACTAAATCTACCAAAACAGCTCCTACTACACCACCCAAACTCAAGCTACTCAGAGATCCTCACTCACTAACCAGCGATCTAACGAGTTAGTATGTAGCCAGTGCAGTAGTTTGGTGTCCCAAAACCATGCTCTGATACCACTGTGACGCTCCCTGAACATATACGACACTCGGACGTATACATACGGGGACTTCCCCTCCCACGGCGACCAACTCACCACGAGTAGGGCCCTCCGTCTAACTCGGGCCATCTATAGAAAGATGCTCAAGTGAAGGACACAGAGGGGTCATTCGGCCCACGCCTTCAATGGGGCTCCTACGTCGCGGAAGCGTGAATACAAAGTTAGCACACAGCATAATCATATCATAGAATACCACCACGAGGGGTGGCACATCCATCTAAGTGACAACAACAAAGAATATGCATTTAAGGCTAGGGAAAACACCCAAACCCATGGTTCTACCCCGGCTCAGACTCCAGTGAGGATCGACTGACGGCCAGGTCTCAGACCGAATCTTGACATGGCGTTGGCTGGCATAGAACATCGGCTAGGGTTGTCCACTCCATCCGCCCCTCCTGTGCACACTTTGCAGATGAGTCGAATCATGCTATGGCATCACTATAGGCTTCCAGAGACGCAGACTCAAGGTATCACCCTTCGAGCCTACTCCAGGGTTCATGAAGCCCCGGTCCGATGAGGCAGGTCAGGGAAGTGTCCCCTTCCAGGATCACAGCGGTTCCATGGGTGAGCTAGAGAATACGTGCCGCATCAGCGACCCCCGCATCCATACCCGACTTACTCACCCTAAATCTACTCAAAGTACAGGATGCCCCATACGGGTCACACCTCTGCACCCAGGGAGTGTCAGACCCATACCCGGCCCTCTACGTGACCGGCTATTAGGCCTAGCCCACTGTAGGAGTCCCAGGAGCCTTGTATGTTCGTGCAAGACCCCACCTCCACTTCACCACTGTGTCCCTTCTCTGGTGCTAAGCAATTCCATAGCATCCACGACTCGGTGGTCTCTTGTGCACAGGCCGCATTAATTGGGAATTAAAGGAGCTACTAGGAGCATACTAAAGCATATGGCACAGAGGTCTCTACCCCCCTTCTAATCCCTGCTTTACAGAAGTTTAACAGAGCTACTTTCATAAACACATCCATCCATCCATAATAAACATAATCCATAATCGAAATGTAAGTCCTAAATACCGAAGAAGGGTTAATCCTAAGTAAGAACAACTAAAGAAGACTCAAAGAACTTAACTGAAGTGCTAGCCTTAGAGATATCAACTAGATTATCTACTAACCCGAGTTTCGACTTGATCCATTGTCATGAGGCGCCTCCATCTCTCAGAATCTGGGTGTTCAGCAACCACTGGGGTGTTCAGCAACAGTTCCAGGAACTTGGGCGCTCAGCTGCTCCTTCTCCTGACTCGATTTTTGGGTCAAATGGGATAGTGATCCTCCTTGATGGCCCAAGTTAGCATTCCCATGCTGGCCAATCGAGTTTGGCCAGGTGGCGCCTTCCCAAGTAATTAATTAACTTAATTAAACCACTTAGATATTAATTCCTTAATTATAGGTTATTATCCTTAATAATTAAATTAGCATAGCTAATTTAATCCCTTTTAGGTCAATCCCCCTAGGTTACAATACCCCATGGCGGCGTACCTTTACTGGGTGACGTGTCAATATATTTATACGTATACCATATAAATACTTGGAACGTCACAATAAGCTTAGTAAAATGCAAAATGCAATAAATCATGAGGCTGAAACTCACCAACATTTGGCAACTTTGAAACTTGTTGAAATCCAGCAGCGACCTCCTCTAAATCTGCACCTAATGGAAACTTTATTTTATGTCGAAACACTTCCACAATAGCTTTGCAGACCTCCACCACTATCATATGTGCACTGCTTTCTCCTATACCAAATTTCTCCGACAGAATCAGATAATCGGACCCTCTAAACAATTTCAGCAAGCAACATCCTACTCTAACATCCACAGGAATAGCCTTTTTATAATGCGTGTCTTGCTTTTCAATCTCATTACTCAAGCTATTGCATAAAAACTCAAAAGCATCCTTTGACATCCTAAAGGTCCTCTTCCACCTTGCATTATCGTAATAACCCTATACAAAACGATCAAACCAAGTAAAACTTCTTGGCTTCACCCACCACTCGCCCAAACGATGTCCACAAATGTTCTCTAACCCAAAAGCTTACAATGTAGCAATCTCTTCTTGTACTAGCTTGCCTATGGAGTTATCTTCATTTTGTTGTAGCAGCAGCGTTAAGATTGTGATATATCCAGCCATTACTATCATCATTCCTTGTACTAGTTTATCTTGATCTTCATTATACGACTGCACCTATAAATGCACATAACAAACAATGAGTCCTAATCTAATAATCATGCACATAATAAACAATAGCTTTCCATGGCAAAATGTAATGCATAAATGTCCCATCTAATTCCTCCTTTATTTCATGCTTGTCCTTTATGGCCACATTTCTGCACCATCACAAGATAAGAACAATCTGATCCTTTATATGTTAATCTGATCCTGTTTACTTTGTCAATGAAGCCTGAGAACATGTTTAATCCATCGATCTGATCCTGTGTAATCTGTCAGTCAAAATCTTCAGTCCTATTAAACTTACATGACATTGTCTAATATGGCGGTCAATAGTTTCTGATACCCAAGTCCTGCTTCATCATTTTCAGAATTTATGCATGCATTTATTGTTGCATGCTGCTGCAAATCGGTTGGCCACAGTTGTAAGCTCTTGGCTTAAAAAGCTAAGAAATTCCTTTAATTTCTGTTGTTCTGTAAGTCAAGCTTTTTAAGTCAGTCTAAGGAATTAAAGCTCTTGGCTTAAAAAGCTAAGGAATTGTTAGCTAAGAAAGGTAGTTAGTTGGCGAAAGGTAGGTAGTTAGGAATTGTATTCTGTAGCCCAGTCAATTTTACCACTGCTTGACTCGTACCCCTGATAGTAGTACCTTGCTCCTACTAGCTTCCTGTTACAGTTTGATGCATTAAATTGGTCCCATAGTTGGGCCGACCCACCGACCTAGCCGACCTACCGACCTAGATGGGAGAAAGCTGACCTAGGTGGGAATTTTTTGCCGACCTACCGACCTATTTTGCCAAAATTGAAGTTTCTTGATTCGTACAGATAATGTATATACAACATGCAATACATCTCTGTTTCTATATAAATAGCTAATATGGACAAGAATACACTTCAAAAACTATGCATAATCTCTATTGCTTTGATCTATTAATGCTCTATTGCTTTGATCCTATTAATGCTCTATTGCTTTGATCCTCCTATATGGATTATACAATAGTCCTATGGATAATATGCCAGGCATTTAATAATCTGTCACTATTTCTATCTGCCCCCAAGAAGATAATATAGGCTCCATGAAATACAGAGTAATCAAATAAGAATCTGGGATTAATTTAGTGCCGTGATATGCTATATAATGATTCCGAAGACCATCTGCTACCCTTGGACAACACCTGTTATTACAGCAACTCGAGAAGATGCCATTCACTATGACAAAGCTTAGGATAGCATCAATATTAGTATTATAAAGCTGGAAAACATACTAGCTTTGGTGCCACTGAATTCAGTGTCAATATGTAGTCTGGTGATACACAAGCCTGACCATTGTTGTTTCCCCATTTACCACCAGCAATCCTCTTTGCTGCAACCTGGAACATAATGAGGAATTTGAATCTAACAAGCAAACTGAGCATGCCTTAGAGAGTTAGAACCAAGCACCTTCAAATCTGTTGTAGAATCGATAATAACAGGGCACTTTCCACCAAGTTCAAGTATGACAGGGGTAAGATGCTTTGCTGCTGGCACAGCTGCAGACGAAGGGCCCTATGGATGATAGGCGGACATGCATAGGTGTGCAAGTACTCTAGACCCCTAGATGTCTGAGTTGCAATTTTTATCCTAGTTCTCCAATCCAGTGAGAGCTCCTTTTCAGGTGCAAGCAGTCGAACAGAGAGCCATTCTCCATGAATTCAAATATCAAGATGTTTTTGTACCTACAGTAGCCAACTAGATTTGCTAGGCATGAATGGTTCAAATCCCTTAGCAACTGCAGTTCTTGATCAAAGAATTTAGCTCTTTCAGGGCTTGTGGATTTCTTGATAGCCGCAACTCTGCCATCTTCTAAGACTCCCTTGTAAACAGAGCTAGACACGCCTGTGCCTAGAAGGTTGGTCTCACTATAATGTGAGGTTGCAAGGTTAAGTTGCAAGCCAATATATTCCTGGATTCTGTTATGCAAACTAAAAGCATTCTATGGGGGATTCCTTTTCCTCCTCCTTCTGAAGAGGAATATGGCAAGAGTTGCAGCAGAAACTACAAGGATCAAAACACAAAACGCATTAGGAACAGCTCCCCAGCAGCATTTGGGTTTATTGTTCCTATTAGCTCAGCATTTGGAATTCTGCCCCACATTTTATTATGGATGCATTCCTTGGTCCATCGCAGACAGAGTTACAAAAATAGCCTTGGCAAATAGACTACTTTCCCGTCTGCGTAAAAATCATTCGGCATAAGGTGTAACTTTCTATTCCATAACTACAGCTTAACTATAAAGCCCATCACTTCACTGCCCTGTTTCTACTCATTTCATGCAGTAACACTTTTGCTAAAACCTAGTTCCTTTTGAGGTACTAAATCCATGGCAACCATTTTGCTCAGAAGTCTTTGGACCTCATTTGATTTCCCTGCTTTGCAAAGACCACGGATAAGGCTAGTATAAGTGACAACTGATGGTATATAGCCTTGCTCCTCCATACTCTGGTAAAGTTGAAGAGCATCATTTGAGTTACCTTGTTTGCAAAGACCATCAATAAGGGTGTTATATGTTATAACATTTGGAAAACAACCATGTCTAGCCATTCCTTGGAGCAAGTTATATGTATCATTTATCCTACCGGCCTTGCAAAGTCCATCTATTAATGCACTGTATGTCACAACATTTGGAGCAGAACCTCTTGAAATCATTTTTTGAATAGGATCATATGCCTCATCCACTTGTTGAGATTTACAGAGGCCATAAATGAGTGTACTATATGTGATAACGTTTGGAGCACAATGTTTCTGAAGTAAACTCCTGAAAAGTCTGTAAGCAGCATTAATCTTTTCTGATTTACAAAGGCCATCAATGAGAGCTGTATATGTTACTATATCTGGAACATATTCCAGTCTAACATAACTTGAATAAGGTCATAAGCTTCATCAATCTTTTTCAATTTGCAAAAGCCACTTATCAGAGCACTATATGTAACTACATTTGGAAGGCAATCTTTGGCTGTCATTTCCTGTAGCAGGTTATAAGCCTCTTCTACTCTGTTGCTCTTGCACAAGCCATCAATAATACATGTATAAGTAAAAACATCGGGGAACAACTTGTTATCGATCATCTCATCTATGAGCTTCAAGGCCATTTCAACATTCCCAGCCTTGCACAGTCCATCAACAAGAGTATTATATGTGACCAAATCTGGAGCACATCCACCTTCATTCAGAACTTGTTTAAAATAATGCATTGCCAGCATAACATCCCCCCACCCTTACACAATCCATGAAATAAAATATTATACACGACAACATCGCCAGGTAACCCCTTCTCCATCATCTCCTGAATCATGGTACATCCATCATAGACCTTTCCATCATGCTTTGCTTATATCTTGCCCTTTGTGTTGAACATTTGGCATGGTTATGATTCTTTGGCACAACACTATATTATTCTGTGTGCCCTTTCTTGCAGCTTAAATGCCAAGGCAAAGGCATTGCAACAAGATGGTATTACAGCGTTCATGTGGAGTGGATCTTATCGGATGCCTCCCATAACTATTAGATAACTCTTAAAAAAAAGGAATATTCAGATTTCAGTGCAATGAAGGATTCGGCAACCAGGAAGACCAGGCAAGATTCATTATACATTCTGCCAATGCAATGCATTTGTCTATTAAATAATCCAATGCAGAAATGCATCAATGTGAAAAGCAACAAGCCAAAAAAAAAAATTACTTGTTGATTTCTATCTGAGCTATTATTCCCTCCATCACGACCTCCATGCCCACGAAGTCTACCGAGCCCTCGACCTCCTCGATCAACATCTGCTCGTTCGCGCGTCGCCATTCTTAACTGGAGTTAAAGTTATGTCGACGGGGTCATAATAATTTTGAACATTCCGTAGTGTAGGTTAACAATCCAGTTAAAATTTTGTTAATAGCTTATTAACCACGGAGATCTGATTAACATTTTTGGTTAAAAAAATTTAACCACGACTAACTAAATTTTGTAATATAACGTTAACTTGTAGTTTGAAGACCATTGTAGTTAAATATGCCAATTAAACCTAACTTAACGGTTGGTCTGAAGACACCCTAACCTAAGTAAATTTTAACAAGGCGCTGCGCACGGAGGGTTGCCCTCCGTGACCTGAGGGTGAAGTGAACAAGAATTTCATCCGGGATCCCTAAAATATTATTCTAGTTCCGAAAAGGCCAGAGTCCTATCACGTTATTCCATATGTCAACATTGCTTTGAGCATATACAATATTTTATTCAACTCAATGTCTCAACCTCAACCATTTAAGGTGACTGAAAGAGAAATGACAAACAAAGCTTTTTGACTTAAATATGCACATTGGAGTTAACATCGTTTGGGTTCAAATCATTTGTTTGAGATGTTGCTCTATTAATGCTTTCAATTCCAAACACTGATTTTGTATTAAATAGACACGTGAGGGTAAAAGCATGCTACGGTGTACCACTTTTGGAACCCTCAAAAGTACCTACACTGGGTACTTTTAAAACTGGTACTTTCTGTTTTCTCTTTCCATTAAAATCAATCGAAAATTTTTGAATTGAAGGTCAATAACATGTCAATATATAGTACTAGAGGATAACAATACTATTAGAGACTAATATAAATGAATTAACTCTCAAACTTATTATTTATTGCAACATTTATGCAAGTTCCCAGTACCCAGTGCTGGGTACTTTTCTGGGTAGTTTCGCACTCCCTAAAAAGTACTTTAGATGGTACACCCTAGCATGCTTTCACCCGTGAATATATTGTTGCCATCATGGCAATGATATGGATTTAAGTTTGTGGCGCTAACAAAATAATTTAATCAAACTGTCTCAATCATTATATTATATAGACTACATGACATCAATTTGTAGCCTATGCCTGCAACAACTACCTACATGTTAGCCAATAAAACCATACTGTTTCTTTAGATAATAATCCTCTGCCATTCTGCATTACGTAACAGAACAATAGCCATATCACTACTTATATAGAACACAAGTAAGTTTTATTACCATGCATAAGGATTTGTTAATGCTGACACTAGAAACACAATGGACCATTGCAGGAGCAATTAGGATAGTATTCCTAAGCCTATTTCAAACATGGTTCTCGAGAAATAATGCCTTGGTACATTATGGAAATAATGTAAGGAAAATAGCAATGGGTAAATGGTTGGGAAAAACCCTATGGGGTTAAATAACCATTGAAATAAAATGGATATACTTTTAAATACCATTAAGTAAAAGTGTAAGCACCCCTAATATAGGCTGAGCACCTTCGTGGCTTAGCCACGGATTGATGCGCCAGGTCGCTAGTTTAGTTTCGAAGCCGCGAGAATCACACCATCGACCGCTTGCCACCGGTGCCATGTTAGCAAGGGTTCGAAAAGCGGTGGCCGATTACCGGGAAAAAACATTGGGGCTCGGGAAACACATCGGGCGATTAGTTACGGTGCTCGAAGTGATTCGATTGGATCCTTTGGGGATTGCTAAAAAAAACCGATTCTGATTGGTAGGAAAGCCTCCATGGTATCAAAGACTCAAATATCAAGCCCGCCAAGGCTCTCTTTAATCCAAGTTTCAAACTTTCAATTCATCAAGTTAATGGTCGCATAAAAACAGAGTTGGGTCTAAAATTGGAGTGAGAATTAGCAACCGCAAAGCAAGAACCTTTGTTTATTTCAAGAGGGCAAATATAAAAGAATACAGGGCGGAATTGAGAAATGGAAAAAACCGATGATTCTACTAGTTTCAGGTCTGTGCATCCCTTTAGCTTATTTTTTTTTCCAATTTGGCCTCTGATTCTGAGGTAAATAATATTAACAATGGATTGCTGGGCGTACTCCGGCATGGAGTTGTTGAAGATTCTTTTCTTCCAATTTAAGGTACGGCAAACAATTTCCATTGCTAACCTTCAAAATGCCCTTTAGCAATTAGCAATATCAAGATATCAACAAAATCAACATCTTGTTCCTGCTTTAATCGCCTTTCTGATTTGAGCACAATGGCACAATCCCTAACAGACCCATCATCAGAAAGATAATTTTACATCTACTTTCTGGATTTTCGCAAGATTAAATCTACAATCCATAAAAAATTTTCTGAGCCCTGCCAAGGTCCAGCTTCATCTTTTCATCTAGAAAACTGTAAAAAAATCGCATCACTTCTATAAAGTCAAAGCATCTTACCGTTTTTAGTCTTGAATCTTTCCGTTTTTGCCGCTCAAGGCATTGTTTCTCTGTTGCAGTTCAAAATCCCTGAAAGAATACACAAGAACCAGCAAGAAAAGAAATCATGGTCGATTCTAGGCTGTAAATCGACCCACATAGAATCTCTGTCATGGGCAAACTTAGAACAAACTGCAGATGCGCTATCCCTGCAAAATCCCTGAAAGAATACACAAGAACCAGCAAGAAAAGAAATCATGGTCGACTCTAGGCTGTAAATCGACCCACATACAATCTCAACAAACTGCAGATGCGCTATCCAGACCGCCTAATAGTTTCTTCAGTTTCTTGGCTAACTCGCCATCAGCGCCCGATTGCCATAGCCCCCACATACCTTCGCTAGAGAGACCGAAAGAAACATAGAATCGAGCGGACGCCTTTAACGACCCCTTGCTCTTAGACAAAGAAACAAACTGCGGCCAAGCTTTCAATGACACAAACTCGAAACAGGGGACGAGGAAAGCAAGAACAAAAATGATAAATAAGACTAAAGCTTAAGCCTCTATAAAGACAAAAAAAGACCAAACAAATCACCACTGGATTGAGGCAGAATCCCATTTCCAGTGGCCGTAGAACTTCTTGCTCAATCCATAGCGCAGCTATACTCTAACTGTTGATAAGAGCCTAGGAATGCCCGATCTGCACTTGAAAATTGCTGTCGTTGCTTCATACTACCGGAAAGAAGCTCCAAAGAGTGGCTATGGCGATGAACGGGCAAAAACCAGAGGATGAACAGGCAAAAACTTAGAGAAAAACAGGGCATAAAAAATAAACAAGGTGCGCCATAGCCACGCCTGCGAAGGAATGGGCTGGATGACCGACCACTTACAGGCACCAGCCAGTTTTTAGCAGTCACTAGTATATGCTAGGCATATGCCGGCATATACCTGGATATGCCCACATACCCACATAAACGAGGGTTTGCCCCCCTAGGGGCAACCCAAAAACACAAAAATTCCGTTAGGTTTTGATCTTGCCCAATATGGATTTATGGTGTTCGTGAGTATGCATGGGGCACTCACCTTAAATATGGCCCAAGTAAATAAAAAGGCGTGTGCAACCAAAAATTCCGTTGCCGGGACTCGAACCCCACTCACCTTAAATATGGCCCAAGTAAATAAAAAGGCGTGTGCAACCAAAAATTCCGTTGCCGGGACTCGAACCCGGGTCGCGTGGGTGAGAGCCACGTATCCTAACCAACTAGACTACAACGGAATGCTGATGAAAATTTCTAAAATTTCTTATTTAGTGTTAAATGAGCTCCACCGCATGTTTTAAAACTATTACGGTTTAAACCTTTCGCCATGGCGGCTGCAGATGGCAGAGGAGACGAGGAGCTTCCCCGCGATGCGAAGGTAGTGGAAACTATCCTTCGGTCCATGGGCGTCCAACAGCACGAACCCCGCGTCATCAACCAATTTCTCGATCTGTGGTATCGCTATGTAGGAGACGTATTAGCTGATGCTCAAGCTTATTCTGAACATGCCGGGAAGAGCGCAATCGATTGTGACGATGCCCGCTTGGCCGTGCAATCCAGGGTCAATTCATCCTTCTCACAACCTCCGCCGCGAGAAGTAAGTAGTTTGTATTCATATTCCTTTTTTGCACATGAATCTAGGAGTAAGTAGTTTGCATTCAAGTCCTTTTGCCCACATGAAATTCAGGGCGAATCATGAATGTGGTGTGAGTTTTGTTATGGCCCAGAATAACACCTTTGCGCACAATCTGCCTAGGCCAATACTTCTTTCATTATTATGACGGGCTTCTGATGTAGAATGTCCATATCCTTCTTTAGAGGGTAGTATTTTACCCAACACCAATCTAACCTGCTATTAGCTTAACTTGCTTCAACCATATTGTGTAGTGGTCCAATCAAATGGTAAGCAGGAAAACGATTGGACCTAACCTGCGGCCTTTCGTGGATCGTGGTGTGTGGCATCCAAGATCTCCAACCTTTTATACCTTGCTCGATAATATTATGCCCAGATAGTGCTAATCAGCTGCTGCTCATGCTGGAAGGCCATATTTTGTCCAGACACATGGTCTTCATTCTGTCTTTATTAGTAGGTTTTTGAATTTGATTTTTGTTGTATTCTGCTAAGCCGCTCTTAGCATATAGTCAAAAACACAAAAAGCAGAGATCTGGACCAGGTTCTGCATTAGAGGATATTAGCTTACAAAGATTTGTAATGCATGTGGCTTGAACAGCAAGAGCAACATCATTAATTTTGTGATGTCAGAATTAGTTGTTTTTTCTAGGATATTACTGGGGCTAAACCTTGATCTGACCTTCTTCTGCATGTCTTTTGCTAATTGTGGCACTCTACTTTCGAGAGTCATTGTGTCTGTGTTCAACCATGTATAAACATGAAATTTATGAATAGCAGTTGCTTTGGAAGCAGAGGAACATATTTATGCAAGAGGAAATTCTGTGCACATACAGGTACTAGAAGACTAAAGGAGGTGAGAAAACATAGCCTTGCAAAGCACAAGGATAGAAGCAGACGATGAATTTAGTCTTCACTGCTATAAGCATTGTACGGAGGAATTGCCAAGCTGAAATTTCAGGATTTACAATGGCTGCTGCAAGGATGATAAGATCAGAATATGGTGGTTGTTTTGGGTTGGAACATATAGTGACTTGTTTT
Organism: Isoetes taiwanensis; assembly: GCA_021234155.1. Taxonomy (NCBI): domain Eukaryota; kingdom Viridiplantae; phylum Streptophyta; class Lycopodiopsida; order Isoetales; family Isoetaceae; genus Isoetes; species Isoetes taiwanensis. The sequence continues at coordinate 7,398,162 of JAJEKV010000048.1, read as the reverse complement.
ATTTATGCATCCGGGCATGTTCTTTGGTATGATTGAGCTCAGACTGATGGCTGTTTTCTGTGTACTTCATGTTCTAAATTGCCTCTTTAATGTGTATCTTATGCAATGAATTTATTACCCATTTTGCATTTGTTATTTACAGATATTAATGAAGTTGGCAAAAGCTAGGAATAATATTCCATTACCAAAAGTTATTGGTGGACCTGGGATTGCGTTGCCTCCTGATCAAGATACATTAATTGCACCCAATTATCAGCTTGCGCTTCCAGCTCGTGTTGTCCTTAACACAGAAGACATGGAAGCTGACTTGGACGAATCGAGCAAAAGTGAAAATGAAGCAGCCCCAAATGAGGGACAGTATAATAGTGCTCGGAAGGTATCTTTTGCTCTTGCTGCAAAGAGACCAAAAACTTGAAGGCCAAGCTATTGAAGCTTTAGTATCTCTTTTGTGCATAGAAAAACACAACTAGCTAAGGAATGGAGAGAAGGAACAATATTCAGGAATCAAAACATATCTAAGCCTATCAGAATCCAAGTTGAACTATGATGGCAAACAGGTAGTTTGATGTTTCTATTTATGTAGGCAGCCAAGAAATTGAACGAAGGAGAAGAGATGGTTCAAGCGCTTGAAATGAACAAGAATATTTACTGGCATGACAAAATCAGGGTTTTTCTTCCTTTGGGAGGAAAGGCTTGTTTACCTTACTAAAATTGTAAATCATTTCACTGGCAACTACAAAATTGCTTCTGAGCAAAAACAACAGATTTTGATCTCTCTTTGGAGTCTACATTTGCATTCATATTTATATCATCTTCCTATATATATGATTAGTAGATCTGATGGTTGCCTTAGATAGTTGTCAACATTAAGAGGGTTTGTTGTACTGTTGTCCTCTGCTGCTAATAAAGAGATCTTAGCCGTGTTTATAGTTTGGAGCATGAAGGAACCGTTCCCTGGTGTTCTTTCATCAAAAGTTGGATCTGATTTTAGATGGGGATGATTAGGGTTTTTCACATGCTTGCTGAGTGCTTGAAAAAAGGTCAGAACTGTGGTCGCCATTATCACCAGTATTGTGGATTCACATGCAGCTTTTTTTTTCGCAGCGCTGGACTTTGGCTGCATCGTTGTTGCAAATTTTATTTTATTTTATTTTTATTTTTTTATTACGATTTGCTCCATCTCCCCTAAGCTTGGAAGTATTTTGAAAACTGAGATGAGTACATGGTGTACAGCATGGGACTTGCACAAATTATACCATGATGTGGCCTTGAGGTGTCTACGGTGTACAGGGACTTGCACAAATTATACCATGATGTGGCCTTGAGGTGTCTATGTTCTAAATAGTCTACGGTGTACAGCATGGGACTTGCACAAATTATACCATGATGTGGCCTTGAGGTGTCTACGGTGTACAGCATGGGACTTGCACAAATTATACCATGATGTGGCCTTGAGGTGTCTATGTTCTAAATAGATGTGTTTCCAAAGAATAAAGAATTATTCCCTATTATTATCATTATTCGTTTTATTCAAGTATTATTATGGCATCACGTTCAGGTTTTACTCCCCATCGTTGATCTGGCGAATATTCCCAGTATTGTACCAGACCAATGGCCATTAGAATTTTGAGCGAAAAAACACATGCCACTGTCAATGGTGTGGAACGAACGTATGGTTGAAGCAATAAAAATGGCATGTGTTTAAAAAAGAAGGAAGATAAAAAACCACTTGAAGCAATTAAAAAGAACCGCCGTCCTGCCATAGCTTTCTGCTTGCTAAAACGAATAACGATAATAGGGAATACTGGAAACGAATAATTATTTCTAGTGATAATCATTGATAATCGTTTTATTCAAGTATTATGGCATCACGTTCAGGTTTTACTCCCCACCGTCAATCTGGCGAATATTCCCAGTATTGTGCCAGACCAATGGCCATTAGAATTTTGAGCGAAAAAACACATGCCACTGTCAATGGTGTGGAACGCACGTATGGTTGAAGCAATAAAAAAGAAGAAAGATAAAGCAATTGAAAAGAACCGCCGTCCTACCATAGCTTTCTGCTTGCTAATTCTTCAACCGGGGGAAAGGCTGAAAGCCTGCCAACTACAGTGCATAGGTCAGTGGCAAGGAACTGTGAGGGAAATTCGTCTGCTGCAGGCCTCTATCTCTGCGAACGGGATTTACGCATTTAACCCGATTTGGTTCCCATGAATTTGCCGCATCCAATCCTGCCTTCTCCCATAGCTTGGAAATCCCACGATGCTTGCATTCTATTGGCCCGTAGATGCCCCTGCAACATGCATGTAAAATTGTATGAATAGATAGGCTTTTTCTTTTTCCACGTAATGGTAAGTATTACAGAGCAGAGCAGCCACAAAATTAAGGAACTCGGGTCTGATGCTAATCGCACTCACTGCTCATGGGTAACTAAAGGACTCGGATTTGATGCTAAGGAACCGATTAGCGGGGGCATGAAGCTTCTTGTTGAGCGAATCGGGATCGGTTGAACAGGCTGCCGGAATGAATGCAGTTATGAGAAAACTGAGGTCCTCTTCCAACCGACATATCCGGCATGTTCACAGCCTCCGGAACATCCCAAAAGCATACCCTTGTAAAGAGCACAAATTAGAAACATTTTCTTTCCAAATTTGATTGGCCTTCCTTATCTGCAATTGAGCCTTCGGGAAAACATCCATGAAAAAAGGGAGTTGCCAAACACCCAAAATAGCAATAACCATCCAAGCTCCTCTCACATGGCAAATTATACCATTTTCCATACAATACGATACCGAAATCATAGTCCCCACCATTGCCAAAATACCCTCCCCAAATACAAAACGAATTGGGCAAAGTATCATGCAACGGTGCTTCATTTGATCAATATGTTTAGCCAATCATGGTTAGGGGAGACCAATTTACAATTTTACATGCATGTTGCAGGGGCATCTACGGGCCAATAGAATGCAAGCGTCGTGGGATTTCCAAGCTATGGCAGAAGGCAGGATTGGATGCGGCAAATTCATGGGAACCAGTCGAAGCGAAATCCAGAAATCCCGTTCGCAGAGATAGAGGCCTGCAGCAGACGAATTTCCCTCACAGTTCCTTGCCACTGACCTATGCAGTGTAGTTGGCAGGCTTTCAGCCTTTCCCCCGGTTGAAGAATTAGCAAGCAGAAAGCTATGGCAGGACGGCGGTTCTTTTTAATTGCTTCAAGTGGTTTTTTTTATCTTCCTTCTTTTTTAAACACATGCCATTTTTATTGCTTCAACCATACATTCATTCCACACCATTGACAGTGGCATGTGTTTTTTCGCTCAAAATTCTAATGGCCATTGGTCTGGCACAATACTGGGAATATTCGCCAGATCAACGGTGGGGAGTAAAACCTGAACGTGATGCCATAATACTTGAATAAAACGAATAATGATAATAAAATGGAAATAGATGAATAGATAGGCTTTTTCTTTTTCCACGTAATGGTAAGTATTACAGAGCAGAGCAGCCACAAAATTAAGGAACTCGGTTCTGATGCTAATCGCACTCACTGCTCATGGGTAACTAAAGGACTCGAATTTGATGCTAAGGAACCGATTAGCAGGGCATGAAGCCTGCGCTGAACGGGACTGCTACGCTGAACCAGGCTACCGGAATGAATGCCGTTATGAGAAAACTGAGGTCCTCTTCCAACCGACATATCCGACATGTTCACAGCCTCCGGAACCTGTCTCGTGGATCCCAAAAGCATACCCTTGTAAAGAGCACAAATTAGAAACATTTTCTTTCCCAGTTTGGTTGGCCTTCCTTATCTGCAATTGAGCCTTCGGGAAAACATCCATGAAAAAAGGGAGTTGCCAAGCACCCAAAATAGCAATAACCATCCAAGCTCCTCTCACATGGCAAATTATACCATTTTCCATACAATACGATACCGAAATCATAGTCCCCACCATTGCCAAAATACCCTCCCCAACAGTAACATATCATGTTAACCTGATATTTAATTTATTCGTTTTTTCCAAGTATTATGGCATCACGTTCAGGTTTTACTCCCCACCGTCGATCTGGCGAATATTCCCAGTATTGTGCCAGACCAATGGCCATTAGAATTTTGAGCGAAAAAACACATGCCACTGTCAATGGTGTGGAACGAACGTATGGTTGAAGCAATAAAAAAGAAGAAAGATAAAGCAATTGAAAAGAACCGCCGTCCTGCCATAGCTTTCTGCTTGCTAGTTCTTCAACCGGGGGAAAGGCTGAGCAGGGGGAAAGGCTGAAAGCCTGCCAACTACAGTGCATAGGTCAGTGGCAAGGAACTGTGAGGGAAATTCGTCTGCTGCAGGTCTCTATCTCTGCGAACGGGATTTCTGCATTTCGCTTCGACTGGTTCCCATGAATTTGCCGCATCCAATCCTGCCTTCTGCCATAGCTTGGAAATCCCACGATGCTTGCATTCTATTGGCCCGTAGATGCCCCTGCAACATGCATGTAAAGTTGTATGAATAGATAGGCTTTTTCTTTTTCCACGTAATGGTAAGTATTACGAAGCAGAAAGCGACCACAAAATTAAGGAACTCGGGTCTGATGCTAATCGCACTCACTGCTCATGGGTAACTAAAGGACTCGGATTTGATGCTAAGGAACCGATTAGCAGGGCATGAAGCCTGCGCTGAACGGGACTGCTGCGCTGAACCAGGCTGCCGGAATGAGCACAAATTAGAAACATTTTCTTTCCAAATTTGGTTGGCCTTCCTTATCTGCAATTGAGCCTTCGGGAAAACATCCATGAAAAAAGGGAGTTGCCAAGCACCCAAAATAGCAATAACCATCTAAGCTCCTCTCACATGGCAAATTATACCATTTTCCATACAATACGATACCGAAATCATAGTCCCGAAAACGATTAGTGCTTCGGGATTATTATGGCATTATGAATAAATAGAGAATGTAATTCGTTTTTTCCAAGTATTATGGCATCACGTTCAGGTTTTACTCCCCACCCTCGATCTGGCGAATATTCCTAGTATTGTACCAGACTAATGGCCATTAGAATTTTGAGCGAAAAAACACATGCCGCTGTCAATGGTGTGGAACGAACGTATGGTTGAAGCAATAAAAAAGAAGAAAGATAAAGCAATTGAAAAGAACTGCCGTCCTGCCATAGCTTTCTGCTTGCTAATTCTTCAACCGGGGGAAAGGTTGAAAGCCTGCCAACTACAGTGCATAGGTCAGTGGCAAGGAACTGTGAGGGAAATTTGTCTGCTGCAGGTCTCTATCTCTGCGAACGGGATTTCTGCATTTCGCTTCGACTGGTTCCCATGAATTTGCCGCATCCAATCCTGCCTTCTGCCATAGCTTGGAAATCCCACGATGCTTGCATTCTATTGGCCCGTAGATGCCCCTGCAACATGCATGTAAAATTGTATGAATAGATAGGCTTCTTCTTTTTCCACGTAATGGTAAGTATTACAGAGCAGAGCAGCCACAAAATTAAGGAACTTGGGTCTGATGCTTAATACTTAAAATAGACTTTATTAATTCGTTTCTAGTGATAATCATTGATAATCGTTTTATTCAAGTATTAATACTTGAATAAAACGAATAATGATAATGCCATAATACTTAAAATAGACTTTATTAATTCGTTTTTTCCAAGTATTATTGGAAAAAACGAATTACATTCTCTATTTATTCGTTTTAATACATTATTAATAACCTGATGTTTAATTTATTCGTTTTTTCCATAATACTTGGAAAAAACGAATAAATAGATCAAATAGTATTTATAGGTGCTTGTATACCGTTATGTGGATGTAGTGATCACATAGTATTTATATATGCTTGTATTTCAATTGATACATCAACAAAAAAAATAAAATAAAAGAGATATAGACCTAAACCTAAACCTAGTTTTTTCTAAAGAGTTTCTCCGTCGGTCGAATAAAACGAATAATGATAATGCCATAATACTTGAATAAAACGAATAATGATAATGCCATAATACTTAAAATAGACTTTATTAATTCGTTTCTAGTGATAATCATTGATAATCATTTTATTCAAGTATTAATACTTGAATAAAACGAATAATGATAATGCCATAATACTTAAAATAGACTTTATTAATTTGTTTTTTCCAAGTATTATTGGAAAAAACGAATTACATTCTCTATTTATTCGTTTTAATACATTATTAATAACCTGATGTTTAATTTATTCATTTTTTCCATAATACTTGGAAAAAACGAATAAATAGATCAAATAGTATTTATAGGTGCTTGTATACCGTTATGTGGATGTAGTGATCACATAGTATTTATATATGCTTGTATTTCAATTGATACATCAACAAAAAAAATAAAATAAAAGAGATATAGACCTAAACCTAAACCTAGTTTTTTCTAAAGAGTTTCTCAGGTCGATTTGAATAAAACGAATAATGATAATGCCATAATACTTGAATAAAACGAATAATGATAATGCCATAATACTTGAATAAAACGAATAATGATAATGCCATAATACTTAAAATAGACTTTATTAATTCGTTTCTAGTGATAATCATTGATAATCGTTTTATTCAAGTATTAATAGTTGAATAAAACGAATAATGATAATGCCATAATACTTAAAATAGACTTTATTAATTCGTTTTTTTCCAAGTATTATTGGAAAAAGCGAATTACATTCTCTATTTATTCGTTTTAATACATTATTAATAACCTGATATTTAATTTATTCATTTTTTCCATAATACTTGGAAAAAACGAATAAATAGATCAAATAGTATTTATAGGTGCTTGTATACCGTTATGTGGATGTAGTGATCACATAGTATTTATATATGCTTGTATTTCAATTGATACATCAACAAAAAAAATAAAATAAAAGAGATATAGACCTAACCCTAAACCTAGTTTTTTCTAAAGAGTTTCTCCGTCGGTCGAATAAAACGAATAATGATAATGCCATAATACTTGAATAAAACGAATAATGATAATGCCATAATACTTAAAATAGACTTTATTAATTCGTTTCTAGTGATAATCATTGATTATCATTTTATTCAAGTATTAATTATTGAATAAAACGAATAATGATAATGCCATAATACTTAAAATAGACTTTATTAATTCGTTTTCTCTAAGTATTATTGGAAAAAATGAATTACATTCTCTATTTATTCGTTTTAATACATTATTAATAACCTGATATTTAATTTATTCGTTTTTTCCATAATACTTGGAAAAAACGAATAAATAGATCAAATAGTATTTATAGGTGCTTGTATACCATTATGTGGATGTAGTGATCACATAGTATTTATATATGCTTGTATTTCAATTGATACATCAACAAAAAAAAATAAAATAAAAGAGATATAGACCTAACCCTAAACCTAGTTTTTTCTAAAGAGTTTCTCTGTCGGTCGAATAAAACGAATAATGATAATGCCATAATACTTGAATAAAACGAATAATGATAATGCCATAATACTTAAAATAGACTTTATTAATTCGTTTCTAGTGATAATCATTGATAATCGTTTTATTCAAGTATTAATACTTGAATAAAACGAATAATGATAATGCCATAATACTTAAAATAGACTTTATTAATTCGTTTTTTTCCAAGTATCATTGGAAAAAACGAATTACATTCTCTATTTATTCGTTTTAATACATTATTAATAACCTGATATTTAATTTATTCGTTTTTTCCATAATACTTGGAAAAAACGAATAAATAGATCAAATAGTATTTATAGGTGCTTGTATACCGTTATGTGGATGTAGTGATCACATAGTATTTATATATGCTTGTATTTCAATTGATACATCAACAAAAAAAATAAAATAAAAGAGATATAGACCTAACCCTAAACCTAGTTTTTTCTAAAGAGTTTCTCCGTCGGTCGAATAAAACGAATAATGATAATGCCATAATACTTGAATAAAACGAATAATGATAATGCCATAATACTTAAAATAGACTTTATTAATTCGTTTCTAGTGATAATCATTGATAATCGTTTTATTCAAGTATTAATACTTGAATAAAACGAATAATGATAATGCCATAATACTTAAAATAGACTTTATTAATTTGTTTTTTCCAAGTATTATTGGAAAAAACGAATTACATTCTCTATTTATTCTTTTTTTCCAAGTATATTGGAAAAAACAAATTACATTCTCTATTTATTCGTTTTTTCCAAGTATTATGGCATCACGTTCAGGTTTTACTCCCCACCGTCGATCTGGCGAATATTCCCAGTATTGTGCCAGACCAATGGCCATTAGAATTTTGAGCGAAAAAACACATGCCACTGTCAATGGTGTGGAACGAACGTATGGTTGAAGCAATAAAAAGGAAGAAAGATAAAGCAATTGAAAAGAACCACCATCCTGCCATAGCTTTCTGCTTGCTAATTCTTCAACCGGGGGAAAGGCTGAACAGGGGGAAAGGCTGAAAAGCACCGCCAACTTCAATGCATAGGTCGGTGGCAAGGAGGCGTGAGGGAAATTAATGAATAGCTGGCTTGGTCTCTATCTCTGCGAGCGGGATTTTTGCATTTCCACCATTCATGACCGGGTTCCCATGAATTTACCGCATCCAATCACGCCTTTACGCCATAGCTTGGAAATCCCACGATGCTTGCATTCTATTGGCCCGTAGATGCCCCCGCAACATGCATGTAAAATTGTATGAATAGATAGGCTTTTTCTTTTTTCCACGTAATGGTAAGTATTACAGCGGAAAATACCCTAGCGACCACAAAATTAAGGAACTTCGGATTACGATGCTAATCGCACTCCTTTGCTCATGGGTAACTAAAGGACTTCGGATTTGATGCTAAGAAACCAATTAGCGGGGCATGAAGCACTGCTTATTTGAGGAAGGGACAAGCTTATTTGAACCAGTGCTTAGGAATGAATGCCGTTATGAGTAAATTGAGGTCCTCTTCCAACCGACATATCCGGCATGTTCACAGCCTCCGGAACCTGTCTCGTGGATCCCAAAAGCATACCCTTGTAAAGAGCACAAATTAGAAACATTTTCTTTCCAAATTTGGTTGGCCTTCCTTATCTGCAATTGAGCCTTCGGGAAAACATCCATGAAAAAAGGGAGTTGCCAAGCACCCAAAATAGCAATAACCATCCAAGCTCCTCTCACATGGCAAATTATACCATTTTCCATACAATACGATACCGAAATCATAGTCCCCACCATTGCGAAAATACCCTCCCCAAATAAAAATGAATTGGGCAAAGTATAAGTATATCGCGTCTTGAACACCTATAGTAAATTAATATAGATGGAGGAATAAAGATGAATGTAAAAACGCCAAAACGCTCTTATTGGATGCAAATTTCTATTCATAAGGAAAATCATGAGATTGACTATAGGAAAACATAGACTTGTTAAACTTAGGCTGATAATCCTAGATTGACTTGAAGTTTTCAAATCCAAGTTGGTGAAGGAGAAAATTATGCAATGACAAAACGGCAATTTGGGATCTACTTGGGAATCTGGAGAGTGCCAGCAAGGAGTCAAGAGATGAGGGTAAACATCAAGTCACAAATTGGCTAGTGGTTGTCACTGGCGTGTTGAGCAAGACCACGTAGGGCGGCTGAACATGAGAGGCCGACCAGGGATGTTGTGGGCACAAGGTCTCACACATGAATCATGGAGATGGGCCAGCATGTTGGCATTTGGTATAATAATGGTCACCAGAAAAAGAAAAAAACTGGTCTCTTGATTGAATCATGAAGGATAGCCCATCATGTTGGACCATATGCAATGGTCCCCCCTCCAAAAAAAAAACTCAAAAACTTAATAACCATGTTAATTGTAGTAAAAACCCCAAAAAACAAATAACAAGATTGGTAATTGGACTATAATAAATTAAACTAAAATAAAAAAACACAATACGGTACAAAGGTAAAACTGCCAGATTATGGTCTTAACTAGTAATTCGTTTTTTCCAAGAGGAGCTTGGATGGTTATTGCTATTTTGGGTGCTTGGCAACTCCCTTTTTTCATGGATGTTTTCCCGAAGGCTCAATTGCAGATAAGGAAGGCCAACCAAATTTGGAAAGAAAATGTTTCTAATTTGTGCTCTTTACAAGGGTATGCTTTTGGGATCCACGAGACAGGTTCCGGAGGCTGTGAACATGCCGGATATGTCGGTTGGAAGAGGATCTCGATTTTTTTCTCACGCGGCATTCATTCCGGACGACTGGTTCAAAGATGGGCTATCCCGATTCAGCCTTGTGGCTTCATGCCCTGCTAATCGGTTCCTTAGCATCAAATCCGAGTCCTTTAGTTACCCATGAGCAGTGAGTGCGATTAGCATCAGAGCCGAGTTCCTTAATTTTGTGGTCGCTTTCCGCTTTCTGTAATACTTACCATTACGTGGAAAAAGAAAAAGCCTATCTATTCATACAATTTTACATGCATGTTGCAGGGGCATCTACGGGCCAATAGAATGCAAGCATCGTGGGATTTCCAAGCTATGGCGGAAAGGCGAGGATTGGATCTTTGCAAATTCATGGGAACCACCGGGCAAAATGCGAAAATCCGGATTCGCGAGAGATAGAGACCCGCAGCATCTTAGACAATTTCCCTCATAGTTCCTTGCCACTGACCTATGCACTGTAGTTGGCAGGCTTTCAGCCTTTCCCCCTGCTCAGCCTTTCCCCCGGTTGAAGAATTAGCAAGCAGAAAACTATGGCAGGACGGCGGTTCTGTTCAATTGCTTTATCTTTCTTCTTTTTTATTGCTTCAACCATACGTTCGTTCCACACCATTGACAGTGGCATGTGTTTTTTCGCTCAAAATTCTAATGGCCATTGGTCTGGCACAATACTGGGAATATTCGCCAGATCGATGGTGGGGAGTAAAACCTGAACGTGATGCCATAATAAATATCAGGTTCACTTACCCAAATATACTTTGCCCAAATACAAAACGAATTGGGCAAGTATATTGCAATTCATATACATCTGTAAACCATCCATAGTGTTTAACTATTTCTCTTTGATCATTATTCTCTTGGGCTTGGCTAAAGTTAGATTCAATTCTTAGTCACATAGTTTTAACCTGTTTTGACGACCAGAATAAACTACAGATTCTAAAATATTTTTCCGAAGATTCAGTCTACGATGGAAATCGTTGATTTTCTTTTGGATCTTCTACTGTTACATCTTTGTCAAGCTCCATAATTCCCTTAACCAGAAACTGTGAAAACCCTTCATATTAACTGGCATTTAGTTTCTTTTTTATTGAATATAACACTTTGTTTTACTGTATCCATTGCAGATGCATCCGTGCCGTGAACACAAATTCATTCATAGTAAAGCAGGATTTTTACTTAGAAATAGAATGCTTTCAAACAAAAACTTGGAATATTTCCATACAATAAATCCAAAAGCTCTATAGCGAACAAAAATCTTCTCCATCTTTTGTTTGCAATCCTTATGCAGATACTGCTGCAGATAGGAATGCTTTAGTGTTGGATCGGTTGGCTAAAGGACCATGACAACCTAGCAACTGCAAAGTTAATTTCATCATCAGAACATTGAAGTGCCCAGAAAAAGTTCACTGCAGATTCGGCAAGGATACAAACCTTAGCATTCACTCCATCATTCACAATCCTGTTCTCCTCCTTCCACTTAAGATAGTCAGTGCGAGAAAATTTGGTGAAACCCCTGATCACAAAGAGAGTAGAAAATTTAAAACATCTGTAAGAAACAAACCTAAACTCAAATATGCCAAAAGATAACCAATCTCTCACCATTTCCTGCTGACAATAATTTTCTGTCTGCCAGGGAATTTGAACTTCGCACGACGTAAAGCCTCTTGAGCATGAATACCATTGTTATCCTTGCAACGTACAGACAATAGAACCTGACCAATATCTACTCTTGCACAAGTTCCCTGTGGCTTGCCAAAAGCACCTCTCATACCAGTCTGAAGCCTAAACAAATTTGCATACAGCATCTTAACATACTATGAAGAACATAAACAAACTATCTACATAACAGGTTAAATAAAAAACTTACCTATCGGCTCCAGCACAAGAAAGCATCTTGTTGATACGGAGGACATGGAAAGGATGAACCCTAACACGTAGATGGAACGCGTCCTTTCCAGCATATTTAGTCATATACTTGTTACAGGCAATACGAGCGGCCTCAAGGGCCTCACTGGAGACGTTTTCTTTTTCCCAACTGACCAAATGCACACAGTAGGGAAATTCATCCACACCTTTTTTCTTCATGCCCACATCGTAGATGCGGATTTTTGGATCCGGCACACCACGGCAGAAACGAGATTTAGGGTATGGCTTATTTTTTATCTGACGATAGCAACGAGCAGGTCCTGCAGCAAGAGAAAAAATTTAGCAAATCAGAGGAAAAGAATTCACAGAACTGGTAACCTCAAATCTGAATAACAATCTATCGGGGCTGAAGAAGCTACTCACGGCGGCCCATTTTTCGCCTGCACGCGGCTGAACTTCGACCGACGGAGAAACTTTTAGAAAAAACTAGGTTTCACTACCTATATAAGGCAGATACATTTGTTCCCATTAAAAATTGGCTCCTAATATTTCTGGGCTGAGAAGAGCCCCCAGGGTGGCCACGTCTATTTATTTAGACTTTTCTAAAATAAGAGCAGAAAAAAACTATTGCTGCCACACGTGTCACAAATGCCAATTCTAAACACTTCTATCGAAGCCGTCCAACTGATCCAGAGGATTTCTTGCCTCTAAAGAGATCGCCGGATTGAAGAATGCAAGGTAGACTATGGTGCCGGAAGGGCGAGAAAGGGGCTTCCAGGTTTTCCCCGGGCAGTTTGGTGATCCATCTTCCAAGAACGCTAAGAGATTTTGCCCAATTCTTAGGCAAAGGATTTAACCTGCTTTGATTCGACCAAGAACGTTAAAATCAAGATTCGGGTTCATTTTCCTTGCATATTCAGTCTACGGAGGGTTTTCGTCGGATGCACCTTTTTCACCATTTAAATGGTTTCATCGCTCCATCCATCTTCTTAAGTGTGAAAACCCTGCATTTGGGGCTTCTTGGGTTTCATTCCTAGGGCGGCAAATGGGTTTTGTTGATCTTTCCATTGCAGATATCCGCAACCGAGGAACACGAACACGAGGTTATAGGGGGCATGCCCCTCTTTTTACGGGATTATTTTTCTTTTAAACTGGGCTGGAATATAAGCTACAGTTCAAAGATCCGCCATAGAACAAGTTTCTCTCCATCTTTTTTTGCGAAGGAAAAAGCGGATTTTGGAGCTTCTCATTAGGAATGACATTAGTGTTTTAGAAATGTGAGAGCCTATTGCATTTCGACTTCTATTTCCTGACATTTTTCACTTTCTATTGATTTGCTGCAGAAGTTCAATGGCGCAGATGGGATGGAGATATTGTTCGTTTCAGAATAACAAACAATGGTGTGTATTATCCGGCATTTGGCTGCAGCATTTTCCAACTTGCTTCATTTTCTGCTAACTATTTTGCAGGGGTTTTGATCGGCGTCAATTAACTTTGGTTCCCATGGCCACCTGTGTTTTGTTGAGGATGATCTTGCACCTCTTGGTGTGGATCGATGATGTGGCATGCCCTTTGGGCTGAATGGTCATCTCTCCAAGAGACACATCTCTATGATCAGACACACCTCTTCATAATCCATTCTATAAATGTGTAAGCCAAGGCTGGGGCTATTTCAGTCATTCAGATCAATATATGCTTCCGCTATTCATATTTGTGAGATGTTTTACGCCCTTGGAATTCTATGGTAGCTTTTGCTGCTGGATTCAAACATGACTAATCTTCTTTCAAGAATGCAGCGTTTAAACTATTCTTTCTATGCCACTTCTGCTTCCAATTTCAGTTTCCAAAAGACGAACTATAACCATGATGATGTCTTTTTGCGTTTTACATATGGCAGCCATGGCAGATACGTACATTTGTGGCAATGGCAAATGATGCATGTCTGGTGGAGCAACAGTTTGGATAGGGCGGCAATGGGTCAACAGGCCATAACAAACTATGGAGCAAAGAAAACTCTGGCGGAAATTCGTTTTGCCTTTCTGTTGGAACCTTTCCTTGAACCGGCGCCTTCTGCCTATTTTTGCTGATCATAGAACTGGAGTAAACAATGTGAGTGGTGATATAATCTTTGTTACTAAGCTTTTTTACATGCAAACGCTCTGATACCGTCTCTTTTTTGCAACTGACATGGTGTATTCTATAGCAGTAGATTCTTTGCCTGCTTCCCTCATCCCATTTAAGTTTTCGATCACATATGGTCTTTTTAACTTGAGCAACAGATAAATGAATAGTTTTATGCTGCATCGAATTTTGTGCTGGTAGTTCCTTTTTTCGTCTGGCAAATGGTGGTTGGTGTATATATGTTGTTGCTATGTATATGCTCTTGCCTTTCTCCATTCAGACAATAGATTCTAGCTTTTATTCATGGATAATATCAAATATTCTCATTGTGCATGGCGTATCACTGATATCCAATATGTTGGAATTGTATAGCCTGTTAGCCAGACCATTGATATCTGAGCTCCTCAGATAGTTGAACATTACAGAAAATGATGAGTATATCCTAATAGTAGCGTCTGCAAATGGGTTTGAAGGCATGGCATCTGCTTAGTTCTTGCCTGTTCATACCATTACTTGCCCACATTACACTCTCTTATTGTTTCGTTTTTAGATTCACAACAAAGCTCACAAGATTAACAGCAACCTTGACATCCATCCTACGCACTGGAACATGAGGTGAGAAAGTGCAGGTTCAACCCCTGCAGGTTCTAGCACGTAGATACGGGATGATGATGAGACACTCCTTTTTTCTAATATCTCAGTGAAGATAAATGCTCTTTTGATTTAATGCAAAACATCTTTTGTAACAAGTCGTTATGATCAATATTCTTCTATCGTGACAAAATGCAGGTTCACATGCAGGTTTTAGCATGCATACACGAGTTGGGGAAGAGAAACGTTCGCGGCGGCCGATAGGCCGCCACGATAAGTTTCTTGTAGTTATTATTAGGCTACGTTCCCATGCGCCTCCGACCGGATTCCAAGATTCAAGGCAAATAACCGGAGAGTTCAGAAACCCCCCTCCATTTTTGAAAAATCCAAGCCAGACTTGGAAGTTGACCTCAAAATATTAACATGGGAACTGGCTCGACTTCAGCTTTGACAAGAAATTTCGAAGTCCGGTCTGTTTCATGGGAACGTAGCCTTAGTAGCACCCCTTGCCCGATTTCCTGCCTTCTTAGCTATGCCACGTGTCGTGCCACATCAGCTATAATTATTTTGAGCCGTCCGATTCTGTAATTTTGGATCGTAGGGCCAGGGAAATTAGAAAAGCAAGTAATTGTCTGCCGGAGAAGGAAATTCTCTCTTCTGCCAAGAAATTGCTCGACAATTGGGTTTTGTTTTCCCTTCGCCGTTACCTTGAAGACGCTGTTAGCTACCCAGATCATCCAGAAGCAGCAACCTGAGTGCTTCACAATCGGCTGTAGCCATAGAGACCCAACTTCAGCTCGGTATTTCTTTAGCTCGGTAATTGTTTGGTTTTAATCAGTTTATTTTACATGCCTGCATGCATAATCTTAGCTTACTATTTTGCCTCCAAGGCCCTACATTGGCAAAATAATAAAGAAAGGGAAGGATTTGAAGCACTGTATGGCCTGGTCTAGGTATCTGGAGCCCTCCGGTGATGAAGAAGCAATGGGAACTGCTGCGTTGTCATCAAATCGTATTATCATTCCTTGAATTAAATTTAGTTGAGGTAAACAGGGATTCATGACATTTTATTGGAGCAAAAGATCCACATTTAGTTCTCCTCCTGATGTCAACATAGCAGAACCATGTGTTCTATGTGTCTCCAGGGAGTACGATTATATTGTTTGCCATCGCTTTTGCATAGCGTATGCAGAATTTAATGTGCATGTGATTTATTTGACCGAGGTTATTTGGTTCTCGGCATCGGTGCGCCAAGTTGATGCATCATGCCTTGATACTTGCCCAAATTTGGACACGATCTCTCTCTTCAGTATTGTCCCATGTGAGATCGTCATACCATCGTGTTTGTAGCTATTGTACTAAACATGCGGGGGGGTATGCATGTGAAATCATCATTTTAGAGTTTCTCAAGAGATAGCATAATTTCCACTTCATTACTCTAATTGGCAGGAGGCCCCAGAGATCTGCTTCTGCAGATTTGAGAGGATTTGAAATCTAGAAAAAGTTCTAGATGGAGAGATGTTTTTTGCTCTTGCCCCCCTGAAGTTGAGAATTTCTAACTTACCTTTCTTAAGGTTGTGCTATATGCATAAAATCTTTTACTTTGCCGCTAATCCATCTTTTTCGGTTATATTTATCTTCCCAAAACATTGCATAAACATGTAGGCAGAGATGTTTTTGGCTCTTACAATCTGAACATTTCTAACCTCCCTATCAACTTCAAAGGGTTGTACTATTTGCAAAATATCGTTTTGCGTTTGTGGCTTTGCCACTAATTGAACTTAAGGTTTTCCAATAAGATCGAACTGCAGGTTTCTCTTCCCAAAACTTCTCTTGCGACAAAGAAAGGTTCCATGAAGCACCAATGCATTTAAGAAAATAATAACTGTTGGTCGTTTGATTAACAACCAACTCAATATTTTAGTCTAAAATTAGGGTACGCCATTCTAAATGAAAGTGCTCCATCTTATTTCTTTTGTACATAAAATACTTGGAGATTTACCATGCTAAGCTTTGCTATAAACCAATACATGTGTTCATTATACCATAGTACATTTTAGAGCACCATAAGGAACGGTAAAAAAAAAATGTTCAGAACTTTATTCTGGCAGATGCCTAGGAACATTGAGCATCAGAGCTTCGAATTTTTTCTTGTCAGAGCTTCGAATTTTTTCTTGTCATTTTAGGGAAAGATCTTGATTTGAGCAACCGTGCATTCCTAATGGGGAAAATGCAATGAGGTGGATGCTTGTAACAAGAGAAAGTTGCGGATTTATTTAAAGATTTAGCTGACAACATGACTATCTGGCCAGAGTCAAGTCCATGCAAGTGATCTTGCTTACTGTCTATATGTGTGACTAAGATTGCTTACATTGGAAAAAAAAGGATCTGCAATGGAATGTATAGTTGTGCAAGACATGCAGATTATGCCAGCAGAGGGGTGCTGGATGTTAATATCCTTGCCTAAAATCATTTTGGGGTGGCAAGGAACCATCAGCTTGACATTGTTGGTTGCAATGATTAATCGAACTTCAAAGATCGGTTCCATTTTCACCAGTAGAGACAGTTAAACCTCAAAC
This sequence comes from Isoetes taiwanensis, assembly GCA_021234155.1. Classification (NCBI taxonomy): domain Eukaryota; kingdom Viridiplantae; phylum Streptophyta; class Lycopodiopsida; order Isoetales; family Isoetaceae; genus Isoetes; species Isoetes taiwanensis. Next base: position 7,380,804 of record JAJEKV010000048.1, on the reverse strand, counting down.
TTAGTATTGCTGTGATGCTTTAAAACATTGCTCTAAGATATGGTGACGATACATATGAAAGAACTATTTTAGGGTTGAAATTTGCAGGGTACATATAGCCTGTTTTATGGTAGCCTTGTTTTATGACATTCTTTTGCAGTAGAACTATCTTGTTCAGAAATACTTGGGAGTGGTGCCTAGTTGCTTGCCTTTTTCCTTCTTATGCAGATTGAATTCAGACTAGCATTTTTTTAAGAGCCTACTGTTCTAGAGGATGTGAATATTCAGCATGACCATGCAGTATATATTGTTTCTCAGACCTTACACAAACAAAGGAGGCATACATTTCTTGCATCCACCTCTTTGTCTTATTTTAAATATCTGTTAAAACATAAATGATTTAGCTTTGTTTATGATGGTGACTTATTGTATTTTAACATGCATAAATGATGGGGAAGATTAAGATGGAAGTGTAAAATGAACTCCTAATCACATAGCCTTTTTATAGGTATGATGTTTCGCAAAACCTTGGGTTTCATGGTAGCAGCTGATCACCTTCATTCATGCGGACTCGGTCTTTGTTTTTTTGCTACCTCTTTCCTATGGGTTGGACAGCATACAGTGTTTGAGCTTCTGGATTTTTTTTAAACTGGTTAGTTACCAAGATTTTGCTGCTTGTTTTAACAAAATCAATATATAGCTCAGCAAAGAGAACTCATCAAAGAGAGCTGAGTGTTTCTAAAGATGCACTTAAGGAGTATAAGCAGTGCTAAAATAAAGGCATGCATCCATTGCTTGCACCATATGGAAGACTATAATAGTGTACCATCTTTCTCTACATGATTAAGCACATAATGGGCTTGTTTTCTGTGTTCTTTAAGTTCTCAGGTGATGTTATTTCAACAGGTTGATTTTTGCCAGAGCTGTCAATCGGGGTGAGTGTAGCTCTATGATCACGGTTGCAAGCTTTTGCTGCATTTGTTAGTGCATTTGCATTGGGAATCACTTGTGGACCTGCTTTGGCAATGGCATTTGAAATTGGAAATGTCATTTTTGGCTTGACCTTTAATTGTTGAAGGCTTTCCTTATCTTTTGATTGTTGTGGCTGTCTTTCAAGGAGCTTGTATGCATGTATGATGAAATTGCAAGCCATACACTGGAAACTGCGGGTATCATGATTTGGTATTCGCATTTACTTAATTGGACGTTGTTCTCAATTGTCAATGTACTTTATATAGGTTATTGGCTCCTTAAATTATGAAGTTCATATATGTATTTCATTTTTGGATCGAAGCCCGTTAACATAATCAAACTGGATGCCTGCAAAGATGGCTTAGACAATTGTGACTAAGTGATATTTGCAACTATTCTGATCTTAGACAGATGATAATTGTAAGTGATGAAGTGGCAACGACCATCATATATAGATTAATATGAATGTCATCTACGACTGCATGGTTTTATGGAGCAAAGACTTTGGCGAAAGCAATAGACTAGCATCTCCCTCGGCCATGGTCTTTCCTGTATTTGCCATGACCCCACTTGCTACAACATGTGAGGAACTTTTGTTGGAAAAAATGAATATGGGCCTATTCTAAAGTTGTCGATAAAAACATTGGAACAAATCACCTCTTTAAAATAACATTCCTGTATAAACTTGCCAGGTATAGAACTTATGTATGTTGTGAAAATAAGTATTTTAACAATTTTTGTCAATGTTCATTTATACAAGAGACCCGAAAGAAAAGAAAATAAATCAACGATCCTCACATCCACAACAACTTTGGAGAAAACAATACAGAGTTACTGAATAGCCCCTTGTAATATACATTCTTATCTTTATAGACCCTATAGTTGAACGTAATATATCAATCAAAATAAAAACTTGCAAACTTCAACCTATTATATCCTTATGTAACCCATCTAGTCACCACAAAACCCAATAAATAGCATGATCACTTGTTTATGTACAAGTTTTGAAATGTTGAAGGGAACTAAACTGAATATAGTTTTTTACTGTAAGAAATTGCGAGATCGTAACGTTAGGCTGGAACACCTGAGCCAGATTACATTTCATAATGCCCCTCCCCCCGCCCCCCCCCACACAAAGAAATGAAAAAAAAGAAAAAAAAGAAAAAGAAAAACCAAGATGACCTTCCTTCCTGTTGACGCAAAGAACATTGTTTCTGCGTCTCAGGCAGATTGAACCTTTTCGTTATCAACCAAATAGATCGTGCCATGTGTGAAATGTCCTCTCCTCTAACATGGTGATTGAAAATGTTCCTGCACTGGCCATCATGAGGAGAGCCAAGCCCTTGTCAGGCATAATGGCCTATGCAAGAAGATTACCATTGCCAAAATGGTACATGTTAAATGCACCATTGATACAATGGTCAATAACTTTTTCCACCCGTTCAATGATTTCTACGCTTCTACAGGTTTAAAGGATGCCTCAAGTATAACTCTCTATGAAGGATACATACAATTGCACAAGTTATGCTGTTATCACATTCTTTAGAAGGATAAGGAGTGAGACAGTACATAACATAGTCCATGCCCGTTAACACTTTCAAAGAGCATGAAATATAAAACCCATCATGGTCTGTGTCCGACCAACTCCACCTTGCCTCTTAGTCTCTTTTCTGGCTAACTTCCTTCTACAAGTCGAAAAATCTTAACAATGCTATATGATCAACCCCACCTGTATGAAAATTCATCCTTCTAGCATCAGCATGAACCTGCTTGTCTTCATGACGATAAGATATAGCATTGCCAACTGATAGCATTGCACATATGGTTATAATATCTTCAGATCATAATGATGCAACTGCCTTTTTTTACTGCATAGGGTCCAGTGTTTGTCGCGACGTCCCCGCACAAGTACGGTACTAGACGCATACCTGGCCGCGTACATGGGGCGATTTACAAGACGTTGGGAGCTCAAAGTACGTTAAGTACGTTTTTTCAATTTTGTTTAGTACGTGTATAGTACGTTAAGTACGTACAATACGTCTAGTACGTTTAGTACTCCTGCCAAATGTTAAATTTTCATAGTTATGCTACATGACCTTGGACTTTGCTACCAATGACAGATTTGTAGATCTCTTTGCATTCCTATTAAGTATATATGAAATTGCACTTATTCATACTAAACGGAAACTATATTCATAGAAACTTGTATTGCACACAGCACTTTTCCCACAATAGAGTTTCGTCCGGAGGCATTTTTGTCAATCAAAGTCACTGCAAAATGTGCATATCAGTTTAGAAAGAAGCTACGGTGTAAATCGATCTATTTTTTTTGTACTTACCCAACACTGGCTTTCAAATAAATGCTGGATGGCTTTCAAGTAGACACTGGTAGTGGAAGTTCAAGTTTATGACAAGCGGCAGAAAGGCAGAAAGTCGATAGAGCTCTGAAGAACTTGGAGATTTCTCTCATGGGACCGTTGCTAAATTGTGGTCGTGACCTAGAATGCTAGGTTTGGTTACTTTTCCCTCTCTTTTAATTTTTTTATCTTTTTTAACAATTTGGAAGGGCAAAGCCATTTGAATTGTTGTTTGGACTCTTGTTGAATCATGAATCATGAAAAACTCTCTATTGGATCTAAAACCATATGATTTTCTACATTAACATCATTCGAATGTTAAACTATCACAAAAAATACATGAAAGCAACATCACGACTTGTGAGCTTGATATTTGAAAGAAATTAAATGAATTATTTCTTATAACTTGGTATTAACTTGGCAAATAGTATATTAACTTGGTAAAAATGATGTATTTCTCCCTAGCAATTGGCCTAAAGGGGTGCAAGGAGAAGTAAGGGGCATATTGTACTAGTTGCTAAGTACCTTATTAGGACGTTAAGTACGTCCTGTACAAGTACTTGTGATAAGTACGGTACTTAAAAATTTTCATCGAACTTTTGCAGTTTTTTTTCATGTACAGTACGTCTGGTACGTTTCATGAGGTACTAGACGTCCATAAAGGATACGTACGCGTACGTAAACAACACTGATAGGGTCTAAAGGAAACTCTGCCATTCTTCTAACTAATTTAGTCAATTTCCCACGGTCATTCAGAGCTCCTAATGCATAGAGCTACTGCAAAGCACATATAAGTATAGTGTCTTAGCAGCTGGAGAATCCATGAAGTCAAATTAATAAAATCATGGATACTCAAAATGTAGCATCAAAACCACATTGCTAGTGGTGCCAGGCTTTGTTCTTTTGAATTTTAGGCACCATCTTATCATCCTACTATCCAACTCATGTTGGATAGACCACGCAGTATATAGCCTGAAGCATTTGCCAAGAGATATTCTTCCTGCCCTTCCAGACTAGTGAGATCTTCATCCTGCTTGCCTCGAATCTTGCCTTGCTTTGCTTTTCTTCTTTCACTTTTCAACATTCCACACATTACAAAAACCCATAAACTTCCTAATATTCACTTGGTCTGTGCAAGGTTTACAATTGTCTATGCCCTTGTCAGAAATTGGTTTTAGATAAGTCTTCACATTGTTATAACCACCTATATGCAAGTAACAATTTGTACGTAGTGTTTTGCTATCTTTCTCTATATCACAAGTTCATAATATTATGATCATTGCCAACAAGTGCATCTAAAAAAAGTTAGCATGAGCATTAAGAAGTAAACCAACTTGACAGTCCATGGTCCTTCAAGCAACAGATACAAACGCAATAATGATCAATTTACGTCTACCACTCAACCCTACATATGACGACATTTTATTTCAAAATTTCCCATTTTGCCTCAAATACCAAAACTTTTTTGAACTTGAAGGATTGCCACGCAAATTGTTATAGCCATTCAAAACAGTGTTATACTCCCGAATAAATTGCTTTCCTAATATGTTCGCCTCGTGTCGATTGGCGGCATGCCCCAATATCTCAAACTGGAACTTGTTCAAAATGCATCCATACTTCTCAACATCTTTAGCCATTTTCTTATTACATTTCCAAGGATTCGACGATTGCCCTATATATTTCATCACTCTCCCCACACATGTAATGCAATAGATATAAATAGGTTTCAATATCATGCACTCATTGTCTGCAAAAGCGAAATTGAGCATGTATAAATAATAAGGAATCTCGTGCTACACAAAACGAAAAATTACATCCTATCAATATTTATGAAATGCGTTCACATAATCATAAACAACATATCCCTTTAAGAACAACGTGAATGTAAAAAGCAACCAAAGTGCCAAAAGAACTATCATAAATGGAAAGAAGATCGACACAATTTATTAATGGATACCGGCTGCCTATGCAATTCTGCTAGTTTTGTTTTTTTTGTTGATGTATCAATTGAAATACAAGCATATATAAATACTATGTGATCACTACATCCACATAATGGTATACAAGCACCTATAAATACTATTTGATCTATTTATTCGTTTTTTCCAAATCCCGTTCGCAGAGATAGAGACCTGCAGCAGACGAATTTCCCTCACAGTTCCTTGCCACTGACCTATGCACTGTAGTTGGCAGGCTTTCAGCCTTTCCCCTTGTTCAGCCTTTCCCCCGGTTGAAGAATTAGCAAGCAGAAAGCTATGGCAGGACGACGGTTCTTTTCAATTGCTTTATCTTTCTTCTTTTTTATTGCTTCAACCATACGTTCGTTCCACACCATTGACAGTGGCATGTGTTTTTTCGCTCAAAATTCTAATGGCCATTGGTCTGGCACAATACTGGGCATATAGCCAGATCGACGGTGGGGAGTAAAACCTGAATGTGATGCCGTAATACTTGGAAAAAACGAATATCAGGTTTTACTCCCCACCGTTGATCTGGCGAATATTCCCAGTATTGTACCAGACCTGAACATGATGCCATAATACTTGGAAAAAACGAATAAATAGAGAATGTAATTCGTTTTTTCCAATAATACTTAGAAAAAACGAATTAATAAAGTCTATTTTAAGTATTATGGCAAATTATACCATTTTCCATACAATACGATACCGAAATCATAGTCCCCACCATTGCCAAAATACCCTCCCCAAATACAAAAAAATGATAATGCCATAATACTTAAAATAGACTTTATTAATTCGTTTCTAGTGATAATCATTGATAGTCGTTTTGGATAAAACGAATAATGATAATGCCATAATACTCCCGAAGCACTAATCACGAATTACTGAACGTGATGCCATAATACTTGAATAAAACGATTATCGATAATCATTGGAAAAAACGAATTACATTCTCTATTTATTCGTTTTTTCCAATGATCCTATTGTTTAAATTCGGTTTTTCCGAGGTCCCGAAAAGTTTTTGGAATTTTTTTTAAGGTTAATTTTCTAAGGTTTCAAGGCTTTTAGTCCCCGGGAAAAAAATTCAGCATTCCAAAAATCGGGGTTGTGGATTTTCGTGGGAAGTTCAGATTTCTGGGTTAATCGTCCCTTGGCGGATTCCTCGGCATGTAGGCCACAGATATCCTTCCAAATATTGCATTTAATTTTTAGCAGAGATGATGGCGATGATGTTAGCAGTTTGGAGTAGAGAGTTTTATTTTCTGTGATGTTTGGAAGTGTGACGTTCCAGGTAGTTATACGGTCTACGTCATGTATTTGCAATGGGAATTTAATTGCAACCTAGGGAGTTACCTTAAAAAGGATTAAATTAGCTATGCTAATTTAACACATTAATAATAATAACCTATAACCTAGGAAATTAGACTAATTACCATTTGGGGAGGCGCCACCTGGCCCAATCGATTGGGCAGCATGGGGATTGCCAAGTTTGGATGCCAACTTGACCCCTATCCCTAGGATTGACTCCTGAAGATCGACCAAGGAAGGCCAGAGTCGGGCCATCATACACTTCTGCGTAAGATCACCACCATACCCCCCGTGAAGTAACAGCCTGAATTCTCAACTCCCGTAAGATGGAGCCCCATGGAAACCAGTCCAGTTTGTAATTCAGGTAGGTGGCTATGTGAATTCTAGATAACACTTGGTTGTGTCCGCTCTCTCTATTCTCTTTGTGAATCAATCATAGAAACTAACCCTTGATTGTACAAACAAGTTCTCTTTATATTCAATTACGGTTCTTACTTACTCAAAGGATGGATTGTTAGTTCTTTTGTTTAATCCGACTTTGAAATGGGGGATTACGGGGGTAGAGGCCTCCGAAACAGGTGTATTGTAATATGCTCCTAGATAGCCTGCATGCCCCATTATATGCGGCTCTGTGCACAAGAACCCACCGGGTCCTAGATGCTATGGTCCTGGCTTAGCACCGCACAAGGAACACAAGGTGACATGAGGGTGGGGTCTTGCATGAGCATACAAGGCCCCCGAGACTCCTACAAAGGGCTAGGGCCCCGATAGCCGGCCACGCTGAGGGCCGGTATGGGTCCGACACTCCCTGGGTGTAGAGGTGTGATCCGTATGGAGCACCATGCACTTTGAGTAGATTTAGGTGAGTAAGTCGGCACGGATGCGGGGTCGCCGATGCGCACGATTCTCTAGCTCACCCATGGAACCACCGCGGATTCTCGAAGGGGACGCCCCCTCGACCTGCCTCATCGGACCAAAGGCCATGAACCCGAGTAGGCTCAGAGGGTGATGCCCCCGAAGTTTGCGTTTTCCGAAGGCTATAGCAAAGCCATAGCATGAATCGACCCATTGCAAAGTGTGCAATGTGAGGGGCGGATGGAGTGGACAACCCTAGCCAATGTTCTATGCCGCCAACGCCATGCCAAGACCTCTACCGCTGATCCCTTGAGGCCCACCGGGCCGATCCTCACGGAGTCCGAGCCGGGTAGAACCCGGGTTCCGGGTGTTTTCGTAGGGATTAGATGCATATTCTACCGCTGGTATATTAGATGGATGCGCCACCCTTCGTGGTGGTTATTTATGTATATTCATGCCGTGGTGCTAACCCTTGTATTCATGCTTCCCGCGACGTAGGAGTCCCATCGAAGTGGGCAATAATGACCCCTTCTTTGGTCCTTCTTTCGGGCCTCATTTCATAGATGGCCTGAAATAGACCGGAGGGCCCCCGCCATGGTGAGATGATTGCCATGGAGGGGAAAGTCCCGCATGTATCACGCCCCAGGGTCGATATATTCGAGCGCCACAGTGGTATCAGAGCCGCGTGATTTCGTTGCTCGAAATCATAGCACCGCCAAACACTAACTCAGAAACGGTGGTTAGGAGGAGGCTAAGTCAATGTGTCGTTAGTTCTCTTTGTTGTTTGGCTTGGTGTTAGGTTAAGTTAAGAAATTGTAACTTTGAAGTGGAGGGGCCAAGATTGAGGCCCTAACAGGTGTCGATGGGGTAGCTCAAATGACTAAGGAGATGGTTTCCTTGGATCGGGCGCATTTGAATTACTCCTAGAACAGCTTAACTCCTGAAAAAAATGGTCAAGGGCAGGCCCAAAACGAATTCGGGGCGCCATTGCCTTTTTGTCGCCATAGCCAAGTTCGGAAACCGAATGTCGCCGGCTACCGACCCTCGCCGACGAGTCAACGCTGGCCCGCCAGTCAACTCGGCGCCGCTTTGCATTTCGACGACACCCACCGAGGCGTAAGTCCGTGATAATGCCATCGGCGCCTCGACCGTATGTGGCGCCAGATTTCCGCCAGATAATTTTTGTTTTAAATAAAAAATTTTGAAGTTAATAAGGAAAAAAAATTTGAAATTTTAAAAGTTAATTGGCCGCTTAGCAAACCATTTCCGCCATTTGCTTTTGCTTCCGTGCCTCCAACCGCTCGAGCCGCCCTCGCCGCCATCGCCACCGTGACCGACTCGATCCCGCGCCTTTGTGCTTTGTGCATCTTAGCCCCTTTGTTATCCCCTTTCGCCGCCTGGCGCCGACTACCCGCTATGGCTATTACCAAGAGCGCCGGATCCGGCCCACCATGAGAGTATCGTGGAGATCTACGCCATGATTGCTAAGCACATGGCTATATCGACCCACCCTCATCGACATCTTGTTGGATGAGTGGTCAATAGGTTTGAGAACAACGATAGGGATTCCATATCCCGCCTATCACTTCTCGGGAGCCATTCCTCATCCGGGCTGAACCCACGCCAGCCCCATATACCCTTGTTGAGCAACCCGATATGGTAATGATGCTCATCAAATTTTATCCTCCCAACAGAAGGCCATACCTGAGGAGGAAGATGTCGACGCGAGAGGTCAACCAGATTAGGGTTTTGCCGGGAGGACCCACCAACGGATTGAGCGGGCCGACACACAGCAGCCCCGGGGTAGGGAGTACCGGTATCTGGGACGCTTTGCCGCCATTGATGGCAGAGCTATTGAGGTTCCCCATACCACCGGGCATGAGGGTTCCAACAGCCTTTGTATGGGGAGAAATCCCGACATTAGCATAGACTATCCGACAACTATTCAGATAGATATGGGTCTCAAGGGCCACAACGGCATTCACACGCTGAACTTAATCGCCGTGTCGCAAGCCCAAATTTTTGCTCGATCCAAGAAGACCTAAGGAGAGCTCTGGAAGAGCGCAAGAAGTTGGAGCAAGATGAGCTGGACCGACAAGATCGGGCGGGACCAACCGTGGGGAGGTGCATCCGGGAGTGGCTCGAACCCAAAACCGACGATCCGACCGCTAAGCCCGAGGAAGGGAGTCGCCCCATAAGGCCGGGCACCAATACAAGGATAAGTTAAGGACCGTCGGGCTTTTGGGAAGAAGACCAGCCCGACCGGAGGCAGTAGCCGAAGTGGACAACTCCCTACGGCTGCCGGGCTAAGGCCAACATCGCCGGGGCTCGGGCTGAAGCCTCATCTGGTTCACCCGTATCGCGGGCATTGCGGGAGATCCGCGAAATTTTCAGAAGTCCACGGACCTTCCGATCGAGGAAGCTACCTTTTCGAGGTCGGGTACGGAGATCGCATAAAGAATTTAAGACCGATCTCCGCTTCCGCATCTTTGCATTTTGGCGCCCAAGAGGCCGAAGCCTACTTGGTAGCACTTTTGGTGATGCCAACCTTTGCGCTTATCCACGCAAAGAGGGTCACCATAATGCCTAAGGATTTAGCCCTCACTGTAGGGATACGGGGAGCAACCTTAGCCTACTTTATGGGATCCGAGATTTGTACTTTTTTTTTTTTTTTTTTGTGATAATTAATAAAGAGGCTTTTATTTTGAATTAAAAGTTTAATGTTTTTTTTATGTTAAATTTAAAATAAAATGCCGACGTCACTTTTAATAAAAGGGTTTAAAAGGGGACTGTAAGGTTATTTTAAACGCTTCTTTTCCCTCTCCTCCCTTCTAGCGCCATTATCGCCGCCGTTAATCTTGTCGCCTCGGTACCTTGATGGAGAGAAATGGGATCCACAGTTCCCTTCGACCGGCTGTAGCCTTTGCTATGCCAACGCATAGATCTCCTTGCCAATAAATGCTGCATCCCTGACTACGCACGATTCCTTGATTTTTACATGGAGGAAATGCTTCCTCCTGTATTCCTCTGGGGATCCTCCCCACTTGTATTTGGAGCTGAGATAGTTCGCAGATGCTAGGCGGGGACACACATGCTTATGACGCCTTGAAGGGGAAACTCCGATGGGGTAAACACCTACCGCTGGTCCAAAGATCGGGCAGCAAGATCCGGAAGCTACTTTCGCCTAGCCATCCTCATGGACCAATACGCTGAGGATGAAATCTTGCCTACAGAGAAGGGTAGCTACCGTAATCCTCCGAGGAGGGGATGACGAGCATATAGGAATGGGCGACTTTGCCCGCTGGAAAGAGCTAGCAGAGGAGCTACCACCGCCGCGGACCAATCTATAGGCTTGTCGTGGTTAGACGGCCTTCCGCTTATTTATCACCGTGGGGCGTGAATACCTTCTCTTGGATGATATTATCCGGACGTATCACGCGGGTGGCCGGATTTCGACGCAAGCGCAAAGACCATGTACTTTACGAGCCATGAGTATTGTATGGATGATTTCATCGACTTCACTTCTACCGAAGCCCGAGGTGCACCACCGCTTCGGGCCCGGCCAGAGACCCTAGAGCGGCGGAGACTCTATTACGCTTCGCGACTTGCGGATGCGTGAACCAGCCTTCAAGAACCGCACTGCATGCCTTCACGGGGCTATGGGACCTCACGCCCCAAACATTAATATGGTTGAGGTTCCTCCACTCGAGATGATGAGGGTGAAGATTTATACCATAACCCTCACAAGACAAGAAGGAGGAGCAACAGAGCTCAAGGAGGAAGAAGTCCCCATGGACTTGGATAAAGAAGTGGCAAAGATCCGAGACTTCGCAAGGGAAAGTGCCGGGTAACCACCTTACCCGCTTTCTTCTTTGTCGGCCTTCAAATACGGACAAGTCCTCTTCATAGCCCGAGATCTAGGGCTGAGGTCAAGCTTCATGGTGGCCCCCGTGCACTCTCTACACCGGGCCGCCACAAGAAGCTTCCCCTATCGTGACGCTTACGCATGTACTAGCACGACGGGATCTTGCCCCGACGGCCTTGGGTCGACATTGCGCCTTTGATGGGCATGAAGCTCCCTCACGGCAGCCCCATTGGCCGCTGCCTATCCACCGTAGGTTGCATCGCTAGGCGGCTGCCACAAGAGACCCCGGGTTACTCTGCTGCGACACCAACCGCCTCCACCACCTCCTAGGGCTAAGGATCAAGAGGCAGGGCCTAGTTCCTAGACTAATTTTGCTATGAAAAATGTATATATATATATATATGTTTTGCTAATTTTTGTTATATATATACATATGTGTGTTCGGGGATTTTCGATTGGTAAATTGAATGGACCATATTGACAAATGGTGTACCTTATTTACTTATTAAATACGAAGTTCTCTTGAGGAGTATTAATGAATTGTGTGTTTTTTTTATGACATCCTCTTCAAGAGCATTAAAACTTTAGAATATAATGAAATTACAAAATGTTCTCTATTCATTCCAACTATGTTGCAGAGGAAACCATTTGGGAGTATGAGGAGAGAGTCACCGATATGGTTAGGAGGGACGATCCCGGCCGCCGCACTGTGACTATGGCCGAGATATGGTGAATATCCGTGAGTGGGAGGAAGGCTATGAAACCGAACCACCGCCACCGTGGGGAACTCTATGACCCCGACAAAGGGCTAGAGATAGTTAACATCCTCGTGGATCGAAGCCGAGGATCTGAAGATGACCCCCCGCGGTCGCACTGACCATCGGAATATGACCGTGCACGGCCTTCGAGGACGCCAACGACCACCTTTGGCAACTCTTTTTATGCGGCGCGAAGGCTCTTTAACCTTCCTCGATTATCAGCCCAACATGGGAGTACCAAGCAATCATTGTCCAAGCCCGGGCACGCTTATAAACTCGTCCGAAGCCAGACGGAGAGTACCGCACACGCGATCCTCAGACTTCTTCGCCAACCCCTAGGCTTGGTCTCTTCCGTTATGTTTTCGTTGTTGTGATTACTGCGGTGCAAGTAGAACTTTAAAAGTTCCCATTGTATCATACCTACTTTTTGTCTCAATCCATGTATCAATCAACCCGTTGTTGTACTCAACTTGAATGAAATACAAATATTGTTTTCTCGCTTGTATATACTTTTGTTTCGATTAACTTAAAAGGGATTGTACATTAATGTAAATCGCTTATATATTCATGAATGATTCCTATAGGCGGTGTGCGTAACGCTTGGCAACACCCTCCAACGCCAAAGTAGGCTCACCCCCGAACAGAATTGATGTTAATGAAAAGGCAACTCGGCGAAGTTACGTGCTTATGTGTTGCATACCAATCCACCGCCACATACTCAGAGGACGGACCGAATTACCTCCGCGACCATTGAGTCCACCGCACAACAGCCCATCTCCTCCCAGAGCTAGCCCCCAGACTGCATGCAGGAGGACTCATGCTAAGCCGCCATCGGGTTCCTCTAAGGATAGCGCCGCTTCCTCACATTCAACCACTTCGGGTTCTTCGGGTCCTCGCTATCGACATGCTGACCATTCAAGGCGTAAGGATAAGGAATACGAAAAACCGTTGATACGTACCATCACTAGTATATGGAAGAACCGAAGTTGGCTCGGGCTTTGATGGGAAATCCCAGAGGAGGCTTGAATGCGAATCTTGGTTGGACTAAATGAAGGAATTCGGGAAGTCCTATGGAATGACAGAGAAAGATACAGTGGAAGGTCGCCACCACCTAACCTTACCGAGCTGCCCGTATTTGGTGGAAGGGTTACGCCCGAAGCTAAACACCGGATAGGAGCAGATGCAAGTTCGTGAAGTTTGCTAAGGCTTTTAAATCGCATTACGCGCCTCGCGGCGCACAAATGCCAACAGATTGAGACCTTCTACAGTTGGAACGTAAGGGCATGTCCGCAGGCCTACACCGATTAATTGGCGCGCTTGAGGTTGTAATGTGCTGTGAATGAATGAGAAAAGAGCAAGAGAGGGCTACATTGAAGGGTTGGCCCCATCCATTAAACGAATGGTCAAGGCCATCGACCCAAAGTCAGTAGCAGAGGCGGAAGCTAAGGCATTAAGCCTTGAGGAAGACACGCCAAGGAGCCAGTATCCGCGACCTGCTCCTTACTCGCAGCCCACGGCCGCCCACACCTTTACAAAACCCCGCTCGCTAAGTCCGGGGCCCCTCAAAGACAATTTTATGGCCGCCAGAGAAGAAAGTCGCCTTTAGCACGCCGGATAAGCGTAACAATGCTGGTAAGGAAGTTCGGGCCTCTTACAGCCCATCCCTAAAGAGGCGTGAGAACAGCCCGCCGAGATAAGGCATGCTACCGGCAGATGAGGCCCGGACACTTCATGCGTAATTGTCCGCACGCCACGCAGACGCTCAACCGCCATGGCCGACCTGGATTGGGAAGATTTGAGTCCAATCTTGTCATGGAGGACGAGGCTCCCCGAGTACATTCATGGTGCGCCTCATATTCTTGCCGCTATAGAAACAGTAACGCTGAAAGTCAGCCTTCGTTATTTCTACAATAGGCCAAGTAGACAAGAAGCCCTTCATAATTTTGATGGACACGGGTAGTACGATAATTTTGCTTCTCCTAGAATGGCCCGTGTATCGCAACCGGAAACGTTGAGATCCCGACCTAAGCCACCACATTAGCTAGCCAGAAGATCGCATACACTCATGGCCGCCATTAACCTTAAAATGCGGTTGCCAAAAGTGCACCAGCTTGCCTTGGGTGCCGAAGTTAATGGACATTGGCAAATATGATCTTATTGTGGGAATGGAGTTTTTAGCGCCTCGCCAGGCCCACATAGACGTGGAGAAACGGGGAGGTCACCTTCAACGCCGCTAATGGAGCACGGTGACGATAAAAGGTGATTCATTACACTCCGCTATGCAACCAATGTCAATAAAGCAGCTAGGAAAAGCTATACGCAGAATGAACTCCTTTTGCCTCATTAAACTTGCTTCCATTGAGTCGGACTCCAAACAGCAGAAGAAGTAATCAACGCCTTACCCTCAGACATTGCTACCCTTCTTCGAGAATTTAGCGATCTTTTTCCAGATGAGATCCACAAGCTTCCTCCTTTCAGAGGGGTGGAATGTGAGATAACTCTTGAACCGGGTACTAAGCCTACCAAAGAAAGCCCCCAGATCAATGAGTCCTCCGGAGTTAGCAGAGCTTAAGAAACAGCCTACAAGAGTTATTGAACCGGGGTTTATTCGCCCAAGAGTTTCACCATTTGGCGCCCTATTCTTTTGTCAAGAAGAAAGATGGCTCCTTAAGGATGTGTATTGATTATAGGCAACTCAATAAGCATACCATCAAGAATCGCTATGCTTTGCCTAGGGCAGATGATCTTATGGACCAGTTACAAGGGGCAAAATATTTCTCAAAGGTTGATTTGCGCCCGGTACCATCGATAAGGATAAAGGAAGAGGACATCCATAAGTCCGCTGCACCAGTGATATGGGCATTATGAATTCACCGCCATGCCTTTTGATTGACCAACGCGCAACGTTTATGCGGTTGATGAATGACATCTTCCGCCAATACTTGGATGACTTTGTTGTCATTTTCTTTGATGACATTCTCATCTATAGTAAAACCTTGCAAAGCAGCATGAACAACATCTTCGATTAGCTTTGCAAAAGCTAAGGCGCCATCAACTCTTTGCCAAGTTCTCTAAATGCGTGTTCGCCACTCGAGGGTAGACTATTTGGGGCATATTATCTCAAAGCCAGAAGGAATTGCTACGCACTCCCAGCCAAGATAGAAGCAAAGAAAGGATTGGCCCATTCCAGCCTAATGTTTCAGAGGTCCGAGTTTCTTGGGACTCGCAGGATATTATCGGAAATTTGTTAAGGATTTTGCAACAATTGCCGCGACCTCTTACTAATCTCACAAGGCATGAGAAAGTAAAGGATTGATGGAACATTGGAAAACAAAGTCCAAGTCGGGCCGAAGCTCAAGGATGCCTTAACATCTGCACCGGTCCTTACCTTGCCTGATCCTGAAAAGGATAAATCGGTAGCCACCGATGCTAGTAAGATAGCTACTGGTGGAGTTCTAATGCAGGAGGGGAGAGTTGTTGCTTACGATTCAAAGAAGATGAATGATGCAGAGCAGCGATATCCTACCCATGACCAGGAGTTGCTGGCAGTTGTTCGTGCTCTCCGTATTTGGAGACACTACCTTCTTGGTAGAAGATTTCAGCTGGATACGGATCATCAGAGTCTCCGCTATTTATCCACCCAGCCAAATCTGAATCTACGTCAGCGCAGATGGATGGAATTCCTCGAGGAATATGACTTCGAGATTGTATATAAACCAGGGAAGCACAATGTGGTTGCGGATGCTTTGTCACGTCATCCCTTCATAACCCGCACCCATTGTAATGCCATTTCCACACTCACCAAATGAAGTTTGGGAAGCAAATAGAATGCACCTTGGCCACGATCCCGAATTCTCGAATATTTGGGAAAGTTTGGGTAAGGAAGCCCGTGACCGATAGAGAACGTGAAGCATTCCGCTCATATAAGAAGGAGGGCAATTTATTATATTACAAAGATAAGTTGTGTGTTCCAATGACTTGTGGGGTGCGAAAGTTCGATTCTCCATGATACACACAACAGCCCCTATAGCAGGACATGCGGGTTTTATGAAAACTTACTTTAAGATCCGCTCCAGCTATTTTTGGCCTTCCATGAAGAAGGATATTGCTAGGTACATCAAACGATGTCGTCGTTTGTCACCAAACCAAGGGCTGAGCAATTAAGAGTTCCCGGGAGTTGCAACCTTTGGATGTGCCCAACGCCAAGTGGGAAGTCATAACCATGGATTTCATTGTGGGGCTTCCACGCATCTCGCGGGTATGATGCCTTAATGGTCGTGGGTCGACAAATTATCAAAGATGGCTCACTTCCCGCCATGTCGCACCACGGACACCGCCGACACCGCCTTGCTCTTTGCAAAGGAAATTTTCAGGTTGCACGGGATGCCGAGGGTAATTGTATCGGATAGGGATCCTAAGTTTGTCGCTGCATTCTCGAAGGATTTCTTCGCCACCATCCGCACCAAGCTTGCCATGAGTACGACCTACCATCCTCGCATTGGATGGTCAAACGTAACGTGTCAATCAGATATCGAAGATATGCTAAGAAGCTATGTATGGAGTAAACAAATACAATGGGCGGATTATATTTACTTGGTAGAATTCGCCTATAACAAAGACAAAGCGTGAGTCTTCTAGAATGTCTCCCTTCATGATAAATTATGGCTATCAATGTCTTACCCGGACGCGTGGCATAATCCTCGTTTCTAAAGTGGAGGTCTCTCAACAACTCCTTTTTAGAAATGCAGGCCTTGGTGGAAGAAGTTCGGGGTTACTTATTGGTCACGACGCAGTCGAGGAAAGAGTCTAGCGGATAAGCACCAACCCCACGAATCTTCCAGGTGGGCTTAATCAGGTTTGGCTTAAGATCAAAGTAAAAACAAGCCAAGTTTAAAATTGGTAATCGAAGAAGTTGGCACCCGGATGGGCCGGGCCGTTCGGGATTCTTGAACGTGTGGGAGAACAGGCATATCGCTTGGACTTGCCACCCCGCTTGAAGATCCACAAGGTCTTTCACGTGAGTCTTCTGAAGCAACACACCCCTGATCCAGAGGAGGTTTTGGATACCCCTACCCTCCTAGAAATGACTGAAGAGCAGCTGGAAATAGTGCCCGAAGCTCTTCTTGATCGAGCTTACAAACAGACCAGAAGGACTCAAATGTTGCAATACTTGGTCAAGTGGAAGCACTTACCAGTTGAAGATGCTACCTGGGTGATGAAGATAGACCTTGAGAAGCACTATCCGGACTTCATGCGGGAATCTCAAGGCCGCACCATCAACGATGCTATCAACCCCGCTCCCGGCGGTAAGCTTGAAGGCTTGATTGACCGAGAATCATGTTCTAGAGGGGTAGACGCATCGTATATGATAATAATAACCGATGATGAGATCACCTTCGTGTTCTCTAGGACGTGGTGTATTGTGGATGTTGACATGACCGCGAATTGCTAGAAAGGCATCTAGTAAATAGACTGCGTTCATTCCGGCTATACGGGGAACTCCACCATTCCTTATGCCACAATGAATTGCAAGCCGTACACATGATAGATTCCCTTCTAGATATTTTTTCTTTTATTTGTAGGGGGTGGTCCCTTCAACCACAACTTAATCATATTATTAACCTACGGGTATATGGTTGTGTGCAGGCCAATGAACAAGTCGTCACCTGCCTTGTATAGAGGGTTGCTGATGACCCAACTTTTTCCCGTATTGGTTTTGTCTACATGTATGAATTTTGTTGTCAGAATGTTTTAAATCGGACTTCGGTCCTAAACTCTCTTGATGATAAGTTTTGATATTTTCAACTTCGATGTATTACTGCCTGAAATACTATAATTTCAAAATATTGATGTTATATTTTAATTTTATTTTATAATTCAGTGCTTCACTTATGTCCTCAATTAGCTAACCTCAATGCTGAGGACAGCATTAATTTTAAGGAGGGGAGAATGTCCGTAGACGTTAGCCATGTATTTTAATGGGGGGTCACGTCATGTATTTGCAATGGGAATTTAATTGCAACCTAGGGAGTTACCTTAAAAGGATTAAATTAGCTATGCTAATTTAACACATTAATAATAATAACCTATAACCTAGGAAATTAGACTAATTACCATTTGGGAGGGGCCACCGCCCAATCGATTGGGCAGCATGGGGATTGCCAAGTTTGGATGCCAACTTGACCCCTATCCCTGGGATTGACTCCTGAAGATCGACCAAGGAAGGCCAGGAGCTGGGCGCCATCATACACTTGCAGAAGATCACCATAACAGTCGTCCCTGTGAAGTAACAGCTGAATTCTCAACTCCCAGAAGATGGAGGCCCCATGGAACGAGTCCGGCCAAATTGGTGGGTAGGTGGCTATGTGAATTCTAGATAACACTTGGTTGTGTCCGTCTCTCTCTGTTCTCTTTGTGAATCAATCATAGAAACTAACCCTTGATTGTACAAACAAGTTCTCTTTATATTCAATTGGTTCTTACTCTGAAAGGATGGATTGTTAGTTCTTTGTTTAATCGACTTTGAAGCGGGGGATTACGGGGTAGAGGCCTCCAAGGTGTATTGTAGTATGCTCCTAGATAGCATGCATGCACGGTCCCATTATATGCGGCTGTGCACAAGAACCACCGGGTCCTAGATGCTATGGTCGGCTTAGCACCGGACAAGGAACACAATGGTGACATGAGGGGTGGGGTCTTGCATGAGCATACAAGGCTCCTGAGACTCCTACATGGGCTAGGCGATAGCGATCCACGTTGAGGGGGCGGGTATGGGTCCGACACTCCACGGGTGTAGAGGTGTGATCCGTATGGAGCACCATGCACTTTGAGTAGATTTAGGGTGAGTAAAGTCGCACGGATTGGGATCGCCGGGGGTGCGTGGCACGCATTCTCTAGCTCACCCATGGAACCACTGTGATTACGGAAGGGGCGCCCCCCCACCTGCCTCATCGGACCAGCGCCATGAACACCGAGTAGGCTCAGAGGGTGATGCCCCGAGTTTGCGTCTCCGGAAGGCTATAGCAAAGCCATAGCATGAATCGACCCATCTGCAAAGTGTGCAATGTGAGGGGCGGATGGAGTGGACAACCCTAGCCAATGTTCTATGCCGCCAACGCCATGCCAAGACTCGGTCTGCTGATCCCTTGAGGCCCAGCCGTCAGTCGATCCTCACGGGAGTCTGAGCCGGGGTAGAACCTGGGTTCTGGGTGTTTTCGTAGGATTAGATGCATATTCTCGCCCGTTGGTATATTAGATGGATCGCCACCCTTCGTGGTGGTTATTTATGTATATTCATCTTTGTGTGCTAACCCTTGTATTCATTCATGCTTAGCGACGTAGGAGTCCCATGGCGTGGGCGAATGACTTTTCGTGTCCTTCTTTCAGGCCTCATTTCATAGATGGCCCGGGAAATAGACGGAGGGCCCTGCTCATGGTGAGATGATTGCCATGGGAGGGGAAAGTCCCCGTATGTATACGTCCGAGGGTCGTATATATTCTGGGAGCGTCACAGGAAGGGGTTTCCGGCGTTCCCGTCAGTGCCGTGGATTTCTTCTTGCCAGATTCGTCATATGGAAGGATCGGTTCTTCCATCATACTGAAGGATCGGTATACATTTATCAATTTCGATGCTATCTAATTAAACCCTAGACTGCAGTATCCAATTTTCGTTTTCTGCCCAAGTTTTTGGCCCAGATTCATTCTTCTGTATTCGTAGGCAAGTATTCCGTCAGATATATGGCGTTCTTGATGATTGTATGCGTCCCTAACTTTATATCTAATTCTAGAATGGGACTCGCAAGAAACCAACAAAGCGCCCGATAGATAGGCTTCTCATTCATCTCAGCAGATTTTCTACAATGGTGGACAGTGGGTAGCCGCACACATGCGAACTACCCACGAAAAATAAAGGGAAAATCCAATTATATCATTTGGACCCCAAAACAAATACAATGCTAATAGATGAGTGGCTGATGTATAGAAAGCTTATCAGGGATTAAAAAACCAGCCCTTTTCGGGTTTTCGAGGAAAAACCCTAGTGATAAGCCTTCTAAGGGCTTAGACAAATGTAAGGCATAGAATCGCCCCAAAACCCCCGCATGGAGAAGTCGAAACGGATGCGCTCGCCAACCTGTACACTGCAGACATCACCAACACAACAAAGCGAAACATACCGGAGAATAGCATCACCCGGTGGGAAAAAAAACATCACCCAACGGGTGGAAAACATGATAAACGTAACTTGTACAATAAACAAAGAAGGGGGAGGGTGGGTTCAAAGAGAAGAAGGTGCTGGCGAGAGAAGAGGAAGCGCCGATGAGACGTGGATGCTAAACGCGACCTGAAATAGCTTAACTCCCAACCCAAAACGGGCATGCGCTACCCGATGCATGCATGACATGCATGCTCGTCCCATTCTAGAATGGCGATCCGATGTCTCCCGGATCGATCGCGATTCTAGAATGGGACTCGCAAGAAACCAACAAAGCGCGACTACCGTAGAGAACTTCCTTACAAACTAGGATCAAGGACGAGGTCACGGGACGAGGCCAAAGGCCGATAAAGGATAGCAAGAAAGATACGCCAAATTGGCTAAACCAGCAGAAGAAGCCCCCCCGCACGGAAACAATTCAAAGAGAAGAAGGTACCTGCCGAGAGAAGAGGAAGCCGATGAGACGCGGATGCGTTTGAAACCAAATAGCTTAACTCCCAACCCAAAACGGGCATGCGCCGCCCGCATGCATGCATGACATGCATGCTCGTCCCATTCTAGAATGGCGATCCGATGTCTCGGATCGATGCGATTTCCCTTGCCATCTCGGCATGCACATGCAAGGAAGGAGATTTCGCTCCACTATTTGTTCCTCGGTCACAATCAGAAAGGTGCAGTTGCTGTGTAAGTCCTCTTCCAATCATAATACTTGCCCTCATTGCATTATCTGTCTTTGGATGAAGAACGATTCAATTAGTTTGTGTATTTGCTTTGTCTTTAGTGCATGGAAAAGTAGGCTACTGGATGTTTTCATTGTTGCAGATATTATTATTTGCACATCTCTAACTTTATCTCTAACTTTATTTGTATGCGTCCCTAACTTTATCTCTAATTTCCCTTGCCATCTCGGCATGCACATGCAGGGAAGGAGATTTCGCTCCACTATTTGTTCCTCGGTTACAATCAGAAAGGTGGAGTTGCTGTGTAAGTCCTCTTCCAATCATAATACTTGCCCTTATTGCATTATCTGTCTTTGGATGAAGAAACGATTCAATGAGTTTGTGTATTTGCTTTGTCTTTAGTGCATGGAAAAGTAGGCTACTGGATGTTTTCATTGTTGCAGATATTATTATTTGTTACTCCAGTGTTTTGAATATCCATGTGGTTGAGGGAAACCTAAATTGACTCATAAGTATGTCATTGATTTGAGATCCCGTGTAAGAGCAGACAACATTGACTTCTCACAGTTTACTCAAAATCTTAATGGAGTATAGATGGCATTTATTTCTCTCAATATCTTTTTCTCGGATGTTGTTTGCATACCATGGCACTCTAGAATGATCCAAACTAGGGAGCACTAGAGATACACGTGCCAAATCATATGTTTTATTACAGCCACCTACAAGTTCATTTGGAGTTACATGTCCCAACATGACACGTATTGTTAAAGCCTATTATAAGGACAGTAAGAATTGGTTATGTTGAGATGTTTGTGCTTCTTTAGACGATGAATGAGACTGGGGAAGACAAATTGTGTAACATTATATGTGAGATTTCATGGAACTTTGACTACACATCCTACAAGATATCCATTTAGCTTTTATTCTCAGGATGATTGCTGGTTACTATGCAAATGAGGATGGATTCTCACTGTTTATAGCCTTCTGGTCCATGCAGCCATTACATCTATATGTAGAACTGTGCAATGATATGGAACTTCCTGCAAAATGGATCCAGATGAAGCATCATGTCTTCCAAAGGTCAGATTAATCTAATCTATATTGTTGCTTTTTGCATCATTGGGTGGTGGAATATCGCAATTGAACCAACAACAACCATCACTTGAGGAACCTTTTGCCAACCCAAGTGGAATGGCACCTATCTCTGCAAATGGAGCTGTTATGGGTTCTGATTCCATGGATCTCTCTATCAGTATGCAAGAAGCTATGCATCGTTCAAATCTTGACATGAGGTGTAGATCTATTGTTCATGTAATTTAGGCCCTGTGAATAATGCAGATGTTTAAGTTTATTGTGCAATTTTAAGAGAGTTGATTTTCCTGTAAAATAAGTAATGAGTCGATTCTGCAGAAATGGTGTTGTGACATTATTTTGCATTAAGCACAAGTTGTTTGGAGCTGAGTATGTCAATACTGAATCAACAGCAGATACATTGATGGACTGGGACAGTATGTAGAGTGGTAATGTAGATTGTCATAATTAGAAAAAAGGAAGACCAAGGTTTATGGCATGGATTTATTATGTCAACACATCTTCAGCGTGCAAAGTAAACTTTCACGTACTTTAGAGCGAATCGCAGTTACATAACTCTGAGTGATCGAGAAGAAGGTTATGGCTCACGAATACACTGCAGTTTCTTATTTTTTTCTCCGCATCAGCAGCTTCATGGTGAATTTGAAGTGCTAAAGTGATATTACCCTTAAAAATTCTGAACTTATATTTCACCAGCCATGGGATTGTGGGTTTCTTATGCAGCCTTTGCCAATCACAAACCAGGATTACCGCCGCTTATGCGACTTTTCGCCCCTCCGTGCAATCTGCGTGTTATTGTCATCAAACAGACCTTATCAGGCTGATAAGGAATGCTTGAGCTTTTTCAGAGGTTTTGAAATACTCAGAGTAGATGAGGAATGGTTTAGGACTGCCCAACCTCCTTTTTCCCTTCCAGATGCGCGTGCACAGAATGCTTAGTAAATGCTAAATGTCCAAAAGTGTACATGCTAAAAGCTACTTTTATGGTTTGTAGTTTAAAGTTGCTATTAGAACGTGCTGTGTGGTGCATGATGCTTAAGTGTCTACATCAAGATGTTAAAATGAACTGGACTTGCATTGTTTCTGGTTCGTCTTGCAAACAGGGATCATGTCTCATGTCAATCATGTTCGGGAGTAAGCAACTTTCTGTTGTGTGATACAGATCTGCTCAAATTCTAGAAGTAGTTGCGCGTCCAACCAAGCATTTTTGGATTAAGTCTAGCATTTGCTGAAATCCAAGTAGATTCATGGTTGCAAAGCCCAGCAACACCATTGTATTTGCACCATGCAACAAGGCAACCTAGCACAGTTGCAAAGTCTAGCAACAACATTTTATGACATTATATTTGCACTGTGCAACTAGATAGCCTAGCATGGTTGCAAAGTCCAGCAACAACATTTTATCACAGGCATTGAAAAAGAATTGTTGGTCTTTCATGTGGAACTGGGATATAACTGAAATGGCAGTCTACTGCATCCAACTGTTTTATGTGATGTAAATGTTTAATTGAGGAATCACAAAGCGAAGAATCACAGAGCCAATATAATAAGTATTTTAACATATTGCCTAGCATCTACCTCATGTTGTGGAACGAGGAATTATTGCTTCAATTATTTATGCAATGTGAATGTGCAGTTGAAAATTTGCAAAACCAAGTGTGCCCAGCATCTACTTGATAATTTAACAGTTTATCTGATGTAAATGTGTAGGTGACTGTACTAGAGCCAAGTGTGTAGTGGGTGAAAGCATGCTACGGTGTACCACTTTTGGAACCCTCAAAAATACCTACACTGGGTACTTTTAAAACTGGTACTTTCTGTTTTTTCTTCCCATTAAAATCAATCCAAAATTTTTGAATTGAAGGTTAATGACATATCAATCTATAATAGTAGATGATAACAATACTATTAGAGACTAAAATGAATGAATCGACTCTCAAACTTATTGTTTATTGAGACATTTATGCAAGTTCCTAGTACCCAGTGCTGGGTACTTTTTTGGGTAGTTTTGCACTCCCTAAAAAGAACTTTAGATGGTACACCCTAGCATGCTTTCACCCTAGTGCAATGTCTAAATCTTTTATATGACTACAATTTCATGGTTGTGCGACTTGGTAGGTTCAATACATTTTTTCTAATATATATGTTCTTTATAATTAATACACGCCAACTTCGTTTCAATAGTTATGCAACTCTGTTTCAACATATATGCTAGGTGTATAAGTGTGGTGCTAGATGTATATAGTAAATTGGTCTTTGCTCTTCCAATAAAGATTGTGATAGGCATAAATTCTTCATTGGACAAGCATATAATATTTGTGTTGCCTTACCACACAATAGTTTTTCGAGCTTGATTATAACTTAGCCGCGCAAAAATTGTGCCTACATGTGCCACATCCTGGTTCGACAACCTTTCTCGAATCACTCCCCCTCCTAGGATCGACCTTCAATGCTAAACTTGCTGATGTGACCATAGGCAAAGTGTCTTTTGAATGGTTGCAGATGCCATCAACGGCAAATGGGGATATAATACAAATAGTACACGGCTTGCACGTAGCTTTTCATGTCTATGTCGAATACTTGGTTCGATGATTTGTTAGTATACTCATAAGCATTAATACCCGCCTTCACAAAATACATTATTAGCACTAGACAAAAGAATGGAAAATGATAAACAAAACTATATGTTATTTATTCGAGGGGTGATTAATAGAATACCCATCCACAATTTTAATTGATCCATGAAATATGAATGGATTGGTATATATTTTTAGAACATTTGCAGGTCACAAACATTGATGCAACATATCAAATATATCAAACCATTTACTCCTGTTCCCCTATATTTTTAAACACAAATTACCTAAAGACCCATCTCGAGTTCATATGGACCTAAAGCCCGGCAATGCCGGGCACCATAACTAGTTATCACTAGATACAATTATATTATATTATTATCATTATTCGTATACTTTGCCACATTGTCAAATATCATTATTCGTTTTATTCAAGTATTATGGCATCACGTTCAGTTTTTACTCCCCACCGTCGATCTGGCGAATATTCCCAGTATTGTGCCAGACCAATGGCCATTAGAATTTTGAGCGAAAAAACACATGCCACTGTCAATGGTGTGGAACGACCGTATGGTTGAAGCAATAAAAAAGAAGAAAGATAAAAAAACCACTTGAAGCAATTCAAAAGAACCGTCGTCCTGCCATAGCTTTCTGCTTGCTAATTCTTCAACCGGGGGAAAGGCTGAACAGGGGGAAAGGCTGAAAGCCTGCCAACTACACTGCATAGGTCAGTGGCAAGGAACTCTGAGGGAAATTCGTTTGCTGCAGGCCTCTATCTATGCGAACAGGATTTCTGGATTTCGCTTCGACTGGTTCCCATGAATTTGCCGCATCTAATCCTGCCTTATGCCATAGCTTGCAAATCCCACGATGCTTGCATTCTATTGGCCCGTAGATGCCCCTGCAACATGCATGTAAAATTGTATGAATAGATAGGCTTTTTCTTTTTCCACGTAATGGTAAGTATTACAGAGCAGAGCAGCCACAAAATTAAGGAACTCGGGTCTGATGCTAATCGCACTCACTGCTCATGGGTACCTAAAGGACTCGGATTTGATGCTAAGGAACCGATTAGCAGAGCATGAAGCCTGCGCTGAACGGGACTCCTGCGCTGAACCAGGCTGCCGGAATGAATGCCGTTATGAGAAAACTGAGGTCCTCTTCCAACCGACATATCCGGCATGTTCACAGCCTCCGGAACCTGTCTCGTGGATCCCAAAAGCATACCCTTGTAAAGAGCACAAATTAGAAACATTTTCTTTCCAAATTTGGTTGGCCTTCCTTATCTGCAATTGAGCCTTCGGGAAAACATCCATGAAAAAAGGGAGTTGCCAAGCACCCAAAATAGCAATAACCATCCAAGCTCCTCTCACATGGCAAATTATACCATTTTCCATACAATACGATACCGAAATCATAATCCCCACCATTGCCAAAATACCCTCCCCAAATACAAAATAATGATAATGCCATAATACTTAAAATAGACTTTATTAATTCGTTTCTAGTGATAATCATTGATAATCGTTTTAATACTTGGATAAAACGAATAATGATAATGCCATAATACTCCCGAAGCAACAATCACGAATTACTTAACGTGATGCCATAATACTTGAATAAAACGATTATGCTCTTTACAAGGGTATGCTTTTGGGATCCACGAGACAGGTTCCGGAGGCTGTGAACATGCCGGATATGTCAGTTGGAAGAGGACCTCAGTTTTCTCATAATGGCATTCATTCCGGCAGCCTGGTTCAGCATAGCAGTCCCGTTCAGCGCAGGCTTCATGCCCTGCTAATCGGTTCCTTAGCATCAAATCCGAGTCCTTTAGTTACCCATGAGCAGTGAGTGCGATTAGCATCGGACCCGAGTTCCTTAATTTTGTGGCTGCTCTGCTCTGTAATACTTACCATTACGTGGAAAAAGAAAAAGCCTATCTATTCATACAATTTTACATGCATGTTGTAGGGGCATCTACGAGCCAATAGAATGCAAGCATCGTGGGATTTCCAAGCTATGGCAGACGGCAGGATTGGATGCGGCAAATTCATGGGGAACCGGTCGGTTTAAATGCGAAATCCCGTTCGGCAGAGATAGAGACCTCGCAGTGAGACGAATTTCCCTTACAGGTTCCTTTGCCACTAACCTATGCATCAGAAGTTGGCGTGCTTTTCAGCCTTTTTGCCCTGTTCAGCCTTTTTCCGGTTGAAGAATTAGCAAGCGTAAAGCTATGGCGGGGGGGGCGGTTCTTTTCAATTGCTTTAGCAATCTTCTTTTTTATTGCTTCAACCATACGTTCGTTCCACACCATTGACAGTGGCATGTGTTT
Organism: Isoetes taiwanensis; assembly: GCA_021234155.1. Classification (NCBI taxonomy): domain Eukaryota; kingdom Viridiplantae; phylum Streptophyta; class Lycopodiopsida; order Isoetales; family Isoetaceae; genus Isoetes; species Isoetes taiwanensis. The sequence continues at coordinate 7,353,857 of JAJEKV010000048.1, read as the reverse complement.
TTTCACTCAAAATTCTAATGGCCATTGGTCTGGCACAATACTGGGAATATTCGCCAGATCGACGGTGGGGAGTAAAACCTGAACGTGATGCCATAATACTTGGAAAAAACGAATCTTCCAAAACGAATATAATATTAACCTGATATTTAATTTATTCGTTTTTTCCAAGTATAATCATTGTCAAACCTGAACGTGATGCCATAATACTTGGAAAAAACGAATAAATAGAGATATGCCCAATCTATTTATTCGTTTTTTCCAAGTATTGCCTAATTCATTTTGTATTTGGGGAGGGTATTTTGGCAATGGTGGGGACTATGATTTCGGTATCGTATTGTATGGAAAATGGTATAATTTGCCATGTGAGAGGAGCTTGGATGGTTATTGCTATTTTTGCGTGCTTGGCAATTCCCTTCTTTCATGGATGTTTTCCTGGAGGCTCAATTGCAGATAAGCAAGGCCAACCAAATTTGGAAAGAAAATGTTTCTAATTTGTGCTCTTTACAATGGTTTTTTTGGAAGAGGACCTTAGTTTTCTCATAAGGGCATTCATTCCGGCAGCCTGGTTCAGCGCAGCAGTCCCGTTCAGCGCAGGCTTCATGCCCTGCTAATCGATTCCTTAGCATCAAATCCGAGTCGTTTAGTTACCCATGAGCAGTGAGCGCGATTAGCATCAGACCCGAGTTCCTTAATCTTGTGGCTGCTCCGCTCTGTAATACTTACCATTACGTGGAAGCAGAAAAAGGCTATCTATTTAAGGGGGCTCCTTATAGCAACGGTGCTTCATTTGATCAATATGTTTAGCCAATCATGGTTAGGGGAGACCAATTTACAATTTCACATGCATGTTGCAGGGGCATCTACGGGCCAATAGAATGCAAGCATCGTGGGATTTGCAAGCTATGGCATAAGGCAGGATTGGATGCGGCAAATTCATGGGAACCAAATAAGCAAAATCCGTAAACCCGTCAGCAGAGATAGAGGCCCAGAATGCACGAATTTCCCTCAGAGTTCCTTGCCACTGACCTATGCAGTGTAGTTGGTAGGCTTTCAGCCTTTCCCCCTGTTCAGCCTTTCCCCCGGTTGACGAATTAGCAAGTAGAAAGCTATGGCAGGACGACGGTTTTTTTAATTGCTTCAAGTGGTTTTTTTTATCTTTCTTCTTTTTTATTGCTTCAACCATACGGTCGTTCCACACCATTGACAGTGGCATGTGTTTTTTCGCTCAAAATTCTAATGGCCATTGGTCTGGCACAATACTGGGAATATTCGCCAGATCAACGGTGGGGAGTAAAACCTGAACGTGATGCCATAATACTTGAATAAAACGAATAATGATAATAATAGGGAATAATTCTTTATTCTTTATTCCAGTATTCCCTATTATCATTATTCGTATACTTTGCCACATTGTCAAATATCATTATTCGTTTTATTCAAGTATTATGGCATCACGTTCAGGTTTTACTCCCCACCGTTGATCTGGCGAATATTCCCAGTATTGTGCCAGACCAATGGCCATTAGAATTTTGAGCGAAAAAACACATGCCACTGTCAATGGTGTGGAACGAACGTATGGTTCAAGCAATAAAAATGGCATGTGTTTAAAAAAGAAGGAAGATAAAAAAAACCACTTGAAGCAATTAAAAAGAACCGTCGTCCTGCCATAGCTTTCTGCTTGCTAATTCTTCAACCGGGGGAAAGGCTGAACAGAGGGAAAGGCTGAAAGCCTGCCAACTACACTGCATAGGTCAGTGGCAAGGAACTGTGAGGGAAATTGTCACGCAGCCTCTATCTCTCGCGAACGGGATTTGGATTTTCGCCGGATCGTTCCCATGAATTTGCCGCATCCAATCCTGCCTTATGCCATAGCTTGCAAACAACGGGCCCCCTTGAATAGATAGGCTTCTTCTTTTTCCACGTAATGGTAAGTATTACAGAGCACAACAGCCACAAAATTAAGGAACTCGGGTCTGATGCTAATCGCGCTCACTGCTCATGGGTAACTAAAGGACTCGGATTTGATGCTAAGGAACCCATTAGCACGGCATGAAGCCTGCGCTGAACGGGACTGCTGCGGTGAACCAGGCTGCCGGAATGAATGCCGTTACGAGAAAACTGAGGTCCTCTTCCAACCGACATATCCGGCATGTTCACAGCCTCCGGAACCTGTCTCGTGGGTTCCAAAAGCATACCATTGTAAAGAGCACAAATTAGAAACATTTTCTTTCAAAATTGGTTGCCCTTCCTTATCTGCAATCGAGCCTTCGGGAAAACATCCATGAAAAAAGGAGCTCCTCTCACATGGCAAATTATACCATTTTTCATACAATACGGTACCGAAATCATAGTCCCCACAATTGCCAAAATACCCTCCCCAAATACAAAACGAATTGGGCAAAGTATATACAGAGGATCATCTTCTTAAAATTACAGATGCCGAATGTAATAGCTTTTGTCTAAAATGGCTCTAACTAAAGGGCCTTCTACTTTATTTAAGCATGGTGGATATTTAATATGCAAATACGTTTCTTGAAATACTTGGGGCAATGGTACGACTATGACCTTAAGAAAGAAAGAAAGAGTGATTTTTATCGTCCACTGAGAACCAATCGGCCTATGGGACCTAGAAGGAGCGCAGCAAACTTATTACTGTCTGGGTTAAAAAAAAAAACCCTAAAGGGTTTTCGAGGGAAAAACCGTGGCAATAATAAGAAGGCTGTCAAACTGTACAAGCATACATCATCATGAAAATGTATATATACATGTCAAGTGTGTGCCCGAGGACATAGCCGACCTCGCATATCCATGACCTCCTGAAGGTATGATCCCAACACCTGTACGGAAGCCGTACTCAATGTCACATGTAGCGGCTGGCCAAGCATGACCAACTCAGCATAGCGCGTCTGGATTTGATCATATGCTAGACAGCTTTGAAGGGTATGAGATTCATCCTCAATGACTCCCATTTGGCAGCATTGACAACGCTTGTCCTGGCATGGCTCACCAATCCATCTGCCCATCTCAATTCGAAGATGGTGTGCCCCTGTGCGAATGGAGGCAATGAGCCTGCGCCTTTTCATAGGCAAGTGGGTAGGCAGGTTCCAATGTGGGATTTATGTGGCGCTGGTAGTATGTTGTCTTGACCTGTTCAAGGGCACTAGCATCCCAAAGATTCCCGAGGAAGCAAGCGTCAAGATATTGCCTCAAGCTATGGCGATCTACCTCTGTTTGCACATATATGCACCTGTGCCCATGCACATTCCATCTAGCCAACCATTGAGCTCTCTTTTCCCTCCAGCAGGCCTTGAGGCGCTGCGGCCCTATTGCCATGATATGAGCTAGGTTAGGGAGATGATCATCGTCCATATTGACCACCTTCTGAACATAAACAATGTGGCGATCAAGGGCCGCCCTTTGAAGAGGCAAGAATCCCGTCTCTTGCAACAGAATTTGATATGTGACTGTGGACTTCACCCCTAGTGCTCGTACCAAGAGGAGTGCACAAGGAAGAACGGTTGTGGACTTGGGCTGGCACAAAATGTACCATGGAGTATAGTTAGCAAATATATTGACTACAGTTACAAATACAAAGTTGGCAGCTTGCATTTAAACCTTACCTTAGGTTTCCCAAAATGCCAAAACCTAATACAATGGATGAGGTTTTCTAAAAAAAAAATCCCTAATCTGCAATGGATCGCTTGGATTTGTGGGTTCCAGCCCTGTTTCTGCAGTGCAATATCATTGTGGATTCAGGCTTTATCTTAGCATTCAGATGGATGTCCAAACTTGGCTGCAGAGATGCTAGGCCTGGAAGGCAAACGTTACAAAGCATCAAAGCAGTTATCATCTGATTGAAGCAAACAACAGTATTAAAGATTCAGTCTGTAACAAACATATATTAAGGTGCTGCTTCATGATTCGGGAGTGTCACGAATTAAAATGGAGCAAAATCAAAATAATGGTGCTATTGGTTTCGATCCAAATACAACCAGGGTTTTATGCAATGCATTCAGAGTTTGCTTTCTAGGCTCACTAGTTTAAGAAGAAGTCTGAGTAAGTGAGTGTTTATAGTCTAAATGGCACATTCTACTTAAAGTCTATACGCCAGATTAAATAAAAGTTGAAGCTATGCAGTGTAATTTTCTAACAGGAAGGCTAGGATCAAAATATAATTTATAGCATATATTCTAGTTGTGGTTCTATAGTCATACAATGGCAGGAGGCTTGTTAAAATAGTTTGAGGGATTGGGCAAGTTAAAGCTCTGATTTCTTATGAACCATGAATGCTGTAGGCATAAATTTCCAACTTCATATCCTTCCTTGCTTAAATTAACTGAGGGCAAAAGGCACAATGGATGATTAATGATAAACTGAGAGTCCCAATGTACCTTTTGGCCCTTGCACGTTTACCATCATTATGCTAATCATGTATTGAATGGCTGCAGGTACTGGACTGTCCTCTCATTGTGTCTCATGCTTTCAAAAGTTTTTTCTAGCTTGAAGGATATGGAGAATTTGAAGAGAAATAGGCAAGAGATTTGCTACTTGAAGTCTTTGTGCAACTATGGATAGGTCTTAAACCGTTTTAAATATATTGAATGATAGTGAGCTATACTCTACAGTTTGTGGTAAGCTTTATGAATTTTTAGACAAGGGTGCATGATGGTTAACAGCCAAATATGAAGCATGAATTAATTGAAAAGGTTGTTTTTGACATTATAAACATGGTTGTGCAGTTAAAACAAGGTGCTGCGCACGAGGGGTTGCCCTCTGGTGCATGAAAGTGTTTTTTCATGGTTTCTTTTTCGTCATTTATTTTCATGTTTTTTGTTTGATTGTTCCTTAAGATCAAGCTTGAATGCTAATTTATTCTTTTCATCCGATTTGTCTCCTTCAACCGTTTACCTATTGTTAGGGAGAAAGGAATAAGGATATAAGAATTGGGATTTGGACATTCTTCTTGTTTTTTATTTTGTTCGCAATCTACATGGTGAAGGAACTTTGCATGATATTATTGAGACAAAGGTCAGATTCTCTTGCTCAAGGACTTATGAAATCAAAGATCCGTGGTACTTGTTCCAAGTGGACACTTCACCGCATTACAATTTTCAGAGAAGTCATTATCCATCGAGCACTCATGCAGCTTTGTGGTTCTTGCATTTTTTCATTTTTATCGACGTCATTATTCATAAGTGTTTGTGGGCACTTATTTTTCCACCGCGACCTTCCTTTTTTACTTTGAACTCATTATCTACAAGGATGCAAAAGTAAATTGATGGGCACTTTTTTTTTGTATTTTTTCCTTTTGTTTTGCTTTTTTTAATACATCATTGGTTCTACAACTATATCAAGAATTCGGATCCTTTTGAGCTACCAGAGCCTTTTGGGCTTACTTTGTTTTTCATAATCTATGCCCCTCTCACGACTTCCTACAACTATATCAAGAATCCGCACCTTTGAGCTTACCTTGTCCGAATAATATGCACCCTTCATTAACCACATGGCCATAACGCCGAGGGAGGACATTATGTAGCCCTTAAATTTAATGGTATAGATTTGTTATAACGCTGGAAAGAAACCTTCAATTCTCTTTCTTAGGTAAAAGTAGTTTTAATATCTCGCTTGCCAAAAAAAATGTCCGAATCGTTTTCAATTAAGAACATGCTTTTGACATCTATTTATTGGGAGATGCATAGGACCATTTACATGTTTAGAATGAAATTAGTATGTAACACACATCTATAGCTAGCAATCATTGAATTCAATAACATCCCGTTTTGGCAATATGATAAAAATTCTATGTGCCTCTTTCAAACTACCATATTTAGAATACATATCTACAAGGCTATTTCCCACGACCATATTACATTGAAGATTAGCTTTCAGAATTTGACAATTAAAGTATCTACCTTGAGTTAAGGCACTTATGCTACCATAGGCTTTTAAGACGCTAGCGAATGTGAACTTATATGGCTTTATGCCGTCTTGCTGCATGACTTCAAAATAATCTAGAGCAAGGTGGCTCTCTTCATGATCAACACGTTTGGAATCATGGCACTCCAAGAGAATACAATTTGGTTTCGCAAGCTATCCAAAGTTCAATGTGCTTCAACCAATCGACCACACTTGCCATACATGTCAACAAGACAATTTTCCACCACAACATTTGATTGAAGCCTATAGGCAAGAATCTGCTCATGAATTTTTCTGGCGTGTTGGCAGGTTCTATGGCAACTGTGTTGCAACATAATGTTAGGATGCTTAAGAAAGTAAATCTGTTTGTCTAGATCCGTCTGCATAGTTCACGGTCGTTTTGTTTGGTGCATTCATAAACTATGTGATAGACAATGTCTCTAACATCTTCATGGTGAACATTAAGGCAATCAAATACCAACTCATCGCTGCTTTTTACATTTTGAAAACCATGCCGACGGTGTTTATGAGAAACCCTAGCCCATCCCTGGAGGTCAATAACATCCATCTTTTCTCACTTGCAATCAAGAGTCAAGCTTTCAGACATAAAGTAGCCGACTGTTTCTCCGAGTCCACCTATGTGCTAAGTTCTTTCTTAACATTATCTAGGCCTCCAATGTCTTTCCCCGCTAACATTGGGAACATCCACAACCCCGCACATTTATCATAAAATTACAGTAGTAGACTAAACACAAGAACATAGCTTACCATAAAACTTACAGCTTCAAGTTCTTCAATGTAATCGCTTTTGAATGTAATATCCTGGAAGAATGCTGGAAGTGTGCACTATCTATTTCCACTTTAGATTGTGATTTTATAGATTCCAACATCAAATTGGAAGCCAAATTTTTCATTTTAACAAAGAATAAGCATATCATATACCATGTTGATGAAGCTGCCAAAGACTCTAAACCATGTCTTGGTGAGAGTACTCAATTGCATGATGGTTGTTGTGCCATCCTTCCCCAAAAAAGCAAGCAAAGCCACCCACATGGTTAAATCTTATGGTTTTCTTTAGATAAGAAAAATTTAAATGTCTCCTATTCCAAATGATGTGCCAATTAACCCTTTTTTTTTTTATTGTGCAATCCATGAGTCTCTTGTGACATTATAATCTATAAACCTACTAGTTATTTCTAGATAAATCGCTCCCCATACATGTGCAGCAGAATTTACTGCCCAAGTTATGTGGTAGACCCACACATGCAAGAGACCGCCTATAAAAAGATGTGTTAGTGCAAAAACTTCAACTGCTTAATGGATTGAACAAAACAACACACCATTTCTCAAATAGTATATGGAAATACCCAACCCAACAAAATAGGATGCGTAAGATATGTTCTCTCAATAAACTTATAGAATGGATCCGCCGCCATGTCACTTATATTATTTCTAGCCCCAACCCGTCATAACCATGACAACAATCGTAAAGAAGCTTAAGCACATGGAAAGAGAAGTCCGTAGACTTGAAATATTTAAAGTAAGAAAGAAGTATTAGTGAAACACATCACAATTACCCAATCGCCAGAACCTTGTCATCAAGTAGCAGCCCCATATGGTCAGGCTAAAAGTCTTCTAGTGGAGTATATGCATCCAAAGTCGTGGTCATAGTATTGGTGGTGATAACTGATAGCACTTACCCATTCTATTGGGTCTCCCCGACATAATAGATGATTTAGACATGTGCAATTTGAAGATGAAAACCAAACATAAAGACCTTTGATAGAAAACCGCAATAGCACGTAACATCGAAGGGAAGTATACAATTTACTTGAATGACAATCACGTGCTCCTTCTCACAAGTTAGTTAGTAAGAAATAAAACAAAGATAGAAGATCGTGAACCCGAATAGTGAACCCGAATAGTATCATTTGTACCTAATATAGAATGCCGTAAAAGAACTTCACTACTATCATCACAGTATTGAGCCCCAAGAATAGGCAAATGTGTACTCCAACCATTTCGAAAATTTGAAGCTTTTGTGTGAAAAGTTTCTATGATATGGAAGCATAATGCCCAACAATCTTGTAATCTCATACAAAAGCAGAAAGTAACTAAATGGCACCCCAAGAGAAGGTAAATGGCACTAGAAGGCAAAGCAAATGCATGCCCCTGTGAAGGAAACATATCCAATGTCCTTAGAACTCCATTCCCTAGTCATAAAATAAGGTCTTTCCTTCTCGCTACCAAATTGGAAAACAATATACTATGCTCCTTGAATCTATCCTTTCAATTCTCGCAGATCCGCTGCTCACACAGATCCTCCCTAAGCACACAAGCAATCGTGAAAAGACTTTCCTAACTTCAAAAATCAGGGCCACTTTTATCGCGGAAATCACAAAAGAAAACAAAACTCTTTTGAAGGCTTGAAAAGCCGGTGCTTCGCAAAGCTCTTGAAATTGATTGAGGAGCAAGGTTGTGCAACAAGGCATTGGAAGGAAGGAAGGAAGGAAGGAAGTTTATTTTAACGCCCACGGAGGCCGAGGCCTATGAGAAATTGCATCGTGCAAAAAGCCAAAACCCCAACACCAAAAACAAACAATGTAATCAGACAAAGGAACCCTCTACCAGGATGAAAAAAACCCCACTTGGGAGGAAAACCCCAACAAAGGGCTCTCAAATACCATTGAAGAGCAAAACAAAAAAGGAGAAACAGTGTGACTTGAAAAAAAAAGAAGGAAATAATTGGTTTTCATACCTGTATTAGTTTCAACAAATCCTTCACTGTGCTCATAGTCAGAGGGCTCGAGGTGGGCACCATCACAAAGCGCCGCTTCTTTATCATATTTGCTCCATTTTAGGTCATAAACAAGCCCAAATCCCTGTTACTAAAGGAGAAGATTTGAATAAAAAATCTGTGTTCCAGTTACCCGGTCCAGAACATCCTTGATCCACAACGCAACTGACCATGCATTTACAGGGAACAAAGGGTTTTAGCAAATATCAACATATATCGAAAGTATATTCCAAAGATATACTCAAAGATATCCCACAAACCCATTATAACGAGGGTTTGCCCCCCTAGGGGCAACCCAAAAAGAAAAGTGGAATGCACGCATTATAAACTTGTGTAATAAGTACTTTGTTACACTATAATATTATGGCTTCAAGTTCTAAAGGCATATTGTGCATTAAGTGGCTTATTTGGCAATTGCTTTAATATTCCAGGGATTTAAAATGTAACATGCTTCAAAGGTAAAGATTGTGAGAAAGTTTATGGCTTATGCTGACTATGATTCTTTGATCTGGATGAGACATGGGGTACCATGCTAGAAAGGCTCATTCTAGTAATGGAAGAATAATACTGCCAAGGGATTGACCGAGATAGGTGTCTGTTCTAGTTTTTACTAGTTCCAACCGGGTCTTTTTTTATTTTTTTTTAATTAGTTCATATATTTAGGTTGAAACATCCATGGTATATTATAGAAGATTCAATTTACCAATAGATTCTGTTGCATGGCTCACATATGCTCCTTAGCTTTAAAAACTAATGCGAAAAATATGATGTATAGGGAATGTTGATGTTATAACATAATACTAGAAGGACTAAGACGGTATTTCCAGACTATTACAAAGTATTGAAAAAATAAAAGGAAAAATAGGCTAATGCAGTTGCTGCGACAATTTCCAAGTTGAAGCCCGAAGCATATAGCTATGGCAGACTTCAGCATGCCACCGTTAGGGTTGTTAACATGGTTTCACGGTAACTGGAGCTCAGCTAAAGACGCACAGATGGCTGTAAGTACTGCCCAAAAAAATGTCTGATATTTTCTCAACAAATAGATGCACAGGCTGCGGTTCTTGCCACAATGTCCGTAGAATCCCGCCATATGCATGGCATCCATTTTTTATAAATCTTTGGATGCTTAATTGCCATGGGAATATTATGAAAGAAGAACAATTTAAGGTTCCAGAACAAAGAAGTATCAGTATGAAAGAGATCAATATTATTACGTATAAAGAAGCCTAAAATGCTATTCCAAGCAAGAAGCATGTTTCTCATCAGAGACGAGATTTTGGGGGCCATCTTTAAATTGAAAAAGGCAAAAGAAGGCAGCTGATGGGACAAGGAAGGAAGGAAGGAAGGAAGTAATTTTAACGTCCACGGAGGCCAACTGGCCTATGAGACGGTCACAATACAATATATCACATAGTATCCAAACACAAAAGAAAACCACAAAAGCCCTATATAATGTGTCTCTACCACTGAGACGAAAAAACCCCCATGTGGGAGGAAAAACCCTTGTAGTAGGCGTTCAAATTCCCTATCTGGGCACTAAAGTTCCCTGTGCTGTGAGGGACTCTCTGACAGTAGAGACTTGCAGAATGTAGGACGCGATACATGTAACTATTGGCGAAGCCAGCAATTGATGAATTGCTATCTCAGAGCATCTGAGATCGGCATGAGCTGCTCGGATGTGTGGCACAAGGAACGACGACCATTAATGCAACAAGCTCTAATCCAATGATTAATAAAAATAGAGGCAGGATTATTTTCTTTAGTTAGAGATTTCCAGACATGTTTCGCCACAAGATATTACTCTGCAGGAATAAATCTTTACATTCTAAGCCCCCTTTACATTTAGACTTGGTAATTTACCATATATTTTTTGTCCCAAATAAAATTTTTGATAATTTTCTCAAGCTATTGATAGACTGATTTTGGGGCCAGCAGGGCAAAAGAGAAATAATATGGACAAAAGTATGCCGGTGGAGTACAAAAGCAGGCGTCACACATGCTGACATGCTGACAAGCAGGCGCCCCGTATAGCAACTTGTTTAGGGTGTTACTGGTGCTAGCACATGGTAATGAGGTAATCAATAGAAATATGTAACAGCTCCAATGAATGACAAGTGGAATACTATGATAGAATAGTAGGTGCAAGGTGCTGATCTAAGTGCTGGAATTGTGTTTTTTGTACCCCACCAGCATAATTTTGCCTATATATGAGCTGGCTATAATAGCATTGGCAATAATCGATCTGCCTGCCATAGAAAGACAGTTACTATAATTCTTCAGCTTCTTTTTAATTCTGGAGACAATAGGATTCCATAAGCCCTTGATATTATTATTCAAAGACAATGGCATACCAAGCAGATTAATAGATTCAAGAGAATTGAAGCATTTAATACCCAAGATATCTTGTGAATTGGTTTCACCAATGATACTACGTTTCTTAAGATTCAGGCAAACATCAGAGGCAGCTCCAAAGCAGTTGATAATTTTTAGGTAGGAAGCAATATTTGGGGAAGGGAGGGGGTCATTTTGAGGGAACTGAATGAATCATTAGCATATTGAATGTTCATGCTTGAAGAATTATTAGGAAGTGTCAAACCTTTAATATGCTACTGATAATTAATAACTCGAGTGAGGATCTCGCCACAAAGAATAAAGATATATGGAGCAAGTGGACAACCTTGCCTCACTCACCTAGATAAAGGAAAAAAGTTTACAGGTGAGCCATTGATAAGCACAGCAGATTGAGATCTGGAGTTGAAGCCATGAATGAGCTGAATAATCTTTGGAGAAAAACCAGTTTTGTTGAGAGCAAAGTTAATAAAATCCTAGTGTACGGTATCAAAAGCCTTTGAAAAATCCAATTTGAGAAGGATACAGTCCTGTTTGGTGAGATTATTCCAATGTAGGCCTTCCATTGCAACAATGTAATTGTCTAGGATATACCTATTGGGGAGAAAGGCAGATTGACTGCTCTGGAGAAAGCTCTTGATCCTATTAGCAATTAATTTGGCACAGATTTTGTAAGATGTATTGGTCAGAGATACAATTCTTCAATCAGGAAAAGACTTAGAATCATCAGTTTTAGGAATAAGGGATATGAGATCAGCAGAGACAGCAAGGTGCAAATGATTATTTTTCCAAAATCCACTTATCATTTATAAAGACTAGCTTCAGGATGGCCCAGAAGTTCATATAAAATTCTGGAGACATACCATCCAGACCTGGGCTCTTTCCTGATGCAAGAGATTTTAGGGTGGCTAGGACTTCATCTTCAGATGGGGATTACTTAAGTTCAAGTCCATTGGCTGATTGGCAAGTTGGGGTAAGGAAGAATTCTGCGGCTTTAAGATCAGCCAAAGAATTAATATGAGTATCTGAGAAGAGGTCCTTATATTTGATATGGAAATATGAAGAGATGTACCCATGATTAGTCAAAGTAATATTGAAGTCATTCTGAACACCAGAGATATTGGATTTTATGACTCTATTACGGGCCACCCGAAAAAAGAATTTAGAGTTTCCATGTCCATTTTAGAGTGGTATTTGAGTTTACATCAAATAGCAGTAACTTTTGCCTCATTTTCTTCAATAAATTTAATGGCTGATTCAAGATTGTCTTCAAGAAGATGCAGATCAAGATTATAAGGATCTTGCTAAAGTTTAAGCCTAACTTGTTTTATTTCTTGAAGAAATTCATACTTCTCAGCAGTCTTTTGTTCGTGATGATTCTTGGACCAGCCTTCTATCCAGAACTTTGAGGCTTTGATATTGGCATAGAAGTCACCCATCAAGTGAGAGTGAGATACAGAGGGCAATCTGGCATAGAAGGTTCTAAAGTTAGCACAAAAATTATTGCAGTTGAGCAATTTAATTTGGTGAGTATATTGCCTTGTCTTTTAAAGCTTAACTCGTGATTACTTGAGAGAAATTGAGGCTGATAGTCGGATATAGAGTTACACTCATCACAGGTGACCAAGCAAATGTCCCAAAAAAGATTATTTATATTTGTCACATAGAACCTATCCAAGGTACAGAAAACTCTATTATTTCCATCTTGCTTATTGGACCATGTAAACTTGGCTGTAGATGAGGGAATGCGATGAAGAATATGATTGTCCAAGAGGCTATTCCAGCCATTTCTTTCATTGGAAGTCATTTCAAATCCCAATTTGGTGTATTGTTAAAATCCCCAGCCAAAATTCATTTCTGAATAGATTGATTCTGAAGCCAGTTATCAATTTGTGGCCAAGTATTTTCTCTGATTCTGTGATTAGTAGATGCGTAGATATTTATAAGACCAAAATCATTTCCCTTGAAGGTAAAAGTAATAGCCTGACAAGATTGCAGAGGTTATTATAGGTCCGATGAATGAGAAATATTTTTCCAAATTATTTATACATAGGTCTCCTGAAGTACCAATAGCCTCTATCTAGATTGAAGAGTTATTTGGAGATATCCAGTCAGCAAGATTTGAGAATTCGAAGGAAAGAAGTCTCAAGTCGCATGATTATATCAGCATTGTATTGCCTCAGTTGTGCCATAGCCCATCTCCTTTTAATAGGTTCTTTGATTCCTCTTAGATTTCTTAGATTCCAAGTCGTAATCTATAAGTTATGGAGAAAGAAAGGCCAGATAAGGGAGATAAGGGAAAATGGAAAGATGAGGCTTAAGAATGACTCCTAGTCTTTTTGGATGTTTTATGTCTGATGTTGGCAGTAGGTGTTCCAGATACTTTAGAGTGTTTTTTAGATAAGCCTCTTTTCCCTTTTGATTTTAATATTCTCCTTAGATATTTTTTTCATTATCAAACTCGGGAGGTTTATCAAAGAAAACATCATCATCCCAATCTTTTTAAACACTAGAATCCTTGTCAAGCTCAGAAATAATAGATGCATGTGGACACTTCTAAAATTTAAATTTACAGCATTCTAAAAAAGGAGAGCTATTATTATCTGAGTTTATAAATAAAGAAAGAGAGGGTTCCAATACTTGCTTTGGTATTTGTGCCCCCATATTTTGTTCTTTAGTATGATTAGCAGAGTGTATTGCTAATTACTGTGTTAAGGCACCATTTCAATGACCGTGTCTGCATTCTTATTTGCCATGTTATACATATTCTGATCACAAGCCCTGTCCCTTAAGGCATCTGCATCACTCCTTTCTAAAACAATGTTATCACTGGTATCCCAGTTATCCAAATCTTTTCTAGTATCTCCCTTTGAATTGTGCTCCTCCACATGTAATTGATCTAGTTGAAGAGCAATTTCTGGGGAAATACATGAACTAATGTTGGGGATTATAGTGAAAGTATGTCTAGAGAAGGATAGGTCAATGAGGTCAGGAAGAGGGACAGAATTTGTGTTAATTTACTCTGAGTTGACTGTGATAGGGTTTCAATAAGGATGATGGGAAAGAGGCATTTGGCTCAACTGTATCTGCACAATATTCATCACTTATATTAGTCAAGATATTGAAACTATTTGAGCAAATAACCTTTTCATTTTCAGCATCTGCATTGTTGTTGTTGCCTTTGTTTTCAATATGGTTTGACTGGATATTAGCAGGAACATGCAGTTGATTGGGAACATTTGAAGAATGTTGTTGCAGGGTTCTGACTTTCCTTCAGATTTTCCTTATCTATAATTAATGGAATCCCATTCCCTTTCTTTTTCTGAGGATTCATAGTTGTTGTCTTCTCTGCAGCTCTGTTTGTAGGCTTTTTAAAGACAATGCCTTTGTTGGATTTATTTTTTGTATAAATCCCATTTTCTTTTGAGTCATAACATTTGATATTCATCATAATATTGTTCAGAGTATTATGAAGACTCATAGTATCATGGATCATAGGGGTCTTTCCTTTCAAAAGTTTTATGTTATGCTCAATATTACTGAGTAATCTGTTGTTATCCATTATTACGCATTCCTGTTTTTTCCCTTGCATAGAGATGGATATATTATTTTTTTCCGAATAAACTGACAAATGCAAGGAACAGAATGAAGATCAAAAATTCTGATAAAGTCATGTCTCAGGATTGAATAAGATTGACAAAAAAAAAAAAAAAAATCCAGCTTTTGTTACCTTTAGTGGCCGCATAGATAGCCCTCATCGATCATATCTATCCACTTCTAGGCAACTCGTCCCATTAGAGAATATATGGGATCATTTAAAGGCTTTGTAAGAGTATTTTGAGAGGGTTGCACGTAGAACCCTGCTAAAAAACTCTTGCCCTTTTTTGCCACGTGGAAAAAGAAGGTTCATGACTCATCTGGACGCTTCCGATGGTGTCCAGACCCATCTACGCATTTTGTTCCCCCTTATATATTTCCTGCTTTTCTACAACTACATTATCCTTGTGGAAGTTTGTGAAGCATTTGATTCCGGCAATTTGCAGCAACTATGGCTTTAACTCCCTTCTTCGGTCAAGATCTTAGCTTGTTTGATCCCTTTTCTGATAAAATTTGGGATATTTTTGACCATGCTCCATCCATACAGTTTTCTAAAGATGTGAGTATCGTGGCTAATACTCACGTTGATTGGGTTGAAACCCCTGAAGCTCATGTATTTAAGGCGGACTTGCCTGATAAGTTCTTTTTCTTCTCAGTAGTCTTTTTACTTGTTCTTAACATTCTTGCAAAAACCATCTGATTTTCTACTTGTGATGATGTATTGCTTTGATTTGCTGTGTGTAGGGTCTTATATGTTAGATCATGTCAGTTTACTTTCCTTCTTTTAATCCACGAGGTCATCTTCCTTTTTTCTGATGTTTTCTTGGTTTAATTTGATGAGTGCAATGTTTGATTTGATGAAGGTAATGTTTGTTCTAGTTTAGCTTCATGGAGATTGTTCTGATCCAAGCTGTGCTTGCTTTTTAGGGCTCAAGTAGGAGGAAATAAAAATTCAAATTGAAGATGATCGCACATTGCAGATTAGTGGAGAGAGGAAGAAGGAAGAAGTGCAAGAAAATGATAAGTGGCATTGTGTAGAGCGTGCTCAGGGGAGCCTTTATGAGAAGCTTCCGCATTCCTAAGAATGTTAAAGTGGATGAGGTAAAAGCTAAAGTGGAGACCAAACATGAAAAACATGAAAAAACCAAAGCCTCATGTCAAGGCTATAGAGATATTTGGCTGAGATAATGCAAATAAATATAATCAGACCCTGCAGTTGATAGTAAAGCAGTTGATGGAGTTCTAGCTGTAACTCTTCCTAAATATGAAAAATCAAAGCCTCGGGTCAAGGCTATAGAGATATCTGGCTGATAGATAATGCAAATAAAGAAAATGAGACCCCGCAGTTGATCGTAAAGCAGTTGATGAAAAGATTTACTGTGAAATGAAACTATCTCCTCTGCAACTCTACATGTTTTGCTCAGTAATGCAGTTATATATACATGGTTTACTATTTATGTTCAATTTTGTGTATGCATTTCTTATATTTGAAGAGCTCTAGAATTCTTGCTTGATGAAACCTCTGCTCAAGGGATCAGACAATGAGATATCTTGTATCTTGCTATTTTTTTGGGAATTAAAATTTTAAAATGCTTGAGCTTAGTCTTGGTCTATGGATAACGCAGAGATTTTTTCTATATTGATATTAAACTGTGTAATGCACATTTCCTCATTTTCTAATCTCCTGCACTTTTAGGAGCTTTTATTTGGTTTTAAGATTCAAATGTAAAAAATTTTCTGCTCGATATTTTACAGCATGCAATATTAAGGGCTTCCATGTGTGCATCTGGTGAGAATAAAAGTGGTTATATTGCATAAATTATATTTGGCATTTAATCTTATTCAAGTAAGAGACCAACTTCAAGATTACTAAGGCTCCAATTCGAAAAACAAAAAACTCGATTGGGTTGAGATTCCATGACTGCCCCCTGTAGGTGTGGGCTTCCCATATGTTGATGGGAAAGTCTTGTATCTCCCAGTCGATGAAGTCATTGAGGTCGGGTTGTTGGCACAGGAGGTGTAGGAGTTCATCGGCCCTGTATCCTCGGTCTCTAGACTCTGGAAGATTCTTGATGTCGTGCAGTAGGAGGTACTCTTGGCCTTCGATCATGACCGGGTTTAAGCTTTGATGCCTATCCCAAGCAGGGCGAAGCTCTGAAGTTCCTGCTCTGCTTGCTGCCACTCTTGGATGGGGTCGACATCGATGAGGTCTTCGACATCATAGCCATGTCTACCTTCTTCTTCATCTTTCAGTGCTGAGCCTTCATACTCCACGAGTAGTTGATATTCTACTGTGGAGGCAGGGGGCTCTATGTTCAGTGGCTGGATAGAGGGTCTCTCTATTTGAGTTTGGGCTCTGTGAGACAAGAATATGGCTACAGTTGCAGTGTAGGAGAAATATCTTTTTCTATTTATTGATATGTTCGTGTTAGTCTAGCATGTGAGCAGCTCTGTTTTCTAAGTATTTGGCGATGTTGGGGACATCACTCAATGCGGCTTGAAGAGTTGTCCTAGGTGCGAAGTATCCTAGGGAGCACTACTAAGGAAGGGCCTACCTTAGCTTGGAACTCTCGCATGATCTCTTGGTAGTATTGTGTAGCATTTATGGTGGTACTTACATCAATTTCTTTTTGGAAGACAGCAAACACAGAGTTGATGTCGGCCTCTGCCACATGAGCAGTGGCGCCATACCATCGCCTGAAGGAAGAAGTGGCCATGATGCTGATGTGAATGGGTTTAACAAACAGATATGCAAGCGCCTCTATGATTAGGAAAATCAGTGAGGAGTGAAACTGTAGGTTGTAATGAGGGTTATGAGTGTATTTACAGGCAGGCCTTAATTTGTTGAAATTTTTTAGGTTTTGAACATGTCTATCAGTTTTAGTTCTATCTAGGTATTTCATAGGTGGTCTAAGGTTGTGAGCATGTAGAAGACTTCATATTGATCCTGTTGCAACAAATTTCATTTAATTTGGAGGTGGTTTGGGCGAGTTATGGTTATTTAAATCTGACCACTTACACAGTGCGCGAGAGGCTCTGGGTGCACTCTGTGAGTGGTCTCCTATTTGGTCCTAGGTGACTCCAAAATTTTAGTATGAAGGCAGAATCTTGCTTATCTCGCAGAGTAAGCAAGAATATGCCCTTAGTTTCTTGTTTTGGACTTGTTTAGATAGGGATCAGTGGGCGAATACTTATACAATACGCGAGAGAGCTGAGCTAAAATTTAGCTAAGGCCTTGGGCTCACTCTATGAGTGGTGGGGCTCTATTTGGTCACTTGTCCAAGTTAATCAAAACAAACTATACATGCCATTATTATGACTACATAAACATTATTACAGTTCACAACTTAAATTAAACAGCTTTTATATTTCAAAAATTTTATGTACATGGTTTAGCAATCCTCCTTCTTGATAAATCTGGCCAGCTTCATGTCTCTAGGCATGCAAGTGACTCTTTTCGCATGAAGAGCACATGCTAGAGAGTCTTCAAAATGGCGGATCAGCTTCTGCTCTGCTGCTTCCTGTAATGCGAGCAACATGTCATCTGTTACTCGCTTGTCCTTGTCAAACTCTTGCAAAATCTCATTGGTCAATCTTGCAAATGCGACTCTTGGGATCAGAAGTCCATAGCTCCTCTAGAAGTCTCGAATCTCCCCAACAGCTTTCCTCTTCATGCACTTCTTGGGTAGTACAGATCTTTCCGGGGTTCGCTTCAAGGTGTTTTCTTTTGTGAGCCTTCCTCCTTCGACGTACTGAACCTTGTGCTTCTCGTAATAATTGGAGTACGCCTCGTACATCTTCATGTATTTATACTCTGCCATCTTCTTCTTGTACTCTCGCTCATGCTTGAGTATGTAGGACTCCTGTGCCGGCTTGTTTGGCTTCTTGGAATCTGTAGCTAGTTTAGGCCAGGCCGGGTAGGGAGGTGGTGCCGCTACTTCTTGCTTATCGGGATTGGAAGGTCCCGTCCCTTCTGTGTGGCGAGGTATTCTCCAGGCATCATTGTCTGAGTCCGTGTATGAGGAGGAAGATGTAGGTCTATTGGGCACCCTCTCCCTATCACCCCTTTGCTGGGTGTCGTCTTCGTCTTCCTCGCAGGTTTCTTTGCCGGGAGTGGATCCTTGCCCTTCTCTTCTCTTTGCCGTTGGAGTTTCTCCTTCTCTGTAAGTCTTCTTTTCTTTGCTTCCCCTTTCTTCCTGATCCCTCATGTGATGGCGTAGCCTCCCTCTACCGCAGCGGGCCCGGCTCCTCACCATCCTCCTCATCCCCGCCCCGCCGGTTCTCTGGTTCTCTTTGTTGGTCGGGATTCTCGGCCGATCTTGTTGATCCCGATCTTCCCGCTCCTCGCCCCCCGACCTTCTTGTTTTTGTATTCCGTGATGTAGTTGATCCGATATTTCGTTTTGGGACTCTTTCCGCTCATGCCTCCATTCTTGGGCCTCGCTCGCCTTCTGTTCGACAGATGCTGGTTGATCCGTCGTCAATAACTGCTCTAGCAGTTTGTTTGGTGCGGGCCATGTTTTGAAATAGTCTGATCGTCTTCCGAGCACCTAAAAATTGCCTTGTTGGTCGGAGCACAGCAAATTGGAGGTGGTGAGAATGAGGAACCCTAAGGGTCTATAGGCATGAGAGTTTTAGGGTTTCAACCTGCAATTTTCATGTTATCCCATTATTTAAAACATTAGTATTTCCTGGATTAAAATATTGGATTCCTTTAGACAAAATTTACTGCCACCACTCACACGGTGCGTGGGACGGCCGAGCTAAAATTTAGCTAGGCCCTGGGCACACTTTATGAGGGTCACTCCTCTTTGACTCTATTTTAGATTTTCTAGACACTTAGGGCCATGACATGGTTTCCTAGCTTAAAATCGGCTTCTAAGTTGCCTTATGCTATTAGATTACCCAAATCATGTATCTTTCTGGGTGAATTATAGTCAAACACTGCAATGCGCGAGAGCCTCGAGCTAAATTTTAGCGAGGGTCCGGGCGCACTCTGTGAGGGGTCACTCTCTGATAAAAATTTTAGCTTCTAAGATTTTTAATTATACTTCCGCTAACTATTTTTAGCTTAGCTTATATTATTCTAAGATGAGAAAATATTTTCCCATTTTTTTCGAGGTTCGTGCTTGGGTTGCCATCCCCAAGACTGAAGATCTAAACTGTTAGTACTACTAGGGAATTTGGCCAGTGCTCAATCTTGTCCACCAAAATCATTGCTCTGATACCATTGTGACGTCCCCTGCTCGTATACGGTGCTCCCATCGTATAAGAACCTGGAGTTCATCCCTCTGTCAACGCTCATGCTGACAGAGGCCGTCCATCTAACACCGAACCCTTGCTGTCGGACAAGGAATCGATGGGGACGAATGGGCGTGTCATTCATCCCGTCTCCCTTGCGATCGACCTAGCTGTGGAAGCGTGAGTAAATGTAAGCACAAAACATCAAATGCACATAGTTCCACTTCGAAGGGTGGCTCACTATAATGTAACATCTGCAAAAACATCAGTAACACCAACGTAAGGAAATCCTACCCAAGGCTCAGACTCATGAGGGATCGACTGACGGCTTGGCCTCCAGAAGACAATGCAGATGGAATTTATGGCAATTGGTTTGGGTTGGCATAGGAATATGGCTGTTGGATAGTTCACTCCATCCGCCCCTCCTGTGCATACTTTGCAGAATAGGTTAATAAGTCTTGGGAATTGACCGTAGCCTGCCATGTGCATAGCCAAGGGGGCTACTCCTGGGTTGCATCTACCCAGTCCCGATGAGGCAGGAGGAGATCACTCCCTCCAGAGGCATGCATACCCTCTCCAGGCGACTAGAGAGCCATTGCTCATCTACGACTTGAATCCCATTGAAGATGACACATCACCTAAGAGGTATCGAGTCCATGCCTTGCCCACACTCGGTGGCAAACCATCAGGCCTAGCCTGCTAAGATCCCCCGATAGAATTTCATCGCTTGGGGTCTGGTTCGAACTCCTCAGAAGACAGCTCTCCTCGTGAGGATCCTTGATCTAACAGAGAATCCGAGCTATGTCACGCGGGATTTGCAAAAGGAACAAGGGAAAAGAGAAAAGAAAGCAGAAGAGAACAAATGAGACAGTAATGAGAACAACTTCCTTGATGTCAATGAAGATACATGAACTCTCGTGATCGAGAGAAAACTGAAGTGAGACAAGACTCAAAACTCATCTAAAAACTAGAGTGCTAGCTCTACTCATATATATATAGTACAATGGCCTTTGGCCCAATATAGACACTCGACCGATTTCGCGTCGACTCGAAGGAGGCCCGATTTGATTTGCAGAATGTCGGGGTGTTCTTGAATTGCCTCGAATCACGCCGCGTGCAAAGGACGGCCATCACTTTGTCCGAGCGCCCTCTTGACGGGCAGCGGGCTTTGACTACTGGTCCGCTTGGTCTTCATGGGGCCTTTGACGACCGACTGCGGTGCCCGGTTGTGGATCCTTGGCCTTGACTTGGTCCGTCAGATGATGAATAGTCCTGCATCAAAGACGCATAGGACTAACACTCCCCCACCAAACGATACTCGAGTGAAGAAAAGGAGGAAGTGTTTCCATGGGGGAATCCAGCTTTGAAAGTGATCCTCACGGAATGAGGACGAGCCATTGTGATAATTGCCAATGAGATCCCGGACGCATTTTGAAGAGCTTCGAGTGTTAAGCCCAAGCGCGTGATGAGCCAAGGAGAAATCCTCGAGCGCATTTTATGTCTTCAAGGGCAAGATGTGCCTCGAAGGAACGAACCGCACTCCATGAGAAGGCAAACCGAGACCGAAAAGCACTAACGCCGGCATCGGGCTGTAATAAAAGATGGGACGCCGCCGATTTAAGGAGCTTACCAGATGCACTTGAGAGCAAGCACGTAAGCCGGTTTTGACGGTGAACGTAGGATCCGTGAGGTGGCGGCATTCTGTAAGAAGGCATCAAGGCCATGAACAGCATCAGCGGGCTTTTGCCAACCACACTCATTTGCAATATAGATCCAATTTTCAGTAGAGTCCAAAGTGGCACCATCCTCCCAATTGGAGCATCTGACAAATCGTGGATCCCACCGGAGATCCGTCGAGATGTGAGGGGGAGTCCACCCAGCGTGGCCATCCAGGACCTTGGTCTAAAAGGGAAGATGCCAATCAGAGGTGAGGAACCGTAGGTGTGGAGGGACGCCCAATGAAGCATATGGAGAGTGAGCCAGACCTGTGGGCGTTGGCTGCTTAGCCATGTCCCTAAATTCACAAACAAGGTCTTGATCAAGAGCACGGCACCACTGGTCCCACGCGGAAGCAGAGAGTTGAGTATAGACAGGAGGATTAACCCAACCCGTTGGTATGGTCTTGCTTTCCAGAAGGCCACGCAGTTGATTGTAGCCTCCCAAGTGTTGCATATAAATTTGGGCAAACTCAAGATCCTCGTGATGCTTAAATTTCTCCCGCACTGCTCCAATGTTTCACCGCCACGAGGTAAGTGCTGACCAAGTTCGTGCATGTAACCCTCGCTCAAAAGCCCCGAGACCGATCATGATCCTTGAAGTACGGGTTGGTTGGCAATAACAACCAAGCAAAGATGGGAGTTGCCTCAAAAAACACGATGTGCCTCATCTTGGAATTTATCATGTATATCAGCCGTAGAAGTCATGAAAACATAGGCCATTGGCTGAACAACTCTGAAGATGACCCAACTGATCTTCACAATTGAGTTGATCAAAGACTAAGAGGGCACAAAATAAACCCTTGTCTTCCACGTAAAGATCCGCCAGATCCTTAGAAAATCCGCGACCGCGGAGTGGTCGCTGATGAACCCGCCATTTGCCGCGCACTCACTTCGTAAGGAAAAGGTGGCGCCGGCAACCACATAGTCCGTGATAACCGGAAGGAGTAGAGAAGTCCACAGTGGATGTTTGTAGCAATATCAATATATCCCTCCCTGCTTATTTTGGGCTTCTTCGGCGGATTGAAACGCCTTTGTCGGAGTCGATGTTCAAGGTCACGGATCCGGCTTCTTTTTCTTAGCAGAGACGCAGACCGATCACGGACCCGCTTATGAGAGAGCGCGCATGGGAAGAGGATTGCCCAGAGTATGGAGTCGGCATGGCAATCTCCGCATCATCAATGATCTTCGCTTTAGCCGTGAAGCTGATCTTGAGAGGCGTGGAGTCGACCGGGTCACCGCGGAAAGCCGAAGCTTCTAAAGAGGTGATCCGAGCATCACGCGCAAGGAGGTCATGGGCTTGAGTGTTGTAATTGTGAGAAAGCTCGGTATACAGGGTGTCAAGCTTAGCAATGTCTTTATCCTTGTCGCCTAGGAGGGTATCCTTTGTCTTGACCTGCTCCAGCAATTCCTGAATGGTGGTTTGTAACTGAGCCTGTTGATCAGCAAGCAGGCTGGTCTGATCTTGTGCATTCTTGAGATCCTCACGGGCCTGTAAAAGAGCCTCATGCTTTGCTTGAAGTTTGTCCTCCAAGGTTTGAACCTGCGTGGTGGTAGCTTGAAGGTCTCGGTGAACAGCGTCCGATGCCTCCAGGTACGCTTGAACTCCATTCATGAAAACATCTTGGGAGTCTTGCAACTTGAGGACAACGGCTTGAACATCCTGTTGATATTTATAGAGGGCCTGCCTAGGAGGAAGAGGTGCAGGACCCGGTTGTTGCCTTGTCTGGGACGTCTGAGAGACATGATGAGAAGTCGAGGGCATGGTGTCTGTGGATGAAGAAGAGACAGTAACATGCATGGCATTGTGTTGATCGTGACCAGGTGAAAGAGGGCGTGAGGTTTCAGCCTGTTGGTTTGGAGGAAGGGAATGAAAAGATTGACGAGTGGATGTATGAGAAATGGAAGGGGACCCAGGATGAGGAAGGTAATGACAAATGAGGGCTTGAAGATGGCCACCCACTGAGGCTTCAAAGACGGAGGAGGGGGCATCCCGTATGCGATCTACTTCATGAAGGAGGCGGAAGAACAACATCTGTGGCCAATCAATATGGTGAGTGGAGCGGATGGCCGTGATTACAACATTATAGAACTGCTTATTGATATGGGTGTTCTTGATAGAATACCCAAGCAATTTTTGCCACAGAAACTTTACAAAGGTGTCGTGGGTCTTTGCAATATTGGTGAGGTGATGCATGTTGGCTTGATAAGGAACAGCGCCAAACTGAGTGACATCTATGTCCTGTAAGGCAGCCCAAGATAAAGAAGGTTTTTGCAAAGGAATATGGAATACCTCAGAAATCAGGGGCTGAGTAAGCAAAATGGTGGTGCCATCGACCACTATAGCATAGCCTTCCGGGCTGTTGACGATATGAGCGACGAACTGCTTCAATTGCTCCGGATTTGGGGCAGGGAGGTCCATCTCTGAGAATTCGTAAAGCGCCTGGCGTTCCGCCACTTCACGACTCGGACCAACGAGGGCCTCGCGAAAGGTGGGTGTCGAGAAAGTCACGGACATAAAAAGAGTCGGATCCCGTGGGGCAGAAGCTTGAAGTGTAGGAAATTTGGGTGCAGTAGCCATGGCAAAGAGCGTCGGAAAGGAACAGGAAGAACTGTCTTGAGAAGCCGGAGGGCGGAGAGCGGAAGACGAAGATGGACGAAAAGGTGTTTAGGGCGCACAAGTGTTGGGCGAAGGGGCCTGATGAGAATGAAACGGCAACCGTTGATGATGCCAGGTGGCGATAGATGCGAAGGAGACGATTGAGAGGCAAAAATTTGGCTAAGTCCCCAAACTATTAAGGGAGAAGGAATGAATGGTGGAGATGAGACGTAATTGAACGATCGGATGGGACAGCTGGCGAAGGTACACATATTAATGTTCGACGGGCATGAATAGAATAGAATGTCATTTAATGCGGGCAACTCGAAGAGGGATATCATTAAAACGAAGGTGTCAGAAGGTACCATTGCTAGATATGCGGCGGGAGAAAAGATTCCAAATTAGAAACAGCCTTGCATTGCAAACCACGCCGGGCGAAGTTTTCCGAGTGGTCCACGCCGACAGAGTCCTGGCCGGTTGGGCTATATAAGACGAAAGCAAAGGCAAAGCCGGAGACACCCTTTGGCATTTATGAGTATGGCGGGCCGGTTTGAACGAGAATCGCACAATGCCTAGCAATTGTCCGAATGGATCACTTGCAAAATGAACTCGCCTCGATCTCCGAAGTGCCATGACCATGGCATCCCTATGGATGGTTGGTGCGGGATGGCTGAGCATCCCGACCTCCGACCAATCCGGATGGAGGTGGTGGTGCATCTTGCTACTGATCCGGAGCGTAACTACTACCACATCCTCCGTGATCACCGCCGCCCCCAACCCGAGTAGAGGGTTTTAATCTTAGGATTTTGTAAATAGGGCACCGCCCATAGAGCTCTACCATAGCGGAAGTAAGTGGGCAATGCTCACATTTTGTAATTTGCCTCTAGTAATATAAATATGCCGCTTTTAGTCACTATCCGTGGTTTCGTAACTTTGTGGTGCATCTTGTGTAGAACTGCCTCAGAAGCTTTTCAGATGAAATTGCTTAAGGCGAAAAGCCATTAACCCAGTAGGTAATGGAGTGCCATCTAGCTCTACCGCTTTAAAAACACCGGGTTGAACAACTTGAATAATTTGATAAGGACCAAGTTTACCGAACTTCAACTTGCCCAAAAATTTTGTAACGAGAATCATAAAGAAGAACCAAATCACCTTCTTTGAATGTTTTTGTCTTAAGTCGCTTGTCATGCAACGATTTCTCGCAGAATCGCTGTCCATGAAGAACACGAATGTAAGCGTCTCGCCGAAGTTCATCCAACTGTTCCAATTGATAAACCCTTTCCTTTAGAGCAGCAGGTGGATTATGTGTTGTAGCGAGTTGGAAGAGTGGGAAGAATGTATTCAAAAGGCATAAGAGTTGAGGATAGTAAGGTGTACTTTTCCTGTGTTGTATGTGAAGATAATCCGTCAGCTCCTTGATGGTATGATTGACAAAATGCACGCCATGATCACTAACAAGTTCCGTGGGACAACCAAAACGCGTGATGATGTCGTGTAGAGAACCTTTGCGGTACTGGCAATAGTGTTGTCTGGAAGTGCACAAGCTTCCGCCCAATTTGGTAGCATAATCCGTGATGACTAGAATGTAGTGGGCACGGGTGTGCCGCGCCGGTGGGTCCATGGGCCCCACAAAGTCCATTCCCCATTTGTTGACGGGAAGTGGCGGGCACCGCCGCCAATGGAAGAGCCGCCACGGGCCGTATTTCCCCACACGCCGACAGACGCCACACGGGCGCAGCATAAGCCGGGCATCTTTGAAGAGCGGGCCAGAAGTATCCCGCCAAAAGAATTTTTGCGCCGCGGGCGGCCACCACTAAATGACACCACCAAGCCCGCCATGGGCTTGTCGAACAATATCGCACCTCATGAGGGAGGACACAACGACGGAGGACCATACGCTTGTATAGATGGCCTGCAACCATGGTGTAATCACGGACTTCTGGAGAAACCGACGGGCGCATGAGCCGAAGCTTTTCTGGAGAGAGCGCCGGATCGCTTCGGGAGGAAAAGCACCAGTGAGAAGATATTGCCGAAGTTGTGAAACCAATGGGGCGGGCCGTGACCAGGAACAATTGAGCGCCCGAAAGGCATCGTAAACGCCCGCGGAGGGATCATCTGTGTGGATGCCGAAAAGATAATCAGCACCACATGAGACTTGCCTGCCTTTATGAACAATTTCAAAAGGAGCAAATTTTTGAAGAAGGGCCCAACGAAAGCAATTCGACCCGCATGGCTTTGTTGATTAAATAAAGAAGAGCTTGATGGTCAACAAAGAACTTGATCCGCTGCCCAACAAATAATGACGGAAATGTTGGACACGTAAAACTAAGCCCAAAGCTTTGCCCGCGCGCAGAGTGATTGCGCCGCCAGGATTGAGTTTCCTACCGGGCATAGCGGATTGGCTTATCCGGTGCTCATCATGGCCCGAAAGAACAAAGACCAATAGCAAAGGCGTAGACGCCAACATGAACGCGGGAAGGGCTTGTCCCATTGAGGAGGAACAAGTACCGGGCCCGAAAGTAAGTAATGCCTTCAACTTCTGAAAATTAGCTCCGCTTTGGGGATTTCAAGCCCAAGCGGATTCATCACCCGTGAGTTTATGAATGGGGTCAGCTATAGCCGCAAGTCCGTGAATGAAGGTGGAATAATAATTAACCTTACCCGTGAAAGAGCGCGGTCTCTTTGATATTAGATGGTGCTTGAGCCTTCAAGACACAACCGATTTTAGGGATCCGTGGTGATGCCTTCTTTACTGACCACATGACCCAACGTAACACCCCGAGGTGACGCAGAAAAGTACACTTCTGGATTGAGACTAATGCCGATTCATCACATTTTTGAAAGACAAGCTCCAATTTTTCCAAATGATCATCCATGGAGTCAGAGGGCTGAAAAATCATCTTGAAAGATCTGAAGAAAAGGTTTATCCTTCATAAAGTCGTGGAAAGACTGAAAGCATGATGTGTTGAAAGGTTGAAGGAGAGTTTGACAAACCAAAAGGGACCACCTTGTAGGCAAAAAGTGCCCCATGGGGTGGTGAAGGTAGTTTTGAGTTGATCTTCTTGTTTTTGATAGAAATTTGATTGTACCTTAAAACCATCCATGAAAGAGTACATCTCATGACCAAAGAACTTCTTCAAGAACCCGGTCGCTGAAGGGAAGCTGAAAAGTGATCACGCCCGTGAGCTTGATTGAGTTTTTCAGAGTCCACACAAATGCGGATCTTACCATTGTGTTTGAGAGCAATGACGATGGGGCTCACCCATTCGTAATGTTTGACCTCATAAATCAGCCGCCAGCCTAAGAGTTTGTCAATTTCAGCCTTGACGGCCACGTAATTTGGGTTGAGCCTGCATCGCCGCTGCTAGATTGGGCGGCATAAGGTTTGGTAGGAATGGTGAGTTCCCCCAATTCTTTTTGATACCACCAAGGTCTTTGTAGCTCCAAGCAAATATATGTTTGAACTTCTTGAACAGCCACAAAACAAGTGCTTTTATAGGTGGATGGAAGATGAGCAGCCCAAATGGACCGGGTTGATTGTTACCAATGTCCACGATGTCTACTGAGTTTGAATATGAGGAACAACCTCCGCGGTCCGAACCCGATGAGCAGAGGTTGAAGCATGACAGAGGAGCAAAGATTTTGAGTGGTGAAGAAAAAAGAGGTCAGCCGAGTGTCATCAACAAGGGTTGCCGCATGACAAAGATGAACATCGACGGCCTCCCAAGAAGGGGTTGGGTCTAAAAAATGATCAAGATGTTGAACTGGATTGCGTGAAGCCGTATGGGTCCAAGAGAGCAGCCACACGGTCCTCGATCCAATAGCCATCTCCCCAAGGATCAACATACTGTGGTAGGATGAGAGAGGCAGTCCTACCGGAGGAGCTTGAACATGATAAATGTTTTGTGCTTCTTCAGAGTCTCAGACGAGATGGAAGGTTCAACATGCTCAACAGAGATCAATTGGCCCGCTTAAATCCATGGTGGCATTAAGATGTCCATCGCTGATAACAAGTTGGTCCGTGGCCCAAGAATGAATACTCTTCGCCCCGGGCGAGAAAAGGTCTTCCAACCAAAGATTTCATAATCACTCGTGATCTTCTCCATTTTCCAAACCCCAATTCCAAGGGGAATTTGAGATCACCAATGCTGATATGGAGAAGAGGAGTGACACCTTGAGGGCGGATATGGCCATTTGCCAACTTGATGTCATAAGGGGCACCTGCATAATTGTTTGATGCCCAATTGCTTTCTGAGTTTATCAAGAATAAGATTGACGCACTACCACCATCAATTTGGACATGATTGACTTGTTTTGATTGCCCACCGGGCGTGCACCGCGGGTGTGGAGGTCGCAACAGCCTCCTACCGTAACCGTGGGAAGAGGTAACTGATCTTTAAGAGCCGCATGAAGTTTAAAAAATAGTGGCCGTGCTCAAAGGAATCTTGATCTTGGCATGTTCTTCCCCGGGTTCCAAAGGAATGTGAGAAAAGGGTCCGCAGGGTCCAGTGGAGCCAGAGTCTCGGGTAAAGAAGCAGAAACTTCTTTGAGAAGCTCTACCTCAGTAGCAATATTTGGATACTACCAGAGCTGGCCGGTGGATGATGACGACGCTGCCTGATGCTGCTGAGCTCTAGTGGTGGCATGAACATTTGCCAAGCAGCGACCTTCCCGCAGCCTTTGCATGAGTTTTTCAAGATATTTTGTCTCACTTTTAGGCATGACGTGAGGCATGAGTTTGTCAAGATCAGCGCCGGCGGACTTTTTATCATCTTCATGAGGGACGGTTTCCACAAAGAAAAGGTGTTGGGCGCGGTCATGAGGAATGATAGTCAAAGGGCGTGAAGCCCGTGTGTGACGTGAGACGAGACCAACCCAATTTGACTGCTGGACGGGAGGGTTGAGAGCCTGATAAATCTCCTCTTGAGCTTGTTAATCCATAGGATTAGAGGTAGATGCAACTTGCTGAGGTCGTTGTTGTTGAGGCGGCCGTGGTGGCTTCCTCAAAACAGGATGGGGGCCTTGTTTATCGCTGCACACCCACGCTTGATAAGCCCGGAGGCGATCAAGTCGGGTTGAGTTGAATCTGGAAGTTGGACTTGAACTTGAGGAAGTTGAGGACACGCCGTGGTGGTGTGACCCCATTCATGACAATGATAACATTGAGCCTTTGAAGGATCAAAGGGAGGACGGTTGCCTTGTCCCCGTGGCTGTTGAGATTGCTGTGTTTGTTGATACTGCTGAGATTGTTGAGTTTGATATTGCTGAGGCTGATATGACGGTTGTTGTTGAGGCGTGGTCTGGACTTGAAAGACCATTTTATTCCTGAAGGGTGTAGGATGAGAACGGGTGCATTCCTCCCGTGGCATGATTGCACATATTGCACCTTTGCAAAGGAGGAGGTCCATTGGAGGAGTTGCATTCATTTGCCGATGTCCTTGATATTTACAAATATTACACCAGATCCGGTGGAGCCGTGGATTTGTTTGTCGAGGTTGAACAGTAATTCGTGGAACCATGACGGGGGCATGAAAGGGAGTTCCGTGGAGAGCAACACCTCTAGAAGAAACATTGACCGAAAGTGATTGACCATTCAATGGCCCGCCCGCAGACTTTGGACGCAGTATTCGGTCATGAGTCGAATGGCAGAGGAAGGCCCCCGCAAAACCCAGACGAGGATCCGGGCTTTGCGCGGGGTACTCCCCCGGAGTTTATCGACAAGAATGTAGACGGTCCGCAAAAATCCTCGGGCTGACCGTGGTCTTGGCGGGAAGGTCATTGAGTTGCTTGAGAAGAAGTTGATCATCATCGTGGTGCCATAATGAGAAAGGAAGGCGGTTTTCATTTCATGCCAACTTTGTTTCCAAAGTGACTTTTGTTGGCCATCAACCATCGATGAGGGGCTCTGAGTGTAGTCGAAAAGATATGAAATTTGAGTTGTGGTTGCGCATGACCATTCAGAATGGCCAAGGCTTCAAATTCCTCCATATGGGCTTGAGCACTCTGATCCAGAGATTTGCCTTTAGTGTTGCCAAAAGTGGGATAAGTCGCCTTCAAATTATGAGTTGGAGATGAAGGCGAATCGGGCGATAGATAGGTGGATTTGGTGGAGGATATGTGGAAGCATAGAGAGGTGGAACCGCCTGGGACTGAGAACAAGGGGGTGGGATTGAAAAACCCGGTGGTCCATAAAAAGTAGCATGAGGTGGGGAAGGGTCGTGAGAGCCATCCTCATTAGGCTTGAGATCGCTGGTTTGATAAAAATGTGAAGAGCATAATAAAAAAGATGGAGAAGACTCCAAATTGCGGAACGGGGAGGGCCAAAGGACACTTGATGGCAGCCCATCCCGCCAGGAGGTGAAGAAGGCCGATGTACGAAACTGTCTCGTGGATCCCAAAAGCATACCCTTGTAAAAACACAAATTAGAAACATTTTTCTTCTTTCCAAATTTGGTTGGCTTCCTTATCGCAATTGAGCCGCCGGGGAAAACGGCATCCATGAAAAAGGGAGTTGCCAAGCACCCAAAATAACAATAACCATCAAGCTCCTCTCACGCTGGCAAATTATGCCATTTTTCCATTTTTGTCACGATACGAAATCATAATCCCCACCATTGCCAAAAATACCCTCCCAAATACAAAATAATGATAATGCCATAATACTTAAATAGACTTTTGTTAATTGGTTTCTAGTGATAATCATTGATAATGGTTTTAATACTTGGATAAAAGCGAATAATGATAATGCCATAATACTCCGAAGCAACAATCACAATTACTTAGCGTGATGCCATAATACTTGAATAAAACATTATGCTCTTTACAAAGGGTATGCTTTTTGGGATCCACGAGAGGCGGGTTAGGAGGTACGTGGTACATCTTGGGATATGTCGGTTGGAAAGGGACCTGCATTTTCTCATAATATGGCATTCATTCCGCTTGGTTCAGCATAAGCGGTCCGTTATTGCGAGCTTCATGCCACCCTAATGTCGGTTCCATAGCATCAAATCCGGTCCTTTAGTTACCCATGAGCGTTGAGTGCGTTAGCGCCGGACCGAGTTCCTTAATTTTTTGTGGCTGCTGCCGTAATACTTACCATTGCGTGGAAAAGAAAAAGCCTATCTATTCATACAATTTTACATGCATGTTGTAGGGGCATCTCGAGGCCAATAGAATGCAAGCATAGGTGGGATTTCCAATATGGCGGGGCCGGCGAGTTGGATCACGACAATTCATAGGAACGGTCGAAGCAGAAATCTTTTAAATCCGTTCGCGAAGATAGAACCTGCAATGACCGAATTTCCTTACGGTTCATACCACTAACCTATACAGCCCCTAGTTAGCAGGCTTCCGACCTTTTGCCGCATTCGGCCTTTCCCCGGTTGAAAAATTGTAAGCAAGCTATGGCCGGGGCGGTTCTTTTCAATTGCTTTAGCAATCTTCTTTTAATGCTTCAACCATGCGTTAGTTTCCACACCATTGTGATGGCATGTGTTTTCACTCAAAATTCCTATGGCCATTAGTGCGGCACAATCTTGGAATGTTCGCCGGTCGGCCGGTGGGGAAGTAAAACGGGAGCGTGATGCCATAATACTTTGGAAAAAGCGAATCTTCAAAAGCGAATATAATATTAACACGATATTTAATTTATTACCGTTTTAGAAATAAATCATTGTCAAACTGAGAGCGTGATGCCATAATACTTGGAAAAAAGCGAATAAATAGGGATATGCCCAATCTATTTATTCGTTTTTTTCCAAGTATTCACTAATTCATTTTGTATTTGGGGAGGTATTTTTTGGCAATGGTGGGGTATGATTCGGTATAAATATTGTATGGAAAATGGTATAATTTGCCATGTGAGAGAGAGGAGCTTGGATAGTTATTACTTTTTTTTTGCTTGGCAATTCCAGCTTTCATGGATGTTTTTCTGGAAGCTCAATTCTGCCGTTATAAGCAAGGCCAACCAAATTTGGAAAAAATGTTTCTAATTTGTACTCTTTACAATGGTTTTTTTGGAAGGGACCTTGGTTTTCTCATAAGGGCATTCATTAAGCTGACTGGTTCAGTTTGTGATCCGGATTCAGCCTGGGCTTCATGCCACTGCTGTCGGTTCCTTAGCATCAAATCCGAGTCGTTTAGTTACCCATGAGCGGTGGCCGATTAGCATCGACTTAGAGTTCCTTAATCTTGTGTTTGCTCAGCTCTGTAATACCCCATTCGCGTGGAGGCGAAAAAAGGCTATCTATTTGGGGGGCTCCTTATAGCAGTGCTTCATTTGATCAATATGTTTAGCCAATCATGGTTAGGGAGACCAATTTACAATTTCACATGCATGTTGCGGGGGGCATCTACGGGCCAATAGAATGCAAGCATGCGTGGGATTTGCAAGCTATGGCATAAAGCGGGGATTGGATCACGGCAAATTCATGGGAACGGTCCGGAAGCAAAATCCGAAATCCCGTTCGCGGAGATAGAGGCCTGTAGCAGGACCAATTTCCCTCGAGTTCCTTGCCCATTTGACCTATCGCGGTGTAGTTGGTAGGCTTCGGCCTTTCCCCTGTTTGACCTTTCCCGGTTGGCGAATTAGCAAGTAGAAAGCTATGGCGGGCGAGCGGTTTTAATTGCTTCAAGTGGTTTTTATCTTTCTTCTTTTTTATTGCTTCAACCATCACGGTGGATTCCACACCATTGGCGATTGGCATGTGGTTTTAAGCTCAAAATTCTAATGGCCATTAGTGCGGCACAATCTTGGGAATATTACGCGGATCAGCGGTGGGGGGTAAAACTG
Organism: Isoetes taiwanensis; assembly: GCA_021234155.1. Taxonomy (NCBI): domain Eukaryota; kingdom Viridiplantae; phylum Streptophyta; class Lycopodiopsida; order Isoetales; family Isoetaceae; genus Isoetes; species Isoetes taiwanensis. Next base: position 7,320,850 of record JAJEKV010000048.1, on the reverse strand, counting down.
AGAGCGTGATACCATAATACTTGAATAAAGCGATTATCAATAATCATTGAAAAAAAACGAATTACATTCTCTATTTATTTGTTTTCCAATGATTATCACTAGATACAATTATACTATATTATTATCATTATTAGTTTTACTTGGAAAAATGAATAAATAGAGAATGCACGGTTTAAGCGCGGCCGATCCGGATTCAGCCTTGAGGCTTCATGCCACGCTAATCGGTTCCTTAGCATCAAATCGAATTCGTTTAGTTACCCATGAAGTGGCGATTAGCATCGGAACCGAGTTCCTTAATTTTGTGGCTGCGCTCAAACAACGTAATACTTACCATTACGTGGAGGCGAAAAAGGCTATCTATTCAAGGGGCTCCTTATATACGCGGTGCTTCATTGGATCAATATGTTTGTAGCCAACCATGGTTAGGGAGACCAATTTACAATTTCACATGCATGTTGCGAGGGACATCTACGGGCCAATAGAATGCAAGCATGGATTAGGATTTGCAAGCTATGGCATAAAGCGGGGGATTAGATCACGGCAAATTCATGGGAACCGGTCAGCCAGAAATCGAAAATCCGTTATAGATAAGAGGCCTGCGACAAAAGCGAATTTCCTCGAGTTCCTTGCCACCTATGTCGCGGTGTAGTTGGCGGGAACTTTTCGCCCTTTCCCCACTGTTCGACCTTTCCCGGTTGAAGAATTGTTGCGAAAGCTATGGCAGGGCGGCGGTTCTTTTGAATTGCTTCAAGTGGTTTTATCTTTCTTCTTTTTATTTGCTTCAACCATCACAGTCGTTCCACATCATTGATAGTGGCATGTGTTTTAGCCCAAAATTCTAATGGCCATTGGTGCGGCATATCTGGGAATATTAAGCCCGGATCAGCGGTGGGAGTAAAAAACGAGCGTGATGCCATAATACTTGAATAAAGCGAATAATGATATTTGACAATGTGGCAAAGTATACGAATAATGATAATAGGGAATCTTTGGAATAAAGAATAAAATTATTCCTATTATTATCATTATTCGTTTTATTCAAAATATTATAATACTTGAATAAAACGAATAATGATATTTGACAATGTGGCAAAGTATACGAATAATGATAATAGGGAATCTTTGGAATAAAAATAAAAATTATTCCTATTATTATCATTATTCGTTTTATTCAAGTATTATGTGGCATCACGTTAAGGTTTTACTCACCATTGATCTGGCGAATATTCGGTATTGTGCAGTTAATGGCCATTAAATTTTGGCCCGAAAACACATGCTGCTTGTCAATGGTGTGGAGCAGGCATTATGGTTCAAAAGCAATAAAATGGCATGTGTTTAAAAGAAGGAAGACAAAAAGAGCCGCGAGCAATTAAAGGCAAAATGGGCATCTGCTGCTTACGCTTGCTTAATTATTCGGCTTGACTGGGCTGAAAGAAAGAGCGGCTGCCAGCACGCCAGAATGATGTCAAAATGAAAATTGATACCAACTACTGACACTCTATAGCGAAGACAATTCACTTCAGCAATTTATTCATATCCTACCTTAATAACGAACCCCTTGAATAGATAGATAGATATGCTTCTTCTTTTTTGCGTAATGGTAAGTATTACGAGCTTTAGCGACCACAAAATTAAGGAACTTTCGAATTACGTGCTATCGCTCACTTGCTCATGAAACAACAAGACTTCAGTTATGCTAAAACATGAAACTCGCGGCATGGAAGCTGTAGGCTTCTGCCAGCTAATTGCGGTGAGCTAGCGAAATGAATGCGTTCTGATTCACAGAAAAGGTCCTCTTCCAGCCGACATATCCGGCATGTTCCACGGCCTCGGGAACCTGTCTCGTGGGTTCAAAAAGCATACCATTGTAAAGAGCACAAATTAGAAACATTTTCTTTCCAAAATTGGTTGCCCTTCCTTATACACTAATCCGAGCATTAGGAAAACATCCATGAAAAAGGGAGTTGCCAAGCACCCAAAATAGCAATAACCATCAAGCTCCTCTCACATGGCAAATTATACCATTTTTTCATACAATACGGTACGAAATCATAGTCCCCCCACAATTGCCAAAATACCCTCCCCAAATACAAAAGCGAATTGGGCAAAGTATATCTGAGGGATCATCTTCTTAAAATTCTGAGATCTTAGGAATGTAATAGCTTTTTCTAAAATGAAAGCTCTAACTAAAGGGCCTTCCTACTTTATTTAAGCATGGTGGATATTTAATATGCAAATCGTTTCTTGAAATACTTGGGGCAATGAATGCGACTATGACCTTAAGAAAAGAAAGAAAAGAGTGATTTTATGCGTCCTTTGAGACCAATCGGCCTATGGGACCCTAGAAGGGCCTTGACAAACTTATTCTTGTGGGTTAAAAAAAACCTAAAGGGTTTTAGAGGGAAAAACCGTGGCAATAATAAGAAGAACATCCAAGCCTACAAGCATACATCATCATGAAAATGTATATATACATATGTCAAGTGTGTTTGCCGGGACATAGCGACCTACGCATATCCATGACCTCAGGAAGGTATGATCCCAACACACATCTGCGGAAGCGTACTCAATGTCACATGTAGCGGCTGGCCAAGCATGACCAACTTCGGCATAAGCGGCGTCTGGATTTGATCATATGCTAGAGCGGCTTTGGAAGGGTATGAGATTCATCCTCAATGACTCCCCATTTGGCGGCATTGACAGCGCTTGTCTGGCATGGCTCACCAATCCATCGCCCCATCTCAATTGAGATGGGTGTGCCTTTTGTCTTGAATGGAGGCAATGAGCCTGCGCCTTTCATAGGCAAGTGGGTAGGCGGAGGTTCCAATGTGGGATTTATGTGGCGGCCCAGTAGTATGTTGTCTTGGCTTTGTTCAAGGCACTGGCATCCCAAAGATTCGAGGAAGCAAAAGCGTCAAGATATTGCCTCCAAGCTATGGCGTCTACCTCTGTTTGCACATATATGCATTGCCATGCACATTCCATCTAGCCAACCATTGAGCTCTCTTTTTCCCTCAGCCCGGGCCTTGGCCCGGCTGCCTAATACCATGATATGAGCTAGGTTAGGGGAGATGATCATCGTCCATATTGACCACCTTACGAACATAAACAATGTGTGGCGTCAAAGGGGCCCTTTGAAGAACAAGAATCCGAGTCTCTTGCAGCGGAATTTGATATGTATTTGTGGACTTCACCCGTGCTACCAAGCAGGAGTGCACAAGGAAAAACGGTTGTGGACTTGGGCACAGCACAAAATGTACCATGGAGTATAGTTAGCAAATATATTGACTCTGATTACAAATACAAAGTTGGCAGCTTGCATTTAAACCTTACCTTAGGTTTCCCCAAAATGCAAAAACCTAATACAATGGATGAGGTTTTCTCAAAAAAAAAATCTAATGCGCAATGGATGGCTTGGATTTGTGGGTTCCAGCCACATTTTGCCGGTGCAATATCATTGTGGATTCAGGCTTTATCTTAGCATTCAGATGGATGTCCAAACTTGGCTGCAGAGATGCTAGGCCTGGAAGGCAAAAGCGTTACAAAGCATCAAAGCGGTTATCATGCGATTGAAGCAAACAGGTATTAAAAAGATTGATGCGTAACAAACATATATTAAGGTCTTTGCTTCATGATTAAGGAGTGTCACGAATTAAAATGGAGCAAAATCAAAATAATGGTGCTATTGGTTTTAGATCCAAATACAACCGGGGTTTTATGCAATGCATTGAGTTTGCTTTCTAGGCTCACTAGTTTAAGAAAAGTGCGAGTAAGTGAGTGTTTATAGTCTAAATGGCACATTCTACTTAAAGTCTATCACATGAGATTAAATAAAAGTTGAAGCTATGCGGTGTAATTTTTCTAGCGAGGAAGGCTAGGATCAAAATATAATTTATAGCATATATTCTAGTTGTGGTTCTATGGTCATACAATGGCGGGAGGCTTGTTAAAATAGTTTGAGGATTGGGCAAGTTAAAGCTCGATTTCTTATGAACCATGAATCTTTGTAGGCATAAATTTCCAACTTCATATCCTTCCTTGCTTAAAGTGCTTGAGGCAAAAGGCACAATGGATGATTAATGATAAAGAGGGAGTCCCAATGTACCTTTTGGCCCTTACCGTTACCATCATTATGCTAATCATGTATTGAATGGCTGCAGTCTTTGGTTTGTCCTCTCATTGTGTCTCATGCTTTCAAAAAGTTTTTTCTAAAAGAAGGGATATGGAGAATTTGAGAAATATAGGCAAGAGATTTGCTACTTGAAGTCTTTTGTGCAACTATGGATAGGTCTTAAACGTTTTAAATATATTGAATGATAGTGAGCTATACTCTACGGTTTGTAGTAAGCTTTATGAATTTTTTGACAAGGGTGCATGATGGTTAACGACCAAATATGAAGCATGAATTAATTGAAAAGGTTGTTTTTTGACATTATAAACATGGTTGTGCCCGGTTAAAACAAGGTCTTTGCCTTGCGAGGGTTGCCCTACAGTTGCATGAAAGTGTTTTTCATGGTTTCTTTTTAAAGTCATTTATTTTCATGTTTTTGTTTGATTGTTCCTTAAGATCAAGCTTGAATGCTAATTTATTCTTTTCATCCGATTTGTCTCCTTCAACCGTTTACCTATTGTTAGGGAGAAAGGAATAAGGATATAAGAATTGGGATTTGGACATTCTTCTTGTTTTTTATTTTGTTACTTAATCTACATGGTGAAGGAACTTTGCATGATATTATTGAGACAAAGGTCGATTCTCTTGCTCAAGGACTTATGAAATCAAAGATCTGTGTACTTGCTCCAAGTGGACACTTCACTGCACATAATTTCTGTAGAAGTCATTATCCATCAGAGCACTCATGCAGCTTGTGGTTCTTGCATTTTTTCATTTTTATCGGGCGTCATTATTCATAAAGTGTTTGTGGGCACTTATTTTTCCACACACCTTCCTTTTTTACTTTGAACTCATTATCTACAAGGATGCAAAAGTAAATTGATGGGCACTTTTTTGTATTTTTTCCTTTTGTTTTGCTTTAATACATCATTGGTTCTACAACTATATCAAAATTGAGGATCCTTTTGAGCTACCGGGCCTTTTTGGGCTTTGTTTTTTTCATAATCTATGCCCTCTCGACAAGCTCTACAACTATATCAAGAATCCAGACCTTTGAGCTTACCTTATGCGGAATAATATGCACCTTCTCACAACCACATGGCCATAGCGCCTCGAGGGGAGACATTATGTAGCCCTTAAATTTAATGGTATAGATTTGTTATAACGTTGGAAAGAAACCTTCAATTCTCTTTCTTAGGTAAAAGTAGTTTTAATATCTCGTTTGCTAAAAATGTAAGATCGTTTCAATTAAGAACATGCTTTTGACATCTATTTATTGGGAACATAGGACCATTTACATGTTTAGAATGAAATTAGTATGTAACACACATCTATAGCTAGCAATCATTAATTCAATAACATCCGTTTTGGCAATATGATAAAAATTCTATGTGCCTCTTTCAAACTACCATATTTAGAATACATATCTACAAGGCTATTTCCCACGACCATATTACATTGAAGATTAGCTTTTCAGAATTTGACAATTAAAGTATCTACCTTGAGTTAAGGCACTTATGCTACCATAGGCTTTTAAGGCCTTAGCGAATGTGAACTTATATGGCTTTATCTTGCCGTCTTGCTGCATGACTTCAAAATAATCTAAGAGCAAAGGTGGCTCTCTTCATGATCAACACGTTTGGAATCATGGCACTCCAGAGAATACAATTTGGTTTTCACCAAGCTATCAAAGTTCAATGTGCTTCAACCAATCGACCACACTTGCCATACATGTCCAACAAGACAATTTTTCCACCACAACATTTGATTGAAACCTATAGGCAAGAATGCGCTCATGAATTTTTAAAGGCGTGTTGGCGGGTTCTATAACAGCGTGTTTGCAACATAATGTTAGGATGCTTAAGAAAGTAAATGCGTTTGTCTAGATCCGTGCATGCGCATAGTTCCGCGGTCGTTTTGTTTTGGTGCATTCATAAACTATGCTTGATAGACAATGTCTCTAACATCTTCATGGTGAACATTAAGGCAATCAAATACCAACTCATGGTTTGCTTACATTTTTGGAAAACCATCTTTCTCACTTGCCTGGTGTTTGCATGAAAACCTAGCCCATCACGGAGGTCAATAACATCCATCTTTTTCTCACTTGCGACTGAAGAGCTTTTACGTACATAAAGTAGCGGATCTGTTCTCAGAGTCCACCCTATGTGCTAAGTTCTTTCTTAACATTATCTAGGCCTCCAATGTCTTTCCATCTAACATTGGGAACATCCACAACACTGCACATTTATCATAAAATTACGGTAGTAGACTAAACACACAGAACATAGCTTACCATAAAACTTACACGTTTCAAGTTCTTCAATGTCTTTTTTTGAATGTAATATCACGGAAGAATCTTTGGAAGTGTGCACTATCTATTTCCACTTTAGATTGTGATTTTATAGATTCCAACATCAAATTGGAAATAGGTATTTTCATTTTAACAAGAATAAGCATATCATATACCATGTTGGATGAAGCTGCCGGCACTCTAAACCATGTCTTGCGGTACTCAATTGCATGATGGTTGTTGTGCCATCCTTCCCCAAAAGCAAGCAAAGCCACCCACATGGTTAAATCTTATGGTTTTCTTAGATAAGAAAATTTAAATGTCTCCTATTCCAAATGATGTGCCAATTAACCCTTTTTTTTTATTGTGCCATCCATGAGTCTCTTGTGACATTATAATCTATAAACCTACTAGTTATTTCTAGATAAATCGCTCCCCATACATATGCGGCCCAAATTTACTGCCCAAGTTATGTGGTAGACCCACACCACGCGCCTATAAAAAAAAGATGTGTTAGTGCAAAAAAAACTTCCAAGCTGTTTTAATGGATTGAACAAAACAACACACCATTTCTCAAATAGTATATGGAAATACCCAACCCAACAAAATAGGATCACGAAAGATATGTTCTCTGAATAAACTTATAGAATGGATGCACATAAGCCATGTCACTTATATTATTTCTAGCCCCAACTTTGTCATAACCATGACAACAATCGAGAAAAGAAGCCCGAAGCACATGGAAAGAAGTCGAGACTTGGAAATATTTAAAAGTAAGAAAGAAGTATTAGTGAAACACATCACAATTACCCAATGGCTTTCGTAACCTTGTCATCAAGTAGCCCGACCCATATGGGCATGCCAAAAGTCTTCTAGTGGAGATATATGCATCCAAGGCATGTCATAGTATTGGTGGTGATCTTGATAGCACTTACCCATTCTATTGGGTCTCCACGACATAATAGATGATTTAGACATGTGCAATTTGAAGATGAAAACCAAACATAAAGACCTTGGATAGAAAAAGCGGCAATAGCCTGAGAACATCAGGTAAAGGGAAGTATACAATTTACTTGAATGACAATCACGCTGGGGCTCCTTCTCACGGTGTTAGTAAAGAAATAAAACAAAGATAGAAGATCCAAGGAACCTGGAATAGTGAACTGGAATAGTATCATTTTGTACCTAATATAGAATGCCCGAAAAGAACTTCACTACTATCATCACAGGGCTGAGCCCCGCAATAGGCAAATGTGTACTCCAACCATTTCGAAAATTTGAAGCTTTTGTGTGAAAAGTTTCTATGATATGGAAGCATAATGCCCAACAATCTTGTAATCTCATACAAAAGCGAAAAGTAACTAAATGGCACCCCAAGAAGGTAAATGGCACTAGAAGGCAAAAGCAAATGCATGCCCCCGGAAAGGAAACATATCCAATGTCCTTAGAACTCCATTCCCTAGTCATAAAATAAGGTCTTTCCTTCTAAGCTACCAAATTGGAAAACAATATACTATGCTCCTTGAATCTATCCTTTCCAATTACGCATCCGTTTGCTCTGCTGCATCCTCCCTAAGCACACAAGCAAAGTAAAGACTTTCCCTAACTTCAAAATGCGTGGCCACTTTTTTTGAAATCCACGGCGCAAAACAAAACTCTTTTGAAGGCTTGGAAAATTTTGGTATACGCAAAGCTCTTGAAATTGATTGAGGGAGCAAAGGTTGTGCAACAAGGCATTGGAAGGAAGGAAGGAAGGAAGGAAGTTTATTTTAGCGTCCACGCGGAGGCCCAGGGCCTATGAGCCCGGCCTGAGCGAGCAAAAAGCCAAAAACCCCAACACCAAAAAACAAACAATGTAGCATGTGCGATTGGAACCCTACTCACGGGATGAAAAAACCCCCACTTGGGAGGAAAAACCTAACGGTAGGCTCTCAAATACCATGCCCCAGGAAGAGCAAGTCGGCCCGGTAGAAATCTGCGGGAGAAAGCAGGTGTGACTTGAAAAAAAAAAGAAGGAAATAATTGGGTTTTCATACACCATTAGTTTCAACAAATCCTTCACCGGGCTCATAAGCCGTGGAAGTAGGAGCTCTGGCGGCACCATCCCTGGCGGCAGCTTCTTTATCATATTTGCTCCATTTTTAGGTCATAAACAAGCCCAAATCCACATTTACTAAAGGAAAGATTTGAATAAAAAAATGCGTGTTCGATTACGGTCCGAACATCCTTGATCCACAAGCATAGCTGACCATGCATTCACGGAACAAAGGGTTTTAGCGATCATCAACATATCTGCAGTATATTCCGGCCTTATACCGGTATATCCCTAAACCATAGCGAGGGTTTGCCCCCTAGGGAGCAACCCAAAAAGAAAAAGTGGAATGCACGCATTATAAACTTGTGTAATAAGTACTTTGTTACACTATAATATTATGGCTTCAAGTTCTAAGGCATATTGTGCATTAAGTGGCTTATTTGGCAATTGCTTTAATATTCGGGGATTTAAAATGTAACATGCTTCAAAGGTAAAGATTGTGAGAAAGTTTGCATGGCTTATCGACTATGATTCTTTGATCACGGATGAGACATGGGGTACCATGCTAGAAAGGCTCATTCTAGTAATGGAAGAATATCTTTGCCAAAAGGGATTGGCCAGAGATAGGTGTTAATGCATTCTAGTTTTACTAGTTCCAACGGGTCTTTTTTTATTTTTTTAATTAGTTCATATATTTAGGTTGAAACATCCATGGTATATTATAGAAGATTCAATTTACCAATAGATTACATTTGCATGGCTCACATATGCTCATAGCTTTAAAACTAATCTGAAAAAAATATGATGTATAGGGAATGTTGATGTTTATAACATAATACTAGAAGGACTAAGGCGGTATTTCAGAACTATTACAAAGTATTGAAAAAATAAAAGGGAAAAATAGGCTAATGCGATTCTTTGCGACAATTTCCAAGTTGAAGCGAAGCATATAGCTATAGCGGACTTGACATGCCACAGATTAGGGTTATTAACATGGTTTCCGCGGTAGCTGGAGCTCAGCTAAAGGCCTGCAGATAGGTACATGAAATCTTGCCCTAAAAATGTCGATATTTTCTCAACAAATAGATGCACGCAATTTGGCGGTTCTTGCCACAATGTCAAGTAGAATCCGCCATATGCATGGCATCCATTTTTATAAATCTTTGGATGCTTAATTGCCATGGGAATATTATGAAAAGAAGAAACAATTTAAGGTTCGAACAAAAAAAGTATCAGTATGAGAAAGATCCAATATTATGCGTGTATAAAAGAAGCCTAAAATGCTATTCAAGCAAGAAGCATGTTTCTCACGAGAGGCGAGATATTGGGGGCCATCTTTAAATTGAAAAAGGCGAATGGGAGGTGGAAGGGAGAAGGAAGGAAGGGGAAGGAAGGATGGGGAAGGAAAAGGAAGGGGAAGGAAGGAAGGAAGGAAGGGAAGGAAAAGGAAGGAAGGAAGGAAGGAAGGGAAGGGAAGGGGAAGGAAGAAGGGGAAGGAAGGAAGGAAGGAAAGGAAGGAAGGAAGGAAGGAAGGAAGGAAGGAAGGAAGGAAGGAAAAGGAAGGAAGGAAGGAAGGAAGGAAGGAAGGAAGGAAGGAAGGAAGGAAGGAAGGAAGGAAGGAAGGAAGGAAGGAAGGAAGGAAGGAAGGAAGGAAGGAAGGAAGGAAGGAAGGAAGGAAGGAAGAAAGGAAGGAAGGAAGGAAGGAAGGAAGGAAGGAAGGAAGGAAGGAAGGAAGGAAGGAAGGAAGGAAGGAAGGAAGGAAGGAAGGAAGGAAGGAAGGAAGGAAGGAAGGAAGGAAGGAAGGAAGGAAGGAAGGAAGGAAGGAAGGAAGGAAGGGAAGGAAGGAAGGAAGGAAGGAAGGAAGGAAGGAAGGAAGGAAGGAATTTTTTTTTTTTTTTAATTTTAGCGTCCGCGGAGGCCAAGCCGGCCTATAAGGGCAATCCACAATACAATATATCACATAGTATCCAAACACAAAAGAAAATCACAAAAAGCCCTATACAATGTCTCTACCGGGGGCAAAAAAACCCCATGTGGGAGGAAAAACCCTTGTGTAGGCGTTCCAAATTCCCTATCACGGGCACTAAAGTTCCACTGTCTTTGTGAGGACTCTCCGGCGGTAGAAACTTTACTTGAGAATGTAGGGCCGATACATGTAACTATTAAGCGAAGCCAACAATTGATAGTGCTATCTCGAGCATCTGAGATCGGCATGAAGCTTCTTTCGGATGTGTGGCACAAGGCGGCGACCATTAATGCAACAAGCTCTAATCAATGATTAATAAAAATAATAGGGCGAGGATTATTTTCTTTGGTTAGAATTTCGGACATGTTTAAGCCACAAGATATTACTCTGCGGGAATAAATCTTTACATTCTAAGCCCCCCTTTACATTTTAGACTTGGTAATTTACCATATATTTTTTTGTCCCAAATAAAATTTTGATAATTTTCTCAAGCTATTGATAGAAGCTGATTTTGGGGCCGTGAGGGCAAAAGAAATAATATGGACAAAAGTATCTTAGGTGGAGTACAAAAGCGAGGCGTCACACATCGACATCTTGTGGCTTGTGCCCGATATAACAACTTGTTTAGGGTATTCTTTGGTGCTAGCACATGGTAATAAGGTAATCAATAGAAATATATAACAGCTCAATGAATGACAAGTGGAATACTATGATAGAATAGTAGGTGCAAAGGTGCTGATCTAAGTCTTTGGAATTGTGTTTTTGTACCCCCACCGGCATAATTTTACCTATATATATTTGGCTATAATAGCATTGGCAATAATGATCACACTTATACATAGAAAACGATTCTTATAATTCTTGACTTCTTTTAATTACGGAGACAATAGGATTCCATAAGCCCTTGATATTATTATTCAAAGACAATGGCATACCAAGCGATTAATAGATTCAAGAGAATTGAAGCATTTAATACCAAGATATCTTGTGAATTGGTTTCACCAATGATACTACGTTTCTTAAGATTCAGGCAAACATCAGAGGCAGCTCCAAAGCAGTTGATAATTTTTAGGTAGGAAGCAATATTTGGGGAAGGGAGGGGTCATTTTTTTTTTTGAGGCTGAATGAATCATTAGCATATTGAATGTTCATGCTTGAAGAATTATTAGGAAGTGTCAAACCTTTAATATGCTACTGATAATTAATAACTCGAGTGAGGATCTCAGTTACAGCAATAAAGATATATGGAGCAAGTGGACAACCTTGCCTCACTCACCTAGATAAAGGAAAAAAGTTTACAGGTGAGCCATTGATAAGCACAGCAGATTGAGATCTGGAGTTGAAGCCATGAATGAGCTGAATAATCTTTGGAGAAAAACCAGTTTTGTTGAGAGCAAAGTTAATAAAATCCTAGTGTACGGTATCAAAAGCCTTTGAAAAATCCAATTTGAGAAGGATACAGTCCTGTTTGGTGAGATTATTCCAATGTAGGCCTTCCATTGCAACAATGTAATTGTCTAGGATATACCTATTGGGGAGAAAGGCAGATTGACTGCTCTGGAGAAAGCTCTTGATCCTATTAGCAATTAATTTGGCACAGATTTTGTAAGATGTATTGGTCAGAGATACAATTCTTCAATCAGGAAAAGACTTAGAATCATCAGTTTTAGGAATAAGGGATATGAGATCAGCAGAGATAGCAAGGTGCAAATGATTATTTTTCCAAAATCCACTTATCATTTATAAAGACTAGCTTCAGGATGGCCCAGAAGTTCATATAAAATTCTGGAGACATACCATCCAGACCTGGGCTCTTTCCTGATGCAAGAGATTTTAGGGTGGCTAGGACTTCATCTTCAGATGGGGATTACTTAAGTTCAAGTCCATTGGCTGATTGGCAAGTTGGGGTAAGGAAGAATTACAAGCGGCTTTAAGATCGACCAAAAGAATTAATATATAGTATCGAGAAAGAGGTCCTTATATTTGATATGGAAATATGAAGAGATGTACCCATGATTAGTCAAAGTAATATTGAAGTCATTCTGAACACCAGAGATATTGGATTTTATGACTCTATTACGGGCCACCCGAAAAAAGAATTTAGAGTTTCCATGTCCATTTTAGAGTGGTATTTGAGTTTACATCAAATATAGCAGGTAACTTTACCTCATTTTTCTTCAATAAATTTAATGGCTGATTCAAGATTGTCTTCAAGAAGATGCAGATCAAGATTATAAGGATCTTGCTAAAGTTTAAGCCTAACTTGTTTTATTTCTTGAAGAAATTCATACTTCTCAGCAGTCTTTTGTTCGTGATGATTCTTGGACCAGCCTTCTATCGAGAACTTTGGGGCTTTGATATTGGCATAGAAGTCACCCATCAAGTGAGAGTGAGATCCCGAGAGGGCAATCGGCATAGAAGGTTCTAAAAGTTAGCACAAAAATTATTGCGTTGAGCAATTTAATTTGGTGAGCTATATTGCCTTGTCTTTTAAAAGCTTAACTTCGTGATTACTTGAGAGAAATTGAGGCTGATAATTAGGGATATAGAGTTACACTCATCCGCAGTGACCAAGCAAATGTCCCAAAAGATTATTTATATTTGTCACATAGAACCTATCCAAAGTGCTGAAAAAACTCTATTATTTCCATCTTGCTTATTGGACCATGTAAACTTGGCTGTAGATGAGGGAATGCGATGAAGAATATGATTGTCAAGAGGCTATTCAGCCATTTCTTTCATTGGAAGTCATTTCAAATCCCAATTTGGTGTATTGTTAAAATCACCAGCCAAAATTCATTTACGAATAGATTGATTAAAACGGTTATCAATTTGTGGCCAAGTATTTTCTCGATTACGTGATTAGTAGATGGTAGATATTTATAAGACCAAAATCATTTTCCCTTGAAGGTAAAAGTAATAGCGACAAGATTGCGAGAGGTTATTATAGGTTAGATGAATGAAATATTTTCCAAATTATTTATACATAGGTCTCTGAAGTACCAATAGCCTCTATCTAGATTGAAGAGTTATTTGGAGATATCGGTCGGCAAGATTTGAGAATTGAAGGAAAAGAAGTCTCAAATTAAGCATGATTATATCAGCATTGTATTGCCTCGGTTGTGCCATAGCCCATCTCCTTTTAATAGGTTCTTTGATTCCTCTTAGATTTCTTAGATTCCAAATTAAGTAATCTATAAGTTATGGAGAAAGAAAGGCAGGATAAGGGAGATAAGGAAAATGGAAAGATGAGGCTTAAGAATGACTCTCTGAGTCTTTTGGATGTTTTATGTCGATGTTGGCGGTAGGTGTTCGAGATACTTTAGAGTGTTTTTTTAGATAAGCCTCTTTTCCTTTTTGATTTTTAATATTCTCCTTAGATATTTTTCATTATCAAACTTCGGGAGGTTTATCAAAGAAAACATCATCATCCCAATCTTTTAAACACTAGAATCCTTGTCAAGCTTTCGAAATAATAGATGCATGTGGACACTTCTAAAATTTAAATTCTGACATTCTAAAAAAAGAGGCTATTATTATCACGAGTTTATAAATAAAAGAAAGAGGGTTCAATACTTGCTTTGGTATTTGTGCCCCATATTTTGTTCTTTAGTATGATTAGCGAGTGTATTGCCCCAATTAGCTTGTGTTAAAGGCACCATTTCAATGGCCAGATAATGCATTCTTATTTGCCATGTTATACATATTACGATCCGCAAGCCACGTCCTTAAGGCATCGCATCACTCCTTTCTAAAACAATGTTATCCTTTGGTATCGGTTATCCCAAATCTTTTCTAGTATCTCCTTTGAATTGTGCTCCTCCACATGTAATTGATCTAGTTGAAGAGCAATTTAAGGGGAAATACATGAACTAATGTTGGGGATTATAGTGAAAGTATGTCTAGAGAAGGATAGGTCAATGAGGTCAGGAAGAGGGACAGAATTTGTGTTAATTTACTCTGAGTTGACTGTGATAGGGTTTCAATAAGGATGATGGGAAAGAGGCATTTGGCTCAACTGTATCTGCACAATATTCATCACTTATATTAGTCAAGATATTGAAACTATTTGAGCAAATAACCTTTTCATTTTCAGCATCTGCATTGTTGTTGTTGCCTTTGTTTTCAATATGGTTTGACTGGATATTAGCAGGAACATGCAGTTGATTGGGAACATTTGAAGAATGTTGTTGCAGGGTTCTGACTTTCCTTCAGATTTTCCTTATCTATAATTAATGGAATCCCATTCCCTTTCTTTTTCTGAGGATTCATAGTTGTTGTCTTCTCTGCAGCTCTGTTTGTAGGCTTTTTAAAGACAATGCCTTTGTTGGATTTATTTTTTGTATAAATCCCATTTTCTTTTGAGTCATAACATTTGATATTCATCATAATATTGTTCAGAGTATTATGAAGACTCATAGTATCATGGATCATAGGGGTCTTTCCTTTCAAAAGTTTTATGTTATGCTCAATATTACTGAGTAATCTGTTGTTATCCATTATTACGCATTCCTGTTTTTTCCCTTGCATAGAGATGGATATATTATTTTTTCGAATAAGCCCGACAAATGCAAAGAGCGAATGAAGATCAAAATTACGATAAAGTCATGTCTCCGAGTTGAATAAGATTGACAAAAAAAAAAATCCGACTTTTGTTACCTTTAGTGGCGCATAGATAGCCCTCATCGATCATATCTATCCACTTCTGAGCAACTTCGTCCCATTAGAATATATGGGATCATTTTAAAGGCTTTGTAAGAGTATTTTGAGAGGGTTGCGCGTAGAACCACCACTAAAAACTCTTGCCCTTTTTGCCCGTGGAAAAAGAAGGTTCATGACTCATCACGGGCGCTTCCAGATGGTGTCGGACCCATCGCATTTTGTTCCCCTTATATATTTCCTGCTTTTCTACAACTACATTATCCTTGTGGAAGTTTGTGAAGCATTTGATTCCGGCAATTTGCAGCAACTATGGCTTTAACTCCCTTCTTCGGTCAAGATCTTAGCTTGTTTGATCCCTTTTCTGATAAAATTTGGGATATTTTTGACCATACTCCATCCATCTGATTTTCTAAAGATGTGAGTATAAATGGCTAATACTCCGCGTTGATTGGGTTGAAAACCCACGAAGCTCATGTATTTAAAGGCGGACTTGCCTGATAAGTTCTTTTTCTTCTCAGTAGTCTTTTTACTTGTTCTTAACATTCTTGCAAAAACCATCTGATTTTCTACTTTTGATGATGTATTGCTTTGATTTGCTGTGTGTAGGGTCTTATATGTTAGATCATGTCAGTTTACTTTCCTTCTTTTAATCCACGAGGTCATCTTCCTTTTTTCTGATGTTTTCTTGGTTTAATTTGATGAGTGCAATGTTTGATTTGATGAAGGTAATGTTTGTTCTAGTTTAGCTTCATGGAGATTGATGATCCAAAATGCTTGCTTTTTAGGAAGCTCAAGTAGGAGGAAATAAAAATTCAAATTGAAGATGATAAGCACATTCTTGATTAGTGGAGAGAGGAAGAAGGAAAGAAGTGCAAAGAAAATGATAAGTGGCATTGTGTAGAAGCGTGCTCGGGGAGCCTTTATGAAAGCTTCCGCATTCCTAAGAATGTTAAAGTGGATGAGGTAAAAGCTAAAGTGGAGACCAAACATGAAAAACATGAAAAAACCAAAGCCTCATATCAAGGCTATAGAGATATTTGGCTGAGATAATGCAAATAAATATAATCAGACCCTGCTGTTGATAGTAAAGCAGTTGATGGAGTTCTAGCTGTAACTGTTCCTAAATATGAAAAATCAAAGCCTCGGGTCAAGGCTATAGAGATATCACGGCTGATAGATAATACAAATAAAAGAAAATGAGACCCTTGATTGATGCATTAAAAGCAGTTGATGAAAAGATTTACTGTGAAATGAAACTATCTCCTCTGCAACTCTACATGTTTTGCTCAGTAATGCAGTTATATATACATGGTTTACTATTTATGTTCAATTTTGTGTATGCATTTCTTATATTTGAAGAGCTCTAGAATTCTTGCTTGATGAAACCTCTGCTCAAGGGATCAGACAATGAGATATCTTGTATCTTGCTATTTTTTTAGGAATTAAAATTTTAAAATGCTTGAGCTTAGTCTTGGTCTATGGATAACGCAGAGATTTTTTCTATATTGATATTAAGCTGTGTAATGCACATTTCCTCATTTTCTAATCTCTTGCACTTTTAGGAGCTTTTATTTGGTTTTAAGATTCAAATGTAAAAAATTTTCTGCTCGATATTTTACAGCATGCAATATTAAGGGCTTATATTGCATAAATTATATTTGGCATTTAATCTTATTCAAGTAAGAGACCAACTTCAAGATTACTAAGGCTCCAATTCGAAAAACAAAAAACTCGATTGGGTTGAGATTCCATGACTGCCCCCTGTAGGTGTGGGCTTCCCATATGTTGATGGGAAAGTCTTGTATCTCCCAGTCGATGAAGTCGTGAGTCGGGGTTGTTGTACGGGGAGGTGTAGGAGTTCATCGGCCTGTATCCTCGGTCTCTAGACTACGGAAGATTCTTGATGTCGTCTGATGGGAGGTACTCTTGGCCTTGATCATGGCCAGTTTAAGCTTTGATGCCTATCCCAAGCGGTGAAAGCTCACGAAGTTCTGCTACGCTGGCACCACTCTTGGATGGGAGTGCGACATGGATGAGGTCTTGACATCATAGCCATGTCTACCTTCTTCTTCATCTTTAGGTCTTTGAGCCTTCATACTCCCGCGGTAGTTGATATTCTCTTTGTGGAGGGGGGAACTCTATGTTAATGTTTTGGATAGAGGTCTCTCTATTTGAGTTTGAATACTCTGTGAGACAAGAATATGGCTTCTGATTCGCGGTGTAGGAGAAATATCTTTTTCTATTTATTGATATGTTAAAATGTTAGTCTAGCATGTGAGCGACTCTGTTTTCTAAGTATTTGGCGATGTTGGGGACATCACTCAATGCGGCTTGAAGAGTTGTCCTAGGTCTTGAAGTATCCTAGGGAGCACTACTAGGGAAGGGCCTACCTTAGCTTGGAACTCTCAGCATGATCTCTTGGTAGTATTGTGTAGCATTTATGGTGGTACTTTACATCAATTTCTTTTTGGAAGGCGGCAAACCTGAGTTGATGTGTAGGCCTGCATACATGGCGGTGGCCATACCATCGCTGAAAGGAAGAAGTGGCCATGATGCTGATGTGAATGGGTTTAACAAAAAGCAGATATGCAAAAGCGCTCTATGATTAGGAAAATGGGTGAGGTTAGCGCTGTAGTTGTAATGAGGGGTTATGAGTGTATTCTGGCGAGGCCTTAATTTGTTGAAATTTTTTTTAGGTTTTGAACATGTCTATCGGTTTTAGTTCTATCTAGGTATTTCATAGGTGGTCTAAGGTTGTGAGCATGTAGAGACTTCATATTGATCTGTTGCAACAAATTTCATTTAATTTGGAGTGGTTTGGCGAGTTATAGTTATTTAAATCGACCACTTACAGTCTTGTGAGAGCTCTGGGTGCACTTTTCGTGAGTGGTCTCCTATTTGGTCCTAAGGTGACTCCAAAATTTTAGTATGAAAGCGAGAATCTTGCTTATCTCGCCCGAGTAAGCAAGAATATGCCCTGGTTTCTTGTTTTGGACTTGTTTAGATAGGGATCGATTAAATGAATACTTATACAATGTTGGCGGTGAGCTAAAATTTAGCTAAGGCCTTGGGCTCACTCTATGAGTGGTGGGGCTCTATTTGGTCACTTGTCCAAGTTGTAATCAAAACAAACTATACATGCCATTATTATGACTACATAAACATTATTACGGTTCACAACTTAAATTAGCGACTTTTTATATTTCAAAATTTTATGTACATGGTTTAGCAATCCTCCTTCTTGATAAATCGGCCAGCTTCATGTCTCTAGGCATGCAAGTGACTCTTTAGCATGAAGAGCACATGCTAGAGAGTCTTCAAAATGGCGGATCAATACGCTCTGTTGCTTCTGTATCTGAGCAACATGTCATCACGTTGCACAAAGCTTGTCCCTTGTCAAACTCTTGCAAAATCTCATTGGTCAATCTTGCAAAATCGCGACTCTTGGGATCGAGTCCATAGCTCCTCTAGAAGTCTCGAATCTCCCCAGCGGCTTTCCTCTTCATGCACTTCTTGGGTGAGTACGGATCTTTCAGGGGTTAAGCTTCAAAGGTGTTTTCTTTTTGTGAGCCTTCCTCCTTCGACGTCTTGAACCTTGTGCTTCGTAATAATTGGATGCGCCTCATTACATCTTCATGTATTTATACTCGCCATCTTCTTCTTGTACTCTCGCTCATGCTTGAGTATGTAGGACTCCTGTGCCGGCTTGTTTGGCTTCTTGGAATCTGTAGCTAGTTTAGGCCAGGCCGGGTAGGGAGGTGGTGCCGCTACTTCTTGCTTATCGGGATTGGAAGGTCCGTCCCTACATTATTGGCGAAGGTATTCTCGAGGCATCATTATGCGGAGTCCGTGTATGAGGAGGAAGATGTAGGTCTAATGGGCACCCTCTCCCTATCACTTGCTAGCGGGTGTGGGTCTTAGATCTTCCTGCTTCTCAGGGTTTCTTTCTTAGGAGTGGATCCTTGCCCTTCTCTTCTCTTTGCCGTTGGAGTTTCTCCTTCTCTGTAAGTCTTCTTTTCTTTGCTTCCCTCTTTCTCTTCCTGATCCTCATGTGATGGCGAGCCTCCCTCTCTACAGTCGCGGGGCCTGGCTCCTCACCATCCTCCTCATCCCCGTCCTGCTGGTTCTCGGGGTTCTCTTGTTGGTCGGGATTCTGCTGCTGATCTTGTTGATCCTGATCTTCCCGTTCCTGCTCCTGACCTTCTTGTTTTTGTATTCCAGATGTAGTTGATCTGGATATCGGTTTTGGGACTCTTCTGTTCATGCCCATTCTTGGGCCTCGCTTCATATACATTCGGCGGATCTTTGGTTGATCCGTCGTCAATAATAAGCGCTCCTAGCGGTTTGTTTGGTGCGGGCCATGTTTTGAAATAGTCTGATCGTCTTCCGAGCACCTAAAAATTGCCTTGTTGGTCGGAGCACAGCAAATTGGAGGTGGTGAGAATGAGGAACCCTAAGGGTCTATAGGCATGAGAGTTTTAGGGTTTCAACCTGCAATTTTCATGTTATCCCATTATTTAAAACATTAGTATTTCCTGGATTAAAATATTGGATTCCTTTAGACAAAATTCTTGCCACCACTCACCGCGATCGTGGGGCCCGGCCAGCTAAAATTTAGCTAGGCCCTGGGCACACTTTATGAGGGTCACTCCTCTTTGACTCTATTTTAGATTTTCTAGACACTTAGGGCCATGACATGGTTTCCTAGCTTAAAATCGGCTTCTAAGTTGCCTTATGCTATTAGATTACCCAAATCATGTATCTTTACGGGTGAATTATAGTCAAACTGCTTTGCAATCTTGCTTGAGAGCCTCGAGCTAAATTTTAGCGAGGGTCAGGGCACTACTGTGGTCACTCTCGATAAAATTTTAGCTTCTAAGATTTTTAATTATACTTCAAGCTAACTATTTTTTAGCAGCTTATATTATTCTAAGATGAGAAAATATTTTCCCATTTTTTTCGAGGTTCGTGCTTGGGTTGCCATCCCCAAGACTGAAGATCTAAACTGTTAGTACTACTAGGGAATTTGGCCAGTGCTCAATCTTGTCCACCAAAATCATTGCTCTGATACCATTGTGACGTCCCCTGCTCGTATACGGTGCTCCCATCGTTATAAGAAGCCTGGAGTTCATCCCTCTATCAGCTCATGCTGCCAGAGGCCGTCCATCTAACAGAACCCGCTAATGGTCCGGACAAAGGAATGGATGGGGGCCGAATGGTGTCATTCATCCCGTCTCCCTTGCGTCGACCTAGGCGTAGGCGTGAGTAAATGTAAGCACAAAACATCAAATGCACATAGTTCCACTTCGAAGGGTGGCTCACTATAATGTAACATCTGCAAAAACATCGGTAACACCAAGCGTAAGGAAATCTACCCAAGGCTGGACTCATGAGGGATCGGTGGCGGCCTCCGAGACAATCTGCGGATGGAATTTATGGCAATTGGTTTGGGTTGGCATAGGAATATGGCTGTTGGATAGTTCACTCCATCAGCCCCTCATTGCATACTTTCTTGAGAATAGGTTAATAAGTCTTGGGAATTGGCCCGGTAGCACGCCATGTGCATAGCCAAGGGGCTACTCACGGGTTGCATCTACCCGTCCCGATGAGGCAGGAGGAGATCACTCCCTCGAGGGAGGCATGCATACCCTCTCCGGTGACTAGAGAGCCATTGCTCATCTCACGACTTGAATCCCATTGAAGATGACACATCACCTAAAATTGTCCGAGTCCATGCCTTGCCCACACTCGGTGGCAAACCATCGGAGTCTAGCTTTGCTAAGATCCCCGATAGAATTCTTGTTTGAAGTGCAGGTTGGGAACTCTGCAAGACAACCCTCTGTGAGGATCCTTGGATCTAGCGGGGAGAATCAGGAGCTATGTCCTTGCGGGATTTGCAAAAGGAACAAGGGAAAAGAAAAAGCGAGGAAGAGAACAAATGAAGGCGTGTGAGAACAACTTCCTTGATGTCAATGAAGATACATGAACTCACCATTGATCGAGAAAAGCGGAAGTGAGACAAGACTCAAAACTCATCTAAAACTAGAGTGCTAGCTCTACTCATATATATATAGTACAATGGCCTTTGGCCCAATATAGACACTCGGTGATTTGGGTCTGCGACTCACGGAAGGAGGCGATTCTTGAGGAATCTTTGGCGGTGCCTCTTGAATTGCACGAAATCACTTGCCCGCTGATGCGCGGTGGCGAGCCATCACTTGTCGGCGCCTCCTCTTGGCAGCGGCGTGGGCTTTGACTTCACGTGAGTGCGCTTGGTCTTCTGCGGGGCCTTTGGCGGCCCGACACAGTGCACGGTTGTGGATCCTTGGCCTTGACTTGGTCCGTGGGCCATGCATGAATAGTCTGTGCCGGCCGTACGTGGGACTAACCTCCCACCAAGCTGAGTGAAGAAAAGGAGGAAGTGTTTCCGATGGGGGAATCGGCGGTTTAAAGTGATCCTCACGGGGAATGAGGGCCGGCGCCATTGTGATAGTACCAATGAGATCTGGCGTGCTTGAAGAGCTTACGGGTGTTAAGCCCAAGTGCGGGATGAGCGTCAAAAGGAGAAATCACGGCGTACTATGTCTTCAAAAGCGGCATGTGCCTGCCTCGAGAAGAGCAGGCGGCACTCCATGAGAAAGCGGTCACGGGGCCGAAAGCACTATGGCGGCATTGGTTGCAATAAAAGATGGGGCCATTTGCCGATTTAAAGGAGCTTACGGGGATGCGCGAAGGCGGCCTGGCCGCGGCGGTGAGCGAGAAGGATCTGGTGAGGTGGCGGCGTACGTAAGAAGGCATCAAGGCCATGAAACGACATCGGCGGGCTTTTGCCAACCACACTCATTTGCAATATAGATCAATTTTTCGGTAGAGTCCAAAGTGGCACCATCCTCCCAATTGGAGCATCGACCGTCGTGGATCCCCGAGGGAATCCGTCGAGATGTGAGGGGAGTCCACCCAGTGGCCATCGGGACCTTGGTCTAAAAGGGAAGATGCCAATCGGTGGTGAGGCCCGTAGGTGTGGAGGGGCCTTGATGAAGCATATGGAGAGTGAGCGGACACATAGGCGTTGGGTACTGCTTAGCCATGTCCCTAAATTCACAAACAAGGTCTTGATCAAAACCGCGGCACCACTTTGGTCCCCACTGGCGAGCGAGAGTTGAGTATAGGCGGGGAGGATTAACCCAACCCGTTGGTATGGTCTTGCTTTCGAGAAGGCCACGCAGTTGATTGTAGCCTCCCAAGTGTTGCATATAAATTTGGGCAAACTCAAGATCCTCAGGATGCGCTAAATTTCTCGTTACTGTTCAATGTTTCCAGCACGCCCGCCACGGTAAGTCTTGACCAAGTTCCGAGCATGTACTCTGTTCAAAAGCACGAGGCCCGATCATGATCCTTGAAATGCGGGTTGGTTGGCAATAACAACCAAGCGCATGGGAGTTGCCTCGAAAAACACGATGTGCCTCATCTTGGAATTTATCATGTATATCAGCCAGGTAGAAGTCATGAAAAACATAGGCCATTGGCTGAACAACTCGGAAGATGACCAAATCACGGATCTTCACAATTGAGTTGATCAAAGACTAAGGGGCACAAAATAAACCCTTGTCTTCCGCGAGAAGATCAGGCCGGATCCTTAGAAAATCCGCTTTGCTTGGGGTACGATTGATGAACGGCCATTTGCGGCGTACCGCCGAGGAAGGAAAAGGTGGCGTCGGGCAACCACATAGTCGATAAGCTGGAAGGAGTAGAAAGTCCCGCGAGGATGTTTGTAGCAATATCAATATATCCCTCCTGTTTTATTTTGGGCTTCTTGGTTGATGAAACGACTTCTTTGGGCTGATGTTCAAGGTCACGCGGATCGGTTCTCTTTTTCTAGCGAGAGGCGAGGCCCGATCCGCGGACCGTTTATGAGAAGGCGTGCCATGGGAAGAGGATTGCCGAGGTATGGAGTCGGCGTGGCAATCTACGCATCATCAATGATCTTGTTTTCTTAGCCTCCAAGTAAGTGATCTTGGAAGGCGTGGTGGCCCAGTCGGCGTGGAAAGCTGAGCTTCTAAAGAGGTGATCCGAGCATCCGCGCAAAGGAGGTCATGGGCTTGAGTGTTGTAATTGTGGCTTCGGTATCTGAGGGGTGTCAAGCAGCAATGTCTTTATCCTTGTAAGCCTAGGAGGGTATCCTTTGTCTTGACACACTCGGCAATTCACGAATGGTGGTTTTGTGGCGAGCTGTTGATCGGCAAGCGGGCTGGTCGATCTTGTGCATTCTTGAGATCCTCCGGGGGCAGTAAAAGAGCCTCATGCTTTGCTTGAAGTTTGTCCTCAAAGGTTTGAACCTGCGTGGTGGTAGCTTGAAGGTCTCGGTGAACGGCGTCCGATGCCTCAGTGCAGCGAACTCCATTCATGAAAACATCTTGGGGAGTCTTGCAACTTGAGGACAGCGGCTTGAACATCACGGTGATATTTATAGAGGGCACCTAGGAGGAAGAGTCACGGGACCGGTTGTTGCCTTATGCAGGACGTCGAGGAGACATGATGAAAGTCGAGGGCATGGTGTCGTGGATGAAGAAGAGCGATAACATGCATGGCATTGTGTTGATCGTGACCCGGTGAAAGAGGCGTGAGGTTTCGGCTGTTGGTTTGGAGGAAGGGAATGAAAAAAGATTGGCGAGTGGATGTATGAGAAATGGAAGGGACCAGGATGAGGAAGGTAATGACAAATGGGGGCTTGAAGATGGCCACCGAGGCTTCAAAGGCGGAGGAGGGGGGCATCGGTATCGCGATCTACTTCATGAAAGGCGGAAGAACAACATCATGGCCAATCAATATGGTGAGTGGAAGCGGATGGCGTGATCTAAACATTATAAAGCGCTTATTGATATGGGTGTTCTTGATAGAATACCCAAGCAATTTTACCCAGAAACTTTACAAAGGTGTAGGTGGGTCTTTGCAATATTGGTGAGGTGATGCATGTTGGCTTGATAAAGGAGCAGTATGGCCCGAGTGACATCTATGTCTCACAAAAGGCAGCCAAGATAAAGAAAGGTTTTGCAAAGGAATATGGAATACCTCAAATCGAGGGGCTCGATGCAAGCAAAATGGTGGTGCCATCGACCACTATAGCATAGCCTTAGGGCTGTTGTTGGCGATATGGCTGTGAACTGCTTCAATTGCTCGGGTTAGGGCGGGGAGGTCCATCTCGAGAATTAAGTAAAAAGCGCTGGCGTTCCGCCACTTCCGCGACTTCCGGACCAAGCGAAGGCCTCCATGAAAGGTGGGTGTCGAGAAAGTCCGCGGACATAAAATTCCGGATCCGGTGGGGCGAGGAAGCTTGAAGTGTAGGAAATTTGGGTCGCGATAGCCATGGCAAAAGAAGCGTCGGAAAGGCAGGGAAAAGAAGCTGTCTTGAGAAGGGGGAGGAAGCGGAAGAGCGAAGATGGGCGAAAAAAGGTGTTTAAAGGCGCACAAGTGTTGGGCAGAAGGGCTGATGAGAATGAAAGCGGCAACCCGTTGATGATGCAGTGGCGATAGATCACGAAGGAGGCGATTGAGAGGCAAAAATTTGGCTAAGTCCCAAACTGTTAAGGAGAAGGAATGAATGGTGGAGATGAGGGGCGTAATTGAGCGATCCCGGATGGGGCCGGTGGCGAAGGTACATATTAATGTTCGGCGAGCGTGAATAGAATAGAATGTCATTTAATCACGAACCTTCGAAGAGGATATCATTAAAGCGAAGGTGTCGAGGAAGGTACCATTGCTAGATATCGCGGCGGGAGAAAAGATTCCAAATTAAAAGCAACCTTGCATTGCAACCGTCGGCCGAGTTTTTACGAGTGGTCCGCGTCGGCGGGGAGTCCGTCGGTTGGGCTATATAAGGCGGCGATGGGCAAAGGCTGAGACACCCTTAGCGGCGATGAGTATGGCGTGGTTGGTTTGAGCGAAGCGCACAATGCCTAGCAATTATGCGGAATGGATCACTTGCAAAATGAAGCTATGCGGATCTCACGGAAGTGCCATGACCATGGCATCCCTATGGATGGCTGGTGCGATTGGGATGGTGAGCATCCCGACCCCTCGACCAATCGATGGAGGTGGTGGTGCATGCTGCTTGGGGATCGGGGCGGAACTACTACCACATCCTCGCATCACCTCTGCTCCCCAACCGGGTAGAGGGGTTTTAATCTTAGGATTTTGTAAATAGAGACGCGCCCATAGAGCTCTACTCATAGGCCGAGTAAGTGGGCAATGCTCACATTTTGTAATTTGCCTCTAGTAATATAAATATGCGGCTTTTAGTCACTATCGTGGTTTGAACTTTGTGGTGCATCTTGTGTAGAAATATGCGTAACGTATATATGAAATTGCTTAAAGGCGAAAGCCATTAACCCGAGTAGGTAATGGAGTGCCATCTAGCTTCGGCCCGGTTTAAAAACTGGTTGAACAACTTGAATAATTTGATAAGGACCAAGCCATGAAACTTCAACTTGCCGAAAATTTTTTGTAAAGAATCATAAAGAAGAACCAAATCACCTTCTTTGAATGTTTTTGTCTTAAATTACGTTTGTCATACAGCGATTTACGCAATTTGTTGTCCATGAAGAACAGAATGTAAAGCGTCTGTAGAAGTTCATCCAAGCTGTTCCAATTGATAAACCCTTTCCTTTAAATGCAGCGGTGGATTATGTGTTGTGCGAGTTGGAAGAGTGGGAAGAATGTATTCAAAAGGCATAAGAGTTGAGGATAGTAAGGTGTACTTTTCTGTGTTGTATGTGAAGATAATCCGTCGACTCCTTGATGGTATGATTGACAAAATGCATATGATCACTAACAAGTTCGGGTGGGACAACCAAAAGCAGCGTGATGATGTCGTGTAGAGAACAGCTTTGCGATGCGGCAATAGTGTTATGCGGAAGTGCACAAGCTTCCATGCCCAATTTGGTAGCATAATCAGGTGATGACTAGAATGTAGTGGAGCACGGGTGTGTTGCGCCCGGTGGGTCCATGGGCCCCACAAAGTCCATTCCCCATTTGTTGTTGCCGGGAAGTGGCGTGGCGGCCGGCGTCAATGGAAGCGTCCGCGGGCGTGGGCTTCCCCACACGCGGCGAGCGTCCTGCGATGCGAGCATAAGCGTGGGCATCTTTGAAGCGTGGGCGAAGTATCACGCCAAAAGAATTTTTGCGTGCGGTGGCGTCACCACTAAAATGACCACCACCAAGCCCGTCATGGGCTTGTCCGGGAACAATATCGAGGGCACCTCATGAGGAGGACACAACGACGGAGGACCATACGTTTGTATAGATGGCACGCAACCATGGTGTAATCCGCGGACTTCTCGGAGACAGCGGCGGCATGGCGAAGCTTTTCAGGAAGGCGTCGGATCGTCGGGAGGAAAAGCACCGGTGAAGATACTGGCGGAAGTTGTGAAACCAATGGGGCGTGGCGTGACCAGGGAACAATTGAAGCGTCTGGAAAGGCATCGAAACGCCCGTGGAGGAGATCATCGCGGTGTGGATCTTGGCGAAAGATAATCGGGCACCACATGAGACTTGCACGCCTTATGAACAATTTCAAAAGGAGCAAATTCTTGCGAAGAAGGGCCCAACGAGCAATTCGACCGATGGTGTGGGCTTTGTTGATTAAATAAAAAGAAGAGCTTGATGGTCAACAAAAGAACTTGATCGGCTGCCCAACAAATAATGGCGGAAATGTTGGACCTGAAAAAACTAAGCCCAAAGCTTGTTCGTCGCCGAGTGATTAAGCTCGGCCGAGTTGAGTTCCGTACGGCATAAGCGGATTGGCTTATCCGTGTGCTCATCATGGGCACGAAAAGAACGACACCAATAGCAAAGGCGGAGGCGTCAACATGAGCGTGGAAGGGCTTGTCCCATTGAGGAGGAACAAATCTTGGGGCTGGTAAATGCGGCTTCAACTTCGAAAAATTAGCTTCCGGCAGGGGATTTCAAGCCCAAAGTGGATTCATCACCCGTGAGTTTATGAATGGGGTCAGCTATATTTACAAGTCCGAGGAATGAAGGTGGAATAATAATTAACCTTACCGGGGAAAGAAGCGTGTCTCTTTGATATTAGATGGTGCTTGAGCCTTGATTACACAAGCCCGATTTTAGCGGGATCCGTGGTGATGCCTTCTTCTTGACCACATGACCCAACAGAACACGGAGGTGGCCTGTGAAAGTACACTTCTGGGATTGAGACTAATGCCGATTCATCACATTTTTGAAAGACAAGCTCCAATTTTCCAAATGATCATCCATGGAGCATAGGCTGAAAAATCATCTTGAAAGATCTGAAGAAAAGGTTTATCCTTCATAAAAAGTAAATGAAAAGGCGGAAAGCATGATGTCTTTGAAAGGTTGAAGGAGAGTTTGACAAACCAAAGGGACCACCTTGTAGGCAAAAGTGCCCCCATGGGGTGGTGAAGATAGTTTTGAGTTGATCTTCTTGCTTGATAGAAATTTGATTGTACCAGAAAAACCATCCATGAAAGAGTACATCTCATGACCAGACAACTTCTTCAAGAACACAGTGCGGTGAAGGAAGCGGAAAGTGATCACGCTCAGTAGCTTGATTGAGTTTTACGTAGTCCACACAAATCACGGATCTTACCATTGTGTTTGAGAGCAATGGCGATGGGGCTCACCCATTCGAGAATGTTTGACCTCATAAATCGGGCCAGGCGACTAAGAGTTTGTCAATTTCAGCCTTGGCGGTCCGGTAATTTGGGTTGAGCACATGTTTCTGTCGTTGCTAGATTGGGCGTGCATAAGGTTTGGTAGGAATGGTGAGTTCCCCAATTCTTTTTGATACCACGAAGGTCTTTGTAGCTCAAGCAAATATATGTTTGAACTTCTTGAGCAATCCGCGGTAGCGTGCTTTATAGGTGGATGGAAGATGGCGACCAAATGGGCCGGTTGATTGTTACCAATGTCCCGCGATGTCTATACGGGTTTGAATATGAGGAACAACCTCAGGTGTCACGAACACGATGGCGGGGAGGTTGAAGCATGGCAGGGGAGGAGCAGCATTTTGAGTGGTGAAGAAAAGAGGCTGGCTGAGTGTCATCAAGCAAGGGTTCTTTGCATGGCAACATGAACATCGGCGGTCTCCAGAAGAAGGGGTTGGGTCAGAAAAAATGATCAAGATGTTGAATCCGATTGCGGGAAGCGGGTATGGGTCAAGAGAGCAGCCACGGCCTGTCACGATCGGCGTCATCTCTCCCCAAGGATCAACATACTTTCGAGGGTAGGATGAGAGAAGCCCATTTGGAGGAGCTTGAACATGATAAATGTTTTGTGCTTCTTCAGAGTCGGTATCAGAGATGGAAGGTTCAACATGCTCAACAGAGATCAATTGGCCAGTTTCTAAATCCATGGTGGCATTAAGATGTCCATCAGTGATAACAAGTTGGTCCGTGGCCCAGTAATGAATACTCTTCGCCTGGCGGAGAAAAGGTCTTCAACCAAACATTTCATAATCACGGGATCTTCTCGACTTTCCAAACCCCGAATTCCAAGGGGAATTTGAGATCACCGGTTGATATGGAGAAGAGGAGTGACACCTTGAGGGCGCGTGATATGGCCATTTGCCAACTTGATGTCATAAGGGGCACGGTACAATTGTTTGATGCCCAATTGCTTTCGGAGTTTATCAGTAATAAGATTGACGGCACTACCACCATCAATTTGGACATGATTGACTTGCTGATTGCCGCCCGTGGCGTGCAGAGTGGGTGTGGAAGTCATAGCACTCCTACGAGAACCGTGGGAAGAGGTAACCCGATCTTTAAAAAGAGCGGGCCAGCGTTTCAAAATAGTGGCCGGGCTCAAAGGAATCTTGATCTTGGCATGTTCTTCTGAAGTTCCAAAGGAATGTGAGAAAAAGGGTCCTTGAGGTCCGGTGGAGCAGTCACGGGGTAAAGCGAAACTTCTTTGAGAAGCTCTACCTCGGTAGCAATATTTGGATCTGGTGAGGCGGTGGATGATGATGGCGCTGTATCGATCTTCTTGCGAGCTCTAGTGGTGGCATGAACATTTGCCCGGTGTCGACCTTCCGCGGCTTGCATGAGTTTGGTATATTTTGTCTCACTTTAGGCATGGCGTGAGGCATGAGTTTATCAAAGATCGGTAGCCAAGTGGACTTTTTATCATCTTCATGAGGGGCGGTTTCCCAGAAAAAGCGAGGTTAGCGTGTCATGAGGAATGATAGTCAAAGGCGTGAAGCCCGTATGTGGCGTGAGGCAGACCAACCCAATTTGGCTGGCTGGGCCAGGGAGGGTTGAGAGCACGATAAATCTCCTCTTGAGCTTGTTAATCCATAGGATTAGAGGTAGATGCAACTTCTTTGAATCGTTGTTGTTGAGGCGGTCGTGGTGGCTTCCTCAAAAGGGGATGGGGGCCTTGTTTCTTGTTGGCCACCCGCGGTTGATAAGCCGTGAAATCTTGAAGCTGGTTGAGTTGAATCACGGAAGTTGGACTTGAACTTGAGGAAGTTGAGGACCGTGGTGTGGTGGTGTGACCCCATTCATGACAATGATAACATTGAGCCTTTGAAGGATCAAAGGGAGGGCCGATTGCCTTGTCCCGTGGCTGTTGAGATTCTTTGTGTTTGTTGATCTGGCGAGATTGTTGAGTTTGATATTCTTTGAGGCTGATATGGCCGGTTGTTGTTGGCGTGAAGTGCGGACTTGAAAGACCATTTTATTCTGAAGGGTGTAGGATGAGAAACAGGTGCATTCCTCAGGTGGCATGATTGCACATATTGCACCTTTTAGGAGGAGGTCCATTGGAGGAGTTGCATTCATTTGCGGATGTCCTTGATATTTACAAATATTACACGTCTGTGGCTTGTGGATTTGTTTCTTGAGGTTGAAATTTACAATGGAACCATGGCGGGGGGCATGAAAGGGAGTTCCGTGAGAGCAACACCTCTAGAAGAAACATTGACCGAGTGATTGACCAATTCAATGGCCTGCTCCAGAGACTTTGGACGCAGGTATTCGGTCATGAGTCGAATGGCAGGAGGAAGGCCCTGCAAAAACCAGACGAGGATCTGGCTTTGCGTGGGGTACTCCTGGAGTTTACTGACAAGAATGTGTAGACGGTCCGCAAAATCCCTGGCTGACTCCGTGGTCTTGCTGAAGGTCATTGAGTTGCTTGAGAAGAAGTTGATCATCATCGGTGGTGCCATAATGAGAAAGGAAGGCGGTTTTCATTTCATGCCAACTTTGTTTCCAGTGACTTTTGTTGGCCATCAACCACTGATGAGGGGCGCCTCGGAGTGTAGTCGAAAAGATATGAAATTTGAGTTGTGGTTGCGCATGACCATTCAGAATGGCCAAGGCTTCAAATTCCTCCATATGGGCTTGAGCACTCTGATCTAGAGATTTGCCTTTAGTGTTGCCAAAAGTGGGATAAGTCAGCTTCAAATTATGAGTTGGAGATGAAGGCGGAACTGGCGCATAGATAGGTGGATTTGGTGGAGGATATGTGGAAGCATAGAGAGGTGGAACCGCCTGGGACTGAGAACAAGGGGGTGGGATTGAAAAACCCGGTGGTCCATAAAAAAGTAGCATGAGGTGGGGAAGGGGTCGTGAGAGCCATCCTCATTAGGCTTGAAGATCGGTGGTTTGATAAGCGGGGAAGAGCATCTTTGAAAAGATGGAGAAAGGCGGGGTTAATTGAGCGTGGGGAGGGCCAAAGGACATGATGGTAGCCATCAGTGAGGAGTGAAAGAAGGTTGTGATGGTGGGGGGTGTGGCTGAAGGGATATAGATATAGGTGCTCGGAGATGCAGGAAATAGTGGCGTGGGGTTTGAGCAGTGTATGTTGTGGAGGCCCGAGGTTGTGAACAATGGCGACACTACGAGGGGAGGAAGACTCACACGGTGAGAATGAGCACGAGGGGTAGGAGGTGCGGCCGAGGCTGCGGAGTGGACCGCGACCTCCCTCAATATCATAAGCGTTATCATACATATCCCACAAACAGCCTGGCGTCGTTGATGGCACTCCGGTCGAACGCCGTTTGGCAAAAAGTTCTTGAGTGAAACCTCGAGCGACATGATGGAAAGAAAAAAAGTCGGACCCGGCCCCCGGCGGCGGTGTTTGGGGTCTGGGTTTGGGAACTCACGAAGACAACCCTCTGCGAGGACCCTTAGGAGAATCCGGGGCTATGTCACTTGTGAGGGGATTTGCAAAAGGAACAAGGGAAAAAGAAAGCGAAGAGAACAAATGAGACAGTAATGAGAACAACTTCCTTGATGTCAATGAAGATACATGAACTCTCGTGATCGAGAGAAAACTGAAGTGAGACAAGACTCAAAACTCATCTAAAAACTAGAGTGCTAGCTCTACTCATATATATAGTACAATGGCCTTTGGCCCAATATAGACACTCGACCGATTTAGGCCTGCGACTCTGGAAGGAGGCCTGATTCTAAGAATCTTTGTGATTGCCTCTTGAATTACTCAAATCACGGCCCGGCCGATGCGGCCGGTGACGGGTCATTTGTCACTTGTCCTCCCTCTCTTGGCCCGGCGTGGGCTTTGACTGCGTGGTCTGCTTGGTCTTCTGCGGGGCCTTTGACGACTGACTTGTGCCTGGCTGTGGATCCTTAGCCTTGACTTGGTCCGTCGTATGCATGAATAGTCATGTACCAGCACGTATAGGACTAACATTTACACACCAGAGGGTCAATCTGAAATGGGACATGTCCGCCTTATCTGCCGGTCTAGCCCCTCCACCCACAGTCAGTCGAGCTCTTATGCACATCCCGCATTAATTGGAATTAATGAGGCTATCTAGGTACATAAACTACTAAGGCTTTCAGGGTCTCTACCCCTTCTCAATACACAGGAGTGCACGTAGAATAGAACTTCATCATCCATAGACCAAAATATAGAATAACATCTAATCTATCTACCTGAGCATACATGGTTAGATTCCTTTGTTAGTGTGACGTTCCGGCCACGATTATCACGGTCCCAAGATGTATCTTTATCTTTGCCGAAATCAACATTACCTGCTCCCCTCGGCCGGCGTGTCTGCGTAGCGGATAACGAGGTAAGTAGCCCTAGGGGCAACTTGCTAGGAGTGTTCATATATTATTAATGTGCACATGTGCACATTAATGAGAACACCTTTTCCATGTTGGCATATTTTGCCACCTAGCCATTAAAGGCAAGTGGGGCCTTTCCAATTATCCCACATGCCAAATTGGGTAATTGGAAACCCTAACCTAAACCCCATGTCTATTTAGGGTAGGAAAACCCTAGCTTGCTAGTTTTTTAGTCCTTAGGGTTTTAGAGCTCGGTTTTGGCTGCCCAAGAGCCAAAACCGCCTCCCGAGCTGCCGTGCCCGGCGAATTGCACCATCGGTTCCCCAATTAATCGATTCGGCGGGGATGGTTGAACTTCAGTCGGGGAGGAGCCACTCAAGGATCAGGTATTTGGTCAATTTAATAGCTTAAACCGTCTTCTAGTCATAGAATCGTTGGTTTAGACTATTAAATTGCCCATAATAACTATCTAGATCTTAGATCTGGGACACTAACTAAAGAACCTAACTCTATGATTAGATCTAGTTCTTTGGTTCTTACATGATGTATTTGGATGATGTATCTCTGTGAACTCCTTGTATTGGGAAGGGGGTAGAGGCCCTAAAGCTTGTAGTTGATGCTCCTAGAGTAGCCTCTCTAGCACACTTGTGGATTACCTTGTGTACAAGAGCCACACCTGGTTGTGGGTGAAGGGGCGAGGCCCAGCTAAGAAGGAGGTTCATGTCTGACTCTTGAGCGATCCCCACGGGTGTGTAAAGCCTACCTGGGGATCATTGTGACTAGGTCTAATGGCTTACCACCTGCGTGTGGGCAAGGCATGGGCTCCGACACACCCGTGAAGTGGTGTACACTTTCCAGTGGGTTCAAATTCCGAATCTGAGGCGGTGGCCCTCTAGTCACCTTGAGTTAGCATGTAGATCTCGGAGGGAGTGATCCCTACCTGCCCCTCCCGGGCGGGAGGATGAGACCCGGGGAATAGCCCCTTGGCTATGCATCCGGCGGGCTACGATCAGTCCCGACACTTTTCAGCCTACTCTGCAAAGTGTGCCGGGAGGGGCGGATGGAGTGGACAACCCTATGCCATGTTCTTAGGCCAGCCAAATCCATTGCCATGAATGCATGCGCAATGAACTCACGGAGACCCAAGCCCGTCGGTCACCCTTGAGTCGAGCCTTGGGTAGGATCCCCATGTGATGTCTTGACCTTGTCTATGCGGATATGTTGATATACCACCCCTCCGGGTGGATGGAGGGATGTTGATGGTACTGACATGTATGTTTACGCTTCATGCTAGGTAGGCCACGAGGGAGGCGAGGGTAGAATGACACCTTCACTCTTCCCACCGGGACTCGTTCACGGTGCGGATGATATGTGGAGGGCCTGTATCGACATGGGCTGGTGTGGGGAAGAACTCTGTTTGTATCACGGAGAGCACCGGTATTACGAGTAGGGGCGTCCGCGGTGGTATCGAGCAATGTTCTTGGAGACCAAGAGCAAAGCGACCATGTTTCGATAATACTAACTTGATAGGATCCTCAAGCCTCGAAAAGTGGGAAAATTTTTTCTCACCTTTGTAGTTTATGCTAAGCTAGTAACAATTAAAGTGAATTGGAATTTAACAAGATTAAAAAGAATGAGCCAAAATTTTTCCCAAGTGAGGTGGTCTCACAAATCGCTTAAGTGTAAAACAAAAAGTTAGTTTTGAAGCGGGGGCAAGGCTGTGGAACATCGAGTCAAGAACACCAAAACATGATGAATTTGAGAAAAATAATATGGTAAGGCTAATTCTAAGGTAGGAATTAGTTAGAATAGCATGTTTTGATTACCTAAAAAACCCTAGAAATGTATGAGATCTCCACATTTCGCCTGGTGCAAAAACTAAACATTAGTATTGGAGCGAGGCATGGTACGTGAACAATAAATAGAAAAAGTCTGAAATAAGTATAAGTTTTGGATAAGTTTGGTGCCTTAGCATGTTAAAACGAGCAACTTGAGTTTTGACCTAAAATTCCACAAGCTATAAATAGATGTAGAACCCCCTCATTTTTTTTTTTAGTCCAAGCCCTAGAAATCCGCTCTTCCTAACTTAGGCGATCTCTCGGCTTTTTTCCGATTGACGATCCGTAAGCATGGCCCAACCAAACAGACGCAAAGGGAAGCGTCGCCCGGTAACCACCAAGCATGGCGAGGCGAGATAGTGGATGATGCCGTGAGAGGAAAGCTTCTTGAAGAGGGCGTTAAGCCCCGGTTGAGAGCAAAGACCGCGTCGATCTGATCGAGGGCTTCAACCAGCAGGTAGAGCAGGGCGAGGCCACATCACCCGAACTCCATGGGCGAGAGATGAGGGAGGTGTATAAGAAATAGAGCGGGAGATCAACAACAAGGGAGACCATTTGAGACGACCTACGGAAATCCTCGAAGCGGGGATGGGCGGATGGAGTCTGGAGCCACGTGAGGTAGTAGGACGAAGAAGGTTCATCGAAAAGTCTGGTAGAAAAGGGAAGACAAGAAGAGGAAAAAGGAAGGGAAGAGGAACAAAAGGCGCAGAAAGAAAAGAAGTTAGAGAAAGGGAAGCCTCGTACGGCATAAGGAGAACGAAGGACTGCCGCCAAGGAAGAGGCCGAACCCCAATATTATCATCAGAGCGGCACCTGAACCCCAAACCCCTCCACGACCTTCCGGGGAGGACTTACACCGCCGCGGTGGAAGCTCTTCCAAGCACCGAGGCGACGCAGCGAGGAAGCACCCGTTCTAGTATTTGAAAACAACCTGCCAGGACCAAGTCACAGAAGCCCCCGAAAGTAACCGCCGCATGGGATAGAAAGAAGCAAACCACGACCCCGCCGGAAGCCCCACGCCACCGGCAGTGGTGAAGATCTACGAGAGGAAGATGAGAGCACGAGGCCTACATGAAGAAATGGGAGGCCTACAACCAATATTGCGAAGAAAAACAGGGTTAATTCATCGGTGAGGGCTGGCCAACTTAACGGCAAAGAACCTTAAGGCCGCCACCACCGGCTTCCAAGGTTCCTAAGCGCCACCCAGAAGAAGAAAGGCGATAGGAAAGAGGTGGAGAGAAGAAGCGTTAAGGGAGATTAGACACTTCAGTAGCGGCTTCGGTCTCCTAATCCCCGTGCCCCCTTCGGGTTGGTGCGTGAAGTGATCGCGAGCCCTCTGAAACCGGACTTTAGAGTCCGCGCGGGCCCGGCTGGCGGCAATGCAAAAGAAGCGGTGAGGCAAAGATAGTACAACATTTTGAAGATTCAACAGCCTGCACTATCCATGGCGGGTAACCTTAATGCGACAAGACATGAGTCTTGCGACCCCGTGATAAGGGAGAGCATATAGAAACTTTGTTGTAAATAATTAAAAATTTTGTAATAGAGAGCAATTTTGTGTACCTTGATGACATAAACTTGGGTAATTAGAGCAAATTAATAAGTTCTAGCTTTTATTTCAGTTGAAATAGGACATTTGGGAGCGAGACATGATGTCTCACGGCTTTCAGCGCCTCGTCATAAAACAAAAAGTTAGTATTGAAGCGGGCGCAAAAGCTGTGAGACCTCGCTAACTTGACCAAAACAGCTCCAAATTGACCAAATAAAGGGTCGATTACGCCTAATTTGATGAGCCCATCACCCTTACACCATTAGTTTACCCAAGTTGGACATCTTTGATTGAAATGAGGCTGATGTCTCCCGGCTTTCAGCGCTTTATCGCCAAAACAAAAAGTTAGTTTTGAAGCGGGCATAAGTGAACCTCTTAATTCTTCA
This sequence comes from Isoetes taiwanensis, assembly GCA_021234155.1. Classification (NCBI taxonomy): domain Eukaryota; kingdom Viridiplantae; phylum Streptophyta; class Lycopodiopsida; order Isoetales; family Isoetaceae; genus Isoetes; species Isoetes taiwanensis. The sequence goes on along the minus strand of JAJEKV010000048.1, from coordinate 7,284,938 downwards.
CGGGGACTTGTCAAAGTCACCTTCAACCCTCTTGCATAGCATCTTTTAGGTAACCTAGCCTTGCTCAAGCATCTCCTATAGTCCTCAAACTCCTATTTTGACCTCGGATAAGTTAGAATTACCCAATCCTAGGAAATTTTCAAGTCATCCAAAATTAGGGTTTCCCCTTTTCTATAAATAAACCCGTCACTTCTCGGATAGCACCCTACAAATCTGCTCTCTGTCCTTCTAGCCGATTTCCCAACTCCACGGGCTCTTGCAACCGTTTGTTACCCTCTTACGCAATTAATCAATGGCAACCGATTTCGAGAGATGGTGCAGCGCCCGGCTCATCTTCTTGAGGCGGCGTCGACCAAATCTTCCGGATCTTGAGGGAAGGAGGTAGAGCGTCAAGCAACCTTACCGCGACCCGGCTTATAGTAGAGTCTTGGCCGAGTTTCAAGCTAGGGTAGAACCTGCGCTAGTGCAACTCCCCTTGTGTAGGATATTTTGTTCCTAGGCAGGTCCTGCGGCGGCATTAGGCGATGTCAGAACATGCAGCCAAATACCTCACAAACAAAGCGCACCCCCACCTGAGCCAATGGTCCTAGCGTCCAGCGGGACCAAGTACTTCTCTTTCAACAACGCCACGGCAATCTTTCTCACCCAGTGCGAGAACACGTGGGAAACCTCCATTCCCCATGGGCGTGGACCCATTAGCCATAGCAGCCCAGAACAAGCGGCTCCTCACCGCGGTATGAGCGGGGCGAGGAAGGGAAGGAAGAAGCTTCGGATGAGCGAGGAATCGAGGAGGAGGAAGACGATGTCGAGCTCGACCCAGCAGAGGAGCGGCGACAAGCGGAGCAGGAGTGGCAAGACTTCGAAAGAAGCCGGCAGACTCTCAGAGTCGCGCCACCCCTCGGGTTAGGCATCACAAGCCTAGCTCCCATTATAATCGAAGGTGAGGAGTTTCTGCTCCTAAGCGACATTCAAAACCTCCCGGAGTGCAGGGAAAGGGAGTACCGACCTGAAGAGTTGCTGCACCAACTCCGAAGAACAGACTTGGACGACTTCATCGTCCGAGGAGAGTCCGACTTCCCCCTCCAAGTAAGGGAAGCCGACACTTACACGGGAGAGTTTACCTCCGACATCCAAGCCTACAGCAACATCAGGCAGATTATGGAGGCAGACAAGGCCGAGAACAAGCTACCGACGGAGGAAGAGTTCCTTGCTCTCCAGGAACAGATGGGGATCCGCTATGCGACCTCAAACATCCTAACGGCAAGCTCGTCCGCAGCACCTCCCCGGGATAGGACAGGCGAATTCGACCTCAGGAGGGCTTCAGCAACAGTCAGAGACTACAGGGAGCTCACCACGGTGGAGGTTGATGATTTCGGAAGCAGACACAGAGCTGGATACCGAGTGGCCGAGGACCCGTCTCGCAACGACAGGTCACTACGCTATTACCTGCCATTGCTGATGGATGGAAGAATAGCGGTTATCCACCGCAAATTCACCCCCAGAGGCGAGGAAGGAGTATCGCTGCTGATTGCACTCTCAGGATTCGGCCGGCATGCACGGCTACCCCTTAACACCGAGTATGCAATCCTGGTGAAAAGAGCGGTAGCACTCGACGTCTTCGACTTCGCCATACCTTCTGGCCAAGGCAAGGCTGTCGGTGTGGACTTATACCTCCACCATGAGAATAGAAGATTTGGCAAGGGCATTACAAGGTGGATCTCCGCCAATGTCCTAGGAACTTGGGCCATTCAGTGGAACAGCCCAAGTGAAAAAGTTCTGGAGGATAATCCATCTTCTGACATCAACGAAATGATTGGCAGTAGTTGCAATTTTTTTGTATTAGTGTAATATAAAATATAAATATAATATTCTCTTGCGCTATAAATGTTTTGTTGATATATTTTGTGTCCCCCAACCATGCCAACAAACATAAATAATGCAAGAAAGCAAGGAAAACTAACCATGTAGATATGAATCACTTGTGTATGCGACTAGAGGCCCCGAGCGGGGAGAACGACAAGCTGCGGGGAACTTCTGAGGAACGAGAACCCGCCAGTGCCACGCCCGCAAGGAACACTGCTTGAAGAATTTGGACAAATGACCCCCGAAGAAGAAATATCGCAAATGAGGGGGGGGACCTCGAAGCGGATAAAAGGCTTTGCTAACCCCGCTTCGCGAGGGAGCGTTCGGTTGGGTAGCGCTCAAGCGCCGCAAGCATCAGCTTTCGGAGAAACGGGTAGAGACAAGAAGAGGAGCAAGAGGAAGGTCCCCAGCTCGGACTCCTCCGACTCAAGCTGGATTCAACTCCGATTACGAGGAAGAAGAAGCGAACAAGTCCGAAAGCGGGCGAAAAGCGGGGGAACCAATCTTGGCCGGGCGACAAAGGGACACAAGAACCTCTGACTACCGAGAAGAAAGTAGGCTCTGCATTGGGAAATGTTTGGAAGGCGGGGGTCGAGCAATTCTCGAGGCGAGAACAGTGTCGCATGGAGGCGGAGAGGGCAACGGATGGCGAATTTGGCAATGCCTATGGTATGAAGGATAAGGATAAAAGCGAGGGTAGCAGAAACTGAAGGGAGCGTACGCGCATTTGGTGGAAAGGGGCGCAAGGCTCATAGCGGCGAGGGATGCTTGAGGAGTTCAAGAAGTTTGCTAAAAGCCTTCAAATTATTACGTTCCAAGAGAGCACAAGTCGGTATGATGCGGCAATTCCTACGAGGTTGCGGCAAGGCAACAAAATCAGTGAGAAATACGGAGGAATTTATGAGGCTAAGGCTGTATGTGCCAAAGTTAGGTGAAACGCAGCGATGAAGCTACATTGAAGGCACGAGCGAGGAGATCCATAAGCTTTAAAAGGGGCAATAAACCCGAAACGATCGAGCCGAGTCAAGGCAATAAGTTTGCAAGAACAGGACCTCGAATAGCGGGCGGGCAGCAGTATTACCAAGATAAAGGGGGCAGCGACGGTTTTAGAAACGGCCGGCCCGGAACCGGCTAGAGCCCATATAGTGGCAATCAAAGGAGCGGCGGGAGAAAAGCGGTATCCTTCAAAGACAAGCGGGAAGGGTCAAACTACTCCAAAGCCGTGCGATCCTTTCTGCAGGCCATGCCCAGGAGAAAGAGCGGGGAGTGCATAGAAAGCGACTTTGCTTTGGGTGTTTCCAGCAGAGCCATAGAACGGCCGAACCTGCCCATATGTCATGAGTGCTGGCCTTCGCCTTCAAGTTGGGAGATTGGGACACTTTGACTGACGGCGGCCGGCGGAGGCCAGCGACTACATTCAGGTGAGTGTCATATCTTGCCGCTTTGTAGATACTGAGCAGCGAGAGCGGTATAAAGTAATTTCCACATTGGAAAGGCCAAGGCCAAGTCATTTATAGTCCCGATAGATTCGAGAAGTAGCCATAACTTTGCATCTCCCAGAATGGTTCAAATGTTGAAGTTGAAACCATTAAAGTCAAAGCCAAGGCCCGTTGTCTTAGCAAGTGGAGCGGTAAAGCGACGGCGGGTAAAAATCAACACGACGCTCGACTTGCCGGGATTAAGATTGAGATGGAGGCGGTAATGGGCATTGGCAAATCACGACTTGATAATAGGTATGGAGTACCTTGGACCCGCCGAGGGCCATTATTGATTGTGGAAAGCGGGAAGGTGACCTTCCCAACTTCCCGACGGCAAGATCATTGAGATAACAGTAAAGAAGTTGTTCCCATCATGCGATTGCATGTCTTCTAAGCAGTACGCTCAAGTGCATCCGAGTGAGCAAGTAGCATACATCTTCAAGCTTGAGATTAGCGAGCGGAATTGGAAGGAAGCAAAGAAGACAAGATGCTTTCGGCAAAGTTGCGAAGCAAATAGCTAAGTTGATCCGCGAGTTCCACGATCTCTTTCGGATGAGATCAAGCGGCTCCTCCTTATAGGGGGAGTCGAGTGCGAGATAGCACTTTCGAACCGAACAAAGCCTACAAGCAAGGCTCCATATAGAATGACAACGCAGGAGTTGCTCTGAAAAGCGGTGCGGGAGCTGCTCGACCTAGGTTTCATTAACCTAGTGTCTCGCGCCGTTTGGAGCCCATTCTTTTGTCAAGAAGAAGGATGGATCTTTGAGGATGTGCATAGACTACGACGGTTGAATAAGCACACCATTAAGAACAAGTATGCGCTTCCAAGATCGAGGCGACTTGATGGATCAGCTTCAAGGAGCAAAGATCTTCTCCAAAATCGACTTAAGGTCGAGGGTTATCATCGAATCTGAGGATAAAGGAGGAAGATATCCACAAGACCGCCGGGGGCCTTGTATGGGCATTATGAGTTCCAAAGTGATGCCTTTACGGCTATCAAATGCCCCGCTAGCGTTCATGAGGCTCATGAGCGATATCTTGAGGGAGTTCTGGACACCTTTGTGATTGTTTTCTTTGATGACATTTTGGTGTATAGCAGATCCCTTGAAGACGCGTGCAACATTTAAGAAGGGTGCTAGAAAGTTGAAGAGGCACCGGTTATGCGCCAAGTTGTCCGAAGTGCCACCGCGCGAGAGAAGGTGGAATACCTTGGTCATGTGATCTCGGCGAGAAAGGCATCTCGACGGACCCGCCAAGATTGAAGCAATAATTCAGTGGCGGCGCCCGAAGAATGTGCACGAGGTCAGTTTTCTCGGTCCTAGCAGTACTACGGAAGTTAAGTGAAGAACTTTGCTAAGATAACAGCCGTTAACGACCCTACGAGGCGAGAAGGTGAAAAGATTGGGTAGAGCATTGGCACAAGAAAGCCCAAAAGGGGTTTGAATTGTTGAAAAAAGCTTCGACGGCATTTGTCTTGACCTTGCGAACCCGGAGAAGGATAAGCTTGTAGCAATCTCCCGAGTAAGATAGCTACAGATCAAGTGCTTATGCAAGAAGAGTGTGGTAGCGTATGATTCGAAAAGATGAACGACGGCGATCGAGGCGCTACCCAACGCATCGACATCGAGGTATTGCTTGCGGTTGTCGGGGCATTAAGAATATGGAGGCACTACCTCTTGGGAAGGAAGTTCCAATTGGATCTGGGGAATAATGAGCCTCCAATATGTATTCACTTAACCACACACCTCAATGCGAGGCGAGGAGATGGATGGAGTTCCTCGAAGAATATGACTTTGATATAGTCTACAAGCGGGAAAGCTCAATGTGGTAGCGAATAAACTTTCAAGGCATCCCGACAAACTAGAGTGCATTGCAATGCAATTTCGGCGCTCTCCCAAATGACTTTGGTAAGAAGATTGAAGAGTCCTGCCAACGGATGTGGATTTCGTGGAAGTATGGGCAAAGCCCTCTAAGGAGGCTAGAATGATAAAGAGCGGAGGCCTTCAAGCATTATAAGAAGGAAGGCAACCCGCTATACCATAAGAACAAGTTGTGCGCACCGAATCATCGTAAGGAAGTTGATCCTCCATGACACGACAAATGTATTAATAGCCGGGTCATGCGATTCATGAAAACATATTTCAAAGTCGCAGCGCAGCCTATTATTGGCCAGAATGAAGAAGCAAATAGCTCGCTACATCAAGGAAATGTCGGCTATGCCGCCAGACGGCGGCGAGCAGCCGAATTCCGTGGGCATTAGAGCCATTAGCGGTGCCAAACGCTAAGTGGGAGGTAATCAGCATGGACTTCATCACGTGGACTCCTAAGACGTGAGAGCAGAAGGATGCCTTGATGGTAGTGGTCGACAAGTTGTCGAAGATGGCACATTTTGTGCCTTGCGTGACCACGAGATACAGACTATGGATACGGCAAAAGCTCTTCACCAAAGAGATCTTCGGCTTCATGGCATGCCAAGGGAGATTATCTCAAAGCCGAGGGACCCGAAGTTCATGAGTGCCTTTTGGCAAGACCTCTTTGCGACGATTCAGACCAAGCTATCCATGAGCACGCGGCAGATCATCCTCGTGACGGATGGCGGGGCGGAGGAGCGACCAGCGGGATCTTAGAAGACATGCTAAAAACTATGTCCGGAATAAGCAAAGTATGTGGGAAGAATTTATTCACTTGGTGGAGTTTGCATACAATAGCACCAAGCAGAATCGTCCCAAATGTCAGCCATTTATGATCAATTATGGCTATCGATTTCCTAACTCGATACACTTGGCACAACCAGGTGTCAAAAGTAGAAGTTTCGCAAAGGATGTTGGCCGATATCGTAAGGCTTCGTGGAAAGAAGTTCGAGGTTATCCGCTAGCGACAAAAGTCGTCGAGAGAAGAGCATCGCCGACAAGCATCGAACGATCGAGAGAGTTCAAAGTTGGAGATGATGTATGGCTCAAGATAAAAGTCAAGCGTGCAAAGCTTAGATTGGTAATTGCAAGAAGCTTGCTCAAGGTGGGGTGGACCCTTGAGAATAATCAAGAGAGTAGGTAATCAATCCTACAAGTTGGATTTGCCCGGCCACACCTAAAGATTCATAAGGTCTTCCATGTGAGTTTGTTGAAGAAGCATACTCCAAATCCGGGCGAAGTCTTGGACACTCAACGTTGTTGGAAATGACCGAGGAGCAGCTGGAAATAGTTCCAGATGATTCTTGATAAAAGCTTTCAAAGAAGACAAGGAGGTCGAATTCCTCAATACTTGGTCAAGTGGAAACACTTGCCGATTGGAAGACGCTTGACGTGGGTACTTAAGAAGGATTTAGTAAAGCGCATTACCCACCGGTTATGGAGCAATGGGGCGGCAAAGGTCATCTCCCAAGAAATCGGCTCGGTGCATGTCGATTTGTGTAGGTTAATTCTTGTATAGATTAATCTACGATGCAACCTATGCTTGGTATGGGTCGATGCGTTGTTACCGATGATGAGACCACTACGGTGATCTCTAGGGCGTGGTGTAATGTCAATGTAGGCATGACCGCACGTTTTGATTATGAAAGTGGAAGGTAGATTAGAAAGTCTACTGGGTCTCCCACGGAAGGAGACGACCTCGAGAGAAAAAGAGGTCATTAAGGAATGCATTGATAGGGGAAAGCACCTTTAGCCCCATACATGCTTTGATAGGGAGGAATCCATCCTTCCGCCCCCCCGCGAGAAGGATATCCTCCACGCCGGGCAACTAGAGGTGTAGGCATGAGCTGCATATAGGCATATAGGCCAGCTCCACCGGCCATTATGGAAGATTCATCCTCTTCCTGGCGGGGAGATTAGCCATGCATTCATGTAGATAGGTGGGTGGTCACCATATAACCAAAATTTATTAAATAATTAAAACCGGTACTAACGTAGTGTCGACCCAGGCCCCAAGAGAGCTCGGAGGAGGGCAAGGAGGTCGAAGTTACGAAGACTTGCAACACAAGTTTTGTTGGAATGTGTTGCAAGGAATGAAGAGTACCTCGGACAATAATTATAGATATGAAATGTTGAAATTTTGTCTAACTTAAGATAGTGGATACCTTGTTTAATGATGTTGTGAATTGTTAAGTATTCCATAGTATGATGACGTGATAATGTTTTAAAAAATATTACCTTAGGGTAATCCCGGTAAATGTATAACTATTATATTGTATGCATCACGTTGATTGCGGTTGCAGATTAGGGAAGATCCCAAGGTGGGAGACCCACGATCTTTGCCGGACAGCATCAATTCAAGGTGGGGAGAATGTGACGTTCCAAAGCGATATCGGTCCCAAGGCGTATCTTTATCGCCTCGGCCACGCGCACACGCCGGTCCGACCGACGTGTAACGCCAACGGATAGCCGTAAGTAGCCCTAGGGCAACTTGCTAGAGTGTTCATATATTATTAATGTGCACATGTGCACATTAATGAGGGCACACCTTTCCATGTTGGCATATTTTGCCACCTAGCCATTAAAGGCAAGTGGGGCCTTTCAATTATCCCACATGCCAAATTGGGTAATTGGAAACCCTAGCCTAAACCCCCATGTCTATTTAGGGTAGGAAAACCCTAGCTTGCTAGTTTTTCGTCCCTTAGGGTTTTAGAGCTTCCGATTTTGGCTGCCCCCAAGAGCCAAAACCGCCTCCCGGATTTGCCCGGCGAATTAATTGCCATCGCCCGAATTCCATCAGCTTTCAACAGATGGTTGAACTTCGTGTGGGAGGAGCCACTCAAGGATCGGGGTATTTGGTCAATTTAATAGCTTAAACCGTCTTCTAGTCATAGAATCAGTAGGTTTAGACTATTAAATTGCCCATAGTAGCTATCTAGATCTTAGATCTTGGACACTAACTAAAAGAACCTAACTCTATGATTAGATCTAGTTCTTTAGTTCTTACATGTGATGTATTTGGATGATGTATCTCTGTGAACTCCTTGTATTGGGAAGGGGGGTAGAGGCCCTAAAGCTTGTAGTTGATGCTCCTAGAGTAGCCTCTCTAGCACACCTTGGGATTGAAACTGTGTACAAGAGCCACACACGGTTGTGGGTGAAGGGGCAGGCCCGGCTAGAAGGAGGTTCATGTCACGACTCTTGAGCGATCCCCACGGTGTGTAAAGCCTACAGGGATCATTGTGACTAGGTCTAATGGCTTACCAGTGCCCGGGTAAGGCATGGGCTCACCCCCGTGAAGTGGTGTACACTTTCCGTGGGTTGGTCGAATGCGAGGCGGTGGCCCTCTAGTCACCTTGAGTTAGCATGTAGATCTCTCGGAGGGAGTGATCCCTACCTCGCCCCCTGGGCGGGAGGATGAGACCCGAGGGGAATAGCCCCTTCGGCTATGCATCCCATGAGCTCTGATCAGTCCCGACACTTTTCACCCTACTCGCAAAGTGTGTGCAGGGAGGGGCGGATGGAGTGGACAACCCTATGCCATGTTCTTAGGCCAGCCAAATCCATTGCCATGAATTTCGTGCATGCGCAATGAACTCTGGGAGACCCAAGTCGGTCACCCTTGATCGAGCCTTGGGTAGGATCCCCATGTGATGTCTTGACCCTTGCCTATCTGGATGTTGATATACCACCCCTCGGGTGGATGGAGGATTCCCCTGAATGCCGACATGTATGTTTACGCTTCGGCTAGGGTAGGCCCCGAGGGAGGCGGGGTAGAATGACACCTTCACTCTTCCCACACCGGACTCGTTAAAGAGCGCGATTGATATGTGAGGGCCCCGTGTCGCCATGGAGCTGGTGTGGGGGAAGAACTCCTGTTTGTATACGGTGAGAGCACCGTACACGAGTAGGGGACGTCACAGTTAGGGCTTGCGATCTCTGAACCTATAAGGCCTCTAAGGCTAAACTTACATACTAATCCAGTTTATTGCTGAACTGGAAGTCAGAATTGCACAACAGAATTACTATTTACCTGATCCTTGGCTTGTTCCCGCTCCTCGAAATGTGTCCATGTTTCTATTCAGGTTGAAGGCGACTGAATCCGGGAGATCTGTTGTGCAAAGCCGGCTTGGCGGCGTCTGGCAATGCGAAATAGTGCTAGCACTTGGCCGGAATGGCTCAAGAAAGCTGGAATGCGAGAAGTGAAAAGCTTTAGGGTTTCCCTTTGGTTCCTTTTACATGACCTTTTTAGGGTTAGGGCTAAAAGGTCATGTGGGGTTTTGCCATGTGGCAAAAGGGTTATATGCACATGTTTAAAAGGTGCAACATAAGAAGTTGCCCCCTAGGGTGCAACCCCTTGCGGTTTCTAGGTACATGTCGTCAAGGCGATATGTACGAGTGACGTGGCAGTATAAGATACATATTCATATCGTATATTATGCTGGAACGTCATAGGGTACCTACGCACATCCGTCATTGAAAAAGCACAGATCGATAGCTTCAATTTGCACAGGTGCATATCGCTTCTGCATTCAAACATGTAGATGTGCTCGAGAGGCACACGAGGATAGACTCTATCAGTGTTGTCAGTATGGCGCAATTGAAGAAGAATGTCATACACTACCGCAAATCCTGCTAAGTTGATTCTGCCTAACCAGCTGCTTCATGCGCTGCTATGGCACGACTTCAGTGGGTCTGCTAAGATCGTTTTTCCAAGACATCATCGAATGCACGCACTCGGTTATGTTATGGCACTGGGATTAAAATGTATTATAATATATTATTGTACAGTCTCTCAGAATACCTATTACTGGCAAGGCTTTTTCGTCAAAAACCCTTCAGTGAAGGGGTTTTTTAATTCTAGTAGTCATATGCTTGTTGTATTCTTTCTTTGGCTCCCATGGGCCAATTGGTCTCTGCGGATGATAAAAATCAACTCAATTCTATTCAATTTGATAATAACTTGACTTAGCTATGTCTTCATGCTAAATCCTTTGTCTTCTAACGATGAAGCAAAATGACAATTGTAATGCTCTTTCTTTCTTGCTCTTCCAATGAGTATCTATAGGATCTTTCGGATGGACTTTAAATTTGCTACTCCTAATGTCATAGATTCAAGTCTGTCCAGTGGGGACTTTAAAATTCATTGCTTGAGGTTACAGGTTTGCATTAACCAACATTGGTCCTGTGGATCGGGGCCTTAGATCTACCATATGCAATGTACAATCATATGGAGCGACTTTGGGTTTTGCCCAAGCTTTGTAACGTTTTTATTATGTTTGGTCATGTTTTGGATTGTTCCATTGGTCTCAGTGGATGTTAAAAGATCTATTCTATTCTATTCCTAGCACTAGCATAAGGTATTGTGGCATGGGATAGAACACAGAACCTTAAATCATATTGGGCCTAGAGTGAATCGTAGCACCTTAAATTGTGTGCCGCTTGGAGTAGATTAAGAAGCATAAGGTATCGCGACATAAGCATAAGGTAGATTAAGGAGCATAAGCTCTACATGCACGATTGTACTCATGATAAGGTAATGCTACCATGTGGTGTACTCGTGATGATTAATAAAAAATACCTACGAGACATCTCCAACCTATTGAGAGGCTCAAGGTGAGAGTAATATAATATTCAAGACTGGTGGCATAAAAATAATGTTCTATAATATATTGCTTCAAGCAGCCATAATCTCTAGCATTTGAAAGTGAAACCTTTATATCAAAACATTGGCCACTATACAAACTATGTGGGAATTTCCATTTTTGGTGGACCCTCATTTGTTCAAACCTATTGCCAAATAGATAAAGAGTATGCCAAATACAATATCTAGTAAAATGATAAAGGTAAAACATTGTGCGGCCTCGAATTTAGATAAAAAATATTTACTCAATACTTGAAAGAGATAGTAGGTTTTCATCAATCTTTGGGTCCTCGATGTGGTGTATAAGATTGCAGGTTGACTGTATAGCTATCCGCTATACAGTCATGTAACTAGTTGTCTAATATCAATAAATTTCTTTAATCCTTCAACATTGGTGCGGGGCGCAGGACCTAGAAATAGTCTCTAGTAATATAATTCTATTCTTAGAAAAATAGAATACTTGTTACTTTTCGGAAATAACTATCAAAGAACTACCTGAGCAGCTAGTTGATACGTTACTAGATTTTTCTCGTGGACGCTAAAAAATCTATTTTATTCTATTCTATTCTAAGTGCTTACTCATAGCATATCCATGAATTGTGCGCAACTCTACTTTGATTCCTCTATACGCTATTGCTACTATGTAAAGGACGGAAAAAGGGGATTTGTCTTTTTATCTTAAAAATTCAATTGTTGCACATTTCTAACTATAGACATATAAAGGAAGGGAAAAGAGGATTGGTCCTTTTATTTTAAACATTCAACAAAGGCCATTGTTGCAAACTTCTAAGTAACCCAACCTTAGGAAGACCTCTACCCAATTCTCCTATGGCCTTGGTTTTTTCTTCATTAGGAGATGCAATATAATATCAACTAAATGGGAGCAACTTTTAGGCCAATGTCAAATACTCTTCTCTTCACAAGTCAATCCATCTCTTCAACACGCTTATCCATTGGACATGCAACTTTATGATTCAACCAATATGAGCGAGAGAATATGTCATAGCATTTCCCTCTATTCCGTCATTTTGATGAGTATGTTTGCAGAAGTGAGAATATGCCACAGCCTTTGCACTCTTGGCACAAATTCTATCACTTTGATGAATAATAACATGCCAAACTCCATGGCTATAACATGTTAACTCCCTGGCTATAAGATACAAAAACATGATCGAGTTGAAGGGGATGTTGTAGCCAACTCCAGGCGAGTAGATACGCACAGCAAAGTTGTTCAATTTTGTGCTCAAGTTCTGGGTGGTCAATATGCACCTACCTTGTCACATCTTATTACAAAGTTCTAAAAGGATGGTATTAACGCTTGATATGCATTGCATATGATCTATCGTATAAGTGCTTGTAATAAAGAGCTGCCATATGAGTTACATGGCATTTGATGCTGTCTGAATCATACCTGCTAAGGATATATGGTTGGAATCTACAAAACACCCCAATAAACTATGCCTAGATAATAAAAGATTAAAAGTACAAAACTGCAGCACTTCCAAGATTTCCCAAAACAAAATTAAAACGAACTGCACAAAGCACCTATAAGTCTGTCTACTATTCTCAAATCCAACATGAGCTTTTGTTTAATAAAAGGAAGTAAAGTGAGAAACCATGAGCTACACATGAATAAAGTCAATGATCAATTCCACTGTAAAGATTCCAGAATAAATTGTTTAAACAATATAAACAGCTTTGTAAACTTTAGCATTTCTATCAGAAAATAAGTTATGGCATGCAGCAAATGGATCTGGATTAGAGGAAGAACTTTCACTTGCCTTAGCAACACTTTCCCAATGGCTAATAATTGCCAATTTTGTTGTATCTAGTGATCTATGAATTGTATATGACAGTAGACCATCTCCTGAAGCGAGCTTATTTTTCATGTAATCTTGACAGTGTGCAAATAGCTTCTCCCATCGTTTTGGCTGTGTCTTGAAAACTTCAAACTGAATACCATGATCTCTCTCAAATGTATGTGCTATGCCTGATGTGCTTTCCCCCACAAGGAGTTCAAGATTCCTGTACTCGTGACTATGTTGAAGTTGATCTGTTCCCTCTCTTATAGGTATCATCTGCACTGTGCATATTCAACACTGAGTATAGTTTTATAATATTTCAGTTGTTAAAGAACATATTAGATTTAGGTGACAAGCTCCTCATACATTTTTCAAGGATCTGGAGCAATTTAGAGTTCAGAATCTAAACGGTATGGTGAAGTACCTCTGGGTGCGCGACGGGATCTGTAAGAGTGCTAAGATCTGTGCCCTCTTTCCATTGTTCATATACTGCAACCTGGAACCATAGAAAAGAAATTTAAATGAACTAAAAACATGGAAAAGCAATAACTTAACTGCACTGATAACAAAATCCATGTTATACTTACTCTGGTCCCATCTGTACTCTTCAATACTGCTGCGGTGGAAAAGAATTTGCATAGGTTCTTGAGTCCCTGATACAGCTTAAGCAATTTAAAGACGTGGGATGTGGATCGCTCATCTAAAGGGGTAAAAAACGTAAGGGGACTCTTGGTTCTATTGCCATATGCCAAGGCAATACTCATCCTTCAAGAATCTTGATCGCCACAAATTAGTATAACAATTATCCCCTTTCTACTAGTGCCATTAAATGCACAGCCAATTTAAAGACATGAATTTGAATCTTCAAACATCTTCTTCACAAAAGCAACAAGTCAAATTTGACCCTAAATGGAAAAGCTTCTATGAACCCCTTCCAAGGATTTTCCAATCCAATAGTACCCGTGAACTATTTTGAAGTCTTCTTCAAACGGGAAAAAAATGTCAGAGATGCCGAACCTGGACGGAGGAGGCAGAGTCTGGATTCAGAAGGTCAAACAGAAGCGGAAGGCGCCTCTCACCTACTTCTATCGAAGCGCCTTCATGCATTTGCCATTTTAAAACAAGAACAGTTCACGTCTTAGCGACAAAAAAATGAGCAATTATCCAGCTTAAACAACATTTATTAACAAATTTAAGGCACAGATTTAACTTTGAACAATTCAGCCTCTGACTCTCATTTTGCACATTTGTTGTGATGTCATTTTTTCCCTAATCATTTTAACCCCACTTGGGAATTGTTCCTTTTTTAATTATTACTTTGACTATTACCATTTACCTTTGTAGGATGATATTTATGTATAGAAAAGACCATTTCAACATAGTTTGAACTCTCTAGATTTCTGGAATCTTCCTCAAACATGTGCAATAACATTGTGTTGATGACCAGGCACAACATGACAAGTTTGTTATGGTCGGTCGATGTCTGTAGTGCCTATGTACCATTTCTAAGAGCCAATTCACACGTGGCAGTCGCTGGAGAGGGGCCCTGTTATACCCTGTGCAAACTAAAGATGGTCCATGATGCCGGGCGTAAAAGGGCGAGGCATTTTACACGATGGTGATGGTTGTGATGCCTATGTACTATTTCTAATCCCAGTATATATTGTCTTGAGTTATGCAATTAATGAAGTCAATGTGCCTTCAAATTGGTCATATGGCATTTCTTTTCCTAGCCACGTGATAGATAGAATTGTTCTCATCTTGGCTTTCTCTAAGATTGTTCGATGGGTATCTGTAGCCCATACATAGCATTTTTGTTGCTAGTGTACATTTGTCTTTGCAAACATGGGCATGTATTTGTAACTATAGGTGAGATAGTTAGATTTGTATTTGAAATTGCAAGCTTTGGGGTAGCCATTATTAAACATTTGGAAGAAGTGTCATACACTCAAAGCATGAAATCAATTGCCTCCAAACCGAACTGCTTAAATATTGGTCAATGTCGTGTTAGAACCATGGATAAACCTAGAATTCTTTTCCAAGTCCCCAAAGAAAGTAGTGTGTGCTTTATAAGGCACTATGATTCTAACATGCCGTCAAAATATGTCTCCGAATATACCAAGTATACCATGGATATACCCATGGTTTCAACATGAAATTGACCAATATTTATGACGCTCGCCTCCAAACCGCTTGAGATGATATTGAGGAAATTAGAATTAGGAGAGAATAATACTACTAACAAGCAAAGAATATTGTACAAAGTTGACACTAGCCTAAAGTAAATGAAAGCATGTAAATTCTACAAACATGATGGTATTGCTAAATTATTAGGATGTCTCCTCAAGTGTGCCAAGGGTA
Source organism: Isoetes taiwanensis (assembly GCA_021234155.1). Lineage (NCBI taxonomy): Eukaryota > Viridiplantae > Streptophyta > Lycopodiopsida > Isoetales > Isoetaceae > Isoetes > Isoetes taiwanensis. The sequence continues at coordinate 7,269,880 of JAJEKV010000048.1, read as the reverse complement.
CGTCATATTGACTTCGAATTCAATATGGAAGATGAGATTGTGATCCATTATCATTGGCCTATCAAAAAAAAAACTATAATTGCATCGATCCGAGCCCTCAGATCGCCATTCTGGGCAGGGACGAGCCATTATATAAGTGCATTTCACATGGGAGGCCAGTTATCGGCGTCTTACCCAATTAATGCCTTCACTTTTGCTTTTGGCCATTGTAATGCTAGCCACTTTGAATAATGATTTATATGTATTTTTTCTAAGAAAAAAATTCCCCTTTTTGTTTTTTTTTTTTTTTGAGAGAGAATTGGTTTTTCCATTAATCAAGAAAAACAATACATGGATGACCTGCTAAGAATAGCAGAGATCATTGAAACAAGATGTCCCTAGATTTTATCCACCACCAAGAAGTGAGTGGAGAAGTAGTCAAAAAGATGTAGTCAAGTTGAAGTTTATTTCGTTACCGTGAGAAGTCAACTATCAAATAGATCTTACATTTTGTGATAGTAAAAGAGTCCGCGACCCGGCAAAATTCTGCTATCACTGTATTAGCCAAAACGAAAACAAGATTAGGAAGCAAAGTTGAGCAAAAGATGTTAGGGTTGGTGAGGATATGATCCCAAGTTCGGATGTAAGATTAGGAAAATGGGAGGGCTTAGGAGCAAATAGAGTCAGGTTTGGCATTAAAGTATGAGTAGAAAGGTCTGTGAGATCCAAAGATGTAGATGTCATCAATCTTCTCGGCAATGTCATCAAAGCAAGAGGAGGAGTTCACTTAAAGCCATGAGTAAGGAACCATATAAATCTGCGAAGTCTATGTGTGTAATAGTGCTCCTGTATCTTGAGAATTGATTTTTGACATGTAATAGTGATACATTGTGAGAGAAAGTCAAATATCTGTTTTATCCCAGGTCACTTCTCTGAAAACTTGGCTAGACTTGTTTTCTTGCCCTATATCAGTTTTCGATCCATTAGGTGTTGCTCCAGAAAAGATCAAGTTCTTGACACTGCATCCTTGTTAGTGTCTCCCAACTCCCCAAGGCTTTCTTTACATACTCTCGGATATGCTAGCATCATCACACAAAATCTGAGAGTTAAATTAATGACACATAAATTAGATTCAAACAAATCAAAAGCCCCCTAAAATACCAATTGAGTCCCACTTCTGTTATACTCGGAACTTGATGGATGCAGGTCAAGAACTTGACACGCATCGGATCAAATCATGTTTGTGAGCTATTCTTGATAGATTCAATATCAATTTTGAAATGCATTTTAATCCAAAAGATAGAAAGCCCTTCTTACCATACACAACTCTATTTCTTGCTTTCCAAATATTCCATAAGGCAATGAACATAATAGTGTTAGCAAAAGCACAATTATTTTGAATATAGGTTAAAAGTGCCATTGACTTTCCTTAGGGAAAAGGTAGCCTAGCTTCTCGGTGAAGCAAGACGAGGAAAGAATTAAGCTTAGGACGAGAAGATATATATGTTCAATGCTTTCTTCCATACTACAAATTTGGCCGGTTAGGAGAAGTGTCCTCATATCTTCTTGAGGTCACTTGCGGTAGAAATACTTTTATTTGCGGGGAGCAAGATAAAGAAACTTACCTTAGGAAAACAATAAGAATGCCACACTTCATGAAGCGAGAATCTTACCATCCTTTTGAGGAAATAGACCACTTGGATATTGCTTTTGAGGGCATCGGATTCATTAATGATTGAGTATATCTTGCTTACCTTATAGTGACATTTACCATCTAAGCTCCAGTTAGTTGCTTTAGGCACCACATTATTAAGCCAAATGTGAGGAAGAATGGATCGATATGGTAATATATCTTTTCACTTAGGGTTCCTTGTAAAATTCTCCTTAAAAACATCCATGATATAAACACACCATCTATGTATAGATCACTCTTGAACCTAAAACCATGGCCTGTCCACTTTTTATAAATCCTTGGGTGCCTCGGGGGCCATGACATTGTTTGGATGATCGAGGATAGGATTCGAAAATAGACATTTGTAGATTAAAGGTCTTGAGGGCGACATATTCAAAACAAACTGAACTTTACTCCATGCCATGATTATATTCCTCATAGAGGGAAGTATTTAGGTCGAGGGTGGGATTATTGAGGCGGGGAATGGGGCATAATATGACTTAAGAAGGTTGACCATCGGGTGAGAGCAAAGCCAGAATTTGACAAATTGGGGGAGCGGGACTAGAATTAGATAAAAAGAGTTCCACACATATTTCCCGGCCGGGGCACGAGACCTGTAGATGAAGGTTTTACAACCTAGACCACCAATTTTTTTGGCTTGGCAACATAATTCTAGCCTACTAAATGGAGTCCCTTCCAAATAAATCTTCTTACTAATTTCTCAATTTCATGATAAGTAGCTTTTAGGGCCACTAGGCGAGAAAGAAAAATAGATGTGAGAGCTAACAAGGACTGAATTAGCAATAATAGTCCTACCACGCAAAAGATAGTCCGCGTCTAAAATGGTTCAACTTCTTCTTAATTCTATCAATGATAGGTTGTCAAAGACCTTTCAAAGAAGGATTAAGAGAGAGACATTCCCAATAAAGTAGATGCTTGATTAGGTTAAAACCATTGATATGTCGGCCAAAGTTTGGTGAATATTATCTCCTATGATCATAGATTTTTGCTAGATTTAGATGAACACCGGATGTAGGCTGAGAATTGCTTGATGATTTCAGAAAGCTTCAATATTAGAGATCGGCATCAAAGGAAAGCAAAAAGTATCATTGACATATTGAGAAATGGTAGAACAATCCTCACTATTGGGCATTTAAGACCCTTAGTCTCCCCAAGATTTTTGAAATATAGAAGCGCCCTTGTTAGCATTTCAACCACAATTAAAAAAAGGTATGGAGACAGGGGCAGATACAGTCTAACAACACCAGAGGATAAGGGGAAGAAATGAGAGGAAGATCCATTAACAATGAGAATTTGAGTGAATGTTGGGACCATGAATCAAAAGCTTGAGTTTAGGATGAAAGCCAAATTTAGTGAGTGCAAGGTCAAGGAAATCCCATCTACTTGGTGTCAAAAGCTCTCTTGAAAGTCTAACTTTAGAAGCACACAATTTTGGTTGGAGACTTTATTCCAATGAAGACCCTCCATGGCGGTAATATAGTTATCTTAGATAAAATGATTGATAATGAAATGTTTTACGGAGATAATCTTTGATTCTATTGGCAATGACTTTGTCACAGATTTTATAGGAAGTATTGGTGAGAGATATAGGTCTTCAATCCGAAAAAGCAGAAGGATTGTCTATTTTGGGAATAAGAGCAATGAAGCCAGCTGAGATAGAAGAATGCAGGTGATTAACTTCCCAAAAACCTCTTACCATAGAGATAATGTCAGCTTTCAAAAGATCCCAGAAGTGGATGTAGAATTCACTAGGAATGCCATCAGGTCCAGGGGACTTGCACTTGCCAAAAGATCTCAAAACCTTAAAGATTTCATCCTCAGCAGGAGGTGCAATAATTGAGTCTCCCATGGAGTCAATAGAAGAAGGAATAATCTTGTCTATCAGATCAAGGAATTTCATCTCTCTTGAGGAGTCAATTTGATGAGAAGTGACTTTAGAGAAAAGAGAGGCATAATTGTCATGAAAAAAGGATCTTATAATGTTAAGATCATCTAAACATAATCGGCCTCGATTCGACTTGATAATAAATTTACTGGCAGTCTAAGCTTTGGCTACTTTAAAAAAGAACCTTGAGCTACCACAATCCATTTCTTTATTAAATTTGACTTTACACTTGATTGTTGAGCTTCTAGCATCAATCTCTTCAATACTTTTAAGATAATTTTCAACCAGTTCTTCACCAACTTGCAGGTTAAGATTGTAGAGATCTCCCTGCAGGAGGGATCTTATGCTTCTCATATGAATCAACAATTCCTCCTTCTCTTTCAATTTGGCAAGATGCTTCCTCTTTGACTATTCTTTAATCCAGCTTTTAGCCTCCTTGATCTTACAATAAAAGCTTTTCATAGATTGCTGACTGCAATTAGGTTGAAGTTGCTGATAGAATGCCTTGAAATCATTCACAAATGACTCATTTTCAAGAAGAGCACAATTGAATTTGTAGGGAATATTTCCATCTCTTGGAATTTGAGTCAATTGCCTAGTGCATAGAAATTGTGGTTGGTGATCAGAAATAATGTTCCCTTCATCACTTGTAACAAAACAATTATCCCAAAGAGAGGAGTTAGGACTGCAGACATAAAATCTATCAAGGGCACAATAGACCCTTTGTCCCCTTTTTTCTTATTAGACCAAGTAAAGGAGGCTGTAGAAGAAGGGACATGCACAAGGGAAGAATTAGAGATAAAGTTATCCCAATTACATCTCTCAGTGGCAGACATATTGATATTATTCCCTAATTTCATATTCCATGAAGGGGTATTGTTGAAATCACCACCAACAATCCAATCCGAGATAGGATTATTTTGCAACCAAGAGCTGATTTCAGTCCAAAGCATCTCCCTATCCTTAGGGCAAGTAGGGGCATAAATGTTAATGACACCAAAAATAGAGTTTTGATATTTGAAGGTAACAGCTTGCCACATTTTGGAAGGAGAATTGAAGAAACTAAGATGCTCAAGGTTTTTCCAGATCATGATGATGCCACCACTTCTACTAGTGGCCTCAATCCAAGTAGAGTGAGAACCAGGATAAATCCAGTCTCCAAGATTAGAGTTTCAAATTTTGGAAGTTTAAGCTCTTGTAGCAGGATCACATCAGCATTATAGTTTCTGATTTGAGAAATAGTTCTTCTCCTTTTAATAGGACCTTTAATTCCTCTCTAACATTCCAAGATAAAATCCTCATTATACTTTGTTTGAAAAAATGGGAAGAAAGGAAAAGGAAAAGCAAAGCAGAAAGTCAAGTATATTTCTTTTTTTTTTTCCTTTTCTATTCTACTTCTAGTATTAGCGAGGTTGGAGTATTAGTGAGGTCGACCAAGTTGAGTTATCTTTCTTATACCTAAAGACAAGGCATTGGCTCGAGAGGCTTTAGGTTTTGGAGTTAACCCAACATTAAAGCTGATCAACAAAATTTATCCCCTTCAGTTTTCTTTATCATTTTTCATTTTTCATTTCCATCTTCACTAATATACGAAGTCCCTCGGGGAATGAATTCAAACATTCTATTTTAGGAAAGTCGGGGAAGATTTAAAAGTTTATGCACAAAAAGGGAGAAAAGAAGAAACCACGACACGGATTGCCATTATCCTCCGAGGTGAGTTAGGTCTTCTTGCAAGGCAACAACATTTTCTTATTTGGAATGTTTGTCTTGTTCTTGTCACTAGCCATAGGAATCATGATCATAATTTGGACCAGCCACATCCCTTTTCTGAATTATCTTGTACAATTTCTTCATCCATGAGATTATCTTGCCGATTGTTGGGCTTGTACCTTTGAGACCCTCTTGCAAAGATGCCAATTTCTTTTGAGCAATATCAAATACAATGTTGATGATGATGGGGAGGAGAGGATCAGGGGGTTGGTGAGAGATCAATAATGGGGGATTGACAAAGATTCAGTTTGCCTTCACATGGTTTGCTCAACAAAACTTCCAAATCAAGTTCAGAGTTAAGGTTAGCTAATACCTGGAATTGGTTAGAATTACCAATTAAGTGATTGGTAGCCATCTGAGATTCTTCTCCATGAGCAGAACTTGATTCAGCAACATTTATTGGGAGAATAACTTGATTGTTCTCCATTGATTTATCAGGAATAGGAGCAGGTACAACTTCCACCAAGGTATCTTTGGGATCAATCATAGGTTGTTCTTTTTCCAACCTAACTTGTTTCAGGAATTTACCATGTTTATTTTTCTTGTTTAATGGACCATTCTTAATCATATAAGAGTTGAGAATATCAGCATTCTCCTTATTCTTGGCAGAATTCTTAGCATCCAAAATAATTTTGTTCAATGTATCATGAAGATTGTTGACCTTTGCCAAATTGTTATCCTTTTCAATGACTTTGGCAGAAGTTTCATGATTTTGCAACACATTGACTTGCTGAGATTTACCATTCTTAAAAGCCTTCACAAAGTCACCTCTGGTCTTTCCATTAGATGCTTCCCCAATCTTGAGTTCTGCTTCTCTTAACTGCTTTTTCCTTTGAATTCTTTTGTAGCTGCCATTTACTTTAGTTCACTGAAAATTGTTGTCTTTGGAGATAATGCATAGATCACCAAGATTCCCTTCAATATCTTGATGATCAATGACTGATCCTTTTGAATTTTGCATTATCTGGCATTTGGTGACCCTTAGAGATTGACTTTTTGCTTGACCTGCTCATTGACTTGACAATTCTCGGATAAATTAGCAGGGAACACTCAAATTCACTCCACAGTACAGGGAATTCCTTGCGAGGATTCATACCAAAATGTCGACCCTTGCAATTTTTGGCCTTGAGTACTTGAGACGACCATCTCAAAAGATAGAGGCTTCTTTTCCAAAGACATCTTGAAAAGGGATGTGAAGGGAATATCTTTGGAAATATCAAGGCTGGACAATGGAGCGAGGTGGTCTATAAGGGAGAATTCGATGGGATATAAGAACCAATTGAGTCAAATAGTAATTTTTTAGACAATCTTCATTCGATAAATAGGGTTTAGGCCATGAAGGTGGTAGAGGCATCAGAGAGATTGTCCAAATTGGCTACTTCAAATTTGGGATCCCATTTTAGAAAGGTAAAGGCTGGAAGGATTCAAAAGCCATAGGACCATGATTTACAAGAAAATTGGCGGTTCTTTTCTGCCACATTCAATCATAATATATGGAGAGTGAAGCCAATAGATAGCATTGATCAATATTCCTTTACGGAGGTTCAAGCGAAGCCCAAAGCTTGTCTAATTTAATTCCATGTTTATTTGTTTTAACAATTCTTTGAGTCATGGAATGAATTCAATTTTGCGTGAAACAGAGGGAGATCTAAAAAATACCATTGAAGATAGGTCTTTTTTGCTTGGCAGGGCCTTGAAGGCGGATCGACCCGGGGTCTTGTCAGGAAAGCATCAGAACTTTGTTGATCGATCTCTTCTCCCCATAAGCAATAGGAATTTGAAGGGCCGGGGTCAATGCTTGTGAGTTGGCCTCGTAGTCTGGATCCTTAGATAAATTATCGACATGGAACTTTAAAAGATAAAGGGATCCATTGAGGAATTTTTCAATGCATGAGTTAGCAAAATCACCCAAAGAAAATGAAGTTTTGAGGATTTTTCATGAAAAGATCTTAAGCGCGAGAAGCTGAATCGGATTATCGTCAAATTATAAAAGCGTGAAGAATGGAGAGAAATTTAGGGTAATTTTTGCCTTTAAGAGCCATCGGAAAGGAACACGGTGAAAACTCTGAGCCGGGAAGGAACATGTGCGGTGCAGGGAGGGAAAATCAAAAAGGCAAGAGAAAATAACAGGAAGAGCCTATCTAAAATTGAGGGAAATGGGGATAGCCACACTTTCGGTACCAAATTGAAAGAAACCGAGGGCCTTAAGACATGTATCATTGTTGAGGTAGACTTTTACCACAATCTTGGATTTTTGTCCAATCACGGTGTACATGAAAAATGCCATTTGAGACTTCCTTCTTTCCAATGAACTCCACGAAGCCAAGATTCTACAATCTCTACTTCAAATTCAAGCAGGAGCTCGAAACAAATGAATATTAGGGGTAAACAATTCTTCTAGAAAATGATCTTAAAGTTAGAATTCCACAAATTTGAGGGAGAGCCTTTTCGAGGGTATCCATGAGTCAATCTTGAATTATACTTGATAATTGTGAAGATATTGGTATCCATTTGTAGCATTTGATGAGGGGAATCATGGGAATTGCAAGCCCCTACAAGGTTGGCAAACTGGATCCCTCAAATTGACTTCGAAGCTTGACTTGAATTAGCACAACAGATCAAAATTGTGTTTGAATCGAGATAAGACAAAGCAATCAAGAAAAATGAAGCACATTCTGGCCCGTATCCTCACTGCAAAAGTTTTCCTGGAGGATGGTAAAAAAAAAATAATAAAAAAAAAAATCCAAAAATAGATATAACTAGCCTAAATTTAAGGTGTTAGACTTCATCAAAGATATTTTCAAATTTCCAATGGATTTTTTTTGATGGGGAATCATGGGAATTGCAAGCCCCTACAAGGTTGGCAAATTTGAATCCCTCAAATTATTTCGAAGCTTGACTTGAATTAGCAAATCAGATCAAGAATTGTGTTTGAATCAGATAAGACAAAGCAATCAAGAAAAATGGCACACATTGCTGACGTGTCCTCACTGCAAAAATTTTCCTGGAGGATGGTCAAAAAAAAAAAAAAAATCCAAAAATAGATATAACTAGCCTAAATTTAAGGTGTCAGACTTCATCAAAGATATTTTCAAATTTCCAATGGATTTTTGGGCTTGTTCCCCTGATAATGAAGAAAACTTGAGGCACCACAGCGAAGTTCTATGAAGATAAAGACAACAGTTTGTTGGGTGCCGCAGTTCACATGATGAGGGTCCTTAAGAGGCAAATAGGCTAAACCCCCACAATTTGTGGCCAAAGCATGTACATGCCAAAAAGAAGTCTTACCATGTTGGGGATCATCATAAGTAGCTCAAGAAGCATATGCCAGACTTTAGTCCTACCACGTTGGGCATCACTACCCAGAAAAAAAGTCACCCATTGCAATTATAATCCACAAATGTTCTTAATTTAAGGAATGATGTGAGGTCTTTACCAAATTTCCATCGCTTTTTTCTGAGAGAACTTTTGCGATACATACACATTTTGCGGCTCGGATTTAATCCCACATTAGGAAGTTTGCATCTAATGGCATCATCATGGTCATCGGGTTTAATGTCACCATCCTAGCACTACCATGCTAGATCAGTTCTTCAAACATACATTAAGGTGGAATTAAATTCTATCCTTCAAAGTGTGCATGTACTAGAAGTCTTGCTTCAATTGTACATTAAGGTTGAATTAAATGCTAGCCTTCAAAGTTTGTATGTACTTTAGAAGTTTGGATGCAATAGAAGTGAGGGGAGTTGGTAGAGACTAGTACTTTAATTAGACTAGTCTTTAGACTTGTCAAGCTTTCTGACCATTAGATTAAGGATGAAATCTCCCAAAACTATTCAACATGTTTGGCGAACGCCATCTCAGTTCTATTCTAGCCAAAGTGAACTTAAGGCATATTGTGAGGTCTCTATCAACTTCCTTCTCTTTCATTGTTTACTTTGTAGGTTACAATTTAATCCCAACTTAATCATAGTGTCATCATCACGGGCATCACTTTTATGTCATAGTCCAAAGTGCCATTTGCCAGTTGGGATGTTTCGCATTCTAGGATTGTGAGAAGAACATTAGTGTGTATTACACTTAGTACTTCTATCTAAGCCCCATTCATGTCACTTTTGAGGTTTCTCAATTCTATGTTCTTGCTAATCTCTGCTCAAGTGCCCAATTGCCCTTTTGGCCATTCTAACTAGCAACTAAGCGCATTTCCAGGTTATGGGTCAACTAAGCGCACTATCTAGGTATGGGTCCTCCCTGCATGGTAGCTAACTTGATTTGTCTCTATGACCTCAAATCTTGTCATGCTTTGGAGGAATTATAGAGATGGTGTAGTGCTCATCATGCATGCATGTAATAGAACTCTAAGATAGTTTAAGCCTTCACTAAAAGAAGGATGTTGCTAGTCTAGTGGTCTATTGAACCCTGTTCGACTTTGAAACCAAGTTCACATGTGATCTTCATATTTCCTATGGAGGGTTAGACAAGAGATTGACTATTATTGTTGATGGTCCAACCCATGTCTTGGAACTATAGAGGTGTGTCTAATGACAGCTGGCAAGACTGCAGAGCCACATTGGATGTCGTGATTGAGGCGCAGATAACCTGAGTGGACCCACACAAGAAAGAGCCTAGCTTGATTAAGTGGCCATCCTCATTTTTCGTTGATCGAATCTCAGTGAAAGTAGAGGTAAGGGTGAAAGCACCTTGTGATGTATCAAGACGCACATTCTGACGCCACATTTTTGTATCTTTTTTATGGTAGAATCGGGTGATGCATAGCAAAGTGGAGATTGCAGGAGTGTGATACAATGAGTGTCATTATTTTGAACTTTATGCTAATTGCCCCTCTTTCTGAAATAGGAAAGGAGTAATCCGTTTTTCTTTTTTTCTCTTTTCTTTTGCTGCTATTTTCCAATTGAACCGTTAATGGAGTCAGAATTGAATGCCACTGGTTACACGATGAAACCTTTCTTCAAACAAGAAATTATATCCCATGAAGACCTAAAAAAGCTTTGGGGTGACACAAAGTGCCAAATAAATCTGGTTACATGTATTTTCCCCTAAATGTTTGTTCAAAACAGAAAAGTTAAGGTATATATTTTCTTCTACAGGTTGAAAAATCCAAGCAACAAACAATATAAGGAGTTCATGCAAATTCACAAAAGAATTACAGGAAAGTCACACACATGGGGTGGAATGGCTCCTAGAACCTGGGCAATGGCTTGTTATCTTCATATAAAAGGGGAGGCTGTTAATTGGTAGCTTTTTGGATTATTATAAAATGCTCGATGAGAAAGCAAAGGGCAGCTCTTCTAGATCCAAGAAAAAGCATAGGCGAATCTAACCTGAGTAGGAAGGAAGCAGTAAAAGTGATAGAGACGACCAAGATGATGGAGAAACAACCAAGTTACATTCAAAACAAAAAGGCAGAGTAATGTTTTGAGACCAAAATACGTCATTGCAAGTATGCTCAATTATTAATTGTATTACAGTAGAAAAGCTTTTCAAGCTTAATCTAGATTATTTCTGTCAACACAGATAAGGTAATCTCAAATCCATTTAAAAAATCAGGTACATCTACTACCACTTTGCGACATAGTTTAGGTTCATTTCCCCGTCAGTTCCTAGCGAATCAAGGTAGAGCCATCACCAATATTAAGCAAGTTTAACAATCAAGGGTAGCTGTTAGAGATGCACAGCCCCGTCAGCCCCCATCCTTGATTTGCGGACATGGCACAAAGATTAAAATTCAAAGCTGCTGGAGTGGCTCAACTCTATTAGCTATCAATACGATCAATGTGATCCTTAATTTTATCAGATAATGGGGATCTTCATGAAATTTTAGCCATTTGAAATTCAAAAATTTAGAATAACGGGAAAAGGATTAACTCCAAGATGTGTATAGAGGTGGTCGACTATCGCAGGTATCACCAAGAGCAATCAGAGCAGCAAACAGGTGAAAATAAAAAGGAAGAAGCATTAACTAGAGAAATGAAGGGTCTATAAATATTTGAAATGGATGGAATAATAAGTGGATTGGAAAAGATGGCCAGACAGTAGTAGGTGATGATAAGTAAAATGGACAGTGTGATAGAGCTGAAGCTGATTGTGGGGATCCAGATGGGGGAGATTTCTGGCCTAAAAGAACATATGGAAGCATCTGAAAAGGCAATCGAGGTAGATAGAGGACTGATCAAGCGGAGGCTAGAAATCTTGGAGGGAGGGGGTGTTCACCATTGACCTAGTGAAGGGCCTTGAGGAGAGTAGAAAGAACAAGTAAAGGAAGTGCAAGAGCAAATGATGATAAAGCTAGACGTCAGAGTAATAGAAAGTAGGAAAATTTTCTAAGGAAAATACTTATCAATTGGCTGCAGACTTTTTTCGAAGGGAAATGGCCAAGAGCAGCGATGGTTCAGGCAGAAAGAGAGGGTATATATAGGGGCAGAGCAAGACACATAAATGTCACTCTTCGGATCCTATAGTGAAGCAAAGGATACTGCAGAAAGTGGAATGGCTCAGATGTGGGGTCAAGGGGATAGAATCGAGAACATAAAAGCAAAAGGAGGACTTGATACAAGAATTAAAGAAACTAAGGAAAATGAGAAATGAGGGCATACGGATCCAAATACAGAATGACAGAGTAAGGATACTAGGGTCGGAACAGAATGAGCTGACAGTGGGGACATCATCCAAAAATGGCCTACAATCAATAGTAGGGACAACGGAATCAATGAGTAGAGTGGAGAAGTCTAGGGAAGTAGGACCAGCGGGAGCCAAGAAGATGGGCGTGGGGCAAAAGGAAGAGGAACGAGAGGCACGAAGGGAACCAAAAAACAGGACATGATGAGCATGGGCAGCCAGAATGGGTTAAACAACAGAAAGAGGTCGAACGAGCAGGGAAGAAATGGAGGTCACATCCTCAGAGGAATGGAGAAACTACAGGGGGAAGCAGAGGAAGGAACGGGAAAATTAGGAAGTACAATGAATATCCATAGAATGACGGTGAGGACCTAATACGGTTCGAAGGGGAGGACATGGTGTGTCTAGCCGAGACTTGGTATTACCAAGAGAAAAGATTGCCAAAGAACCGCAGATATCTCTTATTGTCAGCCTGGAAATGGGAAAACATCTTAAGAGGAAGGGAGACAACAGATGTAGCATGTTACGTATTACAAAGCAAGATTTTAGAAGGGAAAATTGAAGAAGCAGGCACGGACGGTGAATACTTGGTTGTGTACCTGATGTTAATGAATAAACAAAGTTTGTTTTTGATAATAGTGGATGTACGACCAAATTCGGATACACAACAATTTGTACAATTGGATGACGTCCTAAATAGGTGGAGAAATGAGGGGATGGTTGTTGAAATTGGGGATTTCAATGCAAGAACATGCGGGAGCAATCCAAATTTGTGATCGTCACAAAGCTAGGAGAAGGTATAATTGAAGAACGTTTGGGGTTCGAAAGAATTTCTGAAGATATTAGCAAGCAAATAGGTAAGCAAGAGAAATGTTGATCCACAAATGCTCGGCTGTGGGGGTGGTAATTGTGAACGGAGTAAGGAACTGGAGAGGGTCTGGGAGTACAAATGCCATAGCTATGCAGTGAAGAATATAGTCGACTAAATAGTCCTAGGTCCTACAACAGTAGACCAAGTAAAAGAAATCAAGTTATTGGAATGGACATTAGGCACCAAGAAGACACATAGATCAATAACACTATTGCATATTAAATGGGAGCAAATCATCTAAATGGTAGCAGCTTTTTTTTTCCCAAAAAAAAAGGCTAAATTAAGGGGGGGACACATAAAACTATATTTTTTGTTCCCCCCCGGGCACCCCCCAACCCCAAAAAAAAACCAAATAGCTCATTCTTTTTATGCGAAGAGAAAATTTACTGTGTCAAAATGATACTTTTTCATCCAATTAGAATTTTTCCCAAGTATGTTGTTAAAGAGAGCCCTGTTTTAATTTATTTATTGTCACGCCTTCAGACCCTCAGGTCCATCAGCGAAAATAGAAAACAACAGTATTAATCAACAAAGGCTCACCCTTGGGCGAGCAAGTTTTCAGCCATCTTATATAGAGCTAATAACTCATTTCTAGATTTCAGATATTCATAAAGATATGCTCCGAGATCTAATGGAGAAAGATCGCATAGCTTTGATAGAGAGCTACACGTGATATGGTGACTTTCTCGTATATACTCAAAGGCCGAGCATCTAATCAAAGCATGGTCTTCATCCTCCACTTGTGCTTCAAAAGCGGCATGGACGAGAGACCACGACTCTCTGGGGATCCCTTGTTCTAAATCCCTTTTCAATCGCAAAAGAATGAGAACTAAGTCTGAATTTAGCAATTAATTGCGTTTTCTTGACTAAGCTCCATCTTTAGGTAGGCTTGCTCTTCATATACTACCATAGCATTAACTTCTTGTCTATAGAAATTTCGCTTTACCCCAATATCGCCAAGTGGCCACATCTTACGTAATGCCGGCTCAATCACATATGCCGCAAACCTACATGCACGTAAGTGGGAGATCATTAAGATCCATACCCCAAAAAGCCACCCAATCCACCCGGTGGAGTATACCACCGCATGATCTTTGTGCTTGAGATTCTATCAAGGGCACCTTAGGTATCCTATTATCCCCATGCTCAGGTACCCCTCGATAGTAGGTAAGAGTTTGAAACTCGCGCTTCCACCTCCGGTGGATACAATCCGCCTCTGCTAATAACATCTCATAAGGAGTTTGAACTTTTACCCCGAGCTCCTCTACTTGAAATCTCTTACGTACATTCAATTTCCATCCACTTTGCCACGGCTAAACGGCCCTAATTTTGGGCAACCATAAAGCACAATGCGCACCATTACTTTAAACATAAGCCTCCTAAAGAGACCAACACCGGATGTTTCTTTGTCGCCCACGGGCTCGGGAGGAGAATAATACAAAGCCGCGAAAACCTCCGGACACGCGTTTCCCCCATGCATAGACCACACGTACTCATTAGTAAACTCAATCCCCAAATATTTATACCTTTTTACACATTCGAGTTTCCCCATCAAGATGCATTACTCGGGATTCGAGAACCAAGCGACCATAACTTTAGTCTTAGTTTTATTCACTTTCATACCGGTTTTCTTGCAAAGCGCTCCGGATACAACAAAACGCGCAAACCCGTTCTGTGTCCTAGAAACAAGTATCACATCATCAGCATAAAGCAAAAAGTCTCGGAAAATATTCACCAACCTCCACTCCCACATCCCGTTCATTAACCATGCCTCAATCTCATCAATAAAAGGCCAAAAGTGTGGGTGTGAGAGGGCACCCTGCTTCACCCCAATATTGCTCTCTACTTTCTCTAGGCCATCTAATGGAAATGTAAGTTCCACCAACACTTTTTCGTATAGCCGTGAAACTGCCTTTCGTAATGGAATAGGTATACCCAAATTATCCAAACGTGCTCCTAGATGTGTACGAGGTACTCTATCGAATGCCTTCGTAAATGCATGGCCTGCACCCTTAGCTCCCTCTGCTATGACGCGCAAAGTTACTAGGTGATCCACTGTGGAGTGATCTAAGAGAACCTAACTTTTAACCGAAAGTAGAAGTGAAGTAGTAACCGAAATTGTAGTATATTTAAAGCTAGAAGATAAAATCTTGATATTCACGTGCAAAATTTACAGTATTTTTAAAATTTTCAATTATGTGCAAAAGTGTGAGGAGTGATGAGAGAATGATCGAATACATCATCATGTTTATTTATAACGTCTTCATCACCTTCACTTGCTTCACCATCACTTGAGGAAGTGTTTGAGTTCTTTGATCCAAAAGGCCCAATAAATATCCGATTTTCCATGTGTTTGAGAAATTAGCAAAGTTCTCTTGTTTAAATTGTGGAGATAGTAGTGAAAAAGGGATATTGTGTTCAAACTTGAAACCCCTTTTGCGTTCTGGAACACACTTGCTTTGGAATAGCAAAACGGAAAAAAAAAATATCAAACCTTTTTTGCATTCTGGAATACATTTCCTCATCTGGAATAGCAAAAGAAAAAAACAAAGCAACATTAACTAGGTTTTTCGGCCCATAGGGTTAATGGTTGAATTAGTTCTCGACCCTTGTGGAAAATTTCCAAAAATCTTCCATGAACTAGACGTTTTTCATGAGTTTCCATGAATTAGGCATTTTTAATTTATCTGAAGGACCTTGCGATTTCTTTTTTTTTTTTTAATTCTTTTGTGGGGATACAGAATGATTAGGGATACTGGGTCATGGTTCTAAAACAAAGAGGGAAATGTATTCTAGAATACACTTTGTATAGAATAAGATTTTCTTTGTCTCTTTTGTGGGAATACAGGATAATTAGGGATACTAAGTCATGGTTCTAAAACAAAGAGGGAAATATATTCTAGAATACACTTTGTATTTTAGAACAGAATTATAGTTACAATGGGAAGAGAGGCGTAATTTATTTTTCGCATCATCTTTTTTGATCCAGCATTCCATTGGCATGGTGATCTACTTCGGCTATGGCATGGCGATCTGAAACCCTGGTTCTGTAGATTGTTTTCGGTTTTACTTAGTTACTTTTTTTTTTTTGAAAGATCAAATTAACTAATATTAATCCAAAATAAATACAAAGATGAGCGATATTAGGGTACTCCTGCCCACACTAGAGCGAGTACCCACCAGACGTGTGTATCTACCTATGACTCATGCCACAAATCTGCCTTGGACATGTCTACAATGTGGAGGGTTCTTTCCCGAGTTTGCTTTGAGCTGCTCTTTCGGGAGGCGCCGGGTAAGAAAAGATATAGCTTGTACCACAAGCTGTGGGACCAAAGCCTCTGGCGCATCTCGCATTCTGAACACCTTCATGCGTCGCCGCTTCCAAATGAGCCACAACAGCCCGGGCTTTACACAAATGAAAGGCCGGACTTCGGCTGGAACCACTGTTAGGTACACCCCAAAAGAACCTCTTGACTCGGGCGAGGTGTGGGCATTTGGACCTTGCCATGAATTTGGATTGCTTGTCCAGTTTTTGCTTCTTTTCTTTTATCTTGCAAGACCCTTCTCCCCTTGCAAATCCTGTAGTAACCATCACTACAAGAGAACAATGATTTATTGTGATTTTTTTTGTTACTAAAATAATGTGTCAAAAAACTGATACAAAAGTGACAATAACAATGTCAATAATAGTGAAATTTAAATTATATTAAATGTGAAAATAGAGTGATACACTAGTGACAAAAAAAAGTGACAAAAAGGATGATGGAAAAGTGACTATAATGTGACAATAGAATGAGATGGTTTTGACAAAATTATGTGTCAAAAATATGACAACAGATTGACTTAATACTGACAAAAATGGTGACAAACAAATGATATAAATCTGACTATAATGTGGCAACAAATGGTACAGCTCCGACAATAGACTGACATGGTTTTGACAAAATGATGTGTCAAAAATCTGTTAATAGACTGACTTTATAGTGACAAAGAAATGACATAAATTTGACCATAGTATGACAATAAAATGTCAGAACTTTGACTTAGAAATTGGAGAAAAAATGGCAGAAATATGTCAACAGTGCATCAATAGAGCGCCCGAACACAAAAGGAAGAGAACAAGGTTACAAAAAAGGTGACTATAAAATGACAATAAGTTGACTTATTGTCTTCTTATAGGATCAGTCAAGAAGAACTTCCAAGACAATCTCAAGTTGATTGTCCATCATTTCCAGTAATGTCGGTGCCTCCAATACTTCCTCTGGATTAGGAGTGTGCCTCTTTAGGAGACTTAAGTGGAAAACTCTATGGATCTTCAAGTGTGCTGGCAAGTCCAACTTGTAGGATTGGCTATGGAGCAAGCTTCTTGCAATTGCCGATGCGGAGCTTCATTTGTTTGACCTTGATCTTCAGCCAAACATTGTTGCCTACTTGGAACTCCCTTACTGTTCTGTGCTTATCCGCTATGTTCTTCTGGCGACTTCTTGTTGCTAGAAGATATCCTCGTACTTCCTCCACCAACTGTTGCATGTTGGCTAGCATCTGCTGGGATGCTTCTACCTTGGACACGGATTGTGCCAAGTGTCTGGGATCAAGCATCATTGGTAGCCGTAGTTGATCATGAACAAAGACATTTGAGATGACTCTTGCTTGGTGCTATTGTATGCAAACTCCACCAAGTGGATGTAGTCACCCCACTTTGATTGCTTGTTCTAGACATAGTTTCTCAAAATGTCTTCAAGTATCTTATTCGTACGCTCCGTCTGCCCATCTGTTTGAGGATGATATGCCGTGCTCATCGACAGCTTCTCTGAATGGTGCTGAACAAATCTTGCCAAAATGCGTTCATGAACTTCGAATCCCTGCCAGAGATTATCTCTCTCGCTATCCCAAAGAGTCGGAAGATCTCCTTTGTGAATAACATGGCGATATTCAATGCCATGTCCGTGGTCCTGCATGGCACAAAATATGCCATCTTCAATAACTTGTCGACTATGACCATTAAGGCATCCTTGTCCCTTATGGTTCTAGGGAGCCCTGTTATGAAGCATGCTAATTACCTCCCATTTGACATTTGGAACTGGTAATGGCTCTAGCGCTCCTGGAATTCGAAGCTGTTCTTCCTTTGTCTGCTGACATAGCTGACACTCCCGAATGTACCTGGCTATCTGCTTCTTCATGCCCACTTCCTAACCCCAGATGACTCTAGTACGCACAATTTGTTCTTATGGTACAATAGGTTACCTTCCTTCTTGAAATGCTTGAAGTTCTCCTCCTCTTTGTCTGTTCTTGCCGTTTTGGAAAGGCTTGCCCATGCTTCCTTAAAGTCTTGGTCCGTTGGCAATGTTTCTTCTATCTTCTTGCTAAACTCACTGATGAGTGTTGATATGGCATTGCAATGGACTCTCGTCGTCAAAGGGTGTCTTGAGAGCACTTCCGCAACCACATTGAGTTTATCTGGTTTGTACACAATGTCTCGTACTCCTCTAAGAATTCCATCCATCTCCTTTTTCTCAAGTTAAAGTGTGGTTGGGTGAAGATATACTGTAGACTCTGATGGTCTGTATCTAATTGGAACTTCCTTCCCAATAGATAGTGTCTCCATATCTTCAACGCTCTCACTACTGCCAGCAACTCTTGATCATGGGTTGGGTAGCACGTTTCGGCGTCATTCATTTTCCTTGAATCATACACTACAACCCTCTCCTCCTGCATTAAGACTGCTCCTGTTGCAATCTTGCTAGCATCGGTTGCCACCAATTTGTCCTTTTCTGCCAATGACTCGCCCAATCCCTTATCTTCTCTGCTTTGGTGAGGTAGGTTCTGGGGCATTGGACAGTCCGAATGACATCACTATAAACTCATAGTGGCCATATCTCATTCTGAAGGCAGTTTTATGGATGTCTTCTTCCTTCATCCTGATCTGATGGTAGCCCGACCTTAAATCTATCTTGGAGAAGACTTTTGCTTCTTGGAGCTGATCCATCAAATCATCTGATTTGGGTAAGGTAAGGCGTACTTGTTCTTGATGGTGTGCTTGTTTAATTGACGATAGTCAATGCACATCTTCAAGCTTCCATCTTTCTTCTTGACGAATAGGATAAACACCCCAAACGAGGAGATGCTAGGTTTTATAAACCCTAGGTCTAACAGCTCTTGCAACTGCTTCTTCAATTCTGCCAACTTCTGAGGTGTCATTCTATATGGTGCCTTACTTGTGGGCTTGGTCCCTGTTCAAGTGTTATTTCACACTGCTCCCCTTTACGGAGGAAGTTGCTTGATCTAATCTGAAAATAAATCATGGAATCCTACACTAGCTTGGCTATTTGCTTCGGCAGCTTGCTCAATGCTTTGTTCTCCTTGTCTTCCTCCGTTTCTGGCTCTTCAACTTCGAGTTTAAAGATGTAGGCCACTTGCTCTCTCTTTACGCATTTAAGTAATTTGTTACTAAACATGCATTGCATGATTGGAGTGACTTGTTTACCTGTTATCTCAATGATTTTGCCACTTGGTGTCGTTAAGGTCACTTTCTGCTTCCCGCAATCAATTATAGCACTAGCCGGTCAAAGTATTCCATTCCTATGATCAGGTCATACTTGCCAATGTTCATGACCTCTGGTCCCATTCCAATATTGATACCTGGCAAGTCTAAGTCGAAGTTAATCCTTTTTCCCACTGTGTGTCGGATTGCTCCATTTGCCAACACTACAAGCTTCACCATCTCTATTATCCTTGACAAAGAAAAATTATGGGTAGTCCCATGTCTATCAACACTATGAAGGATTTGGCTTTGACTTTCTCTATTGTTGAAATAACCTAATATTGACTCGGCATTCTCGGAGTCAATGGCAGTAAAGATGTGGCACTTACCCTGGATGTAGTCGCAAGCTTCTTCGTCATTGTTATCCGGGGGTGTCTCCCATCCTCCAAGCTCTGCTAGCACTGCGTTCATCACAAAAGGTCAGTTGTGCATCCGATGTCCTGGTTGAAAGCACTTGAAGCACAACTGCTTTTCTATACATTCTTGTCTCTTCGGGATGGACTGCAAGAACTGCTCATGGCTTTGGAGTAATTTGAACCTTCCGCTTGCTCTTTGTCCTTGAAGCTGACCTGCTACTTGTCCTGCTTCCCATAATTTGCATTGGTACTGTGGTCTAACAGGTGCCAAGGTTGTTGTTCTCGGACTATAGCTTCTGGTAGCTTTCCCCTTATCCTGATAGTACTGTTGCTTTTATCCGCCGCTCTGGGGACCTCTGTAGGCTTAAGGCCTTGGACTCTGCTTATGACACTGTTCTGGGGTTGATAGCCCTAACAAGCTTCCTGATCTCATCATTCAAGCCCTCCATATACCCCTACACTGCGTGTCCTTCACCCAACTTTGGCACATGTAGCCTTAGTCTCATAAATTCTTCGGTGTACTTTTGCACCATCTTATTGCCCTGCTCCAATCAGTAAAACTGCTACATCATGTGGCACTTGTGTTCCCACGGCACGTAATGACGTTTAAATGGAGAATTCTTGAATCTGCAGCTGTCTGCTCAACCCATGAGCCTTGGCATAGCCGTTCCACCAAATTCTGGCCGCTCCTTTGAGGTTAGATATAGCTACCCTGCCCTTATCCTTGTCCTTCATGCCATAAGCATTCCCATACTCTCTAATCTCGTCTAACCAGGCTTCAGCTTCCATTCCTGACCTGTTATCCCCTCTAATTTCCTGGCTTTCCACACATTGCTCAATGGGAAATCGACTTTCTTCTGATAGTCGACCCTGTTTCTGTCTTTATCTTGGTTCAGACCGTCCTGGCAGTCGTGCTGATCATTACACAATCGGAGACAGAACTGATGTCGGAGGAGTCCGTACAGGAGGATCTCCTTGTCCCGTTTCTCTTCCTTCCCTTATCTGTTCTCTGAGCAGATGCCTGGGGTAACTAGACATTCTGATCTGGTGCAAATACTGCCCTTTTTGTTAGTAAAGCTTTTATCTCCTGGATATCCAATCTCATCTGGGATATTTCTTCTTCTGAGGTCTGCGCCTCGAACTCTTGGTACAGGTTCCTTGCTGGAATTGTCGTGCGGGGGTTTGCTCTTCCTGATGGCGTCAGTTTTGTTCTATGGTCTTGGGTGCTCTAGCTGCATACACATTAGATTGCACTCTTATAATTAGCTTTTGTTGGTTGTTGCATTAGTTGTTTGGTGATATAGTTGTGGGGACAAAATATATCAAAGAACATTCATAATGTCAACAAAATATAGTCATAAGATAAAAGACATTATTACAATGATTGAGAGAGAAAATTTTAAACTATTTTTGGAATCTCCGATATGCAGGATGGTCCTCCAAGGACTTCTTTACTTGGGCTGTAAAAACTTTACGTCCCAAGTTCCTAATAATATTGGTGGGCGTCTCACCTTGCAATGTTGTTACTAATTCTTCCACTCTTCGGTCCGATGTGTAGGCCGCAATGATAGCTAATCTGCCATGACATCGGTAAGGGACCGCGAAGTAGAAGATGCTCAAGGCAATTGTTCTCTTTACTAGTACGACATGGTCGATGTTTTGAGGCATTTGCGCATGTCTACCAAATCTTGAAAGATCAATCAGCATGAACACCCCTTTTTTTTTTTTTTTTTTTTTTTTAGAGTAAGAGTAGATTTTTCCATTAATCAAGAGAAACAGTACATAGTTCTGCTAATCATAGCAAGAAGTAGTGAAGCAAAAATTCATACAACTATAACCTTTCCTAAGGAGGAAAAGGCTGATAGATAAGATGCAAGGTAAGAAGACAAATCGATTGACTATGGAGGTATCACAAAGGCAGATCTCTTTTCTTACAATGAGTAAAGAAACTCCAAGTACAAAATTTCAGCCACGATCCCAACCAAAAAACTCTCATGCCATACCCGGCCAACACCTGGAAAAGGATATAGCCAACAAAAACCCATACAAGATGAAGAATTAGAGTTGAGCAAATAGTGGCAAAGAAGGAGTTCCAGTGAATATCAGAAAAGGCCAGCAAGGTAGCTAGATTATGAGGAGAGGGAATCAAGTTTAGCATTGAAGAAAGAGTAGAAAGAGTCAGCAGAGCCAAAGGTATAAAGGTCAGCTGTCAGCTCAACAGCTTCTTCCAAGCAGGAATCAAGAGTCAAACATGCAATAGACTTGGACAACCTCTCTGTAGAACAACCTTGCCCAATCTGTTTTATTGTCCAAACCTTCCTGATCCACACTAAGCTTTCCCATCAGATCATTTAAATCCATGTCTTCACCCTTCCTTATGAGACTATCCTCCAGATCCCCAGCATTCCTCTTACACAAATTCAGATAAGCTATCAAACAGAATTAGAATCAATGACATTCAAATGAGAAACAAATAAGTCAAAAGAACCCTTAAAAGCACCAATTGAATCCTCCATCTTTTTCGAACATAATAATTTTTATATAATAATTTTTATATAATAATTTTTATACAATAATGTACTCCGTATATTATTCGAAAAGAATAAAGGTTTAAGTAATGGCTATTTCTTGCTAAACGTTTACAATACTATACATATATCTATTTGGCATAGGTTTACATAGGTTTAATAGGCTTTCAGGTTTAATGCATAGCTTTACATAGGTTTAATTATTTCAATGGGCTTTCATAGGTCTAATCTATGCACTTTCTTTAAGAAGATCCTGTTTAAATTCATGGTCATGTGTGATGAAGACATTTGTATTTGGTTACTAGTGTGAAATTTGTAAAACTTTGGTGTTTTTCACTCGGAGCTGCCTTTCTCGAGGCCCTCAGACTTGTGAGCCGAGAAACTAGCTCTCAAACTGACCCTCATACCTGCATTTTTTACTTTGAGCAGCCTTTCTCGATTCGTGAGTCAAGAAAGGCCATTAGAGGGGCCTTGAGGATCTTTCTAGCGAAAACCTTTTTTTTCTACTTCAAAAAAAAAAAAAGGGAAAAACAAATTTATTTTTTTTGGGCTCTGAGCTACGTTTCTCGGCTCGCGAGTCGAGAAAAACCCTCAAAGGGGTCTAGTCGAGAAAGGGCCTCAGGCCTGTTTTTTTATTCTGAGCTTCCTTTCTGCGTTTCTCGGCTCGCGAGTCGAGAAAGGGCATCAAACTTGCGTTTTTCACTTAAAGCTGCCTTTCTCGACTCACGAGTCGAGAAAGCCCCTTAGACCTGCTTTCTTCAAAAATGGCCCTTAGAACTCTATAGCATCAATTGCATTAACTTGATTTTGCCTTTTCCAGTACAGATCGTGAATAAAAAGGACATGATCAGGAGCCATGGAAAGACCCGTTCATTGAAGAAAGAGGATGAGATGAGGTTGATGACATGCATTGGACAAGCCAGCACGTTCAGATTTCTATTATCTTCAAGTTGCTGTCGTGGCTTGGAACACCTAGGACCTTGCTCCGCACGTTGTTCCCAGTAGGTGGTCTGTGTGCGAAGATGATGTAATATTTGTGCTATCCCGACCATTATGGTCTCTTCAACCACTGTAAAATACAATGTAATGAAATTATTTATGTATAAAAATTCAGGGCAGATTAGCACTTTGTGTATAGCGAGATACCATTTTCATTGGTTTTAGATGTGCTCTTTACCTTTTTGACTCGCTAACTGAGAAAAGTAGATCATGTAATTTTCCTTAACATTTTTTTCACACAGGAAAAAAGGCATCTTCTAAAGCAATAAAGGGGTTTCAAAACTTTTCCCTCGTCCTTTTCGTGTAAAATAACAGGGTTCCAAAAAAAAATGGGAATGGCATGTGATCCACTTTAATTAAATGCGACTTAATATGTCCATACCGTGCATGCCACAATGATTCTTGAGATTGAGGAACTGTTGCCGAAAGTGAAGACTGATAATGGATTGTATCAGCAACTTATAGCAAAGGATAATGCCCTTTATGAAGAATATACAATCCTTCATCTTTGAGATATCCTTTGGCAATAGGCCTAAGCTTTTGAAGATCCACAAAAGTTAATGGATTTTTGTGCAAAATATGTACTAGTCCTCCAGTAAATAAGACAATAACCTATCTTTTTGTCAAATTCACTATTGCTCAAGAGATTCACCAACAATCCAGGAACTAGAATGACATCCTCAATTTTAAGAGGGATACCATTTTTAGTTTGAAAATTAACACTGCATTTTCCTTTAGACTTGGCCAAATTGCCATCAGACAATCTGACTATGGTAGTATCATGAGGTGTTAATGTGTCAGAGAGTTGGAACTTCCTTGCAAAATCTTTAATAGTACCAGAATCAAGTAACCAAGTATCTTCAAAATTCTCTATTGCTACATTTAGAAACCCAAGCTCAAAATCATCAATAGAAATATACCACATTTGCATTGATTTCTTGCTTTGGAGAACTGATTGTTGGAACCGAGTCTTACCTGTTTAACAGCATGAGCTTTTGAATACTGTGCAAATTCATATTGCAACTTCCTGCAATCACGTTTAATATGACCCTTCTTTCCACAGAACCAGCAAGTAAAAGGTTCTCTAGATGTGACAGGCTCAAATGAAGACTTAGATGCTAATTCAGTGGAAGAATTAATGGAAAAAGTAAGAGAAGAAGTATTAGAAGGCAAAGAAAGCTTAGCTGTAGAATAATGTGCATGCTCATAATCTTGATTTTAACTTTCATTTGATAATGATCAATGATATGCTGATATTCCTTTGATAACCCTTTTAAAACATACATGATAAGAGTGATCTCCTCCATATCTCCTCTTGCTCCAAAGAATTTTTCTCTCAAAGCTTTGAAGTGATGCAAGTAATCCCTCATGTTAGTACAATCTTCCAGTCTAAGATTGTCCATCTTGTTAAGTATCATGATTTGCTACCCTTCTCCTTCTTGCACACAAGTTCTTTGAAGATATGCAAAAGCTTTTGTAAATATTTTAAATCCTTTAACATCCTTCTAAAAATATGTGTAGACATAGGGCCTAAGATGATTCAAAACATACATATCCTTCTTCTTATCATCTGTACTGGTAGGATTCCAAATAGCAACAAAAACATCTCCTAAATTCCTCAAGTTCAAATTCATCTCAAAGGCATCCCTCCAGCTAAAATAATTCTCTGCATCTAATACTGGATGAGTTAAATACTTCCAAGGATCAGTGTGAGAAGTTATTTGACTGCAGAAACTGCAATACGGATTACAAAGATCTAGAAAAAATTGATGAAACAAAAATTTCTGAAGGAATGTGACAGAATTTAGTCAAAATCTTGCAAGAACTATCAGATCTGATGAAACATACACCAAAACTGATTAGCATTCGAGTATACTGCTTAAAACCGATCTTATCAATGAAAAAATTCAAAGAAAGGCCAAATTTTGGCCAGGATCTGAGGATTATGAGGTAAATCCACCTCTACGTCAAGAATCTTGCAAGAAATACAAGAACACAACCTTGATTCATCCGATCTTGATAAGGATAGGCTCGTTCAAGCCTATCCGAATCTGCTCCAGTTAATAAAGCTAAATTTGGAAAACTTCAAATATAGAAAAAGGCTTGACATCCTATAATAGAAGGCTTGACATCCCACAATTGCAGTGCCTCTCCTTTTCAAAACCGGCTCTGATACATGCAAGATTTTAGGTTTTCGATGTATTGAAAATAGAGAGAAGATATAAAACGAGACGCTTCCTCCCTGAGCTTCCCAACTGGATCACTAGCTACATGTGTGACTATGGCTCATAAAGATTTTCCATGTTAGCAACAAGCGTGCTACATGCCACATCAGCAAAAGTATCTAGTCATCAAATGACACGTAGAATGAAATATTCTATCATGAAAGACTTTAGGTTTTCAATGTATTGAAAATAGAGAGAAGATAAAAAAGGAGACGATACCTCTTGAACTTCCCAACTGGATCACTAGCTACATGCATGACTATGGCTCATAAATGTTTGTCATGTCAGTAACAAGCGTGTTACATGCCACATCAGCAAAAGTGTCTAGTCATCACATGACACGTAGAATGAAATAGTCTATCATCCCCCTGATGACTAGCACAGCTGAGAACAAGAGCTATGCAAACTTATTACTAATCACACTAACTATCCCAATTTAAAAAAAACTATCATCGTCATTCCCCCTGAGATGAAGCGTGAGGTAAAACATGTAAGATCTCCTTCATCTTATGAAACAGTTTGCCTGATAGATCATGAGCAGAGCAACAGAGAAGAGATAGAGAACCATTTTTGGGTTGCTCTCGTACGAAGCAGAGTTTGATATCCATATGTTTAATTTGTAAGTGACCTTTGTAATTTTGATATGATAAAGAGCACCACTGTTGTTATAATAAACATAACAAGTACACATAAATCCTCATATAAGTGAAGAAGCCATGACGTCCTGTACTGTCATGCAAAGAGCCTTTAGCTCTGCTTCAGTAGTGCTGATGCTAGTGGTAGCCTGTTTTAGCTCCAACTAATGGGGTTACCACCAAAAAAGGACACATAACCCATGAGACGTTTTCGATAATCAAGGTCCGTTGAAGCCATATCAGAATCTGAAAACAAAATAAGCTTAGGGTCAGTGACTTCGAGATAAACTGGTCCTTCGGTCTTAGTGCCGTGCAAATATCATAACACAGTCTTGGCTGCTTTCCAATGCGGCTGCTATGAACCGTGTAAGAACACCTACTACATAGACAATAAGGGTATGAGCAAGACATAATAATGCTCCAACAAGCTGCCTATACAAGGCATCATCTGCATCTTCATGATTAGACTCAAGAGTAAGTTTTTGATCGATCTCACAAGGTAATAGTGATGCCGTGCAGTCTGTCATATGAAACTGTTCTAAAATTTCTGTAATATACTTCTGTTGAGTAATGTGTACTCCATTAGGAGTTTGCCAAACTTCAAGACCTAAACAGTAGTGCATGAAGCCCAAACCATTAACCTCAAAATGTTGGTTAAGCAATGCTTTTGTGTGGATAATAAGCTGATCAGCATCCCCTGTCACGATGGTGTCATCAACGTATAAAAGAATGATAGAAACACGATCTTTGTCAAATTTATAGTATAGATTAGGATCCGCACGGGACCCTTGATAGTCCATAGAGATAAGAAAGGAATTGATTTTCAGATGCCAGCAACAAGGCGCCTGTCTTAATCCATATAAACTCTTCTTAAGTTTGCATACATAATCAAGATACTGTTTGTCCTTAAATCCAGGTGGCCGCTGCATTTATAAATCTTCTTGTAAATCTCCATTCAAGAATGCAGACTTGAAATCAAGTTGATAAAGTGGCCATCCTTTGTGTGTAGCAAGAGCCAAAACTGCCCTTAAGGTATCCAATCGAATCACTTGTGCAAAAACTTCATTAAAATCAAAGCCTTTTTGCTGAGTGTAACCTTTTGCTACTAATCTTGCTTTATGCTTTAAGAGAGTGCCATCTGAATGATATTTAGTATAGAAAACCCACTTGGCACCAATAATATTCTTATCAAGAGGCTTAGGCACCGCAGGTCTGTTGTTTTTGAAGCATGGTACTATCGGAGTTGGGTATTTGTTAGGTAAATTTGATGTTCGATTATCCTCTCAATTCTAGGCCTTCATTGCCCAGAGAACAAATTCCTTCTAGATAGCTAGCAGTTCTGAACTGAACAAACATGGGGATGCTACCTCAGCTACAATGGCACCAAGTACCCCACCAAACAAGCAATACCAGCTTGGCATTCGAGAATGCTTGCCAACTAGGCCATTGTTGCCATGTGGCATGGCATGCATTGCCTATATGGCTGCAAAGTATATTTTGGGCCTAAAAGGGCAGCCAATGGACAACCTCTAGAACAAACGACAAACACCAATATCAGATTCTAAGGCCTTAGAGGTAACGTGCCATGTGGCAGGATCTGATTGGGAAAATATGGTGTGAGAAATCCCCTTATCTGTATGGGAGCCACTAGCGGAGCGAACATGATCATCTAAACAGAACGCAACAGAATAGAGAACAGAGGAGTGGCGATGGCACAGGCAGTCGGAACATCCATGGCAGCACTGTGTGGAGCTTCCAACGCCATTCTTGATGGCCGCAGATCGGGAATCCTGGGATCTTCTTTGCCCCAAAAGAGCGCCCCTTCTGCCCGCCGCATTCCTGCCATGATCAGAGCTTCTGCATCTACCGGAGATGAAGCTTCTCAGAGCCGCAGATCCATGTTAGGGCTTCTTGCCGCCGCTGTGGCTGTCGGTTCCTCCGTTCAATCTTCATCTGCCAATACTGATATCGTGATTAAAGGCCCCCCGCCCCCTTCCGGAGGCCTCCGTAAGTATCTTTTTCCTCTGTTTCTGTAATAGGGTTTCCATTTGATGCTCATATCTGATATTATCTCTGAGCTTCAAATTCGTTGTCTTTTATCCATTTGAGTAACAAGGACTCACAAAGGTCTTCTCATAGGAATCGCATTTTATTCTTAATCAACTCTGTTCTTCTTCTAAGAAGATCATAGAATGTTGATAACGTTATCAATTCTACACAGGCTGAAAATAGAGTGATGTTTTCTAGAGCATGACCTTGATATTTCAATTTCTTCTTATCTAACAAAAGATTATGATGTTTCTGCTCGGCAGCGGGCACGGAGAATTCTGATCAAGCAAGGGATTTCGAGCTGCCATTGAAGGATAGATTCTTTATACAGAGCCTCGCTCCTGCAGAGGCAGCTGAAAGAGCCAAAGACAGTGCAAAGGAAATTGTAGCTGTGAAGTCTCTGATTGACAAGAAGGCATGGCCATATGTCAGAAATGATCTAAGAAACAGGGCTGGTTATTTAAGATATGATTTGAATGCCATCATAGCTAGCAAGCCCAAGGAACTTAAGAAACCCCTCAAGGACCTCGCCGCCAAGCTTTTCGAGACCATTGATAAGGTATACAGTTTTGCATTTTTTAGGACATTTTTTATTTGACTTTATGCTATTATTGTTTCACTCATATTTCCAACGCTTGAATTTGTAGCTTGATTATGCTGCCAGAGAGAAGAGCTCCGAGAAGGCCAACAAATACTACGTTGAGACTGTTGCAGCTTTGAACGATGTTCTTGCCAAGATTGCCTAAACTTTGCCATGCCATAACTTTTTTCTCTAGATCCATGGTGCTCTATTGTAATTATACCATATATCACTTGAAAACTTCAAATGCTCATGTTCTTCCCTTTGAATTTATCAACATGTACAACATTATGCCATCCTCAAATAAAAAACCAGATCACCCTAGCATAGAATGCCAATAAGACACGAAAGTCTCCTAGGAAAAAAAATGATCCATGAGGTTATTATCCATTTTGAACTTCATGAGTATGTATTGGTTCACACAATAAGAATAGGCAAAACCAAAATGCCCCTATATTTTGCAAAAATTACAAAAATGCCCTGAAAAACAGAATGTTGCTAAAATGGCTTTAGCTTTTTTTGTGGTTGATCAAGCTAGAAAGCGGTCTTCATATAACTTATTGTTATAACAAATTTATCGCGACAGCCAAGGCTGCCGCGAACATTTCTTTGGCCCGACTCTGGCCGGTCGCTGGGAGCATTTCTTTGGCCTGGCTCACTTATAAGGGGAGTTTTTGTTAAGGGAAATTTGCCCTTCAAGTCCCTTTTGGTAAATAAAATAAAGTAAAATTTGGCCACAATCCATTTTATGAGTGCCTCAGAAATACGAAATACATAAATGATAGATATGTCTTAAAAACAACATAAGTTTCTACTAACATGAGAGTGTAAAACACAATTTCAGGTTCAAAGCTTGCAATGATGCC
The DNA here is from genome assembly GCA_021234155.1 of Isoetes taiwanensis. NCBI lineage: Eukaryota > Viridiplantae > Streptophyta > Lycopodiopsida > Isoetales > Isoetaceae > Isoetes > Isoetes taiwanensis. The sequence continues at coordinate 7,240,267 of JAJEKV010000048.1, read as the reverse complement.
AATTTGAAGGCAAAAATAAATGACTCACAATGATGCCAAATAGAACCACGTCCTTTTATTCCACTTGGGAGGTTCTGCACTGGGCATCCTCTACACGTCTCCAGGAACAATGTATCAGAAGTAGAAAAACCCTCTTCAGATATGTTCCTTGAAGTATACGAGTAGAGTTTCAAACTCCTATTCACAATGATAATTACAACAACATGGGAAGGGTCGCCGCGAATATTTCTTTGGCCCGACTCTTGGCACTGCGAATATTTCTTTGGCCCAGGGGAGCTTTTGTTAAGGGAAATGATATGGTGGTGCTCGGGGGAGCGGTTCAGGCCCAACTCATCCGGAATTAAATATTAGTAATTAATGTGTCTAGGGTAGTCTAGGCTTTAAACTATGGTCTTAAATTATGGTTAGGGTCATGATTGCAATAAATTCTTTAAACAATGAAACATTGGTTATTTAACTTAAAGTTTATAAACACGGCTGATCACGGGTCGCGGACCCCTATCCGCAGAAACAGCTCGAGATCATAATAGATCTCCTGGAACTGGGAAAAAAGGTAGTTACAGCATTTATTTTACACCATGTTATTCACCACACTAGGCACCACATAGCATATATTACAGCATTTATTTTACACCATGTTATTCACCACACTAGGCACCACAAAGCGTATATTTAGAGCATTTATTTTTCACCATATTTTTCACCACACTAGGCACCACATAGCATATATTACATCATGTATTTTACATCATGTTATTCACCACACTAGGCACCACAAAGCATATATTTACATCATTTATTTTACACCACGTGCCTCACCACACTAGGCAGCACATATCATATATCACAGCATTAATAGGCACCACACACCACGAGCAATCACTAACCACACCAACCACATATCACAAGCAATCACTAACCACATACCACATACCACATTAACAATAAAAAATGTGGTGAAGATGAAGAAATGAAATAACCTGTGATTCTTCCAGATAGTGAGTGGCATGATCCTCTCTTACATTTCGTTCCAATCTTCTGAACTTAACATCCTTTGCATTTGGAGAGACCCTCTTTGTTTTGGGTCCAAAATTGCTTTGCACAAGTTCTATGACGTAATTGGGAATTGCATCCGCTCTTCTAACTCTTTTGTACAAAACCCATTTCCCCCTTTGCAATCTATCTCTTCCCTCTTCAATTTTGCTTTGGTAAGATTTCTAGGATGAACACCCAGCAGTTTACCAAAACCCCGAAAGCAGCAGCGGGATTAGCACTTTCGGTATTAATGCTTCCTCTTACGGCCATAACAAGGCAACTACTCTTGGTCGCTAAAACTGTCATTCTTTGTTAGACTTCTTCACAAGTTGAATGGAAGCCACGAGGAGTTCTTCGACCACAATGCTCTTGGCTTGCAAATCTTTCAGCTCTTCACCAAGTACGTTGTCCATTGTGTCATCTTCCAGAAAATCTCGTAAAACCTCTTTCTTATCACTGTCAGCCAAGCCTTTAGTGGTGCTATGAAATGAAGATAATAATTTCAACACCATCCGATACCTAGTAGAGGCCGTTCTGGTGGATCCTCCCTGCTGATGCAATTTTTGCTACTTCTTCTTTAGCTTCCCTTTTTCGTTTCCTTGTCTTTTATGATCCCGTTCTTGTTCTAGAGTTCTCTTTCTCTTACCTGTGCTCCGGTTTGAGATTTTAGGCAGATTTGCTTCCAAATTAATTCAAAGTATGAACCGGATTGATCCACAACCGGATTAAGCGCCATAGCCAGCGGTGCTTCGTGAAAGGCGCGGGTGGGTCGTGGGTTTAGGAATCGGTTAGGTGGAGATTGGAATGGGACGGGTGGCGTAGGAAATTGGAATGGGATGGGTGGCGTAGGAATCGGGTTGTTGCAGTTCAAGAAATGATTGAATCCGGGCAGTACATGCACTAGGCGCCAAACAAACATTTAAAATCGCACCACAAATTTGATATCTCCCACCACATTTTTAGGGGGGACAGGGGGGACACCCAGGGTGTTCCACTACAACATGCTTTCACCCTCTATGGTAGGAGGAAGTTGTATTGCTTGGAGGAGTAAAAAACAAGGGTGTATTGCAATGTCAACAGCAGAGGCTGAATATAATGCTGCATCATTGACTGCAAGAGAAATCATATGGGCAAGGAGAATATTAGAAGAGTTTGGTGCAATTCAGAAAGGTCCTACAACTCTATATGTTGACAACATGAGTTGTTTGACAATAACAAAAATTCAGTGCTGCATGAACGTACAAAACATATTGAGATTCATATACATTAAGTAAGAGATATGGTGGCAAAATGATAGATCAAGGTGGAATACATAAGTACAAAAAAACAGACAGCAAATATATTTACAAAGCTTCTACTAGTTAACAGATTTGAAAAGTTACAGAAAGAACCTCGGATAGAAGGGACTATGTCAAGGAAAATATCAGAAGCAAATTTAGACATGAAAGGAGAATGTGAGAATTCATGTCTAAATTATGCATAAACTATGTTTGGCTAGGTTATTTATGGAGATCGAGCTTATTGCCTAGACCAAATTAAGGTCTATATCTTTAGAGAACCTAATATTATAAAGGGGCAATTGTTGAACATGGTATTAAAGAATCAATGGTTGAAGATCGAAGACCTTTTGAAGGTTAAAATAGAAGGTGTAAACGGTCGAACAGCTCCACAACATGTGGATCAAGATAAACTGAATTCTGATCTATACCGACTCCGATCGGTTAGGATTCGAGCTTAAAAACAAGCAGAATCAAACTTCATTATTATCTGTTGTTTATTAATCTAATATTCAGCACGGTTTCAATCAACAGATCGTGGGTAAATTCAGTAAATAGTTAGTCAATAACTTTGGAATAGTGCATTGACTAATTTGGTGTAAGAATAAATTCAATGGTTTTGAGTTTGTATTATGAGTGCATTAGTTTTGGATGCAACTTGAAGAAGTCTATTGCCATATCCTAATATATATATACAAGAAAATTAATATATCATTGTTCCAGTTTTAGCATGTTCTTACGATATAAGGCCCTATAGTGCTCTAGATAACCATCCAGCCCTGCCAAAAGGCAAATCTCTTATATTTCTGGCCGAAAATTCTGATTGCAATGATTGCTTACCTTTGTGAAGTTATTTTTGAATTGGAAAAAGGTCATTCCGGAAAAGGTCGATCTGTGTTTATAAAAGCATTTGTTTTTCTTATTTCTTTGAACTCTTGGATGCGATTGGGAAGGCAAGATAACGATTTCTTGCTGAGCCTGGGCCCGGTTGGGTGGAGAGCATAGCTGTGAATGCTGGAATTTGAAGTTATTTGTTGGTAGTTCCCATTCTTTGACTCTTGATTTACTATAAAGTTTTGTAGCCGTATCAACTTTGGTATCAGAGCCTCTTGATTCTGAAAACCTCTGGACAATGTCTACTAATCACCTCGGCGTACCTGATCATCAGTACACTCAGACTATGAGCAATGCCAGCTACATAGCAGATCAAATGGCTATTCCTCCTTCTACCAATCCTGCAGATCGTAAAAAACAACAGGAATACCTGTGTCTGGCTTATAAATTTTTACCTGAGCCTTCTGTGCAAATGAATGCACAACCTAATCCATCCAGCCTGCCTCTAGAATCCTCTTGTAAATGGCTAGAGAAAGTTGCAGGAATGCCTACCTTCTCTGGTGAAAAGAGAAACCCGCCTACTGTCTTTCGATTCCTACATGGGAAAGTTATTTTGAATTAGTAAAAGCTACAGAAAAACAGAAGCTGCAGACCATGGACAAATATCTGACAGATATGGCAAAAACATGGTGGCAAGGAAGAAAAAGAATGGACCCAAAGATTTTAACATGGAAGAACTTCAAAGAAACTTTTGAAGGTTACAATTTGGCAGCTAATTACCATAATGACGTCAAAGGGGAATGGGATTTATTCAAGCAAGGCGACAACGAATCAGTTTATCAGTACACATCGAAATTTCAGTATTTGTCCACTCAAATGGATGGGTTAAGTGAGAAGGAATTGTTACGTAAATATATAGCGGGACTCAAAAATTCCTTGTACACAGAATTATGCTTTATAGATCCTCAGACTTTGGAAGAAACAACAAAAAAAGCTATAGCTGCAGAAAGGAAGTTAAATCCTGATTTTATGAACTGCAGTATATGGGAAGGATACCCTGAGGACAAAGGCAATGACAAGACAAGCACTGAAAAAGCGAGTAATGGCAAGAATTCTGATAAGGGAAATAAAAGGTCTAGAGCAAGTGTGGGTGATAATGAAGACCAAGCCCATAGAACGAAGTGGGATAATCAGTCTGACAGACCTTCATTCAAGAAAAGTGGGTATTATTACTGCGGAGGACCACATCTTAAGGTAGATTGCCCGAAGTTAAATGCAAAAAGAGATCAGAATGATCGGAGCAATTGGGAAGAACGAAGGGAATCAGGCAGAGCTGAGTATAGATAAAATCCTCGTTCTGGCGGACCTTCGGCCCAAATGACGCAGTTGGAAGAGCAACCGGCTGAGTCAAGCGCCAAAACGAATAAGCAAGTAACTTTTGCCGACGAAGTGCAAAAGGAAAGGGGGAAACTGCAAATTGTCTATTCTAGAATGGGGCTCGCATGAAAACAACAAAAACCTCCGTATTTGAAATAGGTTATTAAACGGTAGTTCCATGGAGGAGAATAGGGATAAACTTTTAAGGTTTAAGTACAACAGCTAAGATGTTGGTTTCATTGTTCATTGTTAAAGTATATAAGAAAAAAACTTTTAGCCTTAAGGGCTGGATCAATTTTTAGCCTAAAGGGCTAGACTTGAATATTTCTGATTGTGGACTCAATCAGGGTTGCAACCATGGATTTGGTTGTGGTAGATATTTCTAGTTGAGGATTCAACTAGGGTTGCAACCATGGACTTGGCCGAAATTCTGATTGCAATGATTGCTTACCTTTATGAAGATATTTCTGAATTGGAAAAAGGTCATTCCAGAAAAGGTTGATCTGTGTTTATAAAAGCATATGTTCCTCTTATTTCTAATATAGAACTTTCGATTGAGTCTTAGTGTAGTCATCTGCCTTGCCTGCAGTCAGAGTTGTGGATCTTGTATTGAACTCTTGGATGTGATTGGGAAGGCAAGATAACGATTTCTTGCTGAGCCTGGGCCCGGTTGGATGGAGAGCATAGCCGTGAAGGCTAGAATTTGAAGTTATTTGTTGGTAGTTCCCATTCTTTGACTCTTGATTTACTGTAAAGTTTTGTAGCCATATCAGGAAATTTGCCCTTCAAGTCCCTTTTAGCATTTGTAACTGTGTATTTGTGTTAACAAATGGAACTTAATATATGCTCTTCAATTTCTCAATTTTATGCATTGTTCTCAAATTAATGAAATAGTGCTAAGTACACGAAGGATCAGCTCTCATCACAATGGATATTTCTCATACCCCTGTGACTGCCCCCCCATACTCTTCCAGTTGCAACTCCCTCACCTCAGTCTCTGGATCACCAAATGTTGAGACTAGCTGAAATTCAGAGATCGCAAGAGAAAATTGAAGAGGCTCATGGACAGTACATGGACATTGATTGGCTTGGCATCCACCCACCACCAAAATATCCACCGGCTCTTCATCAACCACGAAAATCAACTAAGGGATCTAACTCCTCTGCATTCCGGCCCTCAATTCCTACTTCATGTAGCTTTGTCCCTCCCATTGCATCCCGCTGTATTCGCTTTGATCCGCTTTAGTGGGCTAATTTGGTTGATGAGGTTACTGCCATGTCAGATGCCCAGTAGACATCCTCAAGTTCCCTTGAGACACCAGCGGTCTCATCTTAATTGACCCCATCACAAGGTCAATGCGGTTAGTCTCATGGAATGTTCAGGGGCTAGCCTCCCCCCTCAAGCAGAGCCGCATTTCTTTTTACTTATCTAGATTGGATGCTCAGTTTATATGTCTTCAAGAGCACAAATGTCGTAAGGGAGACATATCAAAGCTTGCAGACATGATTGGTCGAAGATTTAATGTCCTTCGTAGCAGCTGATTCTGCCAGTGCAGGGGTGGTGATAGCTTGGGAATAACGGGTTAAGTATGGTCTAATTCATGTTTATGCCCACAACATGCCCCATTGGAGAGCTTCACTGTGGGCCTCCTTGCGAGGAAAGATGCTCAGCTTGGGCTGCCACATTTCATGGCTTCTTGTTGTGGGCCTTAATGTGGTAGAAATGGAGTCCGATCGGTTGGGGTTTACCTTTACAGCGGTGTCTGGTTTTGAACGCCAACAGTGGCTCCGTCTACTCCATGACTGCAACCTCTAGAGACTGATGGTGAAGGTGCCTTTACTTGGTGCAATGGTCAAGTTGGTGGGGATCGCGCAAGCTCTCGGTTAGATAGAGCTTACTCGAATGCAGATGTAGTTGTGGCACTTCCAAGTCTCTTCTTGTTCTGTCTCATAGACAACTTAATTTCAGACCACCATCCGCAATTCCTTTCAAACAAGCCTCTGCAGCAACAATGGCTTGGACGGACGTGTTTTCGCTCGAATGTAAAGTACTTAAAGGGTGCTGCCTTTCAAGACGGCTGCAAGAACATTTGGACAACTACCTTCAGACGTCGAGGCATGACAGGCATAGTGGATGCAATTGTGGCAGTCAAAGGCTTTACCAAACAGGGGGACAGAGAGTCTGCAGCAGTAAGTCGTGCCTTATTGGATAGCTTGTATCAGGACCTGCTCCATTCTCGACATGGACTCCATTCAAGTGTTCATGATCGAGATATTTTGGCATAGATCCAAGCATCAGAAGAGGAGCAAATCCAGCATGAAAAGACGAAGGCAAGTCTACAGTGGTTTCATGATAGAGACTATTGTACATGCTTCTTTTTCCGTGCAGCTAAGGGCGTCGCATGACGTCAACCATGTCCTCATTGCTTTTGCAAGATGGCTCGGTGCTAACAGAGCCAACTGAACTCAAGCAACATTTGCATAAACCACTTTCAGACTTTTTTTGCTGACAAACATCTTCCCTTTCAATCAGAAATGCGAGATGCTATTTTGTCTAGGATTTCCCCCATCATCTCTGACGAGAGCGCGTGTCAATAGAGGCGGCTATGACAACTGATGATTTAGGTTCGGCAGTCTTTGAACTGAAGAGAGGCAAATGCCTAGGTTTGGATGGTTTACCAATTGAGTTCTTCCAGGAGTATGAGAAATGGTTGGAGTCAGTTCTAAACACAGGTGCTATCTCACTCATCCCCAAGGTAAAAAATCCTCAGACTATTTCAGACTGGCGGCCCATCACCTTAGTCTCATCTGTATATAAGATCTTCGCCAAGGCTTTTGCAGAGCGGGCGAAGGACATCTTGGCAGAGTCCATCTCAACAACCCAATCAGGTTTTCTTCCAAAACGATGCATTCTGAACAATGTTGCTGCTGCTTACGGGGAATCTATTGGGGACAAAAGCAAAACCTTCTAGTTGTATATCTTAAGCTTGATTCTGCAAAAGCTTATGACAGTGTTAGCTGGGAATTCATGCGTCGATGTATGTTAAGACGGGGATTTGTGGAACAATTCACATCAGATATTATGAAGCTGCATGTCTCTACTCGGGCGACTGTTATGTTCCACGGTGAGCTGTTAGACGCCTTCTCACTCGGTCGTGGTATTCGTCAGGGATGCCCTTTAGCACCGCTACTTTTCACAATTGTCACATAGGCTTTGTCGCAGTTATTCACCATTGCAACCACAGAGGGACTTCTCCATGGTCTTGCAATGGAGGATGACACACAAGAGGTTTGCAATCAATATGCAGACGACACGTTCCTCTTCCTAGTCACTAATGCTGAGAATCTTGCAGCTGCCAAATTGCTCTTAGACACTTTTTCACTAGCTCCCGGGTGTCCTTGTGGGGTGGCAGAAGTGTACAGCTTTATAGACGTTGGATACTCCGATTCTGGCGTGTGTTCATGATTATCCATGGAAATTACTTGCGCATGGATAGGGCATCAAGTTGTTGGGGATTCCAATTGGCATCCATGTTACTATGGGAGCTGCATGGGAGGAGATCATTAAGGGTTTGGAAAAGCACTTGTTCTGGTGGTCCACTGCAAAGTTGTCTCTTGCGGGTCGCATTATAGTGGCCAAGTCAGTCCTTAGTAGTACCCATGTTTATATGGCATCTTTACTGCTGGCCCTACAGATCAAATTACGTGAGCTCAATGCAATGAGGAAGGTGCTGTGATTAAGGTGCTGAAAAAGGTACTGAGGAAGGTGTTGTGATTAAGGTGGCTTGGTCGAAGTGTATCCTTCCAAAATGGGCAGGTGGTCTGGGTATGATGGACTTCTTACTGCAGAGCAAAGTCCTTATTTCAAAGTTCATTTGGAGACTCCTGAATGGTGAAGATGACTCTCTTGGTTTATGCCTTCTTAGACAAGCTCTTGGTCACTATATCCCTCTAGACAAGAAGGCTGTCAAACCAGTCCTACCTTGGACATTATTTCAGACTCTGCAGCCTTTTCCAAGTGCTACTCCGTTTTTTGCGTGGCTTGTTGACAGCGTGGGGGGCAGTCAAATATCTTTTCTGGCTATGCCCCTCCATCTACACACTATTGGAGACTCCATGGTGGTGGGCACCACTGCCTCCAGACCCTTCAACACCTCCACTGGTAGCATCAGTTCATCCCCTTACATAGAGACGATGGGTTCTTGCAGATGTTGTCTCTCTTCAAGCATGGTATGAAGCGGGTCGCCTATTGTCTTGGCCTAAATTTGAGGCAAAATTCCCGCTCTCTCATTGGGATGTGTCTCTATGGGAGAAGGTCGCAGAAAATTTGCCTCTTATAGTGCAAGTTGGTGTTGCTGAAAGGGTGCCATGGGACTGCCATGAAAATATTCACAAAGGCAAGCACTTTGTCAGATCAGTGTATCAACTTCTTTTAGCACCATAGCCCCTCCAGTTGCCAGATGGGTGCCACCTATAGGTTCCACAACCCATTTTGTGTCGTACATGGCGATCGCTTCGGGATAAGTTTCTCCACCCTAAAGTCTCTGTACTATGGTGGCAGGTTATCCACAGGTGCCTACGTGTTAATACCTTCCGACATCGCTATGATCCTCGCATATCTGCATTATGCCCGCTCTGCCTTTCAGACGTTGAGACTCTTGAGCACTGTCTCTTTGATTGTCCAGAGGTTCAACTAGCGTGGTCCTGGCTACAAGGTTTGTTTAACAGTACATTGGACTGCCGATGCATCCTCTTGGCGTCCTATCCTAACGCATGGCTCCCAGCTAAACGGAGGGCATTCCATCTTGGTTCTGATTGGCTCCTGTGGTCGATATGGGAGCGTCGTAGATACCACATCTTTCAGAGCATTTATTCATCTGCACGTAGTGTTATCATGGTAGCCCAGAAAAAGATACTGACAGCCTACGAATGTTCCTCCCTTGAATAAAAAATGATGGAACGCATTTGAATTCAACATCTTTGAATTGATTCTTATCATTAGTCTCATATTCTGGAGTAAGTACATTGTGCTCCAGGCTCGTGCTTTTGTGGTCCCGGGGGTTTCAGTATTCTTTGTAGTACGGGACATGTGCATGCAATAAAGGGTTTTTTTTTTTTACCATTTCGCATTTGTATACTTTACCATTAGAGGTTTTTTTTCACCATTATCTAAGGCAAAATATATACTTTAGGGGTTAAATTAGCTTCTAAAGATCAGTATACTGGGGATGTTTTTGGGCACCCTCCGAACGCAAATGTCTATACCCTTTTATTATTAAGTGCATCCTCCCAGCCTGTGGCATCTTTTTATGCTTACACAGTTAGATGAGACATGTAAATTTTGTACTTTTTATCTGATTAATAAACTGTTTGGCTTTCGTCCTTCAAAAAAAAAAGGATCAATTTTGTTTCCCACTATGTTAGCAGAAAAATGGGCAAAACTATTCCTATGGATCAAAAACTCCTTACCCATTTTTATGTAATGCTTAGATCTACATCACGGAACAGAACGACAATTTTTAAAAAACTACTTAAAACAATCAGAAAAATTGGAATCTTACCAAATATGAAGCCCAAAATTGATATATCATAACAACAAACTCTCAAAAAACTTAAACGCAATAAACGATGCATAAACTTTATCATGAATGTAACATCAATCAAAACAGATTTTTCTATGTAATTCAGAAGCTTAAATTGTTAGATAAACAAACAAAATATCAAACGCTTGAGCCTAAGCCTAATACATTGGCGCCACACTACAAGTCCATTCGTGTCGTCTATACAAGACTTCTTGATCATCATCATCATCATTATCTTTCTCATACTCTTCATCCTCTTCATTTTGATTACTATCCTCAACATCTTCAATATCCACATTATCATTATTAATTCCTTCTTCTTCTGAGACACCTACACTTTCCTGAACATCATCCACCTCATCTTCTTTATTAAAATGGGAGAGTGTTGGTTTCTATGCCAGAACGCCGCATGTGCAGACGCATGCGGCGTTCCCCCTCACCCTTGCGGGACTGTTTTGGTCGTATACGTCTCCGGTCCTTCACCTAACCTGTTCAAACTTCGAGAGGGAAGAGAGCAAAGCGGCGATTCCTCTGCTGGGACTCCTCTGACATTACATCGTGGTCATCGACTGTGGATACCATCGTGAAGCCCTTGGAATGCGGCTGAAGATGTTAAAGCGGCTGAAGTTCTATTGCCTGGCCGGAATTGCCGAAGCTTGAGGCTTGGCCAGATTTGCCCAAAAGCTTCTAGACGGCTGCCATGCATTTTTTACAAAGATTAAGCTAGAGGATTGAAGTAAGTAGCTTCCATTATACCCAAATCGTCCACCCAAGTTGGGAAGCAGAGGATTCTAAAACTTTGTTGTTCTTTTTAAAAGCGGCAATCATGCATTCTTCGATATTAGAACTAAGTCTTTTTCCAAAATAACCTTTCTAGCTACAAAAATATCAATGCCAACATCCTTGGCCATGCCTTCCACGTATTTCTTAATGATTGCTCATCATTTTTTTCCAGTATATTAATCTAGGGACCTTTTTTGGCGATGGCCCTGTCGGGGCTCGTCTATCCAGCTTTTCTTGGACTTGGATTAATTCTTTGGTTTTTTAGAACAGCAGATGCTCATACGATCCTTGACAGCAGTGATTGAGAGTTCTTTTTGCCATTCTTCTATTATGTTGCTTGAAACACCGTCTTTTTGCCATTCTTCTATTATGTCGCTTCTCATTGCTTTGCTTCAACATGCCTGGACAATGCAATTTGATGTGCTCGAGTTCCCTTTTTTTAATCTTGATCTACTTGATTGTCATAGCAGGATTTCCTGCATTAGGTTTGATGTTGGCATCTTCCATAAGATTTTAGTGCCTTCACTAGGTTTGACGTTGGCATCTTCCATAAGATTTGAGTGCATACCATCGTTTGGTCTCTAATATCATTTGTAATTCTGTATTTTTGCAATCAGTATTTCGTTAATATCCATCTCCACTCTTTCTGATTCAGGTTTGATGCAGATATTTTTGCAGATTTTGGAGCAAGGGGAAGCTGTAGTACAAAGTATATACCATTAGAATCAAGTTGTTGGACTTTTACTCAATTATCATAGAGTTCTGCTACAATAGATCTGTTTCTTCCCAAATATGTATTATGTATGCTATAAAGGGGTCAACGTCAACTTTATAAGGTATGACATCACTTTTCATTCTTTTTAAATATCTTTAGAAAGCTCTTATGGAAGGTTTTTTTTTTTTTTTTTTTTTTAATGCAGATTAACCGTTTGCAAGATTTGTGAATCAATTTCAGGACAAAAGGTGCAGGGCAATTTAAATAAGTTGGGCAATTTAAATAAGCTTCTCAATCATGATGTTTTACCTTCATCTCCTTTTAGTTTCCATGCCTACTAATATTCACAGGCTAAGGCTGAGGTAAGCCAAGGCCGCTTTCTGGCCTTACTGCTGATTCTTCTTACAAGAAGATGGGAGCATGACACTGGTTACTCTTGGTTGCAAAGCTTGGCATTCTTAGTGCTAACGCCAAAAAGGCATTTATAGTTTTAGTGGTTTTGCTCGGGCCTTTTCATATGGTGTAGATTAGAGAAAACAATGTGCTGTTGATGGGGAAAATTGCTACAAATGTGAGGCAAGGGTTGAAATGGATTCTAAGACATGGATTGATGAAATTAAACCTTTCTTTTGTATTGATTTATAGGCAAAGCCATGTTTGCAAGGACATCAACAAGGTTTATAAATGTTTCTGCCTATGCCACGTCATTTTTACGTGATGCCATGCATGACATAAAAATTGTTGCTGCTGCTACAAACTCATACGGGTTAGTTGCTCTGCCTTATAAAAAGTCATTTGTATCTCTTTCAAATTTTATATGGACAGGATATGCATGCCATCATGTGATTGTATAAGGCATCTGAAGCAATCAATTAAACATGTGCAATAGATCTGTTTCTTTTTATTATGAAGACAAGCAACCCAGATACGGCCCTTCTCTATTTCTAGATTGAATAAAGCAGAATGAGAGTCCCTTTATTGGGAAGCCAAAATGACCAGATTCATTCCAGCATCATGATATGGGTCACATGCTGCATCATGTATGTCATGAAGTTTAAAAGATTATGCTTGAATCGCTCAAAACTGACATTTTGTGTCTTTGTATAGATGCACCTCAGCAAATCCAGTAGGAGTAAATTACGGCCAGTTACCAGATGGTTTTCTATTACCAGAGTAAGTTGTAGAATTATTGATATTAGAGTAAAGCTGTAGGATGCAAATTTTGCAGTTCTAGAGGCTTTTGTAAATGGACAAATTTCTGCATTAAACTCGATAAGTCAGAATGTAGCAGAGTACCAGCTCCTTAACGCTTAATAAGAGTTTAAGATTCTAGCTCTTTAGTTGTACAGTAAAGTAGCAAATACTCCTCAGACTTCCATTTCTTCTTGACAAAGGGATTCCAGGGTACCTGGTCTTATTTTAGGACCTTAGATTGTCCTTATTTGCATTTGGCATTTGGTGCTAGCAGGAGCACATGATTTTATTGCAATGGTTCCAACATACAGCGTTGATCTCATTTTTAATTGAAGCTCATATCTTTTTTAATGTCTTGCAGAGAAACCCTGCAGACAATTGAGATGCACGGCAACAATGAGAGATAAGATATTTGTTTGTATGAAATGTTTGACTCAATCTGCTGTAGCTCTCCTTCAAGTTTTTACCACTCTCTTCATTTTCATTTACTTCTATTTGGGTACTTTTTTCATGTCTATGTTGTGTTCTAAGCACTTTATGTAACATTTAGCATATGTTAACATAAGATGACTATTATTGACCCCTTCAAAATTGCAGGCAAAATGAAATGCATCTATAAGTCCATTTTCCTTACAGTGGAGGGATTTTCCAACCTCTCTTCCCTACACAAAGCAAATATGAACAAATTGGCAATTTTCTGGAGGAGACTATGCCGTTGGAGAGAGAGATGTGGTTAGAACAAATAAGGATGACATTAACAATCCGTGTCTGGCTTCACAAGTTTCAACAAGCTTTTTACACATGATGTTAGTTGTGAGATCCTGGCATAGATGAAACTTCTGAATAGTTTTTTTAGTCACAATCGCTGATACAGGTGCATGTAATATATTATCTGATAATGAGATTGGAAGCACAGCAACGCATTCTGGTAGATCAATGAGAAGGTATTGCCCTGCACCTATTACTATCTAGAGAAAGTCTCACATAACATAAGAATATTGAGACAATGGAAATATGGTCTGAAATGAAGATATCCTTAGTGGTTGATATATGTGATTTTCCCTTGCCTTGATGCCCTACCATAGGCTTTGACATATGCCCCTATATAAATCAGAAGCCCATGTTGACGCACACCCTATATCAGCAGTTCATACCAACCCCTTTCATTCTTTGAGCTGTCTTGAATATGATCTTGCTCTATGAGCATTATTTGGCTGGAACCTCTATGTTCCTTTTTATCATTTGCATTAGGTGCATGCCATAGACAACATACCAAGAAAATTAATTGTTCACTTTATTGGCCATGCTCCATTGTAAAATTAGTTGAGTGAATTTCTTTGCACATGAAAAAGTTATATTTTATGGGAATGCTGAAATGTTGGTCATGTGTTGATTGATTGGATTATGATAAAATTCTTATAATCAATGTTCAGCAACTCATGCCTTTAAGATTCAAAGTTGATATAGGTGTACTTTTATAGATCCTAAGATTCAAAGTTGATATAGGTGTACTTTTATAGATCCTCGACAAGTCGTTGAGACAACTAGAGTACAACTTACTTGAGTCAACAGAGTGACTCCAAACTTCAGACCATAAGCACTCCTCACACATCCATTTTAAAGTTCAAACAATTTCTATAAGGAACTCAATCAACAAATGTAGGCAACAATAGTAACATATACTCCTATATAGTTGAAAACTAAACACATTGATCAATTATTTCCCAACAACGACCACCTTTCCAACAACAATCTGCCCTTACATGGTATTTGACTTAATTTTAAACCTAATCTTTTATTCACAAATGGTCTCTACCTTGCAACAAAAATATGATGTTTTATGACTTTTGGTCTCAACCTTGCCAAGCTTTGTTCTAGAAGTAGACATTAGATTAATTATTGCGTTCAACACTCATCCATCTTTATCCAGCTTCATTATTCCAATTGTTTCATTGATCATATATTGGAGCAAGTAAGCACCCAACTTTTTGAATCCCCACATAACTATTACACTAGCATGTGATTAGATATTTTTTTTTTTATTTTGTTGTAGGTTCAGTCCAAGTGTAACACAAGTAGGCAAATGTACGTATAAGCATCGCCAATGATCAAATGGCTCACATTGCTATGCCGCTACATGACATGCAATTCTATCAAATCTTTGTCAAATACATGTGCGGTAACACCGGGGACACATTTAATTCAAAGTATTTTCTTACTACTCTAGAATGTTTTGCATATATCTACTTATTATTGTATGTAGTGCTTTGACTAACCTCCAATTGTTTGTCTATTTTGTAAGACTGGAAAACAACACAGTGCACTAGCGAATTGACAATTTGATGTCTAGAAGATTTTCTGTATAAGAGATTTTCGTACGTTGCCAAGGCCAGCACATATGTTGACTAGATCAGATGGTGGAACTTCAGATTTTGGATCTTTTGTTTTTTTTTTAATCCACTTATCTGCTCAACTAGAATGGTAATTCCCTTCATGTACAACATGTTGAAGGTCATTCAACTACGGTTCAGCTCAATAGAAGTTTGAGCTAACATATATATTGAAGGAGGTAGATTCGGGCAGGGTACTATGTTATAGACCATGCGTCAACATTCCATGCACCTATGTAGGATTATCTAAAAGAACAAGATTAAATTTAAAGTGCATTTTAATTTAGACAACATAGCCGGGCAATAACTCCATAGATAATCTTTGCATCCATCTCAACAACTTTTACAATGACTAAGAGTGCATGACTGCACAATTGTGAGCCATTGACAAAAATAAAATAAAATAAAATAAAATAAAATGTATAGGAGGTAGCATTGGAGCAATGTTGGGTGACTATTCTGGACTTGCAGAGTGAGTATTGTTGCAAAGAGTGATGCACTGAAAGCGATATTGTATTTAAATCCTGTTGCAAGTGTGCCTCATGAAGAATCAAGTAGCATTGGTGCACGTGTTAACATGAGGAGGATGAACCTAAGCCATGCAGAGGCTTTCCAAGATGATGATGGAGATGCACCAACAATTGAAGCAGTAATAAGGAGAAGGTTGGATTTTGAAAAATAGTTTGGAGTGATGCAACTCCGCGGCAGTTGATAACACACTTTGATAACACGCATGTTGCTGTGTTGGAGTGAAAAAAGTTCCCCTCTAAATATACATGCAGGGGAACTTGCTTCAAGTTAGGAGGCATCACATATATTGGTGTTTGTGATGGGAGATGGTTCAAGGCTTGGACATCGATCCCACATGACATAGTTGGTGATTATGAGCTTCCTGAGTTTCTAACCAAGTATAACATTGTTGTTGGTAGATCCAAGTTGCAAGTGTGGGACATGATATCAGAGCATATTTACACATTCATGTTCGCCACCATAGCGGGAGGAACTTCTATACCTGTCAGCTTTGCAAATGAGCTTTACATAGAGCCGACAGTATTTGTGTGGACCCAGTATATTTGTTTACGATTTTGTTTGAACTTCATATTATATATACACTTTAAAGCTAAAGTTTGTTCCTTATCTATATGTGTCTATTGCACCTAAACATATATGGCCTTATATGCATTGTGCACATTCACGACATGAGATGCACATAAATGCCTTCACACGTCCATGATTAATGCCCGGCATCGCCGGACACACGTTTCTAGTTACTATTATTTTCCACCTCTTCTTCCTCCTCGTCATGCCATCCAATTGATACATCTTTTGTTTAGTTGGATTCAGTGTCTTGGTCATCAAATGCAGGTTAGAACTAACAAATACAAGATCATTCAATTTTTGCACTCCTAGCCGCTTTCTTTTCTTACTGTGGATGTGACCAAATCTACTAAAGATCTGCTCAATAGGGGACGAAGCTACATTTTGACTCAATGTTCTTGTTGCTAGTGTTTTAACAAAGAAGCTGAGGATTTATAGTTTTTCCAACTCTGAACTGGATCAATTTTTGTCATATCAGCTAAAGGATCCTTCTAAATTTCTATAAGTGTGCAATTACGCTCGGACATTAAGCCTTTTCTCCATGTGAGGTACCAATCGAATGAGGGTTCCATCCCATTCCTTGGACAATTCCTTATCTTTCTCTTGAATAAGCCCATGAAATTCAGGATCTAATACAAAAGTAGTATATTGCAAATCAGAGTGATAGGAAATCCACCTATTTGAGCAAATTTCTTTCACATCCACAAGTTTTGTGTCGTCTTCTGCAATGTCATTCAAGTACCCCACCATATGATGTAGACCTTTATAAACCTTGCCAATGCAAGGTTGCAAACCATCTACCAGTCTCAACATCTTGGTCATCTTTGTGCCAATCTTACCAAGATGCTCAGTAACTTTCCAAAATAATCCATCAAATGCAATGCCAATAGCATATTTGCCTGTATAAAATCATACACTTTAGGCATTCTTTCTCACATAAGATTTAAAAAGAAAATATACATGTATCAGAACTTGCTTCTTGTAGACGAAGGGAACTTGGATCAGTGAAGTAGTGACGAATAAAGTCTTTGCACTCCACAAGACGTTCCATCATCAAAAAAGTATAAGCAAATATTGCCTACAATATTTCTGAAGGTCCTTATCCTTGCTCAGCTTTCGAAACGTTGAGGCGTTTAATAGCTATCAACATGTTCTATCCAAATGATCATCAATAAAGATCACATTATCATTTCACTGAATAGTATCTTTGTCCTCCTCAACTTTGAAGCCGTCATCCTATGCCATATTTTCCTTACTGCTTCTAATTCTAAAACCATCATTTAGTGATATCTACTGCCAGCCTTCCTCAATTTCATATCATAACATGCCATTTCCTTCTATTGTATCTCTTTTTCGATTCTAAAATCACCAGCTTCTATGTTGTCCTACTACAAGAAGCTCAAAATAACTGTTTTATTTTCGTAAGGATCAGGACTATCAAATTTGAAATTGTTTTTCTGCTTCGGAGTTCTTGGAGCAAACACATGACTCATCTGCACAACCAATGAGAGGATATTATACAGTCTCTTTATCAGCCATTAGATAACTGTACAAGATCATGTTATCACCCTTTAATGGTGATATACAACCCCATTATCAACCTTTAATGGCTATATATGATCCCATTATCATCCATCCTCTTTCTATAAATATCCTCACCAGTGTCACTTATCACTTTTACCTCTTTGCTCATCGAACTTGAGCGTCAATCTAGCCTACAACTGCTTTGACATGGGTCTATACACGATAAGCATCACTTCACTTCAAGAATCCAAGTCCAGAATATAAATAATAACTCAGAAATAGAAAAAGCCTCACTTTTACATGCATAGTAACCTCTAGGGTGGAGGAGGTTACCCGTGGTAACCCACAGGTATTGCCACGAGCGACGTAAGCTGCGAATGGCATTGCTGGATGTGGGTTTACCCATGGGTGACCTCCAACATCCAAGAGGCTACAATATGTGATTACAGAACTTGAAATTATGTCAATGGATCAAACATAGCCATTTGAACAACACAAACAATGTTATTGCAAATAAATCAACAATGTAAATTCAAGGAATTTCAAGGTTCCAATGGGTTACGAGCACATTTGCTCTAGGCCACACCTCCACCATATAAATCGCATACAAGACACATATACACCACCCAAATCTCATATTCTACAGCATATACTAAGGCCCAGATTCCACCATCCCAGTAGAAGTTACATGAATGAATCAAAAGACCACACATGAGCATCTGACGCTAATTTTGTTGTTCCATTGCAGGGTGGAAGATGATGACTTGGAGCCACAATTCGAGAATTTTAGTGATGGGAAGCCTTCCCTCAACGATGCAGGAAAATTTGCCCCTAGGATGATCAATGCCTTGATTACCAAAGCTGTCGTTTTGCAATGGAATGTCAATTGTGGCAGTTAGCCCATTACTTCGTCCTATCAAGTCTAGAAACAGATGCATTACTGGCCCTAAATCCTCAACCTCCAGCCCTAGGTTTTGCCCTTAGGCAACCCAAAAATCATCATATTCCTCCAAACTAGACGAGTTCAAATTAAACATTTCCTAGTGCATCATTATTTAACCACAACAAATTGTGAGTGGGTCCAAATATTAGACATGTTGAGATATCTGATCTTCCAGTACCGCATGTCCATGTGGATGGCGATGCCTTATGGATCACTTACGGCATGCATTTGGGACGGGTAGCTATGGCAACGTCGTTAAGGACGCCATTTTTGTTTCTCCCTTCCCCTGATTTACGAGATTTGCCACAGTCTCAGGTTTCTATTGTTATGCTGCGTCGCAGAAATCCAGGTAAAGCCTAACTAGAGGGGCTTTTTGCATTATGGATTTCTTACAATGATATGCTCTGTCATGACAATTTTTTAAATGGGAACTTAATTTTGGTGCTTGATACCAAGAAGGAATATAAGTGCCCGTTCTACTTATATAATGATCATTGCATCCAAGGCCGTATTTCTGTTTTACTCCTGAAAATTAAAGATCTTTTGGACAATGGTTTTTATTTTAGGACATTTGGTTGCACTGATATTGCTTGAACTATTGATCATGAAATATGATATGAATATACTTCTCGGTAGAATGCTTCCAGCTGGAAGATAATATCCTCACTTTGCATGTGTGCCGTATGCAGAACGTATTCTATTGAACATGGATTGGAAGTGTTATTCAACCTATCAAACACAAGGGTCCAAAGATTCAGAAAGAAGCCAAGAAATGCTGACAGATGAAGAGGAATGTGAATTAGTAAGTGGCCTTGACATCCTGCTAGGAGATGGAGAAGATACTTTTGATGCATATGTGGTGAAGGCCATAAAAAACAACAATGGGGCTGGAATTCTCATGTTGACAGACATCTATGGATATAAGGATACTGAAAATAGAGATTTTGCATATCGCCTAGCATGCTCTGGTTACAAGTAAGATCGTTGTTTCCTCCGTCGGTCTTGCACACGATACATTGTAGGGGGTCAATGTTTCCAGTAATTTCTTACATTTCTAGATTGTTAATGCCTACCGACTTGATTGACATTGTAGCTTTTAGTGTATAATTCTGATGGTCAGAATAATAAAGTAAGGCTACAATGTCATCAAAGGCTGATCATAACTCAAAATATTTGATCTTCAGAAACTAAAAGAAGCTAACATGATAAAGGACAGAAGACTTAAGGGTGAAACTTCTTTAGAAAGGAATTTATTTAAGATGGGATGATAGTTCCTTGTACAAATTTATTCTACCATCAGATTAGTGATGTTCTTTTTAACGTGTTGCAGTGTATTAGTTCCGGATATGTTCCGGGGCAACCCTTGGAACAAAGAGAAACAATCAGATGACTATGAGCAGTGGCGCAAAACACATCCTTTAGACAGGATTTATAAAGATATCGAGGCCTCTACAAAATGGCTAGCTGAAGTGTTAGCATCAACGTCATCTGCAGACGCCGACAGAAATAAAATAGCCATAATTGGGTTCTGTTTTGGAGGAGGACGTGCTCTAGAAATCATTGCAAGAGAAGAAGTCAATACCTTTGCTACAGCAGTCGTCTTCTATGGCACTAGATTTGATCCAGACTTGGGGAAGAAGATAAAGGTGCCACTACTTCTTGTTGGTGGAGACAAGGATCCACTTTCCCCACTAGATAATATCTGCAAACTAGAGGAGTTAGTTGAGGGCTCACAGGTTGTGGTTTACAAAGGTAGAGGCCATGGCTTTGTTCATAGACCACAGACAGTGGAGGAAGATGATGATGCAGAAGATGCTTTCACTAGAGCAAGGCATTGGTTGCATGATCACTTGATTGAAAGAAAGAAATGATTAATGGGAAAGCTGTAGGGGCTACATATATATGGAGAGTTAAGTATGTTCTGATTCGAAATACAGAACAACTTCCTTATCAATTCTTGATAGCATCACTGTTGTATACATAGTTTTGAGGAAGTTACTAGGGAAGCTGGAAATCCTGGTAACTGGAGTTAAAGATTTAATGTTTCTTAAAAAAAACATTGATGTTTTCAGCGTGATAAGGTAGAATGATATAGATCTATAAGATCAAATGATGGTATATATGTTGGAGAAACTAAGGGTGGAAGTTGTCTGACTGCAACAATGTTGAGAAAGCTAGAATGTCTTGTCGAGGAAGATTTTGAAAGCCCTTTAGCACAAGGCTGTTAAAGGAAGGAGCTGCATCTGCATCTATAGTTTATGCCAAGTCTAATAAGAATTTTTT
The DNA here is from genome assembly GCA_021234155.1 of Isoetes taiwanensis. Classification (NCBI taxonomy): domain Eukaryota; kingdom Viridiplantae; phylum Streptophyta; class Lycopodiopsida; order Isoetales; family Isoetaceae; genus Isoetes; species Isoetes taiwanensis. Next base: position 7,219,232 of record JAJEKV010000048.1, on the reverse strand, counting down.
TGAACACAAACATGATTGATGATTGTAAGAGGGTGTAACGGGCTTGCCAAGCTGGCCTCTTCGAGGCAGCTTGGGATCCGGTCCTCTTACACAATTGATATTAATTTTTTTACACGGGGGTGGTTGGAGCTCCTTAAATATTGATGCAATTTTTATCGTTGTCCATCGTGGTAAAGAATTTAATCTTTGCTTTCATTAACATCAACAAGTGTTGAAGACAAATCATATATGTAAATACATCCAAAACTTAAGACACTCAAACCCACAATCAATACAAAAACTTCAAGACACTCAAACCCACAATCAATACAATTGCTAACTATGAGAAAAGTCTTCAACTAGAGAACTCTTATCATTAGAGGGTTCACTCATTAAGGCGTCTATGGCCGCTTGATCTCTCGAATCCAATAGGAGGTCATCCCGCATATAGGTGGGCTTCATTGCCTTCTAAAGAAGGTTCCACAAAAACAGGGGTAGATCCGACATTAGTTTCTACCCCGGAAGGATGACTGACTCTCTTCTGAACTCTGGACCGTCTTTGGTAGCTGCTCACTAACTTCATCCTCCAATTCATGAAGGAAATCTAGCACCTCTCCTGGGGAAAACCTTGCCTCCAACTCTCGGATCCTATCGGGGCCTCTAACCTCATGTCTCTACGACCTTGCTGCACTCGGCTCCATCAGGTACTGCTTACACTAACTTGGGGGTTAGTCCTAAAGACTAAGTAGGGGTTTGGAGCACTTAAGGAACTAGTCAATTCACAGATACAACTCATAATACCATAACAATCATAAATGCTTACCCCATAGTCCCACTGCATTGAACCAACCAGGTTAGCATACATATGCCACAGATAACATTTTCATATGCCATGCTTAAACAATCTCATCAGCATACAGTGCCTACTCTGGTTCTAACATGCCACCCGGTCTAATTAGGCCCTGCAGCCAATACGACTAGGGTTTGCCTCATGTGTACATACCCTTCCACGCTGCGTCCAGCACTGGAGGACCATTTGTTCCATATAGCGCGACAAAGAATCCAAGCCAGGATAACAATGCCTGATGTCATGCACAAATACAACTGCAAGTCCAAGTCATCGTACATGGACTCCGACCCCGGAAACTATGCCCTTATGCAATATTTCGTATTCCACATGCCAAATTTTTCAAACATTATCATGTATGATCATAACACTAGCTAATAACAGCTCAAATGCAAATCCTATGCATTTCTTACATGTGCATCACAAGAGACCATACCCATGCAACACTTAACATATTACATCACATAGATAATGGCATATGAACATGACAACCATGACCACATAACATTCCCAAGTTTTACCATTAGTTTACCAAGCAATTTATAGAATGGACCTCAAAATGTTTGAGTGTTCAACAAGACTCGCTTCTTTAGTATGAAATGAAATAGCTTTCTTCTTTAGAAGTATCTTTGTATCCTTAGTTTGTGCTTCAAATAGTTGATTGGCAGTATGCCAGATATCTTTTGCAAATTTGAAGAAATCCACATGATGGTGGATTTGTGAGTCTCCTAATCTCATTTTCCAGACATTGCTATAGCTTTTTTTGTTCTCTAACTCCCATTTAATAAGATGTTGCATCAGAGGGTAGTTTATAGAGGAGCGTAGTGATTATTCTAGACCAATGACATTCCAACCCTTGGACTGGCTGTGTTTAGAAAATTTAAGTGGCACAATATTATCACTAGCATTATCTTTGTTTCTCTCGCAGATGTGGAATGCGAGACACCGGGCAACTTTGGGGGGGTTGGGGGGGGGGGGGGGGCACCACTAGCCTGTCTTTGCACCCACCCAGCCCACCGCTTCAACCCCTCGCACAGAGGTCCGAGCCCTCACACTGGCAGATTTTAAGCCCCCACACTCCACCATTGATCATATTTTCATCTTGCGGGCCTTGATAGAAGACAACAAAAACAATAGAATAAAATAACGGCTAAGGTTAGCCAAATGGCTATTTTGTAGCTTTTTTTCCAAGAAAAATGGCTGAACTAAATGGGAGAAAATGCCAAAAAAAAAAAAAAAAAAAAAAAAAAAAAAAATAGCTCAATTTTTTTGCCGCCCAAGTGAGCTTCTAGGTTGAATGACCAAACCTCCACTTCCAGACAACTCCAGGAGAACATCGATTAGCTAAACCTAAGAAAGAGGGGGCTTGGAAAAATGTGTGGATTAGCCTACAAGCTGACACCAAGGTCTGTACACACTTTAAAAATTCACAAAATAGGGTTATTTGTTTGTTTTTTTTTTTTTTTTTTTTTTAATTCTTATTCTATGCACGAAGTTGAAGCATCCCGTAGTTGAGCATGTCTAGATGGAACAACATGCAATTTTTTTGTTGAGTTCTGAACATGTTAATGCATGTTTACGTCTTGAGTTTTGAACATGTTCATGCATGTTTATATCTTGTAAACAGTAGTGTTGTGGTCTGCCAAGGATGCTTATTCTCTTCAACGTTGTTTGACCTATATATTGACCAGCTAGAGGGTTGCCTTGTTCAGCAAGGAGGTGGAGGGGCTCAGATAATGCACCATATTATCCGGCAGCTTATCTACACCGAAATGTGGACCTCCTAGCTCACAGCCCGGCCGACATGCAGCAGGATTTGGATGCTTTGGACACATTCTGCCAGGCCACTGGAATGCTCGTGAAATTGGCTAATACTAAGGGGCTCATTATCTCGTCTTCATGTCAACCAAGAGCGCCTCCCTTCACTCAGAATGTGGAGTTTGTGTCCACCTATAAGTACCTAGAAGTGGAGTTCAATACTACCACAGTCTGGGATACTTCTATCCAGCAACGAGTGACGACATGCTAGAAAGTTCCGTATACAATGCAGAACAATAGCTACAAAGCAGAGCTTTATGACTGGTGGCACTTGTTCGGGGTCGTGGTGGAGCTCATTCTTCTATATGGGCATGTAGATGGATCTGAGAAGTATGATAGGCTATGTCAGTATTGCCAACTGGGAGTTATCGAGAACGAGTACCATACTTTTCAGCACTGCCCAGCATTTGGACCTATTATAGCGCACTATGATGAGTTGATTCTGTCTGACTAGCTACTCCATGTGATGCTACACACAGCTCCAGTGGGAATACTGGGATCATATGTCCAAGAGGTGATGGATTTGCCCACCCTCTTGTGTCCTCACCTCATTGATATATCATTGAGTTTGTCAGTACCTTATTCTTTGCTAAGGTTTTTCCATTTGAAAATATTATAGCGGCATGGATGTTTTAATCACGGGCGTAATACTAGCGCTGCGCTCCTTTGTTTGGATGCTGGACAATAAAAAAATCGATTGAATCCTGTTAATAGCTCTTTGCAATTTTAGGCTTTCATATGTTCAAGAGGTGTTGGGGTTGGCCACCCTCTTCATGGTATTCAAAACCTCATTGATATTATCATTATGCGGTTTGTCGGTCCGAGGCTTATTAATCGCTAAGGTTTTCCCTCGAAAATCCTTCGCGGCGTGGGTGTTTTAATCCTGGGCAGTAATATACCTGCTGCGCTCTCTCTTTGTTTGGATCCCCGTGGACAATAAAAAAAAATCGATTGAATCCTGTTAATAGCTCTTTGCAATTTTAGGCTTTCATGCTTCTCTGTTGTTTGGGTCCATGGCCAATTGCTCTTCATGGTATTCAAAATCACACTGCCGCCGCTTTGCCGATTGGTGCGAGTGCAATGCAATGTGTCTATCCGTCCGTCCGTTCGCCCGCGTCACGGGCGTGACATCGTTCGGGGGAGTAATCATCCTTCGGGGCGTGGGTTTTTTAATCCTGGGCAGTAATATACCTGCTGCACTCTCTCTTTGTTTGGATCCCCTTGGACAATAAAAAAAAATTCGATTCAATCCTGTTAAATAGCTCTTTGCAATTTTGGGCTTTCATGCTTCTCTGTTGTTTGGGTCCATGGCCAATTGCTCTTCATGGTATTCAAAATCACACTTTTAACTTTATGCAGTGCGGAATTAGGTCTGCAATGCATAAATGCATGCGTACGTGCGTGTCTGCGTAAATGCGTACGTGCATGCATTGTCTGCATGCGCACATGCATGCACTTTTTGCACACTTTTTGCATAAAATGCACTGCTGCACACTTCTTGGCGGTCCGACTGTTTGTATGTCAAAAATCACGGCTGTCGGTCTCGGCGGCACTGCACACTGCCGTCCCGCGTGCATCCTTCAATGCATCCTAAATGCGTAAAGCTTTGCATGCATGCAGTACATGCGTCCGATTTTCTCTCGGATGCAATGCGTATCATGCGTAAATGCAATGCGTGCGGCTTTTTCTTTGCTGCTGCTGAATGGACTTGTTGTCGAACTGTCTGTCGCATGCATGCATGCGTACGTACATGCATGCATGCATGCGTTTCGTAAATGCGTGCGTGTCGTCGTGTGTGGAACTCATGTTGACTTGCCATGTGTGAAAAAATGTCATTAATTTTATTAAATCTTAACTTGCCTTGTGTAAATATCACCATTGAATTTCTTCAATGGTTAATTAAAAATTTGTCATTAACCATTATTAACATTTGACATAAAATAATAAAGTGTCGCATTTAGGGTTTGTAACAAAAAATAAACCAGAAAACAACGGCAATTCTTCATCTGGATTGTTCAAAAGCGACCAACGAAAAGATTTATATACTTTTTACTTGATTTTTGACTTGTCGAATCTCGTTTCTTTTTCTTTTTCTCTTTTCGAATGGACTTGTGTCATTTATTCATCATACACGTTTCTACTACGATACACGTATCACAGAAAGCCAATCTGAATCTACCCTAGACCACGATATCTTATGCATGGAGCAGCCTAGACGACGATCTTATGCAAGGTGCTGCTCCATGTGATTGAATATTATATATGGCCATTCTGAATCCACCCCAAGCTGCAATATGCATCACTTTTTTTTTTTCTTTTTTTCTTTTTTAAATAAAGGATTTGAGTTATTTATTCATCATACACGTCCCTAATATGATATATGTATCACAGAAAGCACCGAGATATCTTATGCTCAGCCAATCTGAATTCACCCTAGACCGAGATATCTTATGCAAGGAGCTGCTCCATGTGATTGAATATTATAAATGGCCGATATCTTATGCAAGGAAGTGCTCCATGTGATTGAATATTATATATGAACAATCTGAATCCACCCCAAGCCGCAATATTATATATGGCCAATCTGAATCCACCCCAAACTACAATATCTTATGCAAGGAGCTGCTCCATGTGATTGGATTTTATATATGACCAGTCTTAAACCTGTGACCTCAAGGCAATGGATTTTAAAGTTACTCATTACTTGACTGGTGTTGGTCATACTCGAACTCGTGCGTCGAATGTGGCGAGTTTAAGATTATACCACTGGACCACGCCCCCAAACCTCAATAAAATGCATGAACAAAGAAAATGTTGATCTAACTGGAATCACCACAATTGTGGCTATACATTTTTAGGGCATAAAGGGGCACGTCTGATCGGGGATGTGCCTCTTGGATAAGTGATGATCTAGCCAAAGTGCATGATGTCACGTCTTTGATCCAGTGATGTGATCAATATCTTAACAATCTTCATGTGCTTAAGAGTTGGAGGACTCTGGGTCTGTTTCTTTTCCTTAATGTATTGCTACTTACAATGAATTGATATCATTTCATTATATTTTGTTCAGTTGTTTCTACTAATATATTTATTATCAATTGGCTAAGGCATGTACTTCTTATACTATTCTAGAACTAACTTCAAAGTAATCTTATCTAGTTTCTTTTCCAATTATCTAAACATGTATAACTATTATACAATGATGCTATTCGAATATTCCTGTCACCGGGGCACCTATCCCGGCCGCTCGTTCTTTCTAGGAAATCTCAGCCACTCATTGTTTTTGCGGTCGGATTGCGACCACGCAGACCTAATCTCCGCTGCTCCGCAAGCTCTCGACTCCCGAGCATCTATTCTGCCGACGATGTTTTCTTCACGGACACTGCACCTATGATTTGAAATGCTTGATACTGAAGCAAGCGGTTCCTGTAGATTTCTTCGGCGAACATCTTTGGATCAGAACACAAGGCGTAGAGGTGCAGAAGATGTTTGGGGCGAGTACTTTGTGAGCAATACAAGTCTCAGGCGCGCCTATCGAATCCGATCTATGGAGGCGTTGCAACAATCTTTGCATTTTGCCGCTATTAGATTCTAATACCCGGGTTCTTGATCAACTTACAGGTTGCAAGCTTGCAAGCGGAATAATGCGAGAGAACCATTGTGGATGTGATTGAGGAATATACGGGTAGGCTTACAAGGCAGTTTAAAAAAAGGTACGTAATTTGTTAAGCATGTTACAATGCATGTAAGCTTTCTTCAAATTTAATGTTATAACTTTGTGGTTTTATTTTCTTGCTTGATTTGCTTATGAGAAACTTCTAATGACCAGGCTTGCAAGGGAGAGCCATTGGAGATGTTCAAGCTGGGTCCTATGTACCGCAGGAGTCACAGGTTTTAATGAAATAGACATAGATTTATTTCAATAGTTAGCCAATTGTTCTGCCTTTGAAACTTCTGATAAAGGGAATCTAACCCAAAAATTCATGTTCAAGACTATATTTGAGATGAAGAAGATGGAGTTTAGTTTACTGCAGAGGTTGGGATCTATAACTGTGCTGAAGCAGTCATTGAAAAAAGGGGATACAAACAATTTGCACTGATTTAAATGCCTCCTCTAAGAGTCATGTTGAAGATGTTTTACAAAATGCAAAGTTCTCTATCAGGTATGTCGACAAACTTCTCTAAGAAAATTAGCTTAGCATTTGGTTTTGTACTTATCTGATTCCTTTTTTTTTTTTTACTTTGTCTGACTTGCAAACAACGCCTAGGACTTCTGTGGATGCTATTGTTTCTGGCTATCCATCTTTGCACCCTGTGCTGAGACATTGTGGATGCCATTGTTTCTGGCTATCTATTTTTGCACCTTGTGCTGAGATATTCTCGAGACAAGCATGCAGCCGCTATATGTAGCAAAATAACAGGGGGTTCTAGGGGGATTTGATATGTATGTATAAATAACAATTCCTGAAACCATAGACCATATATCCCTAAAACAATTGAATGGATTGTTATAAAAAAAACATAGATTCAAGATAAAAAATAATCACATTAGCTCATTGAGTACATTGGTTAAAGTAGTCTTATTAGGACATTGAGTTATTTTGGTAGAGGTTCGAGCCCCCGTATTTCATATTCTAAAATCTTAGGCAAACCCATATACAGGTTCGATATTCCTTCAAAACCTTAGGCGAAATCGTATTTCATATTTCAAAATCATAGGCGCCTCCAATCATAAATGACTATAAGCGAAATGAGAGATGCCTAGAGGCTCCAAGATACGATCTGGGTCGTAGGATCGACGAATCCGACGACTATGGTAGTCCAGGTGCACCTCGTTTAGAATATGTAGCAAGACGCTTCCTTTTTAGAAGCATTCAGTAGCTTCTTAACCATAGATGGTTAGATTATGCTGAGTTTGTCAATTTATGTTGTAGTTTCCTAATCATTTAATTTGTTTCTCAAGTTATACATACTATTTTTATAAGAAGCCATCGTCCCGGTTTGAGAAGCATCATCTAGAGCTTGCCATTTGGAGCTACAGATTTGTGACAAGCTGCAACTTTTTTGTAGATCGTCATTTTGTTTGATCTTTCCAACACTTCTCATCCATTATTTTTGTCTTTTTCTATTACTCACTTGGCAACATTTCAAAGGTGTGGATCATGCAGAAGAAATAACAGAAAGTCTCATTTTTAATCATCTCTAAGGTCCTTTCTTTATGGAGGCTTAGTACCAGTTACAGGATGGACATGACATATACTTGGTTGTTCTTTCAATCCATGATGATCAAGATTTTGCTGTCAAAGTCTTTAGTGCATGATTTTTGTTAATTATCTTTCGCATTATATACCATGAAGGATGCAATTGCCAGCTTTTATGCATAGTCAGGCATGTGCATTTGCCCAATGTCCAAATATTTCTCTTCGTTTGATCACCAGTTTAGCAAGATATCATTAGAATAGGAGAGCATGCAATCATTAGATCTTATGGTTGCAATGGGTCATGATGTCTATAGCCATCTAAATGGCTTTGATTATTTCTGTGAATAATATATTTTTGCAGCTAGCATGTCGTATGGCCTAGGATGAAGACCATGGCAATCAAGAGGCCAATAATATTTAGGCCTTGACAGACCCTATGCTTATGCAGATTCAAACCGAGCAAATTCTTGGTCGACATGCTGTCTCAAAACAATTTCCAAGATGTCAAGATAAACTTTGGAATTCGAATTTTAATGGACGTGTTGAATGGACGTTATGTATTCTCCACCTATTGGTATCTACCATTGTCTACCATATCTGATAGAGATAACCAACATTGACACCAAGCTTACTTGGCATAGAACACTTCGCCATTATTTTCACATAACGTTGCCATGTCAGTGGTTGTGCACAAATGCAATCCCCCCTCAACAACTGCTTGGAGTGCAGAGTCAAGAAACACAGATGGCGGTGCATACAAATCAAGATCAACCTGATGACAATCCAACAAAGTAAAGAAAAATGGCCAACCATGTTTATCACCAACTGTAATAGTGTTCCAAACCCTTAATGTGAAAAGCACATGGGCAAAACAAGTTCCCATAACCATAATTTTAACACTTAATACATCAAACTCCTTTTCATGAGTAAGCAAGTAGACCCTTGCATCAGCTTGATCCCCTTTGATATTTAATATAGCTACAGAACCATTCAACTTAATGTTGTGAATGCATGCTTCCAGAACAGCCGCAAAAAACTGAATTCCTCAATACTTGGCTGTCAAACGAGCAAAATGGGCAGGACAAAAAGCCCAATGAAATCAAAAGCAATTAATCTATCTCACATTAACGCAGTGCTCAAGGTGTTGATTTGCCTCAAATTTTGCCTCTAAAAGTGTCAAATATGAATATGCAATTGATCGTTTAAAAGAACCATTGCTAAAAAATTTAAACAGAAATTCTGTTGCGCATAAAGATACCAAATTCATTATATGACACTGTAATGGAAGGCCATTGACACTTTGAGCAAATTAAAGTACAATCAAGACAAATATAAACTTCTGTAATCAAACAACTTTAGACCAATTTTGTGTAAGATTAAAATTGATTCGAGCTTGACCAAATGTTCAAACTGTCCAGCGAGTTTGAAAATATTCAAGTCTTAAAATATTCAAGTCTTAAAATATTAAATGGCTATGAAAGTGTGAAAAAGGATATGTTAAGAAGAATGTGATATTCTGGCAGATCCTTCACGTTTAAAATTGATAATGAGTTCAAGTTTTAAAGTTTTGAACTAACACTAAGCCTGGCATTCACATACTTTGGGACTCACACACATTTGGTTATAGATAGATAGATAGATAGATAGATAGATAGATAGATAGATAGATAGATAGATAGATAGATAGATAGATAGATAGATAGATAGATAGATAGATAGATAGATAGATAGATAGATAGATAGATAGATAGATAGATAGATAGATAGATAGATAGATAGATAGTATTTGGTTAAAGAGAAATGTTCGCGGCGGCCTTGGCCGCCGCGATAAATTTCTTGTAAATTTAACTCTAGTGATATCTTTGTTCAGTAATATGCATTGTTCAAACATATCTAATGTGTACAATGTCAATCATGGTTGTGTACTCCCTCTGGTTTTTTATACTTACTGCATCAAGGACGACATGCCTTCCATTGTATTCTTTTTTTTGCAGAGGAGGGGAATTTGGAGCTATTTACATGCCAAAATTATATTCATTTTAGATTTAACTATACAAGAAATATGAGACCATCAATACATTGGTATTACTAATAATATAGGCATAATCAAGAACATTTGAGTGGATTTAACAACACTTCCAGTGAATATTGTATTACTACTTGGGGGGGGGGGGGGGGGAGAGAGATCAACACATACATTGTTGAAATTACATTGCATAAATTAAATTCCCTCGGAGGTTTCACATAGTTTAAACATTATATAACATGTGAGTGTACGATATCTGATTTTTTTTTTCAGCCTAAAGCATACGAATACGTACAGGAAGTGAGTGATATATCTCATACGAAATGGGGTTTTTTTACCTTAGATAAGGTGTATAAGAAGGCACCTTCTCGCACATGACATACCCCTTTACACTAAGTGGCATCCCCGGGAAATCCCTTTAGACCCCATTGTGTTTGGGTGCATATTCATTATGGCCATCAAGCGGTAGGCTAGGGTCTTAATAATACTATTGTAAAATATCCGTATACAATATCAATATGTGTTGTTTATACACAATCAGCAAGAACAACACATTTGAAGGCCCCTAGGGTATTTTCCAATCCCTATGGCATGTCGTACTTTGAGCTCACGTCGTACCAGACTCTTAGGTCCATTTTTTTTAGCTTTTCAAACTTACTAATAAGTGAAGAACTCCAATGTATTCTCCCTCCAACACCATATTTTTTGCATTTTTTTAATCAAAACTTCAAAATCAAATATCAATAAACACAAATGCTAGTATAAACAATGTGCAAGGACAAAAGATTGAATGTATCCATATTGGCCTCACCAAAATAAACCTCATCTCTTATTCAATTTTGAGCACAAGGATAGATGATAACATAGTGGACAACAATGACAACAACGAACCAACAAGCAGGTAGTGGCCAAGTTATTGATCTCCGGGTTGACTAACCAAAATGAAAACCATGTTTAATTCGAACAATGTAAACCACTTCTATTAAATGGCAATGGCATACGTAGCCTGAGTGATATGCCAATCTTTGGCAACACTCCTCTTACATATGCCAGTATGTGTAGCCTACTTCAATGGTTGCATCTAAATCTTTTTTATGCATCAATTGTTTTGCATTTTGATTGCATGTTACTTGGCGAATCCTACGTCAATATGGCCAGGCATGGTCAAAACCAACAACAAGGATACAGACAGCCCAATGATTGTTTTTGGAAATGGAGGAAACCTCTCATGGTCACCAAAATGTTCTACAAGTGGCAAATGTCTTTCTGAAACCAATGCTTACTATATGGCAATACAATATTATTGTCTAAGAGACATTAACCCATAATCATAAACTGGACAATGGGAGAGCATGAGAATTTGACAAATAGAAGTAACATGCGTATGACAAAATCAATGCAACCATCAGTAAGAGAAGGAAGCTGCATCAAGATGGTTCAAACATAACCATTAAGGCACTTAATATTACGTGCCTTCAATGAATAACCAAGACATTGATTCTTGATGGTATCGTTCTTTCAATTTTAAGTCTTAATTTAGGCCAGTTCTAGAACTACTAGGCGAACCAAATCAACACAATCATAAAGCCATGCAAATCCCATTTCTCTACTTACATACGTCACAACTTCTATTTTTCTGCTTCCTAACAAATAGTTGCGAAAGCCCGGCAACGTCGGGCATCGTTACGAGTGCAAATTTTTAGAGGGTTTTTTTTTGGAAGGGTTTAGAGGGTTTTTTAGATTGTCACATCAAATTTTGCAAAGACATAGGGATTACAACTTGGTAACACTGCAGCCTGGACCTATGCCTGCAGCTTTGAACATCAACCTGCTAGCCCCAAATGCATCTAGAAGTTATCTCAGAAGAATGCAAAACTGGATTTAAGAAAAATGGATTAAACGCAAAACTGGATTTAATAAAAATGCAGCAGGCAGCACTCCAGGGCATATTGCCTATCGTACAGGATCAATGGAGTAGCAAGTCACCACCCTACAAGGTTGATGCACTTGTTCTCAATTACTAATTCTGTTAAAAGGCCTTGCACCTAATTAAGTATTACAATTTGAAACAGAAGGTTTACAATTCACTATAGCCCATCTAGGGTCTAACGTCAATGCTATTGGGCATAAAAGGAGGCATATCCAAAAGCCAATATCTGCTATATCCAGAAGAGTCCGAGGTCACTTAGGCTAGTCCAAGGATCCAGTGTTAAATTTGATCTAAAAAGCATAAACAGATAGCTTGGCTTGCACAGAAACATGGAGGAGCGCCGCCGCACTAGGTCCAAAAGGCACTAAAAAAAACTGGATTACCCGCCTAGCTGGAGTATGGAGCTGGAGATAAACTTCGAAGGATATATTTAACGAACTGGATTGCACAAATAGTTGGAGCGCCCAAGACTTCTGGCCTCGAAGACCCCATTCCGGATCACGAAGAACGATATTTTATTCAAAGGAAGAAACGTTATTTTTTTTTCAAAGTAGTTTAGAAAAAAAGCTTAAGACAGATCTATTACCTGTAATAGCGATGTGTCTGGAGTCCGGATTGCACAAATAGTTGGAGCAGCGCCGCTGCACTCGATCTGGAAGGGCCCATTCCAGATCACGAAGAACACTATTTTTTCCAAAGGAAGAACAGTATTTTTTTCAAAGTAGTTCAGAAAACAAGCTTAAGACAGGTCTATTACCCGTAATAGCGATGTGTCCGAGTCCGGATTGCACAAAAACTTTGAGAGGCGCCGCGACTCGATCCGGAAGGCGTAAGTTTTTTTCAAATCAAAAGAAGAAAGTCTAAAAAATCAAAAGAAGATTATTTACCGCTTGTCAAAACAATGGGGGAGGGATGCCCACGCCATTTCCGTCAAAATGGGGAGCGCCAAGACTACCCCAAAAAGGATCCGTTTTTTTTGAAACGAAGAAAACTTTTTTTCCAATTTTTTTTCCTAATGAACTTAGATTTTTTAACAAATGAAAGTCTACTTTTTTAAAATGATAGAACAATTTTAAAGGAAGCACAATTTTCTCGTTTTTGCAAATAAACGGACAATTATAACATATAATTAATGTGGTAAAATTTCAACGGGCAAGAAAGGTACAAATTTAATTATCTTACGAAATTGTAGTAGTGCATTTCGCTAATTATGATTATTCGTGGCCCAAATTTAATGTGCTAAGGGATTTAATGTGTTAACGGATTTTCTTGTATTAGCATTCTAGTTTCGCAGAGGGTGTATTGTCTGTGTTCGCAGAGGGTGTGTTGTCTGTGTAGCACAAATTTTTTCTTCAAGCAATGGCTGAAAACGATTGTGAGATTCTTGCTTACACTGCAAATGATGTGATAGTCACATCACCAGGTAAACGATTGAGAATGGTATGCACTTTCGAGAATGGAGAATGTCAACTGTCGAGGAAATGGTTGTGTGATAGTTTTCAATTTCGTAGTGAAAAATTGTGTGTTGTGCAATCCACGAGTGGGAGAGGCAGGACGGTTCTTCTTGAAGAAGTTTTAAGTCAAGAGGGTGATAGTGTGTATGTGGCCCTATCATGTAATGGGAACTTTGTAACAGTCGAAGGCACTCCTATTCCCACTGAGGTCAGCACTCCTCATGCACCTATAATTGTTGATAGTCCGACCCAACAGACAGTAGTTGATAGTTTTGGATCTAGCAAATTGAAAAGATTGTGTTCATCTGTTTCTGCACCAACATCAGTAAGATGTCTACCCTCCCATTACAATGGCAATGTAGTATTCGAGCTGCCTCCAAATGAATTGAGTTTTATGGCAGGCATGGAAAGAAAGGTCGATCCACATCTATGGACCAAACCCGAGAAGACAAGTCACTCATTCGATGGCATAGTTAAATATTCCAAGTGTTGTGGTCATTTAAGGTGCATGAATCCGACATGTGACTATTTTCTTTCTAGAAGTCTACCAAATGATGTCCAGTGGAAAGGAACTATGAAGCAACAACCTGCACTTGGCCCCATATCACGATCACATGGAGTACTTGCTTGTGAATACTGTGAGGAGCAGCCAACATGCCTGGCACTATGCAGTTGTGTGATATATTATGTTATACCAGACGAAGCCACACATACAAGATTAGCCCGTCATGCTGGTACACATAACCATCCTATCAGGACTCCTCCAACTCGTGAAGAATTAAATTTGCTACACCAAATGGTGAATAGTAGACTTAATGCTTCAGTAGGAAGCAAAAAGGGGGCAAAACGGAGGTAGCCATGGAGATCACTATCAACAACTTGTTGATAACTACTGACTGTGATGACATACAGTTGTGGGGGAGAGATAGAATAGACAATCTGTTGAAGCAACTTCAACCTCTTTGCAATAAAAGAAGGTATTCTTTTTCTCACCTGGTTACCTTTCAATTGTAACTATTTGATTATGCTTCTTTTCTAAATTTCGGTTTTGTTGTAGGATACGCCAGTGGATAATAAGAGTCTTGAAATTAAAGTCCACCAAAAAGATGAAGTTGGAAAGATCATATACTTAAAACAGCACTGCAAATATCAAATTTTTCATGGTTCCAAGTTTCCATACCAACTTCATGACGAGGACAATGGTCGGTGTTATGTCTTCAAAATGTCCACAACAGGAGCCGGTTCTAGAGTGGAGCTCGTCAACAGAATGCGTCCAGGAGGAGACTTAGAAGACTCTTGGGTCCATTTTGACCACGTAAAACGCACTGTTGGGTGGACTACTTTAGCATGCCATGTGTACGACCCTAGGTATATTTGTTTTCTTTCTACTTTTCAATGGCCATTTTAAAATATTAAAGCAATCTTTGGAAATATTCAGTATGCGTTGTCTTCTTACAATAGCAACACGTGATATGAAAACGGAGGACACGGAAGCTCAGATAAAGTTCTGGAATAAGCTAAACAGAGTCATGGTACTAAAGAACTCAACACCTGCTCAGTTCAAAGGATTCATGGCAGACGAAGCTCAAGCTAATTGGAATGCATGGCCAGCCCATGGAAGGAAAGGAACGTGGTTGTAAATTCCATTGGGAACAGTGTCTTCAATGACACACAAATAAGTATACATATCACAAGAACATAGACAAGAGCATCTGAATTTGTGCAGGGCCTGGAGATCCGCACCCACTGCGGAAGATGCTGAAGTTGCTTTTCAGAATATTGTCAATTGGTGGCCTGAAAAAACTAGCCCTTCAGACATAAGTTCCTTAGGCTCATGACTAGCATGGTGGCATCAAAGAGTGAGCAGATGGGGCAACTTTATGGAGGATGGAGTGAATCTAGCAACTGCAGCTCAAATCCCTAACACCAATCTATCTGAATCTGTGCATGCTAGTTGGTTGGCATCAAGAGGGTATGTGAATAAATTATCCTTGTACGATGCATGCTTGTACGATCTGACAGAAGCTGTGTTGCAAGTGCAAAGTGCAAAGCCCATAGAGAGCATAGTTTTGTTGGAATAGGTCTAGGTATGGATACTTTGATGTGCAGAATGGGCACTTCAATGACTAGTAATGTTACCCCGTCTGCTTGTGTCAGCGCAGTGAACTCGGCAGTTTTACATAGTGGAATACGACCCATTCATGCCGGTTCAGGAGGAAATAATCAGACTATTCTAAAAAGGACCAGAGATAGCACAGAATATAGCAAGGATGTAGGTCCTGGTAGTCAACAAGATTGCGTATTAAACGGGAGCAAATCATCGAAACGAGAGCGAAAGGAATATTCCTCAAAGATTCCCTTTTTTTTTTTAAAGGGGGTAAAACGAGGTTAAAAAAAAAAAAGATGCATGAAATTCTATTTTGACCCCCCCAAAAGTGACTAATTTTTTTGTGCATCGAAAGAATTGACTTTTTTGAAGTGTCATTTTTCTTAGCAAAAAGAATGTTCTTGAAGTATATTGTACGAGAGAAACCCTAATTTCAGAGGATAAAATATTTAACAAAAAATTGAAGTTAGTCCGTAACTGAAACTGTAGTATTCTCAAAATTTGAAGATAGAATCTTCATATTCACATGCAAAATTTACAGTCTTTTTCTAAGACTCAGTTATGTACAAAAGTGTGAGGAGTGATGAGAAAGGGATCCAGGACGTCATCATATTCATTTATGCCATCCTCATCACCTTCACTTCTTTCACTGTCACTAGAGGAAGTGCTTGAGTTATCTTCCTCATCACTATCAACAGATGGTGTAGCATTGCCACCACCTTCTTCATCCTCTTCTTCGCAATTACAAGCTTTTTTAAGCAAATTGATAGTCCTCTGGCGTAGACGATTGTCAGATTTCAATTTAAAATCATAGCACAATATAGTCACGTCATTAAGGATCAGCTCATCCCTACAACCCACCTTCTTGGACTTTCTCCCTTTTCCTTGGCTTCTCATTTCTAACTCATATCTACCTTCAAAAGCATTTTCTGAGCGTGTTGCAAGCCAATGAATCTTGAGTTTAGTGACTAAGCCTTCCTCCTTGACTGTGTCAAGCACTTTTGCTATCCAGAAAGGTCGACCTTTGTCATCCTCCTCAGTTGGAAGAGCAATTAGCATACCCTTGGTAATTTCTATGATATTACCTTGAGGCTCATTCCTGCGTCTTAGTCCGAGGTACATGACTCGATCCTCGTCTTCTTCTACTGCAGGTGCTAATGTAGCATTGCTTGGACCTGCTTGGTGCTGGGGTTGATGGAAGGTGTTAGGCCATCGAAATGGTTCTTGCAACTGTCTTAGAGCTATATTTTTCACAACAATTTTCTGTTCGAGAAAGAAATTATTCCACCACATCCGATCTTCTTCTAAGAAGTACTTAAAGCCTGAGGAAATTCCATTTTCAATGGCTTTTAAGGATGACTCTGGGGTACTTTTCTTCTGCTTGGACTCCTTAGGATTTTTAAGAGGAAGTTGTTCAACACGTTCTATGAAGGAAGTGTCTGGAATATATTTAAGGAAGCGTAATCCCTCTGGTGGACTCCAGTCCTTAGTTGTGGTATACTTCTTCCCCTGTAAGAAACTCTGGTCATCCTTCAAGTAGAACTTGATGTGATGTTGAAAGGTGAGATCATTCAACTTGTTCACAGCTTGTTCTCTGTCTGAACGTTGAGAGAAAACAAACTCTCTGAAATCAGCAGTCTCTTTAAGAAGATCGATCACTGGAGTGGGAGTGTAAGAATCTTCAACAATTTGAACTAATGTAGGAAGGGAGAAAGCCTTCTTCCTTCTAAGGCGCACAGAAAATCTGCTGAACATTTGGTCAATCTGATCATGAGTGTGGCCTACAAGTAAGAAACCGAGCTTCACTTTTCTAAAGATCCCTAGCTCCACTAACATAGCACAGTATGCAAAGAGTGTTTGATTCTTGTTCTCCCTTGTAGTATTGTCAAGTTGCAGGTAAAGCACCGGTGATAATTGCTCTTTTTGCTCTGACAGGACCTTGTTAAGAATTGTAATTGTGAGGTTCGGGTCACCATGCAAGTTTGGATATGTCAAAAATACTTTGCACTTTAGACTTCCTTTGAAGACCATAGCTCCTACAAGGTGGACCTTAACAAAACATTCCTCTGGCACATCTTTAGGAATGTTCAAGAAATGTGGTAGAGTAGTTTTTTTTTGGTCCATCCCATCAATCACAACGACATATATTGCAGTGGACGTTCAAGAGATTTTTTTTTGTGTTTGGCAAGCTTTCTTCTCTCTGATGCTTGTTGTTCACGATGTCTGGCAAGGTTCCGTTGCACAATATCTGTAGAAGAAATAAGGTCAAAGCATTTTCTTTAAAACAAGTGAGAGATTGAAGAACATGAGCTTACTTCTTTCGACCTCTGCCTTTTTTGCGGTTTCTCTTTGACTTTTTAATTTAGACGCCTTTGAGCAAACGGACATTCTATGTCTCCCGGGAATTTTCACTAAACCGAATTCACGTTTCCACAAACTGGTGAAGTGTGAGTAAGAGATGTCTCAAGCTGAAAGTGCAAGTCTCTTTGTACTCATTAAAAACATCTTTTTGGTGATGTTATCGGTTAAATGATACATGTTGTTGTTAGGCGACTTCTCACATGTTTCTCTAAAATATTTCTCCATCCATGACACGGCAGAAAAAGGGCATGCATGGTTACAACTCTTCTTGGTCCACAATGATCATCAATTGCTGGATTTTTGTCCGTCTTTTATGTATTCTAGACATTCGGTGGACCCTAAGCGGTGGACAACCATAAAGCATTTTCGCAAACTTCTTTGACGGTTAATGTAGTGCAAGAAGGTGTTGCGGTCTGGTCTTACATGATAGGCCAAGTAGGCATTCGGTCAGCCAATGTCATTGAACTCTGTAGTTGTCTCTAATTGCTCGTAATTTAGACATGTTAAATTTGTTGATGCAACCCAATGAGCGATATTTACTTCTTAAAAGTCTTCTCATTTTATGCTCGTCCATAAGGTTTCTTCTTCTTACAGAGGAGCATGCTCTCAAACCATAATCCACCTTGAATTTCTTGGTGGACTGGCTAGAGAACGTGTAATCTCGTTGCACTTCTCTGGTGTCTTCATCTTCCAAGAGAGTTCTACTGGGGTGGCCTCCCTCGCCCTTAGTGGTGTGCTTGTAGAGGAGAACAAACCACGGAAGTCGCAATCCTGATAAGGCGGAGGTGCAGTGTTGAATGAAGGAGATGGGCCACCATATGATGTGCCAGCGAAAGTTGTTGTAGCGTCTTCACAGGGAGTTCGTTCAAATATATCTCTTATAGCAGAGTGAAATTCTGCAAACCCATGTGTCACCACGTTTGTGTGAAGAGGAGTAGATGCTGCAGGGTCGTCTTCATTTGTAGTGAAATCGTGGTGGGAGAAGCGATGGAGAATCTCGCAGTCTTCAGAACGTGTTGTATTCCTGGCATGTGAAAGTGAAGATGGAGAAACAACAAACGGCGGAGGTAGTCTGTTCCGAAAAATTTGCTGAGGTCGAGCCATTGTAGTGTCGGGGGATGGTACAAATGGTGGTGGAAGATTGCTACGTGCAACAGGTGAGGGTTGGAAAGGTGGTGGCAGCCGGTTTCCTACTGGACTTGGAGATGGTTGGAAAGGTGGTGGCAGTCTACTAGTTACTGGACTCGGAGTGTCTTCAAGAAGCAACAAAGACCTTGTCGAGGTAGGTGTTGAAGAAACATCTCCGTCTTGTGTTCCATCTGAAGTAGAGGTACTTGGGCAAACAAATGGTGGTGGAAGTTTGTTCAGGAAGCGGTTAACCATGTCAAACAACTGCAAAAAATTGTGGGCTTGTTACTAACTCACAAGTCGATTGGACTAATGATATTCGAGAATACAAATGCTATTCCGGAATAGTATTTTGTGTGCAGCATTTGCTGTGTGTGTGCAAAGATGCTATTCCAGAATACACTTATTCAGAGTGTTTGGACAAGACGTATTCCGCATCACATAGAAAAACACAACTGACAGTGGCTTACCTTTAAAAGGGAAAATCGAGCGCCTCAGTTGCGTATTCTGCTTTCAGAGATTTAGTCGCCAGCCCTAGCGCCTTCCGATCAATATACATTTGCTGTATTCCGATTTACATAGCGAAAACAATGGACAGGTAAGCATGTAAAGTACATAGTACGTCTTTCTTTTGTTTCCTGATTTGCTTTTGTAGGCCAAAGTGTATTCCAGAATACACTTTGCCCATCTGGCGAAGAGCAAAGTGTATTCCGGAATACACTTTGCTCACTGACGAAGTGCAAAGTGTATTCCGGAATACACTTTGCCCTTCAGGCGTAGAGCAAAGTATCACAGAAGTCCCCGAGGAAAGCTCAAAAAAACAAAAGGGAAAAGGAAAAGCTCCCGGGGTTGCAATAAAGGAAAAGAAGGTTGATAAGACCTCTGAAAGAATGGAGGTTATTAATAGAGAAAAATTTGTACAAGGGTGATTTATCTTCTGTGGACTAGCATGAGGCTGCCCCCAAAGAATGAGTCCGGGCGAAAGGCCTCTTCAAGTTCGAAAAATTTATGCCGACCACTTAAGGAACTTGAAGGACGTAATTAGGAGCAATCCAAATGCTCATGTGGCCCCAATAGTTGTCCTTGTTCATGTGGAGCAATGCAAAACCCCGTGAATATGACGAGAGAAAACGCTAAAACATACAATCACTACGCCTTGGGAGGAAATCATAGCTTCAAGGCAAGAAGGCAAATTGTACAAAGAGAAGAATAACCCTGTGTACCTCGCTCTTGTGCGCGCAGCTTTCATCGGGTCTCACCGACGAGGAAGCAAAAATCGCTGCCAACACCCACAATGTCGACAACGAGTACAAATTAAAGATGAGCTTCGTCGACAAGATCCGATTTATGCACAGAGAGTATATGATTTTTAAGGAAAAATATGGAGAAGATTTGAAGAAACCGGCATATACCGTTAGAATCGGCAAGGAAGCGGCGCCGTGGAGTGCTGCTTTAAGGCACGATGAAGCTAATAAACGACAGGTCTCTCATACCGCACGACAACCGGTTTCAACTAGTTTTCGAGACGGCGGTAGGTAAGTTTTTTGTATTCGGAATAACCATGCAGAAACTAACCCTGTTTGTACCGTGCAGATATGGGACCTACAAAATGAAATTTTTACCATGTTCGAGCGTGGTGAATTAAAAAGTAAAGGAAAGGTCTCAGAAAAGAAGAAAGGTTATGACGTTCTGACGTTCTAAGGTTCTGACGTTCTGACATTCCGGAATACACTTTTGCTTTACGTTCAAAGCAAAAGTGTATTCCAGAATACATTTTTGCTTCGAACGTAAAGCAGAGGTGTATTCCGGAATACACTTTTGCTTTTGGCTTGTAAGACAAAGGGTATTCTGGAACACACTTTGGCTTCTTCTTGGTGCTTTCGCTTTCCAGAAAACAATACTCACCTTGTTTAATTGTTCTTGACTTCCAGCCAGAAAACTGTTATTACGTGCCAAATATGTTTAATGGAGCAGTTGAACTTGGACAGCTGGGACAGATGTCAAGAGCTCTATCCCATAGCAACTTCCGACGAGCGTATTATTCAATACGCTTCAAATTTTGAGGGCTGGGTACGTCTTTTTCCTGTTCTTATTGTTTTTCTTTTGTGATGCCTGCCTAACATTATTTACTAACAGAGCAAGAAGAAGAACAAGGACCTGCCAGAAGGTTTTATGCACCTGGTAAGGACAGCCAGAGAAGAGAGGACTCTAGCGGATAGGCGTATTGTTGATGTTGAGCCGTCCGACTACGAAAGGTTTTCCATGTTTGATCAAAATAACTATTATTCTATCGTTCATGGGGACTGCACTAAGTTGGCTGGAAGTATAAAGCCACAAGATTTTACTTTGGTCATAGCAGACTTGCCGTATGGGCTTAAGCTGAAGGATAGCCGCTACGACGATCAGCCATTCAAACACTCAGAATTCAATGCTTTCGCCGATGGAATTAAGCAGGTTACCACAGCAAAACACTGGCGTCTTGTTGTGTTCCACTCCAGCATGCAATCCGGACTTGTGGAAGCTACTTTCAAGAACCACTTCGGTTCTCCTGTGCAAGCCGGTTATGAAAATATGGTCTGGTGAGTCTTCAAATCTCGAGTGCAGTTGTGAGTCATTGTTGCAGTTGTAACTCGTCATGTCCTATTCTGGAATAATGATTTTACTATTTCGAATACGATCTTGCGTGTACAAAACTAATATTAACTACCATGGTGGAGGACCGAGGTCGCCGAAAGCAAGGTTGAGTATCTCCATGTAGCTTCATCGGAGTTTCACGGAAGCGCACCATGGAGCACTTTAACACAAAGAAACCGCCAAAATTTTTCTAATGTCCTAGAGTTCCCAAAGAAGATACGAAGCTCGGGACCCAAGTGCACAAGGCAAAATTGTGAATCATTACCGTAAGCCACGAAGCTAATTAACCATATTCTCGATATGTTTTCACGTCCAGGAGATTGGGTCCTAGATGCTTTCTCTGGCTCTGGTACAACAATAGCATGTGCACTTAAAAAGGGCCGTAATTGTGTTGCTGTTGACATTGATAAAGAGGCTGTAGACTTTATTAAGATGCGGTTGTCTGCTCTACCAACTCATCATCAGATTTTGCCAAGATGACATCTTCTGAGATACAACCTCCTTTCACAAGCTCTCTGAAAGATGAAGCTACCTTTGCAGAGCTCAAAGAAGTAGCTCTAGCTACTATTCCTGAAGAGACTGTTGACACCAACAAAGATAAAACAAGTGACAAAGGAGCAAACCGTAGAGAGATAGAAAAGCAGGAGACGAAAGCAAACCACACACTGAGGACTTCGATTTAGACCTCTGAGTTAGTTTTTGCTAAATTATTTACTACTGGCTATAAATTTATGCCATATTTGATGTACTGAAAGAAATTAATAATTTTTTTTTTTATTTTTTGCGTTTTTTTTACGTCCTCGAATTCATAGTAATATTTCTGGTGTATTAATGTCTGGAATTTTGCCATTTCCAAGTGCTCTTTTCTACAAATGCAAGATCATCACTTCAAAAGAGCCCAAAATGCACGATAAAATATTTTGTTTCACTTGAAATCCCCAACTTCTTTTGAAAATGATCATTTTTTAAATCCTGGTGTTTTTTTTAAGGGAATCTTTGAAACGGAGTCATCGTCCCGACAAGAGGGCCCATACTCGCTCTAGAGTTAGGGTAGATGCTTCAGCAAAACGGAATATAGTTTTTGATGATGCTACATATCTTGTACAGGAGTATGATATGCCGCCAGAGGATTGGGCTATCAGAAGAACAGAGCCTGGTAGTAAAATAAGATGTCAAGGTAGAATCAAGTCCAATGGTCGAAGATGCAATTCTGAAATTAATAGGGTACGTACAGAATCCACTATTGCACCATGCTTCACTGGGCAAAGGAAAGCAAATGGTAGAGAGGTCACACAAAGGTTTTGGTTTTGTCATCAAAATATGCAGCATACCTACTATCCAGTTGCGGGCATCATAGCCACACCTACTCGTCCAACAGATTGGCCTGTGGCAAAGGGTGTGAATATCACTAGTGCAGAGTTGGAAACATTGGAGAAAGGAAACTTTTTTATTAGCGGGATTAATCCAAGGAGCTCAATTCCCAATGTGACTAGTGTGAATTCTCCTACTGTTAACAGCTCTTCCCACTTCATGGAACGTTTTGGGAAGCGCATGAACAAACGAGGGAAGCTTTGTGTAGAAGCTGAAACAAAGCTTAATCAAGCTTTATAACTAGAGTGTGATATAGAGTCCATAAAGGTCAATATCCACCACACGGATGTTGAGTACCAGGTGCGTCGACCAGATGAAACTTATACAGTAAGGGTCTGCAAGCATCCCACATGCACATGCCCGGATTTCATGGTCAGAGAGCTGAAAAGGGTATATATTCTATGCAAACATCTAATGTACGTATTTGCGAAAGTCCTCAACCATGACCCTAGGTTTTTTTTGGACATCATTCAGCCTGTATTGACAGAGGATGTTCTACATAGGCTCCTTCCTTGAGGAAGAACGGCAGTTTTTTGTACGCACTTTTTCATATCAAATTCTAATAGTTAATAGTGTGGCTGGTAACCTGCACTGTATATATTAGTGAATGTATGCAATACATATATTATTCAGTCCATTTTGATTTAGCTATACGTTGACTCGTACAGAATTCATTCTGGTATATGTTCATTCTGATACATGTTACCGAAAAATGGCAACTAGTACAACATGCCATAACAAAATATTCTAAGGAATATTCTCTTGTAAAACCCTCCAAGCCATCCACAAAAAAACCCTCCAAATAAAATTCCCCATCGTTACTAGTTTCCTTTAATAATTGCAATATAGGCACTAGGGACAACAGTTATGTGGCAAGAGTCCATCAACATGAGACCTATGCATCTCCAAACAAAAGACACCACCCATTTTTAACAATTCCCTAAATAATTGCAATATAGGCACTACTACAGACAATAGTTTCTTGGCATAGTCCATCAACACAAGACCTATAAAGGAAGGTCCATCTTCATCAATATATATGGACATAAATTAACATTGTATTTGTACATAAATGACTAAAATTCTGAAAATATCGTATGCAGCATCCTCATTTATTGCTAAGCAAAACACATCTCACTTTGTTGCTGAGTCTTTTAAGTTTTTCAACCTACTCAAAGCACACGGTTGATGCCTTTTAGATCATAGAGACCAGTCTAAGACAAGATTTGCATGAATCCAAAGACATGGTTAGATAGTCGAAATGGGAAAATAAAGGCACAACCCAGTGGGGATAGGAGCAAGGGGTCCACTGAAAGAGGCTGATCCATCTTCATCAGGAAGAAGGGATGACCTTGAAAGAAAGGGCTATCTCATGCAATGGATATTTCTAAGTGAATGCCATGCAGTTTCACATATAAGGTAACTAGCATCTGTCCTATTCTCATTCTTTGTGAAATCTGATTTATAACCGACATGTGCGCTAGTGCAATATTTATGCAGATCTTCAAATAAATGTTCAAGCTACAAAATTTCCTTTGTTCCTAATAGACAGCATGCCTAAGTTATGTAAGCTGACAAGAGCATACAGCATAGAAGCCCAAGTAATAAATAACATTTAATCCTGTTAGTTTTTCTTGGTCAAAGCCACTACTAGCAAAATTCGATGCCAATTATGTTGGTTATTTTGAGCTCTTTGAAACTAGCAAGAATACTCCTTACGTACCTGCTTGTGATTTTGCATAATGTTGCATCCTGTCCTACTGCAAATACAATATGTGTTTGTGATTTAGAAAGCAGCCTCACATGCCGTTCTAACTAAATCATAAGGGATAGCTACTGCTTAAATCTGCCATACGAAAGCTCTTATATATATTTTGCATGTACATTGCATTTTGTTGCCACTTTTAAGTAACAATGTAACTTCAAGCTGTGATCTCAACTCATACAGCCTTTTTTCCATATCTTTCATAGTTATATCATTCACATATAGAATACAATTACACAATCTTTATCTACGTTTTGAAGTAGAGACTAAAATCTGCCCAAGACCTAGCTATTTGTTAATTCGAACATGCTATAATGAGATGCGTGCTTGTTTGTACCTGGTTAGTTTGAGCTTCAAAGTAGACCTGCCATAGGCCTAAGAGACCATGTGATTAATATCAGAGCCAGGAGTCAAGATGCAAGCAAGATCAAGCCTTAAAGCCGCAGCAATATTTGGCTATCTCGAGGCAGTGACGATCTCACAGAAATATCAGATGTACTGCCATCTGAAAAGAGTGCAGAAATGCTAAATTTCAAATCGAAGCTATTGTGCTAAAAACAAGTTATTGTAGGCACTCACATAAGTCGTCACAATTGAAGCTTAACATTTGCATTTGATGTTCCAGTGAAGTTATCAAAACAAGGCAAAGTCAGAGTCTTCCATTGGTAGTGGCATTTTCCCAACATTTGCCCTGCAGCCTTATAAAGAGAATAAAGGAGAACAAAAGAAAGAGCTGTCTTAGAAATCAATATTCATCTGCCATGCCTAATACCTTGTCACGGTTTGAGATTGATCTCTTTCCGTTCCCGTCCAATCACTGGACACACATGGCATTGGCATTAGCCCGCAATTTAAATAACAGTAAGAAATAGTCAACAAAGGCTGAAATTAGCATAGGAATCAATGCCGGCAAACTATGTGAAGAATCAGAAGAAAATACCACAATAAGATCTAAATTTCTTTGATGAATGAACATGTACATTAGATTATCCGCAATAATTACAATGAACCCACCTTCTCAATAAAGATGGCAATAAAGAATAATCAGCAACAACCTTTTACAATGTGGCCCATCATATACATCCAGAGTGCTGGATCCTCTGATCCCCTCACAAAACTGCATCTGCTGCCTGGACCAAAGTGCAAAGTAAGCATACAATATATGATCAGGAAAAAGTGGTCAGGAGGGAACTTGTTCAGAATGTAGGAACGCCCCTATGTAAGTTAGGAAGAGACATTTGTGTTAATTGACCGTTCCCTTGTCATCTTCAAGCACAAACATACCCAAAATTGTTCAGCACACCAATGCGCATGGCTTCACAACTTTCCACGTCCCATTAAACATTTGAAGTTTAATGCGTTTAAAAGCAACTTCCTGGTTTCCACTTGTTTCATCATATTCCCTTTTCTTCTGTGGCCTTTCATCATGCTTGCTTTCCTGCTTCTCAGGCTTTACTGCCTTAGTTGAATGACCAAGATGGCCATGTGATTTGCTGTTTACACGGCATTCTCCTTTAGCTCGCCGAAGCTTCACCTTATTTATGTATGCACAGATATCTCTTCTGCTGCGTAGGTTACTCTTTACATTAGTTGACCTTTTTAACTTCAAAGATTCTGAGTGTTTGATCACCCAGGGATGAGATAAAATCTGCTCACAGGATACCCTCTTTTCTGGTTTAACTTGCATCATTGCCAAAACAAGATGCTTTGCCTCCTCTGATACAACACCAGCAGGCCAATCTAAATGTGTAACAGCTAAATCGTCACCGTTGCTAAGTCTTTTCTCAACCTCTTCATTATCTAACTCTGAAAAGGCAAGTATACCAGTAAGGGCTTCATATAAGATCACTCCCAACCCCCAAATATCTATCTCCTTAGAATACCTTCCCTGAAGAACCTCTGGTGCATAATATCTTGGGGTTCCTACTGTTTCAGTGAAACAAGGATCAGAACCAGTAAAGCAAGCAGAAAGTCCAAAATCCGCCACTTTAACATCATAAGGTTTTCCACCCAAAGTGATCAAGACATTCCCAGGCTTCAGATCACGGTGGACAACCCCAATGGCATGCAAATCCTGCACAATTCTAGTTAGAGACTGAATGAGAAGCGCTGCTTCCTGTTCAGACAGCCTTCCCTTTCTCTCAATTGTATCATACAAGCTACATTCGCACAGGTCCATAATCAAATGCCAGAAACCATCATCTATGATTACCTCCTTAAGAGACACGACGCCATGGTGGCCGGCTACCCTGCGCATGACTTCCACTTCCGACCTCAAGTCCTCGAGACTGTCAAACCTTTCCATCGAATTTAAACCCTTGAAAATACTTTTGCAAGCGAAATCCCCCATAGTGCCTGATTTACTCCGGCATTGGAAAACCATAGCTTGACCTCCCTGGCCAATCTCCTTCACCAATTCATATTGCTCCAACAAGTTACAAAATTTCTCAAAATACAAGCAATTGAGGTCAGGGCTTCCCATCCTGACTAAGGTAGCATCAATTTAAGAAGGCTTGAAAAAAAGGAATGAATTTGCAAAGCTAGAAAGGGATCGGCTAGAGAAAAAAAAACCCACAATGTTGAGAATGCAGAGCTAGAAACTGCGTCCTGGTACTGGGTCAAGCCGCCGATCGAGCCGTCTAATTCCTGTGGCACGATTACTGCCTGCGGATTGGGAACTAGTTGAGCCTTTCTGGTGAGCTTCTTCCTTGCAAAGCCACGAGCTGGAAGCGCGTCAAGCCCGTCAATAGCTGATGTGGCAATTTAGTCCATGACGTGGAACGTTACAATCATGACATGGCCCTATCGAGTGCCACGTCATGTCTTCTGTGCCAGCTGGTTACCCTGCAACTTTTCAACATGCATTTTGCATACCTTGAATGAATTGTTTTATAAAAACAAGTGGCTCAAAATCTTTCAAGTGGGGCACCGATTAATTGCAATCTCGAGAAGGAAGCTTGACACCAACTCTCCAATTTGACCACTCCACTCAAGAGCCACTCGTTTTTTGCATTTTAAGTGATCCAATATGGCTTACATATAGATGCCTTACATGTATGTTGAAGATGTTCGAAGGCAAAGCATAAATGATCCTTATTCTAGTAATAAGTTAATGAACGCAAAAACACTGTATTGATAAAAACCACGTACAAAGCTAATACTTTACCCCCAGCTCAAAAAATCCAGAAAATATAGAATAGCCCAGTATTAGAGGAATAATAATGAAATAGAGAAGTACTAGCTTATCCTAGTCAAAATCTTGGATGCCAATAAAAGTTGTCCTCTTCAAAATGGCATACCTTCATGAGTATGACCCAAATACATTGCTTGGATTCAAACCCCCAAATTGAGATTGTTTGTTATGAAATATAGTTGTCTACGTATATTATAGATAATTGTATGTATAGGAAGAAGAATATGATCATGAACCAAGCATTACTTGCCCTCCAAATCTCCTAGTAAGCCAGATCAGTAATCATAGATAAAGCCTGATGACCTCTTGCTGACAATGGTCTTTGTATTAAGAGTTGAGAATAAAATGATTGGAGGAATACTGAGAAATTCCATGCTCAAATAGAAAACAAAGAAATTGATGAAGTCATTGCAGATATTGTAGGCTCCCAAAGCAAGATCCAGTGCTCAAATAGTTTTGAGGTCCTAGCTAATTTAAATAATGACTTTTGTGCAGATAATGATGAGCCACTGACCTCTTCCCTTTCATTGGATTTCTCTGTGCCTACTTGTACTCCTAAGCCCGTGTCTACCACTACTCCTATCTTGACCCTTGATACACCCCCATTATCACCACTAATTGATTTATCTGATATCCTTGAAAACCCTGATAACCCTGTACAACCTGAAAATTCCCTTTATATTGACTCAATCTCCAGTCAAATTGCTCAACAGCTTGCAGAATTGCATGTGGAAATTGGTGGGCAAAGCATTCATAGTGGACATATGGATCATTTGGCAGCAATAGATGACAGTGATAGTTTAATGCAGACTAATGGGAACATTCACAAAAAAATAGAGGTTAATGGATCAAAAAATGGGAAAGATGGAATAGAGTTAAGGACAGGAAGGTAATACGGCAAATTCTCCAGATGCAACGGACAGTAACATCAAAGAACAAGAGGAACCCCCAAGCAACATAAACAAGGAGTTGACAATTTCCAGGCAAGATCTAATCCCTCTTGATAGTGATGTAATTGCATTTATTGGTAAAAATAATGATACAAGCTCAAAGTCAAGCTTATGCTGTGAATCTAAATTCTGGAGTTGTTCTCACCTACAAGAGCAGGTAACTTCTGACAAAGAGAACTCTGATAAAGAAAATGAAAATGATAATTGTCACACAAAGCATGCTGATAATGGATCCTGGGGTGATGATGTTTATTTGTCATGTCCTTTATTTTCCAGTCCTAAGGCCAAAAAGGGGAGAAATAAAACCAAGTCTAAAGTTAAGCAATCAAATAGAATTCTTAACTCTTTAGGAACCCCTGGAAACAATACCAGAAACAAAGTCAAAGAGAACCTAAAGAATTGATCTCTTTCCATCTTTTCTTCGTATTGCTTTCTTAGCATGAAGATCCTTTCTTGGAACTTGAGAGGGATCAAAGGCCCTTTGGGAATAGCTATCTCTCAGATTAGAGAGTACAATGCAGTCATAATTCTTTTGCAAGAGTTGAGGCTACCTAATTTTGAATGCTCAAATTTAGCTGACTGGATTGGTCCTGGTCGCTCTTCTATCTGGATTGAGACTGCAAACACCTCGGGTGGTTTATGTATGATTTGGAAAAATCTAAATCACTCCTTTTTCTATAACAGCCCATGTAAAAGGTGGCAGTCAGTTATTTTCAGTCATTTAAACTCTCCGTTTGGAGTTGTTAATATTTATGCCTCCACCATTTCTAGAGAGAGAGAACCTCTTTGGCCTCAAATTAATAGCTGGCTCCAAAATCATAACTCCATTACTTCGATTCTAGCAGGTGACTTCAACAATACTCCCTGCAAGGATCTTAAGTCCAACAATAATTTGAGTATGTCAGCAACGGAAAGAGAAAACTGGGACAATCTTCTGGATTCTCATTTATTTAGCCACATTCCTTCTTCCACTGCAAAATATTCTTGGTCTAACAAGCAAGAAGGTAATTCTAGGGTTTTTTATGCCTTAGACAAATTTTATATTAAAAACTCTGCTCTACCCTTTTGGGATAATAGTTTTGTCTCGAGTGATAGAGAGCACTTCTATCTCAGATCATCAACCTCAATTTCTTGAGACCAAGCATTCTCTGCATGTCAAAAGACAAGGTAATATCCCTTTTAAGTTAAATTGCTCTACCTTGAACAATGAAAAGTTTTGTATTGATTTCAAAGATTTCTATGGTAATCTTCCAAGAGTGCAGGCTAATAACTCTACGAGAGCTTTTTATTCTAACATCAAAGCTTCTAAATCTTGGATTAAGCAGTGATACAGAGAAAAAAGGAAAAAAGAAAACTCCTGTTAGAATGAAAGATGTTAGATCTAAATTGCAGCATGACCCCTTAAATAATACCCTACATTTTATTGAAGGCAATCTCGAGCATGCAATAAAAAATATTGAAGAATAGAATAGAATAGAATAGAATAGAATAGAATAGAATACATTATTGTCCCTTGTGCCCTGAGGCCTCTGGACTTGTGTAGCGTGGGCGAGCTCCCTGGTGGGGGCTACTAGCTCATCACGCTGTTTTGTTGTAGCCTTTTCTGAAGGCTCACTTTTTCCTATTAATGCCGGCACCCTACTTTGTTCCGGCTTCTAGGCCGTGCAGGTGTGCGTCTATATCAAACAGCTTTAAGCTGTACATTTAGTGGGTGTCTATGATTTGCCTCTTTAGCAAATCATATCGTAAGCCCTTTTTGTTCATGTGCTTCCCGGTGTCTGTTCAGCATCTCCCGTATTGCAGACCGCGGGTCTCCCATTGTTTTGTCCTTGCCATTATGTTATGTAATTGATTGTCCCCACCTTACTCTCCCTGTACTTTTCCCCGATGTACGTGTAAGTTGGACATTCGTTAAGCATGTGGTTTTCGCCCTCTATTTCCACTGTCACATTTCGCATAGCTTTGTCCTGTCGCTTCTATTTTTCCACTGTCCTTTTCAATTCTCGATCATGACATCCCATCCCGAACTTTGCTAAAATATCTCGTCTCCGTTTTCCAAGCATGTTATCTTGGTACATTTGTTGTCCTATCATCCGCCTCGATTAAATATTGATACAAGCCGATTGTTTTGGGTCCTGTGTGTCTTTTGCGTACCATGCCCGCGTAGTTTTACTTGCCCACTCCTCATTCCATTGGCCTTCATCGATCAGTTCGCTTCAAATTTAGCCCCATTTCTCGGTCCATATTGCTACATCCCTAAACCATCCACCGCTTGTGGTGATGTGCGACCTTTGCCGATTCATTGATTATGTATGCTTGCTAACTTCTCGACTTTTCACCGCGATTATTTCTTATGATGTATCTGATGGTCCTTTCCCATGCTCTCACCTCCATAGGTTTCTGACCTGTCTCATATACTATGGTTGTCAATGGTGTATTTGCCCTTAGTTTGAATTCCTGTTTATGTAGCTGTCTGAAAATCCCTTCTTGCTTTTCCCATTTCTTGTCTGTTAGCCCCGGTCCCCAGGCTTCCGCCCCGTATAGCTGTGTTGTGACGACTACCGTGCCGAATAGATAGCATTTAATTTCCCAGTCTATTATTCTATTTCTGTTGCAGAAGTTTTTCATGTTATAGTAGCTTCCTATGGCTGCTTGGAATCTAGCATCTGCCCCTTTCGCCCATTTCCCTGTGCCATGTGTATCATACCCTAGATACTTGTACTCTGTTGCTTCTTCTAATTCTGTCCCTAGATATTTGAACGGCTTGTGATTATTCCTGTTACCAAAAAAGACTATTTTGGTTTTTGTGAGATTCACTGTTAGCCCTGTCTTTTCACAGAAGATCTCTAGTAGTTTCAGTAATCTGTGCATTCCCTTGTTCTTTGTGGCCATCATGCCCAAATCATCAGCATATAGCATGATAGGTACCTTGGTTCCCCCGAGTGTAGGGGCGTCCACGTCCCCTTGCTGTTCTGCTATAAAATCCTGTAGGGCATCTATATATATTCCGAACAGTGTTGGAGATAATGGACATCCCTGTTTGACTCCTGTGTCACAGTCTATTGCCTTTCCTTCTTCTTCTATTTTTGCATATACATTATAGTACAATCTCGCAATTGCCCCTACCACGTCTCTCGGTGCTTGCATGTCTACAAGCCTCTGTATAAGCTTTTCCCTTGGTACTGTATCAAAAGCTTTTCTGAAATCCACAAAACAGCATATCACTTTCTTTCCGAGGCCTCTATTATGCTCTATTAGTATCCGGAGAGTCACTAGGTGGTCTGTTGTTGAGTGTTCCGGTCTAAAGCCTGCTTGCCCCTGTGCTCTCAAATTCCCTGCCTCTGCCCATTGCTTTAATTTATTGTCTAGAACCTTCCCGTACCACTTTGCGAAAATGGAACTTACCATTATTGTCCCTGTAGTTTCCGTGTTCTGTTTACTTCCCCTTGTGTAGGGTATGACCCCTTGTGCGCCCATCTGTTTTGAAGCCCCTAGGTGTACTATACCATTGAATATCTCTGTCACCGCTTTTACTATAGTGGTATCTGCACATTTTAGTACTTCCACAGTTAATCCGTATAGGTCTGGGGCCTTGTTGTTGGCCATCCCATTCAATGCTATCATCACTTCTCAGACGCCAAGCATGGCCCGTCCGTTATTTTTTAGTTCAGGTATTGGTGCTGGGGGTGCCCCTGTCTTATATAGTTTTTCAAGATAGTTCTCCCATCCTGTTGTTCCAATGCTGCCCTGTGTGATTTCACTTCCCTTATTCCCTTGCTTTTTCTCTTTAAATCCACCCCAGAACTTGCGTGGTTGTTTTTTGATTAGCTTGGCCAGCCCCCATTGATGCTGCATCAGATTCTTATTCCTCTTTGCTTTCAGTAACTTTAGATATATCGTTCTTTCCTTTTGGTATGTTTCCTTACCTCTGAGCGTCTTGACTTTCCTTCTCTGTTCCTTGCACTCATCGTCATACCATATTGAAGATTTGAAGGCATTATTTTCCTTTCTCTTCCTTCTTTTCCCGAATATTTCTAATGCCACTTTTACTGTTATGTCATTGAGCGCATCTCCATTCTCGTCTGCCCTGTGCTCCTCCCATTTCCTTTTCCCCATTTCCTCTTTGATTACTTGTACAAACGTGTCTGCGTGCTTGTTCTGGAAATGTATTTTCAGCTTTCCCCTATCTCTCTTCTGTTCATGCTGTTCTTCATTTTTCGGTTGTTCCCCCAAAGGGAGCTGCAAAGGGAGCTGCTGTGAAAAGTAAAATCAAATTTCAAAATTGTATGGACAACTGTAATTCTAAATTTTTCTTTAGAATTGCCAAAAATAGACTCCTTAAAAAGCAGATTACCAATATTCAAAATGACAATGGCATCACCCTGAATGATTCAAAGGAGATTTCTGATTACTTCTTTTCCAAATATTCTAATATTTTCTCTGATCAACACAACATTAGTTGGGATAATGCTGATGCCAATGGCTATTTACAAATTTTAAATGCACTGCCTATCAATATCATTGATCCTATGAATGACCAAATTTTGAGCATTCCTTCTGAGGATGAGATCAAACAAACTTTAAGTAGTTTGGCCAAATGTAAGAGTCCAGGGCCTGATGGTCTTCCCCCTGAATTTTTTATTAAATTCTGGGAAGTTATTAAATCTGATCTCATTCACTTAGTCATTGGGTTCTGGCACACCAATCACTTGCACCCTACTTTATCTTCTGGATTTATTTCTCTTATTTCCAAAACTGACAATCCAAAAACTTTCAGTGATTGGAGACCAATATCTTTGACCAACACAACCTATAAGCTCTGTGCTAAAATCATAGCAAACAGAATTAAAGGCTATTTGCAAAACACCTGCTTTCCTGTCAAATAGATATATCCTTGACAATTACATTGCTGCTATGGAAGGCATGCATTGGGCTAGAATCTCCAATCAAAACTGTGTTCTCTTGAAGCTAGATTTCTCTAAAGCCTTTGACACAGTTAGATGGGATTTCCTAATTCTTGCTCTTCAAAAAATTGGCTTTCCATCAAAATTAATTGATTTGATTGTAAGACAGGGTTGTCCTCTAGCTCCCTATCATTTTATTATTGTGGCTGAAATGCTTACAAGAGTTATTTTCCATCATCAGCAGGTTGGAAATATTAAAGGCTTCAGGCTCCCTGACAATATGAGTGATTTGACTTCAATGCAATATGCAGATGACTCCTTCAGTTTTTTATTGAATGACAAATAAAACATTGAGTTCTTCCTAAATACAATCAAGGGCTTTAGTGTTGCCTCTGGGATCTACCTTAATCAGCAACAATGTGTCATTCTGGGAGAATCTTCACAGGCTGATATTCTTGGCATCAGATGCTATGATTTTAGTCACTCAACATCCTTTCTTGGTATGCCCTTATCTCTAGATACAAGTATTAAAAATCTTTGGTCTTCAATTGTTTCCAAGACCAGGAGAAAATTAAATAACTATGGAAACTGCCTCTCTCTGGCAGGCAGAGCTATTATTGCAACCTCAATGCTATCCAGCTCTCACATTTATTTCTCATCTGCTCTTCTGGCCCCTAAATGTATATATCAGCAAATTGAGAGAATTATCAGGAATTACATCTGGGGCGAAAACCATATAGTTAACTGGAACAATGTTACTCAAAGAAAAGACAAAGGAGGTATGGGATGTAAGAATTTACTTTTGCAAGGTTATGCCCTTGTAAGAAAATATGTCTGGAAATCTCTGTTTAACCATGGCAGCCCTACTACTTCATTAATTAGTGGCTTCAAAATAGTAAAATTGAGGGACACCCTTCAGTTACTCACCATTTGCCATCTTCTGTCGTTTTTTATATCAAGCCAGGTGCAAATACTTCACTAATGAGGAACCTCATTATTGCTTGGAACAGGGTCTCCAAGGCTTACTCTCACACTGATATTGATGAGGCTTGTCACAATACCAGCATTTTCTGGAACCCAAAATTAGCTATGCGTGATCAAAATCCCTTAGCTTTAAAGCATCCTAGAATTTACAGAAAATGGCTTGAGAAGAATATTACATCTCTGGGAGATTTGTGGTATGATAATAGATGGATCTCCTGGACAAGGCTTAAGGCTAAAATCAGGGGTATATCTTCTGACAGAATCTTATATGATCATATCATGAGAATTGTGAGAGAAATCAATCTAGACTCCAATGTAATGTGCAATATTCATTGGTCATGCAATGATAAAAAAATCTACAAAGTCTCCAATATTTATGCTTATTTAACTCAAGATTATCGTCAGTCCAAAGCTGGAAAATACTGCAATATCAATTCTGACCTTGAGTCTAGTCTATTTAAAAATATTTGGAGCTCGTATTGTTCTCCAAAAGTTGCCTTTATCATCTGGCTAGTAGCTAATAAAAGTATTCGATGTATGGAACTTGTTCATAGGATTTACT
The DNA here is from genome assembly GCA_021234155.1 of Isoetes taiwanensis. Lineage (NCBI taxonomy): Eukaryota > Viridiplantae > Streptophyta > Lycopodiopsida > Isoetales > Isoetaceae > Isoetes > Isoetes taiwanensis. Next base: position 7,184,018 of record JAJEKV010000048.1, on the reverse strand, counting down.
TAAATAATGATCCTAGCATTTCTCAGCTCTGCCCTCTTGGTTGTAATTCTAATGAGAGTGCCCAGCATATCTTTACATGTCCTAAAATCAATAGTCTATGGGAATGGATCCATATTAACTTTGGCTCTCAGAAACCTAGGAATATTATTGATTTCTTATCCAATAATGATCCAATTAAAAATTCAATCTGTTACATTATTTTCTGGAATATATGGAAACATAGAAACAGATGTATTTATGGTGGTCACAATATTTCAATGGTCTGGATTAAGCTTCAAATTATTTATGACATTGAATTGGTGGCCAGTGCTCATAAAAGTAAATATGCAGAAAAATACGATAACAGATGGAATTGGTTTGGACATTTTAATGGTCCCTTTAGTAGCTTTAAATTAAATTGCCATGATCTTATTGCTAACTCTGATATTTTTGATGCTAGATTATCTTTGGAATTGCAAACATAAGCTCGATCTCCAATTTGATCTGGCTGCAATATATTTGCAAAGCAGTCAGGTATGGAACTGATATTTTCCAGTTCAACCATGATTACAGTTTCTGGACAGGGACAATAAAGGGAAAGCTAATGGACAGTTTGAATGAAATTCCAAGAAAAAGATACAATGGGCTGAAGAGTTTTGCAAAGGAACTCATCCTATGCATGCTCTATTTTGGTTCATTAGCAGATATGGCAGGGAGATGACAGATTCACAGTTTGAGTTTTACAGGGAAAGTTATTATTATCACAGAGGAAGAGCTGACTGCTTTGGCACTTTGATCCATTTAATGGCCACATGCAATTCAGTGAGACTGCTTGAGCTAGTGGATTGGGGGAGCAACCAAATCCCTATTTATCAAGCTCAGATCCGTGACCACTTCCATTTCCTTGAAACCTATAATTTCTGATCTTTTCTCTGCTTTTTATCAGGTTTAGTGGCTCTCTAATCTGTTCAAAGGTCGATTGCAAGCTGAAAGCTATGGAAATGAATCTGGTTATGCTACTTTTATCATCATTTTTGGACAGCACTGACCGGAACCCTAATTTTCTGTTTTAGTCTATTCTCCTTTTTCAAAATCTTAAGCTATTCTTAAACTTTTAAATAGCTAAGTTTAAAGGTTTTATCATTTTTTATATGCCTAAACTACTATGTAATTGTTTTCCATAATTAATGATTAAGAAGCTTCTCTCTCTCAAAAATAAAAAAAAAAAACAAATAGATTGTGCATTGACAGGACATAAGATAAGACAATGTTGCACTATGTTGGAGAACCACAAATAAGCAAGCATATCAGAAACATGCATAAGGGCTGCAAAATTGAATTAGTATGGTTTTCATGTAAAGTTGGTGGGGGAAGGACCCACTTCAGCAATGTAAAGTGGTGGGGGCAGGACCCATCTGGGTGTGTTGTAAAGTGTCACATGTCCGATAGGACGCTGCCTTGTGGCGTGACGTTAAAATCTCTTCTTCTTCTTCTTCTTCTTTGATAATTGTTTTGGTGAAAACTAGTAGATTATCATAGAGAAAACTAATATGCATTTCTTCATGTACCAAGTTTAGTGATGCTGCTATAGCAGGCTTTTAGTGACTTCAATGGGAGTATAATACGTGGGAATTGAACCTATAATTTTACCATGTGCATATCAACACAATATAAGAAAGAGCATATAGGAAGCCCATTGCTGTACGAAATTACCCAAAAAAAAAAAAAAAAAAAACACCTTGGAGGGATTTTGAGGAAAAAACCTTGGGAGTAGTGAGCTCGTCGATGAGCTTTACATCTGCACATATTGAGGTGTTGATGGCAAACATAATTAGGCTCGTTAGCCAAGAACCTCCAGGACATAAGATGCTAGTGTCGACGTTGTAGACGCGGCTGATTAGGTATAATCGGACATGCATCGTGCTCGGATAGCCGCAAACGCTGGGCATATCTGAAGAGTATGGCAACATTGGCTTATCTTGTTTTCACCGCTCCTCACAGGACCATCTTCCAATCTCAATTCAAAGAGGATGTGCATCAATGCATATCGATACGGTTGTCGTATATCTCTTCATGGAAGATGTGCTAACACATATTGATGTGGACCATGGGCAATGTGTGGGATTAATCTGCCTTTTGTAGATGTCTTGACTATCATCAAGGCACTGGCATCCCAAAGCTTATTGAGGAAGCATGCATTGAGATATTGCCTCTAGAGGCATTCCATTTAGAGAGCCAATTTGTGCATTTCTCCTTCCAACAGGCTTTAAGACGTCATGAACCTATGGCCATTGCGTAGACAAGATTTTCAAGTTAAGTGTCTCCCATTATAACCACCTTACACGAGCATGTCACAAAGCCCCCAAAAAATAATTGTTATCAATTTTTCGCCGCCTGCCTGAGTGCCCAGGGCCCCTCACGTCCATGTGAGCCTGTTCAGCCTAGCTAGAAGCCACATAGCATCTAGCCATATAGAGCACGGAGCACAAGGAATCAGAGTTCGTTCCAGCTTCAAACTGCCTTCAGCATGGCCCTCTCTGCTTTCTAGTCCTTGCACATTCAAAATCGGCTACCCTATTGCAACAACTCAGCACCAACACAGGCCACACATGTTATTTGAATTGTTCTAGCTTTGATCTTCAGTACCGCATAGCACAGACATAGCTTCGGTTTGCCCTTTATTGGATAAGCACATGTCCAGCCATAGCCATGGTCTCTGGAACTTTCTCCACCAACTCGCCGCCAACTCGCCACACAAGTTAAGTTAATTTGCATTGCCGAATTCTGTAGCTCTGCCAGACTACATAGAATTTGGCAGGGAGGTCTGTCTCCTTTTCTTTTTCTTCTTCAAAACATCCCTCCCGGGCAAGACACCGCATATCATGACGAGGCGCCGTCATAATAACAGCAGATCTGGCACCGACCCCTCCTTAGCACGATTTGAGGCAGCGCCAGGGGTACGAGAATTGATGGACCAGCTGGGTGCCTTACAGTAGGATGTCTTTGATCGCTTATCTCCAACAAATGCCACTTTGCGTCAGGATATATGGGACTATCCAGGATACGTCCAAACTTGTAGAGGGCCAGGTTCTGTATAAGATACTTGCAATCCTTTACTCCGCCATTCAACAGGAACCCAATCACCGCCACCATCTATATCTGTAGAATCACTTACAGTGGATGCTATGGTACAAACACAAGAGTTGCCGTGTGTCACAAGATCAAGGGTAGAAGCGCAGGCTATAAGAGTGGATGCCATGACACAAATAGATGAGTTACCAAATGTCACATGATCAGTGGTAGAACCGCAGGCTAGTTCTGATGTGACAATGCAAGAGGCAAGCCATGACCCCATGCCAAAATCTAGAATAGAACAGATGCATAAGGCAATGACAAGACTTTGAATTGTGCATTGGGATTGAAGCCCACGGTCCCACATCAAATCTTGTTGCAAGAGATAAGTTTCTTGCCTCTTTAGAGGGCAGCTCTTGATCGTCACATCATCTATTTTAGAAGATGGTCAATATGGACAGTGCTCATCTCCCCAACTTGGCTTACACCATAGCAATGGGGCTGCAGTGCCTCAAGGCCTACTGGAGGCAAAAAAGAGCTCAGTGGCTGGCTAGATGGAATGTGCAACAGCATAGGTGTATACAGGTGCAACTAGAAATAGATTATCATAGCTTGAGGCAGTATCTTGACCCTTGCTTCCTCAGCAAGCTTTGGGATGCTAGCGCCCTTGAACAGGTCAAGACATACATTATTAGCACCATATAAATCCCGCGTTAGGACGAGATGCATAACACTACCTGAGTACCCATCTGCCTATGAAGAAGTGCAGACTAATTGCCTCGATTCGCACAGGCATACACCATCTCTGAATTGAGATAAGCATATGGATTGGGCAGTCACGCCAGAATATGGTTTGTCAGTGTTTCTAGTGGGGAGCCATTAAAGATGAGTGCCACACTCCTCAGAGCTATCCAGCATATGAACAAGTATGGACATATTACACTGAATTGGTCAGGCCCGACCAGCCGCTGCATGTGCTATTGAAGACGGTTTCAAAACAGAGGTTGGGATCATATCTTCATAAGTCAACCATAGCCTTGGAAACACACCTGAAATGTACATATGTTTCATGATGTATATTTGTATATCGTTTGCCAATATCCTATTATTGCCATGGTTTTTCCCTCGAAAACCCTTCGGGGAGGCAATAATAAGTCTGTTGCGCTCCTTTATTGGGTCCCATGTCCAATTGGCCTTCGTGGACGATAAAATCAACTCAATTTAATGCAAAAATAAGTTAGCAGATAGTGGAAAGGTGCATGCAATTTTAGAGCCAAAAGAAAAGTATGGAATTGGGTGTACAAAAAGAAAATGAAGAAAATTCATAGGTGCAGGTTAAGTTAAGAACGGAAGCAAAATCGCAGACTTACCTGGCACCATGACATTGATCTATATAGGTCGAAAAAATCTCGCCTAGATTCCAAACTCCGGCGGGAACTCCAAAGAAGAGGCCCATATCTGTGTTAGAAAATTATCAAAGAATAACCAATATTTGTTTACAAACTTCAGTCACCAAGCATTAGATATAAACAATCAATGAACATCATGATCTAATTACATAAGGTCTTTCAAGCAACCTCAATCATTTATATAAGTCACAAACAAACTTCATTCTCATATTATTCTAGCAAATATGCTTCACCATTGAATTAAATCATAGTAACACTATTCATATGGTATTAAAATAATCACTGTAGCATCGGGCATTTTACCATTTCGATCACCTAATGCTTACCTTGTCTTCTACCCTTCCACTGCGATATTCACACTGAATTACATATTTACATTGCACCTTCATTTATCCCAGCAGTCCGGCAGTCAAGCCAGACCGCTTGCTTGCTACCATATCCTTCGGATCCTCATGCCATTCCGGCATTGGACCGAGCTTATTTTGAACCGAAACTGGCTCCAAGTATCTCGATAGCATCTTTAAATATTCTTCAATCTCTGCTTAATGGTTTAACCATAAATAATGTTCACCAAATAGGTCATGTATTTTGACCTAATGTTCTAACCATTAAACCTTTTCTTCAACCTTAGAATTTAACTTCAATAAGTTTACCTAATTGTTTTTCCAATCTCGTTCTTGTGCATAAGCATTCTCTGTGATCAACCTTCAAACACAGAACTCATCACAGAATTTAAGCTCAGCATTTTGCAACTGTCTCATCTCCATCAACTGTCTTTATTTTTCTCTATTCAATAACTTCTTCAAATATTATGACATGTACTGAATTTCAACATCATGAAATATTATGACATGAACTCCAACATTCCCCTTTCATGTCATAATTTGGTATTCTTGCAGTTTAATTCTTCTGACAGTTTCTGATATCTTTTCCAACTTAAGGTCTTTGTCATAATATCTGCAAGCTGTCTTTCAGAGCTCACATACTTTAACTGAATAAATCCCTTGTTCACCATATCCCTAATGTAGTGCATCTCCATTTCTATGTGTTTAGTTCTTTCGTGTAAAATAGGATTTTTTGTCATTGCAATACAACTTTGATTGTCACAAAACAACTCTGTGCTCTCTTCCTGTTTTATTTCCAACTCATCTAAGAATCTTCTGGCCCAAATAATTTCCTTTGCTGCTAGAGTTGTGGATGCATACTCTAATTTTGCTGTTGACAAGGCTATAGAGGATTGTTTTTTGCTTCTCCAAATAACTGGTGCTCCACCTAACATTACAACATAACCAAAGGTTGATTTACGTTCATCTAAACCTCCACACCAATCTGCATCACTGAAACTTCTTAATCTCAGATCCTTTAAATCATAAACTATCCCTGTGTCTTTTGTACCTTTGAAAAACCTCAAAACTTTCTTAGCTGCCAGCCAATGCTGATATCCTGGATTATTGTTATATCTACTTAACACATTTACTATAAAGGCTATATCAGGCCTTGTATTGTTTGCAATGAACAATAAGCTTCCAACTAATTGCTTGTATGGCACTTTGCTCATTCTCTCCCTTTCTTCTTCAGTTTTGGGACAAAGGTCCTTTGACAATTTGCTTCCAGCAATGAATGGAATTTTTATTGGATTGCATTCTTCCATGTTGAATTTCTTCAAAACTGAGTCTATGTACTTACCTTGGTTAGATGATATCTTCATATTTGCTTTGTCCCTTTTGACTTGAATTCCCAAAAACTGTGATAACTCTCCTAGATCTGTCATCTTGTCATTTTCTTGCACTCATTTAGAAAATTCATATTGTTAGATGCCAATATGCAGTCATCAATAAACATTACCATCATTTTCTAACTTTGTGAAGCTTTGTTCCTTTAAAAAATTGGCAATACAAAAATACCATTGCCTTGAGGATTGCTTCAGACCATAGACAGCTTTGTTTAGCCTCCACATCTTTTCTTTTCCAACTTCAAAACCTTGGGCTTGTCTCATGTACACTTCTTCCTCCAAATTTGCATTAAGAAAAGCTGTGCAAACATCCATATGATGTAAGTTTAAATTCAAAGCATTTGATATGGCAATTATCATTCTAATGCTTGCTAATTAACAACTGGTGAATAGACCTCATCAAAATCCACCCCTTTTCTTTGTGAATAACCTTTGGCAACTAGCCTAGCTTTGTGCTTTGGACTACCATCAGCATTTACTTTCAATTTGTATACCCATTTATTTCCTATTGCATTTTTCCCTTTTGGCAGGTCTACTAATTCATATGTAGACGTCCTTTCAAATGATTTCAACTCCTCTACCATTGCTTCTTTCCATTTTTCACAATCAAATGAATTGATAGCTTCCTCAAATGTTTCTGGTGTTCCAGATTCCAACACCATGTGTATTTCTTCTGTGTTTTCCTTTAAAGTATTTTGTAACCTACTACTTCTCCCATTTTCCTTTCTGCCAAAGTTATGCATGTCGATATTAATTTCTTGTTGCAACCTTTCTCCTTCATTTTTCCTTTTCTTAGTCTGATCTCTTGCTTCTTTGTTTTCAGTTGGTCCAAGTTCCTGTCTTACCCCTGCAATATTTTCTTCATTGTTATTTCCTGCTAATTCATTTTCTTGTCTTTCCCCTGCAACATAATCATCTTCTAAATAAGGCAATTGCTCTATGCAGACGATATAGACTTGCTATCCCATACAGCCAGGAGTATGCAGCAGCATTTGGACGCTCTTAATGGGTTCTGTGACACAACAGGAATGACAGTGAACCTGCAGAAAACTAAGCTCCTGGCAGTCCTCTCCTCGCAGCATGATATCCCAGATCTCTATTACAGAGGACAGAAGGTGGATGTTGTAAGGACCTTCAAGTATCTGGGAATTGACTTTTGCGCCAGCATGTTATGGGATGACTGTGTGGAAAGACGGGTCAACACGAGATGGAAAGCCCTGTATGCTATGCAGAATAGCTGCTACAGAATAGACCTATGTGACTTGGCACGTAGAGCACACCTGTTCAGAGCACTCGTTGAACCAGTATTGTTGTATGGGGTAGAGGTCTGGGGTCCAGCAATTAGCAAGAACACCTGGGATAAGCTAGAGAGGGTGCAAAAGGCCTTCTTAACATACAGCCTAGGTATCACGGACACGGTGCTTTATCAGATTTTGCTATATGAGACTGGGTTCTGGCCCCTGCAACATTCCGCTATGCACAGACATCTTGCATATTTCCACAAGGTCACCAGCATGGATGCACAACGTCTTCCCCCGAGGGCTTTGTTATTGGCAGAAGAGCCACAACGACTGAAGAGGGTATGGCAGGAGCACTGTCAGGGGTGGTTCGCAACGTGGTCTATAGACTACCAGCAGATTGTGGCTATGCCTGATGCCCAGGGACTGGTTGCACACCTGAATGAGCGCTTTGCCACCACTCTGTGGGATGCAGCCACTCGTGCAAAGCCTAAAACAGAGCACTACCACACGCAAGTTAATCCAACACTGGAACATGGCCCACACCAGTACTTGAAAGTGCATATATCTATGAAGAAATGGAGAGCTATTGCCTCCGTGAGGACGGGGTCCCATCATCTTAGAATTGAAACAGGTCGTTGGACTACAGATGGAGGGCAGAGAATCCCCCGGCATGAGAGAATATGCCAGTGTTGCCACATGCGAACAGTAGAGGATGAGCACGATGCTCTGCAAGAGTGTCTGGCATATACGCATATCCGAGCAACACATGCTGATCTTAGATGCTCTGTGGCACCGCTGCATCAATTGCTGGCATCGCCAATGGTTGCACGTCTCGCATCCTACATTTTACAAGTCTCTACCATCAGAGAATCCCTTACAGGACAAGGGATCTGAGAGCCTACTACCAGGGTTTTTCCTCCCATGTGGGGGGTTTTTTCATCCCAGTAGTAGGGACACATTGTGTAGTAGCATTTGTCTTTTTGGTGTGGTTTTATCTGCTTTGTGTACTGCGTGTACCGTCTCATAGGTCAAGTTTGGTCTCCGTGGACGTTAAAATATACTTTCTTCCTTCCTTCCTTCTAAACTTTCAGTGTCTGAATCTACATCATCTGCATTATTCTGAGGCCCTTCTTCTTCTATTGTGGTATTTGGATTTACCTTGCTATCAGCATTTGAGCTTTCATCCCTTTTTAAGGTCTCCTCCTTTATTGAAGGTCTATATAATGTGTTTTCTTCAAATGTTACATCCCTGCTCGCCAGAATTCTCCTTCTAAGAGGATCATACATTCTATATCCTTTAGAATGCATATCATAACCTACCAAGTAGGTTATTATTGACCTATCATCCAATTTTTGTGGAATATGTGTGTACCCAAGGTAGCCAAATACTCTGAAATTATCATAATTTGGTGTTTTGCCTGACCAAATATATTCTGGAATTTTTCCTTCCAGACCTTTTGTTGGCAAAGCATTTTGTATAAACACAGCAGTTTTAACCGCTTCCTCCCAAAGAAAATTGGGTAGACCTGCATGTTTCAACATAGATCTTGTAGCATTCAAAATAGTTTTATTCTTTCTCTCAGCCACACCATTCTGTTGTGGTGTGTGGCTGCATGTAAATTGCCTTTTAATGACCTTGTCAATACAAAACTTGGCAAATTTTCTTGACATATATTCTCCTCCTTGATCAGACCTCACACATTTAATCCTTTTTCCAGTTTCACATTCCACCTCTGCTAAAAAGGTTTTGAATGCTTCAAATGCTTGATCTTTTGTTTTCCTGCTATAATCATCCACAAAGGTTATAAAATACCTCTTTCATGTTATTCCTGTCACATTCAATGGCCCACAGAGGTCTGTATGAATTAACTCTAAAATATCATTTGCCTTTCCTTTTGCTTTGGAAAAAGGTAGTCTGGAGTGCTTACCTAACATACAACCTCTGCATGTGTAATTTTCTGTCTCTTTGTCTGATGATGCTAATAGGCCCTGCTTTATCATGAATTCAATATTCTTCACATTGGTATATCCAAGTCTTTCATGCCACATTGATATATTTGGTACTAAAGTCAAGTTAACATTTCCAACTGACCGAGAATTTAAACCAATCAGATTACCAACTCTTCTTCCAAGAAATTTTAATTCATTTCCATCAAAGATTTTACAATGAGTTCTTTCAAATACAACTTTCAATCCCATATCAACTAATTAAGATATTGAAATCAAGTTTCTCACTAAACTTGGAACACACAAAACATTTTGCAGATTCACTACTCTTCCATTCAGATCAAAAAGCTCAAGAATTCCCACATCTTCAACTCTTTGTAAGTCACCATTTCCTACTTGTATATGTCCACCTTGGCTTCCCCCTTTTTTCTTTTAAGATCTTTGAGTTGCATGCAATGAACTTTTCTGCTCCACTGTCTAAAATCATAAAGTCATTGTCAACAAATTTATTGTTAGCAATAATAAAAGCTTTATGCATTCTTACCTTATCTTCTTCTATTTCAGTAACTTCCTCAAGCATGATTTCTAATATTTGCTTCAGCATTTGAGCTACTTCTGAACCTTCCTCTTCCTCTTCCCCTGCTTGCAGAATATCCCCTTGCTCCCCTTTCTTTTCCTTTGGTAAACACCTTAGGAGATGAGCAATTTGAAGCATAGTGCCCTCTCCCTCCACAATTATAACAATTGATTTCTTTTGTCATAGAGGGGCAATCTATTTTCAGATGACCATATTGATTGCAATTAAAACATGGACCCAGCTTTCCCTTCTTCTTGTCTTCTCTGCCTTTTCCTTTAGCAAATAAAACTTGTGTGGCTTCTTCATCCTCCATCACTTTATTTTGCTCTATTTCTGTTTTTAGCATCCTCTCTGCCTCGATTCGTGTCTTTGCCAAAGTTCTAATAAACATTGCTATGTTTCCAAGACTAGTTATTGCTCTTGAAATAGCCAAAACCTGTTGTTGTTGAGTATATAAAACTCCTGCCCCCTCCAAGTCAGCAATGATATTATCAAATGTTTGAAAGAAATCATTGACATTGTCATTTTTATGGAATTTTAATCTCCTCAATTCATTTTCCAACACATCTATTTGTGAGGATGTCTTCTCCTCATAATTTATGAGTATATAGCTCCACATTTCACTAGGATGCATTCCTCTGATTTTTAAAACAGTACTCGAGTTTACCTTACTCATGATTATACCCTAAGCTTCTCTTATTTTTGCAATATCCACTCCCCTTCCTCTTTCCACAGAGGTTGCTTCAGCATCTGCTCCATTCATAGAGCTCGAACTCCCTTCAGCAGCAACTTCTGAAGTTCTTCTTCTAACTCCCTTATCCCCTGGTTCAACAATTTCCCAAAGGCCTTCTACTTGCAACACATGTTTGATCTTCTCCTTCCAAACTTGGAACCCTGATTCTCCCTTAAACACATCAATTGCACTTAATAAACCTGCACCAAATCTGCTTGCCATCTTATCTCAACCTTGCTCTGATACCAATGTTAGAAAATTATCAGAGAATAACCAATATTTGTTAACAAACTTCAGCCGCCAAGCATTAGATATAAACAATCAATGAACATGATGATCTAATTACATAAGGTCTTTCAAGCAACCTCAATCATTTATATAAGTCACAAACAAACTTCATTCTCATATTATTCTAGCAAATATGCTTCACCATTGAATTAAATCATAGTAACACTGTTCATGTGGTATTAAAATAATCACTGTAGCATCGGGCATTTTACCATTTCGATCACCTAATGCTTACCTTGTCTTCTACCCTTCCACTGCGATATTCACACTGAATTACATATTTACATTGCACCTTCATTTATCCCAGCAGTCCGGCAGTCAAGCCAGACCGCTTGCTTGCTACCATATCCTTCGGATCCTCATGCCATTCCGGCATTGGACCGAGCTTATTTTGAACCAAAACTGGCTCCAAGTATCTCGATAACATCTTTAAATATTCTTCAATCTCTGCTTAATGGTTTAACCATAAATAATGTTCACCAAATAGGTCATGTATTTTGACCTATTAAACCTTTTCTTCAACCTTAGGATTTAACTTCAATAAGTTTACCTAATTGTTTTTCCAATCTCGTTCTTGTGCATAAGCATTCTCTGTGATCAACCTTTAAACACAGAACTCATCACACAATTTAAGGTCAGCATTTTGCCACTGTCTCAGCTCCATCAACTGTCTTTATTTTTTCTCTATTCAATAACTTCTTCAAATATTATGACATGTACTGAATTTCAACATCATGAAATATTATGACATGAACTCCAACAATCTGAACTCAAGTCGAAACTTTAAAGAAGAATTTGAAGCGAAAAAATGGAGGCAGCAATGAAAGAGACACGAAGCCAGGGAAAAATGGGACCAAAATAAACCTAAAAGATTCAAAAGAGAAAAATTGCAAGAACTTGGTTCTTAAGATGGAATACATAATCAAGATACCGAATCAAGATGGTCCAAATCAGGAAGAAAATCCACTTGAGATTGGATCCGCCCTGCCACTCCATCCATAGAAAAAAAACATTAAAAACAACTCAAGAACAAGGAGATCAAAGATTAGCCTGGCCAAAATTGAGAGCAATCGCACTAGAACTCAGACCGCCGCGATTAAGCTCGGAATCAGGATGAGGAGGTTCCGAAAAATGGACACCAATTTGGAACGAATTCCAAGAACCAAAAACAATAAAAGAATAAGGAAAAACAGGTAATTAGATAGGAAAGAACACAATAAATGCAGCTACAACAGTCCAGAAAGTACAATACAAATATTACATAACCTAATTGACAAAGAACTACAAAACAAAACCAAATCCATAATATCAACAAAGAGCATGAATGAGATAAAAAGTAAGATCATCCATAATCATAACCAGTTGAGAAATCTACAAGCATAAAAAAGTCTTATTACCAGACCATAACAAGAAAATATTGTGCATGAGAGAGAAGTAGAAGCCTACCTAGAAAAGCATTGTGTAAGGTCAAAGAAGAGGACAAAAAGACCGAGGATGAAAAGCATTATCATGACGAAGGGAAGGAAACCAAAGGCAAAAAGGAATGTTGACGTGAAAAGATGCCGATAACCGATTGACTGAAACACAAATACATAAATAAATGACCCGTTCCTCCCCAGAATATTGATCCGAGATTGCACTCTCTGCGAGTTCTATTCTAGAATACGGGACTACCAAAAAAAAAAAAACCCCTGAAAAATATATATTTTGCATATGAAATAAATTTGGTTGCTAACTAAGGGCATTACCTCTACTTATGCAAGATATTGTGGTCATTGAACTACATACCATTAAAGCAAAATACCACATTGATGAGACACTACAAAATTATCTCACACTTGGATGACATTTATTATGGATTTCAGCTCGAATGTCATAAACTTTGGCTACATTAAGTGACAACTAGATGAACTTGTGTAAGCATCATTTGTGCATGCTTATCCAAGAAGGTGCATTTCAGTGGCGATACGAGAGATTGAACAGGTCAACAGAAAGAAGATTCTTCACGATTTGAATATAATAGAATATAATCCCCCTTAAACCACACAACTACCATTAACATTATTAACACAAACCATTGCATTTAACACATTTAAATTAAAATCCCCCTTAAACCCCCTTTGGTTTGGGTGCATATTCACACGGGGGGTTACTCCGGGCAACGAGAGCTGTCGGATGGGCATATTTGCTCTTTATTCCAAGATCTGGACCATACATAGCGATCCTCGTTTGTGGGGTATACATGTACAAGTTTTTGTATACTATATATTAAAGTTTATAAAATACTATAAGGTTTGAGAGAATGTACTTAATGGTGTTAATTTTGTACATGTATTGTAAATATATTTTTGAAGCTCTCGCTGCCCTACGTAACCCTCCGTGTGAATATGCACCCAAACCAAAGGGGGTTTAAGGGGGATTTTGGGCCCTTCGGGCCCTAACAAAAAAAACACGAAGATTACACATCGCCCTAGAAGGTCTTTCATATGTTAGGAACAATGAGAGAAATTATACTAGGAAGAGACAAAGCACCATGCCCAATATTGATAAGTACATCATTGCATGTGATTTAGTTGTCAAGAGAATATGCAATGTGTATAAGAAAATATCGATGTACAATTTAAGATTGAGCTATCAATAGCAGATCTTATAGGATTTGAACCCATATTATCCTAATAGCCATCTCGCAACTTATGTTGTGGAAAATAATTAAACCTTTGCACAAATGAAGCAAAACAAGAAAACAAAAACAAGATGTACCTTCAAGAAAAGCACTATTTTTGCATTCTCAGTTGCACACCAACAAATCCATGTGCCATAAACATAAGATGCCCACTATTCCATAGACTTCACCATTTCATAGGCTCATCAGCCAAAGCTTTAGCAGCAGGCAAAAATCTTCTGATAATAAAATCTCTGGCAGCTGGATCATTGTATAACTCAGTAGGAATTTGAAAGAATGCTTTATAAAAATTCTTGTGTAGCAATGCTGGCTAAATAAAGCATTCTTTTGCCACAATCCTGGGATAAATATGTATAGAACAAAAAGTGGATATATACGCCTTCTTGCCACTAACTATTGGACTACTTCCATATCCTAGCACGTAAAATGCATAGGAAGATTCTGCACTAGTAATACAAGAAATTTATCGCGGCGGCCAAGGCCGCCGCGAACATTTCTTTTGTTCAACTCAGTGTAGAGGCCACACTGTGCATACTTGATGCAATTGTAAGGTGTTGAAAATACCTATTGAAAAGAAGAAAGTATTATATTAGGTTGTTTCAACATGCATGCATCGAAATAGGTGTCTACAATGAGCATATTTCCTCTATTCTCTAGCATATGAGAATCTATTTCAGCAAATGATCAATAGATGTACATTAACATAGGAGACATATGACTATGTCTTGGATCTTCAATATTGTGCACTTGGGCATCGTAGAGCTCACATTTTACATTGTGCACTTGGGTATTGTAAGGTTCACATTTTACATTTCACTTATCTCACTCATATGCATCTTTCGTGTTTGTTGGGCCACTAAGACGATGGAGGTGATCCTATTCCCATGTTTTTGTTTGTGTTGCCCATGGTTTGTGCAATTATTTATATTGCACGCCCTTCAAAGTTGTCTTTCTTGATTTGAACAAACATCAAGTCATTGATTTGAATGAACTCATTGTCATGGTACTTTGGTATAGAATTCTGCATGCCAACGTGTCCACAAGATGTTATGATCACACAAGCATTCCTACGGGTAGATGCCTTTGAAAATATCCAAAGTTGCATAGAATTTCGTCTGACATGTGCACGTAAAAATTATGGGTCACACAAGCATTCTGTGGGCTTCCATAGATTCCTTTGAAAATATGCCGGGTTAGCTTCTTATATTACTATTACTATTTCTTGCAGAGTTGTCTTCTAATAGAAGTGCAACGCAACACATATCTACTTGAACAGGATACGCTAAAACGAAATTCCCCTTTGTTGCAATAAATAACATGGCAAATCTTGCTATAAAACGGCTTCCTCTTGTCTCCTGTAAGCAATGACTGCATATAGTATGCAGTACAACACAATATATAAAAAGGACATGGCCTGCATCAGCAGAGAAAAAATTGAACAATACATAGGGTTTTGGTATAACGTTGTGGAGACACGTTTCCTTTGGCCTCCAAAAATTCCCCTTCACATGTTGTCACTCACAAATGCAAGTCACAAAATCCAAAGCCAAGCATATAGCAAAATAGAAATAATGGTTCTTCTAGCTGCGTTTGGTCTCAACAAACATTTTATAGCTCTTATCTTTCTATACTTTCTGGTTACCCTTTTGTAGTTGCTGCCTATATATACCATAGCAAGGCCCTCTCCCTCATAGAAAGTTCAGAGCATATCAGTAACATTAAGAACTCAAGGTGTTGTTAACAAATTACATTAGTGGCTAGCTTACCATATCGTCCAACTTATAAATTCGGAGCAAGAGCCGTTGCAAAGAATCCAAATAAAAGATACATCCAAATTGTTGATACAAAGACTAGAAGCAAAGAAATATCCTGCTTTCAGATGCTCTACAAAGGCAGCTCTTCAGTTCGAATATCTGTGTGCGAGCCCAAATCTGCAAACCGGATTAATGTTCCTTGGCATGGTGCTCTACTCTAATGCTGCAAACAAACACCAGAGAATTAGCCATGTATTTCTCATGGACAGTCAGCTCTCAACAAAATTAGAATCTAGCAATGCAAAATCACCAATAGAAGCCATTAAAAATTTCTAAAGTCTTTGTCAAAAAGCTTTAGGAGGAGGAAAACACTGGCTTTCCTTCAGATAATGTCCCATATGCTAAGTTCAGAACAAAAATGATTTTGTATGCTGGAATATCTAAGCGCCTTAATGTAACCTTAAAATAGTCTGTACCTCCAAAATCCCATGTGTCAATCTCCAGACTAGATCATGGTTTCCAAGCACAGCTGCCCATGGTATTTTGAATTTTATAGCAGGATCAAAAGCTATTTCTAGGGAAAGGGCAGGATTATCTGTGTCATAGCTAAATATATTATCATCTGCATCATTTCAAGATATTGGTTAGTGTAACATCATTGGAAAATTTCCTAGGTCAGATCTGTATATAGAGAAATGGAAGCACAATCTGAATTCAGGCGCTGAAACATACCTCTGAAGCAGGTAAGGAATGAGGAGTAGCAGCTCTTCTTATTTATAGACAAAGAAAAAGGAAACAACTTACAGCTCATTCATTCAACCATGTTCTGGCTGTCTGCGATCCTACCACCTGTCTGCACATATCCATACAGCTGTTTGCCGGAAGCAGATCCGCCATAAATTTGTGACAGATGGCTGGAGTACCAAGGCGCCATCACTACCACTTCGTTTGCCGGAAGCAGATCCGCCACAACTTCGTGACAGATCGTCGGAGGAAAAGATAAGGATGCGCTAGGGCGAATCTTCCTGCTGCTTTAATCTGGCCGCACATGTGGCGTCGAGAGCCCAACTTAGATTGCGGCGGAGAACACGAAAAATTAAAACTCAATTACATATGTTTAGAAAGCTACATCATTTTCAACATTTCCATGAAGCTTCTCGGGTTCCTTTGGTCCTTCCGATGAAGAGTGGGTTCCCAACCTAGCTTTAGCCAAGAGGGGCCAAGGAGTGGCCCCATGAGCCACAGCATTTCCAATTTCCAGGGTGACAACCAGGGTTTTGCAGCAAGAGCTCAAAGCTGCTGGGCTTCCAGGCTAATGGCTGGACCCTATGAAAGTCATCTCCTGATTGCAATGCAGTTCGATTTTATTTGAGTCTGCTTACTGTCTCTTGTTGGAAGGATAACATACAGTTCGGCCATGAAAGCATGTGGCCACCATTTTCTTGCAATAGTCTGGTTTTGTGAGGCAATGTCCACGGGGCCAAGCTCATGGGAAATGAGCCTAAGTCATTTTCCAAGAAAGTGGCTTTTCTGCAGAGATGAAAGGAACAGCAAAACAAAATGAGATCCTTACAACATCATGATGAGGATGAAACATATCATATACTTCATAAGTATCTTCATAAACTGCTGTCAGCTCTTCAAATCCAAAGTCCTCGTGTGAACGACCTTCATTTGCATAAAGCCAGCGACCATCTTCGACGTGCCTGCAGTTAGGGCATTGCATAGACCCTTTTGCATTGAACGCAGAACCTATGCAGTCTGTTCCAAAAACTCCACAATCAGATTGCTCAAAAATATAATGTTGCTTCTCAAAATATAACGTTGCTTTAGTCATGGTTAAAGAAGACAGTGTCTGATACAAGTAAACAAGTATTACCTAGAAGAAAATGATGGCCGCATTTGAGCGCAATAGACCTTTCACGTCAGTGACAGGTTCTAAGCAAACGGAACATGGCACTGAACCAGAGGATAGCATCAATGGCTTACGAGCCTCAATCCTTGGAGATACAGATCCCGCCATAAATCACTTAACTACCCTGTAGCCTCAAATTTGTTTCCCAATCTCTCTCTCTAGCCCATTGTTCACAGTGACAGACAAGAAATGTCTCAGAATTGTTTCGCT
The DNA here is from genome assembly GCA_021234155.1 of Isoetes taiwanensis. Taxonomy (NCBI): domain Eukaryota; kingdom Viridiplantae; phylum Streptophyta; class Lycopodiopsida; order Isoetales; family Isoetaceae; genus Isoetes; species Isoetes taiwanensis. The sequence goes on along the minus strand of JAJEKV010000048.1, from coordinate 7,166,478 downwards.
CCAAGTCTGATCTCTTCCAAATATCCATAGAATCCTCAACACTTGTGCCGCATTTGGCAAGAGAATACAATCAGCCAAATGAGATAAAGAGCAAGGCGAGCATGTATGCTCTGACATTTATGCAGTAACCTTGCCATAAAATCTGCCAGTAAAAAGTTATGTACCAAACAAGCTGAATTCTGTACCTCTAGCAATAGGTTTCAAAATCATGGCCAGAGATAAGACATCTGCAAATCTTCTATGCACTCTGCTATGCAGATTCATTAAGGAAGATAAGTTGAAACCATAACCTAGCTTGACCGTACAACTACTCCATCTTATCTTTATTTCTTGCATAGTATGCCCATGAAGAAACATCTATGGCCAATCTGCTCTCCAAGTTTCCTGTTATGCTTCTTCCATACAAGATAAAGCCGATGGCAAAATATGCATCCAGATTGTCCAAACATGCATCTGATCAAATTGCTACCCAGAATCCGGCTGCCTTTGCTCATGCCGTTGCTTTTACTTAGAATCCAGCTCCTAGAACCTCTCTTTATCAAGATTCGGCTGGATCTTTTGGCCACAAGCCCATTCGGCAGTCCCCTTTCAGAATCCGGCTGCCCCCATTTCGGCTGCTCTTTAGTGTTTCGCCCACAGCATTCAGGGCTGCAAAATCTCATGGCCATGCCGATTTGCTCTTCCGTTACTCCAAATCAGGCTGTTCCTGCCCCAAATCCGACCATACCTGCATCAAACCCTGCTGTCCAACCAAAAACTCAAGAACTGAAGCAGAAAAGGACACGAAGATAGATTGATTGCCTGTTTTGAGTTTTGAAACCTTAAAAATAATGGGAGGACAAAAAATAAAGAAGCCTCCACCATAAGATTTGCCCCCTTTTCTAAAAATCAAGGGTGTCTTTCTAGAAATAATTTAGTGTGATTTGATAAATATTATTTAGCAGAACCTCGTATGAATACTACCACCAAATCGATTAAAACCGGAAAAGAAAAAAAAAAACAAAGTTAAAACCCCTATATATTAGAATAGATTTTTTTGTCCAAGGAGAAAAAATCAACAAGAGTTGATAATGATCTACCCTACAGTGAGAAGGCCGAAATGAATCATAAATCAAAACAAGCTCTGATATCATCTAAAAGCTTTGTTCCTTGGTCTTCCTAGATGCATTCTTCATGTAAACACATTTGTCGGTATCTTCAAAATACTATTTTACAATGTGAAATCCGGCTTACATTATAAAACACTGGTTGCTAATAAATACTCTCATGCTTGTGAGGACAAGCTAGAGAACCCGATCTCGTATTTATCCCGAGTTAGAATGAACACTTGCATTTGTATTAAATTGAAACTTCTACGACCGAAGGAAACTCACACTATTGAGGTCATTTTAGGTCGTGGAACTGTATACATCAGCTTGTGGGTTTGTGGAAGTGTATACAGTCATATGCCAAGCATATCTTCTGACAATCATAAACAAAAATCTTTGAAGACATACATATCTTCGACCACAAAGAGCATTTTATTCCCTTCAGTCGTCACTGCGCAGTAACGTTTTTTTGAGAGAGAGTCTCTAGATTTGAGTACAGAACTTAGAATCATTGTATTTATTGTACAAAATAAAATCATGATAAAAGAATTACCTCATGGTGCCAAATGTAAATCAATTTCTCTCTCCAAGAATATCAAATCATTCGTACATGAGATCCTTCATTACTGTAGAGGACGTTTGATTTATCACATGAAAAGTTTTATTTCTAGGCTTTATTACCATGAAATGTGAAGTCAAGGATGTGCATAAATTACCACTCTGTAAAGAGGAATGAATACTTACCTTGTAAGAAAGAATAAGTGTACCAGATCCAATAAGAAGGCATTTTGTGCTTAAAAAACAAGGCAAGTCAAGCAATGGCAAGAAATGCAGTACTACAAAAAATAGTACAAATGGCATGAACAAATGACACATTTTTGGCAAAATTACCATTTTTATTAATTTAATAGGGAATTTGAAAAATATGACTCGTATGTGTGTCATTTAAGTGAGATTTATTGTGTCATTTGTGGCACTATAAATGGCACACACAATAATGTCATGTATCTGCCATTTAAGTGTACTCGAAAATTACCATTTTGACTAGCGTAAACGGCAAAGATATATGTGCTATAATTGTCATATAAGTGCCACCCTTCTTGTGTCCTTTGGACAAGCATAAATGGCACGCAAACAAGTAACATCCATTTCTCATTTCATGTGGTCAGATTTCTTACATTTTAGCATAGATACCCAAAACGAGAACGATTTCATCACGTGGGCCTTGATTTTGGAATGGGAACGAGAACTGGAATGTATGGGAATAGGAATATCTCGAAACGTGAGTCTAACTTCTCTAACTATAGTAATAGAGTTCCTAGATATCATAGATAATTTCCTAGATGTTTTAATAATTAGACTAGTTTAACAAAATATGAGCTTTATTAATAATCAACCACACATACATAGTAAATTATAGCAATTACCTCATGTTCCTCTATTAAAAATACTTGAAACTGGTCATTATCTTAAGTCATTTCATAAAAGTAAGATTCTGTTTTAGAGTTAATTAATCATTAATTGTCTAGCCAATTAATGGAACTTGTTTTTCTTTTTAAATCCATATTGGGAACGTGCTACAAAAATGTCTAGAATGCCATTGGGAACGGAGTTCCGGGTAACAAACACTTCGGAATGGGAACAAGGCTTTTAGAAACGGCACATGCATGGGAACGTGTATCGGAACAAGAAAACGCGGTTCTAGTATCTATGCATTTTAGCTACAATTTGACTGGATATCTAATCTTTAAGTCTCACCAATTTAGCATTTTTCTTTCGTAGTGTTTAGTTGAGAAACAACAACATGCTGTCTGCAGTTAGTTATCAACCAAAGTTATCTCACATTCACAATCTCAAATATCTTAGTAAGGAAATGTTCTATTTAAAACTATTTTGAAGTATGTGAGAGCATTTCTATGCAAATTACAACTATTCTCCCAAATTTCATTAGGTTTTACATAACAAACCTATAAACTACAAGCTATTGAAGTAGTAATCTAAGTCCAAGTTGCTTATCATGGTACCATACCTTTGATGAGCCTGTGACAATTACTATGCTATTATAAAAATATAACGAAACTTTAGAAAACGATGGTAAGAAATAAACAAGTTGCCGAAGCAACAGAGGGTTGCCTTCTAAATCATAGTAAAATCAAACCCCACAAGGCTAAATCCTGGTATGCACAACACTAGTTACTGAACTCCCATTATCTATAAAAAGAATACATCAGGCGTTTTATATGACTGGTCAAAATCTCATTCACGTTCGATCCACTCCGAAACAAAAAAGTTTTGGTTGCAAAAGCTGCACTTCCATGTGAAAAATCTTTGATAAACCAACACTAACCCTTATACCCTTTTGATGGAAAAGGCAAAAGAAACCATGTTCCTGATTTGACCTAAGGAAAGAGGAAATCGTCCAGATCACTTCAAATTTAGCAAAAATCTAAGAAAAAGATGCATATCATTATTATATATTTTTAGACGAAGGAGTACACCTACAAGAAAAGTTTGCAATAAAATTAGAAGATCCAGATGTTGACTCTTTCCACTCAGGATGTGAATCATGCACTTCTCAAATTCTATCACTTACCCAATGAAGGTTTATGTAGTTTGGCTCGTCCACAAATGCCCTGAATTTAATAGCCTCTTCCTCTGCATGTGATGCAAAACAATGATCAATGTTACGTTCCACATACTTTATATGCTATATATACGTACAAAATACATGACACGTCACCATGAGTATATAATAGTATATTCACTCTTTATGTGATTAACTAATGATCAAATTACATTTTGGTGAGAGACTCATCTAGAGGAGGAAAACCTGCCTTGCTGCCTTTTTTGTATCCCTCCAAGACAACCAGTCCTCCTCATCCTTGCTCCTTTCTGCATCCGCAGGCATTGCTTTTTTTTTTACTCCTCAATCTACCTTCCCCCGTCTCCTCACGGCTTCCCCTTTTAGTTCGTCAATCTGGTATTCCTCATGCACTTCCTTCTCGTTCTCATCTACCTTTGTTCTCTGACCACGTGCGATCCATTGTCACACGTTTTGCCTCCCCATATGTCTCTTTTACAGACCTTTCAAAAGCCACTTGATCACTCAATCTTTTGCTGCATTTTTATGTATCTCTAAGGCATTGGCCTTAAATTGGCATGATATTACTTTTGAACCTTCACATGTGTCTATCTTCATTCGTCGCTCCAAATGAGACCAGTCTACTAGAGGCTATTCAGTAGTCTTGGCTAGACTTCCATCATTCGCTTGTCATGTTGCCCTTTCACAATGTCTGATCTTTTGTGGCGCTTTCCATGTATCTGACCCAGCTTGCGTTGGCCCTCTTTTTCATCTTTTTCCTCTTCCCCTCGCCCCCTCTCTTATTACACTGCAAGGCAATGGTGGCGGCAGTGCTTGATGGCAATCACTTAGACCCTTCCCTTTATGCCACTCATGCACGTCGTCAAGGGGTGATTTTGCAGTGGCAGCTCGTGGCATGGAGATTGCATGTACTCACGGATGTTGGCGTTCTCCTTCAGCTCATGCTCATTATGTCACTCCCAATTTACACCAACAACTATTCCTCTCCCACCACCTTGGTCTTTGAAAGGGAAGATCTCTTTGTATCAGCCAGGTTTTCTATCTAGAGGAATCTCTCATCAGAATGCTAGCGATTCAACACTGTCGGATTGCCATTTTGAGGAGAGATGAGACTATTTATATGCATCTTCATCCCTTCATCCTTATCGATGTTTTCTCCCAGCAATGTACGTGCACCCACCTTTCCCTCCCTAGCCCCCCCTTCTCTTGATCTCTTGTTCCCATGTTTGTATGCAGGTGTATACATTTCTTTTAAGTAATGGCTTTTTATTAGTTTTTTGTTACCATGTGGTGCGCATGAACAACCCCTCCGGATGAGGAGGATTTGTTTTTGTCTTTTTGCGTGGAGCACGTGAAAAACCCCTCCTTGGGAGGTCTTGTACCATGTGGCACGAGTGAAAAGCCCCTCCACATTGGGAGGTTATTGTTTTGCATGGCGCGTGTGACAAGCCCCCTTCCCTTTTCTTTAGGGAGGCATTTTGTGCAGGGTATTTGCTTTCTCGTTAATAGTTTTATGATATCTAGTAGACATCTAGTTAACAATTTTTCCATGTATCTAATCATGCCTCTTTGTCTCGCTTATTAATTTCACACGCCTAATGAGTTCTTTTTTTAAGTTTTTTTCGTTACTTAGGGCAAGCTCACTCTATCACAACTGCTTCGTGCATCGAGGAGCCCCTGGGCGAGGGTTTCTCATTAGGGATTCTTCAAAATCGAAAGGGCGAGTTTTTTTATCCCGATGATAAGCCCTCACATGACGCCTCTCTTTTGCCCATTCTAGATTCTGCACCATCTCCATATGCTACTTGGACTTGGTTCCTTTCATATTTTGGGGGTAGTCCGATAAGGTTCCTATGGTCGGCTACCCCACTTAGATATTCCAAGCATTGTACATACTGTTGTGATGAAAGATATACCTATCTATTCTTCTCACAACAATTTCTTTGTCTTAGTCCTTCATCCTCCTCATATCGGCAAATCCTATTCATGATAATAGCTCTTAATTCATTTGACAGGTATGGTGTTCCTTGGTTTGATGGTTTTTTCTTATTTGTAATACTCCCATTCTCATGGCAAAGTCAAATTCGTGGTGAACATGTATCGTGCAACTTCTGAAGTTTATAACTTTTTTTTTGCGTTTGCTGTGCTCTGTGTCAAATTTGTTGTATGACTTCTTTTCGTCTTCACTTTAAAGCCTGCTTGCCCCCTATGTTTTTATCATTGATCCTATTTCTATTTTTTATGCTCTTTGAATTCATCAATTTCTGTATCAGCCATTGACGAATTCAAAGAGCCAATGATTGGAAAGAATAAGGCTACAAACTACTAGATGTCCCTCTTGCTCTAAATAGCTTACTGCATGGGCTATGGGATCCACTAGTGAACATAATAAAAAAGAAATTAATGCTTTATCCCTCTTCTCTCTCAATGGCAGGTAGAGTTGAGATTGCAAATTCTGTAATTGCAAGCACACATGTATATTTCTCTGCAGCCATTATAGCAGATAAGGCATCCTACAACAACATTGAGACTGCTGTTAGGAAGTTTATCTAGCAGGGTTCGCATAAAGTTGTATGGACTGATTTGATCAAGCCAAGATCTAGTGATGGACTCAGTTGCAAAGATTTATTCCTCCAAGCACAAGCCTTGGCAGGAAAAATGGTATAGAGAGCAATACATAGCAAAACCCGATCTCCAACCTTAAAACTGGTACATTATTGGGTGGAAACCTCGTATTTTGTGGGTAGCCACACACTTAAACACTCACTTCCTAACTCTGCCTTCTTCCAGGCTCATCTCCAATCATGAGAAGGCTTTCAGGAGCCTGGAATCAGGCACTTTTGTGTTTTAGGCCCCCTAAATTGCATGCAAATTGCAAGGAAATACTTTTTTTTTGGCACCCTACATTTGGCCCTATTCAGAATGACTCCCTAACCCTCTAACATCCACAAAAATATATGCAATGGTATAAAGCTGGCCTGCAAAAGATAGGAGACCTGAAAACTGAAGATGGATGGCTTAATTGGGAGAATGTGAAAGGCAGAACCAAAGGCTCAGCACTTGACCGAAAAATCTACTTAATGGTACTAGAAAAGCTGAAACAATATGAGGAGTTGGCAAACAATTCAAACAGATGGACTTTAAACAGGAAAGATGATTATGTTGTTACAGGAATCTATAGAGCCTTGCTAGAGAGCCCAGAATCCAAGGCTACTAGATTGTGGGGATGTGAGGAAGATCTCCTAGCCAACACCTACTGCAAAGGTTGGAGAAGTTATGAAGCTAGCAAGATTATGCTATTTAGATGGTTGGTCTTATATCAAAGCCTGCACATCAATGCCATTCGAAGCAAGTATGATCCTATGGTGAATGGGACGTGTCCTTCGGGATGTGGATAAATGGAAAGTTCAAATCATGTTTTCCAATGCCTTTGGTTAGAAAAATTCTGGGTTTGGACCTCCCATTGAACCAAGGAAGCCCTGGGAACTTGTTGGAGTCTTTGAATGCTGATAACAAGCTAGTTTTGACCATCCGAAGTCTTTGTCTTTGGGTACAATCTGGAAATATAGAAAGAGTGTGGTGATGGAAGGCAAAAGGACCTCCTAAACATCCTAGCTATCACAGCTATGGCCCATAGATTGCTCAAAAGAAAGAAATATAAGGAAGCCTGGGATAGGGTTGAGCAATTTAAAGGTTCTTTTGAGTTTTTCATTATTTAACTGACTGACTTTAATGGTATTCTTCACAGCACAATAGGGAAAACTACTCAAACTAGGAGCTCCAGAGAGACTGTTTGAAGAATATGATAATGATGACCCTAAGATCTCTCGAATCGAACTGGCGGATACCTTAATCAGCCTGAAACATGAAATGATACATGTTGTGGCAATCCAACAGATGCTGAACCGATTGAAAGTCTGGAATTTCAATGGTCTAAAGCTTCTTTTTGTTAACCTGTTCCACAAAAGACAACAGAGGAGAGAAGCTTATGTCATGCTTCTCATGGATTACACTCATCTCAGTGTTAAGAAGCTTGACAAAATGTTGTGCATCTTTGGGAACTCTGTGGTCTCTTCAAGATTTAATTGATGTGTCTTGATCTATCAAAAATTATCCCAAGTGGGCACTCCAAAAACTTGATGTGGTCAATTTATAATGACCTTCCAATTTTGGACGATGATTGATCATTATAAGATCTTGCTACTATTACTGTATATGCTACTGTACTAATCATAGGAGACTACTTGGTCCTGGAAGATGCCCAAGGAAAAAAGAAGTCGACCTTTTTTCTGATGTATCTCTTTTAAATGAAATATAAAAGCAACCTTGCCCTAAAAAAAATCATCAATTTCTTACATCGTAGATGAATGATTGCTTGCATATCTGACTTATCTGAATCAATGATCTTATCAAATTTTGTAGGAAGTTCTTGCTTGTATAATTTGTTCACATAGAATTCATCATAGCATGCATACCTAGGATACCCTTGCCGCAGAACAGGGCCAACCAAGGATACGGATCTTCAAATCAGGGCCGGATGCTATGGATCGGTTGCATGTTGCTATTTTTTCCTCCGTTTCTTCAAATCCAATCCGCATGTCATAGATCAACCACCTTACTTATAAAGATTTTCCTTCGTTGTCGCTACACATGTGTCGGTAGCAGCAAAGGCATCTTTATACAATTTGTTTCTTCGTTATAATTATAATCATTTTCTCCTCCTTTTTTTTTTTCGTAGTTTTATGGTGTTCTTCTGGTTGAGGTTGTAGCCTTTCAAGTTGTAGGCCTGTGTTCGAGTCTCTACTTCATAAAATTTTTCTTCTTTACTCTCCGATAAATTTTTTCTTCTTTACTCTCGGTTATCTTCTTCTAGACATTTAGTTTCTCTTGCATTCATTTATACTTTAGATTTGCGGCCAATTTTAGCATATGGTTAATTTGGTTCCTTCTCCTTGCAAGCTTAGATCTAGTGTGGAGGTAGCAATTGTTTATATTTATTTAAAGGCTTTTTATCAACTGTTTTGCATGGCGTATTTTGCTGGCTTTGAATTTTCTCCATATTTCTCTACCAAATTGGTTTTTCTCGATACTGTCTGGTGCCATTTTTTATTTTGATTATTGGCTGATTTCTTGCATACTTGCCCATTTGGAACTTGGTATTTACCGTTGGCATTTTGTTGGATGGGCATCTTGTGTCCTCATTGTTGAGGATATGAGTCGAACATCTTGGATACTCAATGGTCTAATACCAACTTATTAAGTAGTACATATTTACCATGGGTGCATTTGGGAGTCAGGACCATCTTAAGTTGTCTGTTCAATGCTTGATAAGTGTTTCTTATTTATTTTGAACACCTCGAACTTAATCGTGTTTGAAGTTTTATGGAATCTAAGCATAGTGTCTGCATTTTTTAAACTCGTGAATTGTTTTTTATAGTCGCTTTTGCTTTTGTTCTTTTTCGCTTTAAGATCTTTCACTCTTCTTTTCTCTAATCGGTATATCCATCTTTTCTATCTTTGTATGCTATCTTTCTTGTATACCTATCTTGACTTGCTATCCTTCTTTCATCACCTTAGATTTGAAATGGAAGTCCTCTTTTGATCAGCCGGTTTTCCTCCTCCAGATAAGTCTCCCACCAAAATGCAGGCAATTTGACACCATCGGATTGCCATTTTGGGGAGAGACGAGGCTATTTATACATTGTTTGGGCTCTTTTCTCCTTTATCAATGTCTCCTCATAACAATTTCTTTGTCTTAGTTCCCTTCCTACCCACTCTAAGTTGTTTACATTCATACTTTTTCATTTTTATTCATGATTTTACATTGCATGGCCCGCGTGACAAGCCCTTTTTTATTTGTAAAGTATTTGTCATTTATCACATGGCATGCACGACCAGCCCCTCGGTACTGGGAGGTTATGTTATTTTGAGGATCAGCCCCTTCTATTGTTGGATTGTGATTTCCTATAGATCGGCCCCTTTGTTTTTTGGGGGGTTCGTCGAGCCAGCGTGATGGCTTATATTTCTAATTCAATTGCGTCTTTTAATTGCCTTTTCTTTGCAGGATGTCTCATCCAACTGTGGAGATTGCTCTTTAAGTTATTTATCTAACATCTAATGGATTTGTTTGTTTTCTTTTATCTAAAGTTTTTCAAGTCATTACGGCTATCTATTTTTTTGATATGGCTTCTCGCATTGAGTTCGGGATGAATCATCTATTCTACGACCTCCATCTTGTGCTTTCTCAACTTCTTTATTCAACAATATGGGCTTTTCTTTTGGAGCCCTTGGGTTAAGATTTATCATTAGGGTTTTCGTCAAAAATTCAAAAGAGCGGGGTTTTTCATCCCGTTGATAAACCTTCGCACATTGCCTCCTATTTGCCTTTCTTATTTTACATCTTAATGGGGCTTGAGTTGTTCCTATGGCAAGTTCCCTTTATTATTATTAGTGGGTGGTCTAATAAAATTGGTGTGGTTAACTAACCCACTTAGATATTTTTCAACGTGTTTGTACACTGCTTGTGATGAAGGATCTTTCATCACAGCAATGTACAAACATGTTGAAAAATATCTAAGTGGGGCAGTCGACCACACCAATCCGATCAGACTACCCAGGCCTCTTCAAGACGAGATAATATCAGAAAGGCAAATAGGAGGCAACGTGCAAAATTTTATCTGTGAGAAGATGCCAATAAAGGAGGAGCCCAAAGGACGGTGTCGAATCGCTTGCATCGTCTAGAGGAGGAAAATCGGCCGATCAAAAGGAGAACTTCCATTTCAAAGTCTAGAAAGGGATGACTGAGGTCAACAACCCGTTGGCACACAAGGAAGATGGCATAAAAGGATAGGCAATGTGGATACACAAGGGAAAAGCGAAGAGAAATACATTAAGGAGAAGACCAAATGGTAAGGTGAACAAAAATGGAAACCATTGCAAAAACAAATAAAAACACATCAAAACAAGTGGCCTCAAAACGAAAAACTTAGGTTCTAAAGTTGAGTTTGTTACAAGAAAAACTAAATACTTACTAGTGAAGCACACCACTTAGGTCGTTCCCAAACAAGCCCATAACAAATATGTCAATAACACTCACCACTTACCAAGTGCATATGCATGTAGCTCTAAACGAGCAGGGAAAAAGAGGAAAAACCATTAGGAATAAATTATTAGAAGAGATACTTAGGTTGATTCACGACCTAACTGACATAAGCATGCACAATTGCAACCCGGAGAGCACAAATGCAAATCGAAAGAAAAACTCGGAGATGACAACTTGCACTACAGAAAACAGAACATACTAAAAATCATGACTTGTCGTTGGATACCAAGAGCGAGAATGAATTCACTAATTCCATTAACCATCCATCTGTAGATAAGGATAGAAACTATCGCCAGCACCAAGAATAAAGCAAGACAATTATGGAAACTGTCACCAGCACCAAGAATAAAAATGGACAATTACGGTGAATCTCCACCAAGACAAGCTGTGAAAAAGATGGACAAACACAAGAATCAAGACAAAAGAAATAGTTTGAGAACTAAGACAAAAGAAACTGTGTGAGGATAAAACTGTTATCAGAAGATGCCGATAAAGGAGAAAGAGCCCAAAGGACATATAAATAGCCTCGTCTCTTCCCAAAATGGCGATCCGACGGTGCACTAATTAAATAAGCTAATTATGGAAGATTAGCTAATTATTAACTAATTACGTTAACTAATTATTAAATAAGATAAATTAGCAAGTGCCTCTTGGGCCAAAAATCTAACATCTTTGCGTCTTTCAGGTTTGGCATCTATGACCTCCTCGTCCTCCACTGCTGAGAAACAAAAACGCTCGAGTTCAGAACTCCCTGCTGACATAGTTTTGGGTGTTCTAATGAAGAGGTTGGAGGAGCAAGATGATCTTTTAAAGAGCAATGCCGAAGTCATTCGGCAGAAAGAAGAAGAAAATGAATTCAACCTGCTCATGCTTCAAAGCCAGGAGAGGCACATCAGACGATTAAGTAGAAGGCTAGACCGGAGCGGAAGGTTATGTCCCAACAACTGCACTGAAGTGGTATTGACAGCAATGAGGTTGCTTATTCAAGCAAAAGAAAATGTTGTGGCAGTGGCACGGGAGCAGGACCTGTACAAAGATATGGTAGACCAACTGGAAGAACGCTTAGATGTTTTAATTGCGCGCCTAAGGAGAGGAGATGGAGATGATGATGCGGAAGAGCTCGCATTGGAGTAACAATGACTTGTTTTTCTGTTTTGTTCTCAAGTGTAACAATTTTTCCAACTTTAAACAAAGTAATTCTTTTTATTACTGTCCTAGACAGCATCATACCACGCGAAGCCACATGAATGCAAATAATAGCAAATATGAGTTTTCGTGTCATATGATCCAAATATGATCATACAACACGAAAGTACAGTTATGCAAATGACGACGTAGACACGTACTTCGCGTCGTGTGAACGCACTATGCATTACAAGTAGGCTTTACCGACTCTTTGTCTCTTAGATTTCCACTCTTGCAATGCTTGTGGGGTCCTAGAATATTGCCACGCAAGCTTTCGTTTCCTCTTCAACATTATGCCAATGGTGTTTACCACTTCTGGGTCGCTCCTTAAAGCCATCTTCTTGTCATATTTAGCCATCACCCTTCTATAGAACCACTCTGTCATCAGTCTGAGGGGGTTGATTCCCACATTTCCACCCCCTCTTTGAGTATTCCGATGAAAGGATATTTTAGCTTGTTTATGCGACTTCTCCATGCCTTGTGCACTCTAGACTGCTAAGTTCCTAAAAAACCAAGGTGCATGAGCCCAAAAGATGTGCAAGTAGTGTGTGACTTCGCTCTCTCCCCATGCATCTATGTAAGCCTTAATAAATTTGTTATTCGCTTGGACAAACATTTCTGCATTTCCTTTTGTGAGGTCCATTCTTTGAATGTATTGGAACAATTCAGACAATGCATCCCATGCTTTTTTTTTCCTCAATGCAGAATGAACGCCATCTGTGCTGTCTTGTTCTGCATCAATCAGAATTCATAGACCTCTTTATGATTCTTTATAAAACGTCGTGCTTTCACCCCTCCAATTGACACCTTACGAGGCACACCTGTTCTTCATGACCTTTTCTCATCGAGTTCTAATTTGGCATTCCCACTATGCAAACCTACTTCTGATAAAACCTTCCTTCCTCTCTTCTCTTCTTGTCTGAAATGTTCCACACGAATTTGCAGCTCAAAGATATCATCTTGTCGATGATTCTCACGAAGCCGTGCAAAGTGCAGATAGGGACTCTCTCCAATGGAATGGAGAAAATACCATGGAAATTGGGATCCTTTTCTCCTCTATTAGGAGCATTTGCTTGATTAAGAGACAAGGTTGAAACCGTCCTCCCAGTAGTTGACTTCCTTGCATGATTGCAGTAAAAATAACTTTTACAACTTCCTTGTCCTCACCGCTTATGTTGTACATTGCTTTCTCAGTTTTTAAATCAGAGGCCAAGTGAAAGATGACTTTGTAAGAACCATATTAATCTACTTGCAGTTTTTTCCCTCCCTGGAATCTGGATATTATACTCGGGATGTTAGTTTAGTTAAACACCCATTTCAGCACCTCGTGTGTCTCTTTCTGAACTTTAAAGAGACCTAACCACCAGGTGCCATCTTCAGATTGACATGAGAACCATTTCTCGGCAGCCTTTTTCTTTGCATCCGTCACCTTTGTTTATTCATGTTGCTCTTTGATTTAGCATGTGCAATTGCATTCTCAATTGCTCTATTCATGATGATAATAGATACCCTCTCATACTTCTCAAACTTTGTGAGTTCTATTTCATCCGATTTTATGCAAACTTCAATCTCACCATTGGTTTCTTCAATTGTTAAGTCGTAATATTTGACAAGGAATTGTAGGAGACCAACTAGGCCAAGCCAAAGATTATTGCGTTCATTCATCCCAACTATATCACAACAATCTTTGACATTCTTATCCTTTATGGCTATGGCAAGCTCAGCACATTCAACGTGGTGCATCTCTCCTAATATAGCATATACCATCTTTGTCCTAGTAACCCTTGTATTCTCAAGAATTTGTGGACGTGGAGCAAATAGTTTCTTTGTGCTCATTATTTTCAATGCTTCGTGGAATGGCTTGAATAGAAAACGGTAACCCAGCCTACTAATGCCTACATCGTCACAAACAGTCTGTACATCTGCCGCTTCTAGCTTCTTGTATATCTCTCCTAGTACCATTTTCAATACCATCTTCTTTAGAAAAATCTAAATCTAAATAGATTTTTTAACGTCCACGGAGACCAATAGGTCCACTAACTCCTTGTTTGACGTTAGGTTCTTCAATACGTAAACAAGATTGCTTCTAGTTTTGCCACATCTTGATTGGCCTTTGGTAGTGTTGTAAATATACCTTGTGACTGTGATCCTACGTCTGAATGCACTTGCTCCAAACTTCAGTTCCTCTATCGGTCGAAAATTCTTCTTCCTATCTCGCAAGCCAAGCGGTGTCTTCTTCAAATTTCTTAACTTACACTGAAGCCCAAAGTTTGCTTTTTCGAGCTCTTTGATCTTTTTCTGCGGCTGCCCTATTATCAATTTGGACTTGTCCACTTCGTATCTCAGAGAGTTTTCTCTCTCGAGGCTCCCTGGTCGAGCACACCTTCTCCTTTGATAGGTCGCTTCGCAGCCTCAAATACCTTAGAAATATACCATGGCCTCCCAGATAATTGAAATATGTTTAGAGTCGAAGGCAGCCTTGTAGCAAGTAATAAAACGAACAAATAAAGGAAAGCAATAACAATCATGAATCTTACGCTTACATTATAAATTGACAAACAAATGTATAAATAATAATAAAATATATGCCAATATGCATAATAAGATTATTATGTATTCAGGATACAAATCGGAATAACATTTCCAAACATCCTATAAATAAGTTTGTCCATTGGCAGCAAGTTAGCTTATTACAACTTGAAACTTTGACCTCCTGTGGAATAACCCTTGCCCAACACACAAATCACAATTATGCAATCATACAACTTGGCAAAAATTACTTCAAAGCTTTCTTCAGGTGAATGCACATGACGAAGAGGTTTGCAAATTATGCTTTGAGAGGTATATCCTTATGTTCTTCTTTGAAGGACTAAAATACAAGTAAAAGCAACGAGATTCTTATGAACATAGTTCTGGACCTTGTTTCCTGCATGAACACGATATCACAGCTTGCCAATCGAGCATAATAAGCTATATCTGTATGGGGATTTGTGAATTCTAGCTCTCATAAAAAAAAAATTAATCTGCAAATTTGCTATGAAGATGAATGTTGTATGTCTCTTATGTGAAAATACCTATATGGCCGCAAGAGAAAGTAAGCAATGTGCCTTGCATGGTGTTAAGTACTAAAGGAACTCAACATGCATGCATTGCATGGTATGCATGCACTGTGTGCATGCATTGCAAAGTGCATGCATGGTATGCATGCATGCAATGCATGCACACATGCATGCCAAAACCATAGGTTGGGAGTGCAAACTAACAAGAAATAACACGCACTCTATAAAAATACTGTTGGCATACCCTCACACAAATACAACAAGAGAATCATATGCAAACCATAGCAAAATGGCCGTATACTTATAAGTTTTGCGCGACGAACCATTTTTTGTGATATTCAGATGGAGGGCCTTTCTGTGGTGATCGAGTCGCCATGGAAGGGGAATTTCCTGTATTAACACCCCTTATTCCTTAATCTACACCGTACGTAAAGTTCCTCGTTTGTGGGGTATGCAAGTACAAAATTTGCTATACTGTATAACAAGATTCACAAAATACTATAAGATTTCAAGTGGAATACTATATGGTGTTGATTTCGTACGTGCAAAATACAATTATGAGGGCTCTCGCTGCCCTACGTCACCCCCCGTGTGAATATGCACCCAAACCAAAGGGGGTTTAAGGGGGATTTTAATTTAAATGTGTTGGACCCAATGGTTGTGTTAATTAATGTCAATGGTAGTTATGTGTTGGTTGTTAATGTCAATGGTTGTTATGTGTTGGTTGTTATGTGTTGGTTGTTATGTGTTGGGGGATTTAATTTTTATATGTTGGATGTTAATGGTTTGTGTTGCAAAAAAAATTTTTTGGCCCCTTTGGGGCCTTAGGGACGTCATCCCCCCCTCCCGTTGTGACAAAAATTTTAGAATTCAAACCAGAAAAAAACTAGAATTCATTTGAGGCTTTCATCACCTGTAGCTTTTGAATTTCATAACAATAAAACAAATAGAACATAAGTAAAAGTTACCATAAAGATAGAGCAGATTGATCCCATTATTCTGAAAGTCATAAAGTTTGCAACACCCATACACAAACATTTTTCAACTGGAATTTAACAGCAGCCTTTGGCCTCCATGGATTCTTGTGGTGAGAAACCAAAGGGAAACTTTTCTGCTTGTTAGCACAAGGATCTAGAAGCCTTGGAATTTGCTTAATAACTGCCTCAAAATCTAAAAATGCATGGTAATTTTTTGCAAGCTTCATTCGGAATGAGCCATAAAACAATATCCAATAGCGCAATCCTGTATTAATCAGCTGGTAGGATGTGAAAGCCTACCAAACCCGGCCAAAAAAATTGCTGTTTTAGCATAGATAACTTAACTAAACATAGCCATATCATACATTATCAAAAAGATCTCGGAGAGAGCTTTCCAATGCAATAAAAATCATCTGAAACAGAGCTCTGGATCAAAAGTTATGATAAGAAATGTGTTGCCGGCGGGGAAACTGTAGTACATGCGCCCTTCAAGCCCTTCATGTGCCCATTATGCACCACACACACAAAAAGAGGGCTTTTGTTGTGCGCCATTGGTTGTTGACCATTATGCACCACACGCACAAAAAAAGAGCTTTTGTTGTGAGCCATTGGTTGTTGACCATTATGCACCACACGCACAAAAAAAGGGCTTTTGTTGTGAGCCATTGGTTGTTGACCATTGAAAAAAAAAGGCTAAAATCAATGGCTCAGAAATGGTGCACTCTAGATGTACACATTAGTACATCCATTTGAATACATCACAAAATCATAGGAAAACCTTAGTGAAAAGCGTACAAAACCACAAAGAAAACCCCCTGTTATTATGCTACATATTAGAGCCATGATCTTGGTAGACCGAATCATAGCACTGGCCATGCCCGAGGGATGCATTTATATATAAGGGGAGTATGGCGTCTGTGTTCAAAAGGTAGTAGAAAATCCCTCTTGTATACGCATTTTCAAAAGGCAATTTGACCCCTTTGTGTATATATTTTGCAGTAGATCAGTGCTTAAAAGCACCCCTAACCTCGAAATATACGTAGCAAATGGGCTAAAAAACACCCCTCCATTGAACTCTCATGGGTTATACGCCAATCAAAGGCAAAAGCCCCATCAGGAGGTGCACCAGATGGGATAGTTTTAAACTCTCTTAAAATGTCACGTTGCCAATGTTTTTTATGTTTAGAATTCAATTTTAAAGCCAAAAAAATGTCCTCATTGCAAATACTTAGTGCTATTCCGTCGTATTTAAAAAAAAAGAAAAGTAAAAAAAAAAATACGCTTTCAAAATTTAGTCTAGAAATTTCTTTTCTTTTAGTTGTTTCTTTTCTTCAACTTCCCTTGAGCTATCTGACAGCCATAGCCACCGTACTTCAAATCTCCCCACCATACCTCTGCCATAGCCAGGCGCTGTCCTTACCTCGACCCAACACTTCTCGTTGCACCAACTCTGTTCTTAAACTATTCCTAAACTATGGCTTGTATCAGACAAACCCAAAGCCTTGAGACTTGTACAGTGCCGCAACTTTTTGTTGAGCTAGGGCTACAGCTAGCCTACCATTTTGAGCTAGGGTTCCAGATACATTACCCCGTCTTCCACTTCACCACACAATTTTTACATAAGCTTAATGGCTAGCTATACCATTGCAGAGCAACCAGACCAAGTCCAGGTTCTCATCAAGTATCATCCCCCTCAGTCTGAGACTGTCACTCCTGCTGAATTCATAAGGAGGGCAGCTCAACGGATTATGGACTTGGCGACCACGGCTGATGCCTAAGAGGCAGCAAATGGTAACCCTAAGGATAGAGGCATCCAATATCTTTACTTGGGTTATGGGGAGTGTGCCATGAAAGAGGATTGTTTTACCATACCTTTCTATTCCTACGATGGGATTTTCTTTTTTTTTTTTTTTTTTTTTTTTTGAGGTTAAGAGATGTTTTTTCCATTAATTAATAAAAGCCATACATATGTTTTACTAATGAGGGAATAGGATTCCCCATTAGTTACATCTTAGAGATAAAATAGAGAAGTAGCAACATGGAATAAGCATAGTGTTTAGACAATAAAGTGACAGCAAAAGTACAGCCAGAAAGTGCTGTTGTTCTGCAATAGAAGAGTATCCAAAACGTTGATTTGCACCGGTTGATTAAGCTGAAACCTTTGAATGATTGAAGAATTTCATTTGGCCAACCGAGCTCCAAAATCCTGCAAATGCAAAATTGATCTCCAAGTACCTGTTTGAAGTGTTAGACGAGCAACTGGGATTATGGCAAGAAGTATTGTTGCAGATAGAGATTGAGGCTGGAAAATGGAAGCTGATTTAGTAGTTAAGGGGCTTTCATGATTTGGTCAAAGATTTTGTTGTAGACCCAGTAGAACCCTGAGTCAGTGCCAAACTTGTAACTGTTATGCTCAGATCCATTGTCCATGAGCAGCTGATGAACATCCTCTTTGGCCATTAGCAGGAGTAGAGTGCCATAAAGGTCAGAGAGCATTTTGTGAGAGTAATATAGCTCTATGTACCTGCTGAGTTGTCTTTCTGTCAAGGAGAAATGGTACATGAATAGAAAACTGAATAGACAGTACATTTGCACCACTTCTCTGCAGTATATCTTTGCCCAAGTAGATTCATTACTGGTGCTTCTAACCTTATACAACATGATATCATCCGAGCTTGCATCTGGCCCTGGTGGCTCTAAATTTGAGACACCTGTGTTATTGCAGTAGAGTGTAGCTTCTTGGTATGTCAGCATTGTGTCGAACTTATTCCTGCCCTCTCCCTTCAGGAATTCCAGGTATTCTATCAAGAAGGTCAGAAAAAGGAGCATTAGAATTAATGACATTTAAGCAGGAATTATATAAATTGAATACACCTATAAATTTACCAACAGAGTCCCACTTCCTGTCATAATTGTCACCCAATTTGCTCTTGTGAGCAGTTACAAAGGCTTCCAAATCTAGCTGAAAGTTCATCTTGATCCAAAAAATAGAAAAACTTTTCTTACCATCGACAATCCTGTTTCTAGACTTCCAAATATTCCATAAAGCAGTAAAGACAATGATATTCAAAAAAGCATCATTATTTTGAATATGCTGTAGCAAGTTACCATGAGGTTGTCCATCAAAAAGATCACTGAACTTACTGTAGAACCATGACCAAAAATCCAAAATTTTGGGACACTGGAAAATATGTTGCATGGATTCATCTTGAGAGCAATTTAATTGGCAATCAGGTTGAACAGTA
Source organism: Isoetes taiwanensis (assembly GCA_021234155.1). Taxonomy (NCBI): domain Eukaryota; kingdom Viridiplantae; phylum Streptophyta; class Lycopodiopsida; order Isoetales; family Isoetaceae; genus Isoetes; species Isoetes taiwanensis. The sequence goes on along the minus strand of JAJEKV010000048.1, from coordinate 7,147,220 downwards.
GAAATCTTTCTTGAAAGAGAAGCAAGATTGGGAAGACTCTTATGAGCAATTAACCAGATGAAAAAGTTGACTTTTGGTGGACAGTAAGAATTCCAGACATTGTTGTACAAAGACTTGCATTCCCTTTCTGAGATAGACCATTTAAGCCCAGCTTTAGCAGAGGTATCCCTTTGGTTAAGGTTATACACTAAGCTGACTTTGTATTTGACATGGCCATTTATCTTGAGTGAAAATTCATCCTGATTGACTAACAGATTTGCAGACTATGACAAGATGCTCTTGAAGTGATTGAGGATAGATTTGTCACTTGAAGTACCATGTAGAAGCCTTCTAAGATTAGTCCAGGAAATAACCTGACCATTTCTTATTAGGTGTTTAACCTGAGTGATACCGAAAGCCAACCATTTCCTATAAGTTTTAGGATGCCTTAATGCAGGGATATTACCATTATTATCTTGAAACTGGGGAGACCAGAATAAGGAGGAGTTCAAATTGAGATCATGAATGGAGGGGGTGTCATAACATCTGTGGACTATATTCCAAGCTTTAATTATGTTTTGCATCAAAGGAGAGGAATTTCTGCCTGGGTGCAAATAAGTGAGGGCAGACTCTGGCAGACAGTGTTTAATACTTGGATGACCTTCAGGATATGAGCAGTGAAGCCAATACCTAATAAAAGTTGAAGCTATAGAATTGTTCCCAGATAAAGTTCTCCAAACAAATTTACCTGCGAGGGCACAAGCTTGCAAATATAAACTTTTGCATCCCAGTCCTCCATTGGATTTGGATCTGGTGACAGTATCCCAATTCACTGAGTGATTTCCTCCCCATATGTATTTCCTAATGGTTTTCTCTAGCTCATTATAAATGGACTTGAGAGCTACTAGAGCAGAGGAGAAATAGATATGAGAAGCTGCAAGGACAGAGTTTGCAATGATAGTACGACCTGCCATAGATAAAGAACTTTTAAAATAATTTAGCTTCTGCCTGATCCTTTGAACGATTGGGTCCCACAACCCTTTGATGTTAGGATTGAGTGACAAAGGCATACCAAGAAGCATGGTTGCTTGCATGGTGCCAAGAACCTTTATATCACAAATGTAATTCTCTGGAATGTCTCCAACAATCACACTCTTTGCAACATTAAGGTAAATTCCTGAGGCTGCAGAGAATAGGTCAATTATGCCTAAGGATTTAGAAATGTTATCTGAATTAGAATCCAAAAAAGCAAAGGTGTCATCAGCATATTGAGAATAAGGCTGCCTTGATTATCAGGGAGATTTAGACCTTTGATATTGCCAGATTCTTGATGAAAATCAACTGCCTTTGTGAGAAGTTCAGCAACCACTAGAAAGAGATAGGGAGCTAAAGGGCACCCCTGTCTTACTCCTCGAGAAAGATTAAAGAAGTTAGAGGGGGAGCCATTTATTAGAACAGCCGAGTTTGCCTTAGTGTTTAATCCCATAATTAGAGAAATGATTTTGGGGTTAAAACCAAGTTTATGCATGGCAAATTCAAGAAAGTCCCAGTTAACTGAATCAAATGCCCTCTTGAAATCCAGTTTAAGAAGTATGCAATCTTGATCAGAAACTCTATTCCAGTGTAATCCTTCCATTGCAACAATGTAGTTATCCAAAATAAATCTATTAGGGAGGAAGGCAGATTGCTTAATGTTGATGTTCTCCTGAAGGAAAGGTTTGATCCTGTTGGCTATAATTTTGGCACATAATTTGTATGAGGAATTGGTCAATGAGATAGGTCTCCAATCAGAGAAGGCAGATGGCATATCAATTTTAGGAACGAGAGTAATTAAGCCAGCAGAAATAGAGGGATGTAAATGTTCTGCTTTCCAAAAGCCATGCACTAAATTGACCACATCAGTCTTTAGGATATCCCAGAAGCAAATGTAAAACTCGGGTGGTAGGCCATCAGGTCCAGGGGATTTACCCTTACTAAAGCTCAAGATGACTTTAAAAATTTCCTGCTCAGTGGGAGTGGCAGCAATAGAATCATTCATAAGATTACAAGAATTAGGAATGATATGGTTGATCAAGGAAATAAATTCATCTTTCTTTGAGGTAGAGGTAGTTGAGCTAGTATCTCTGCCATTGAACAGGGAGGCATATTTCTCTTGAAAGAAATGTTTAATATCTTTTGGAGAGTCTAGACATGTACCATTATCTGTATGAACTTTAAGAATGGAATTATTTAACAATTTGTTCTTGGCAGTTCTGTAAAAAAAACCTGGAGCTACCAAGGTCCATCTCTTTGTTGAACTTCATCTTACACTTGATAGCAAAGCTCCTAGCTTCCAACTCTTCAATAGATTTAATTTTCTTCTCTAACACTTCCTCTCCAATCTGAAGATTTAGATCATGGGGATGATGTTGAAGTTGGCCTCTAATATCTCTCATTTGCTCTAAGTAATTTTCTTTGAGCTTAGTCTTATCTTTATGAATTTTCTGAGACCACTTTTTAATCCAGGACTTGACTTTCTTAATCTTTGAATAAAATGATTTCATAGAAAGATGATCATTAGGACCACTAGCAGAGGTTTGGTTATCTTGTAGACATAAATAGAAGTTCCTGAAGTCCCTGCAAAACTGCTCATTTCCAAGAAGGGAACAATTAAGTTTAAAAGGAATATTGCCATCCCTAGGTAGATGCAGAAGATGTTTGGTATGTAAGAATTGTGGTTGATGATCAGAGATGGAAATAGATTCATCACTCACCACATAGCAATTGTCCCAAAAGGAACATGAGGAGGTGGAAACATAAAATCTGTCTAAAGCACAAAATACCCTATTCGAGTTTTTTTGCTTGTTTGACCATGTATATATTGCAGTGGAGGAGGGGACATGGATCAAATTAAGCTCAGAGATGAGAGAGTCCCAATTAATTCTTTCATTTCTAGACATATTGATTCTGTTTCCTAACTTCATGTCCCAGTTTGGGGTGTTGTTAAAGTCACCAGAGACTATCCAGTCAACTCTAGGCTGGGAAGACATCCAAGATAAGATATCAGACCATAAATTTTCTCTATCCTTTGGACAAGTGGGAGCATAGATATTAATAACTCCAAAATTGGAATTATTGATGGAAAAGACAACTGCCTGCCAACACTTACTAGGGCTGTTAAAGAAGGAGATATGAGGCAAAGCTTTCCAGATCATAATGAGCCCTCCACAGGTACCAGAAGACTCAATCCAAGTGGAGGAAGCACCTGGGTAGATCCAATCTGCAAGACAAGAGCTTTCAAACTTGGGAAGCTTAGTTTCCTGCAGCAAAATGAGGTCTGCCTTGTAAGGTCTCAGCTGGGAGATGATCCTCCTTCTTTTGATAGGGCCTTTCATACCCCTCACATTCCAAGTCATAATCTTCATGATGAATAAGAAGGGAAAAGGGAATGATAGGGGAGTTATCTATTTCTCCTATTTTTCTTGCTTCTTGTATTTCCAGCAGGAGTCTTATGCAGGTAGGTAGAAATATCAGGTTTGGGAGAAATTTTCTTCTTCTTAGTTTTTGAATCATTCCTAGATTTCTTTGCAGTGGAAATGTTATTAGAAAGAAAATTCTCATTTCCCCAATTCTCTTTGTCACTATCATATTCAGTGTCAGAAAACCCCCCAGGCACAAATTCAAACATATTTAATGTATCATCCTCAGAAACTAGCTCATTGCAATTATAGAAGAGAGGTACTTGCCTGGTAGATGGATCCACATTGTTGCAGTTAGGTTGAGTGTGAGAGTCCGAGAAGTCAATGTTGTCTCCTTTTAATTCCAAGCTTACTGCCAAAGGGTTTTGAGTTTCTATTCCAGTATCCTTATTTGCATGTTCCTCAGCTGACACACTGTTCATATTGCTTAAATCCTGGGCTAAACCATCCTGCAAAGTGGCAAGCTGCTCTGCAATTTCCTTGGATATAGGGGAAGAGTGGTTTGGTGAATAAGAGGGTATATTTTGAAGGCCAATTAAAGGGCTAGATGGAATGTGGCAAGAGGGGAGAGTATTAACTTTGGTGGAAGAAAGGGTGACATGGTCAAAATCTGCATTGTTACTCAGTAATAAATCAGACTCTTGTTCAACACTTAAATTAGCAAGTACCTGAAATTGATTGGAACAATCAATTTTGTCAAGCAAGTTTTCTTGAGAGTCTTCCTGCTGATCTGGATTCACTGTGTCTGCAACAAATGATGCTGGTTCATGGATAGCTTTGTCTTGATTTGCTTGAAGAAGATCTGCAGATATATTATGTGTTGTAGTAGCTGGAGTACCCGAAGTATTGGATGTTGTGTTGCTTTTGATGGATTTGGCCACATGTGAAGTCAAATGAGGTGAGCTGCTGTCTGGAACTGACTTTTCTAATTGAGCCATTTGTGGTGGCACAGATTTCTTATTAGCTTTATCAACCCTGAAACATTCTGCCAAAATCTTGTCACATAGGCTCAATCCTTTGAGTATAGCTGGTTGTTGAGAGGCATGGCTTTTAATAATTAATGGAACATTCTTAACTTTTGCAGGTCGAAATTGATCTGACATGACCTGAGTCTGCATTTTTGAATTGTCTCGAGAGTCTGCAACCACTTGGTCTAGTAGGTCATGAAGCTTCTCTGTTTGCATACTATTTTGCAAAATTGGAGCTTTCCCTTTATCTTTGAATTTGTCATATTTCTGTAGAACCTTAACTCCAGAGCAGTTATAGATATCAGATCTTTGGTTGGAATATTGGAAGCCCTTGTCCTTGTTGGGGGAGTGAGAGATCATATCCAACCTTTTGATCTGATTATTCTTGATCCTTTTTTTACTTCCATTTACTCTATTCCATTGGAAGTGTTGATGGTAGTCTTGTGTAGTTAAGCTTGAGTTATTTGAATTTCCTGATGGGAACTTGCCATTGACTTTGTTTGTAGTGTCAATTTTTAGATCAAGGCAAGTATTTTGAGCATCAGGTTCAGATCTGCTAGAATTGTCTTCTCTCTGGGGACACTCTGCAAACCAATAATGTCTTTTCAAGCAACTTTGGCAGTGAGGAGGTAGGCCTGACCATCTCAATGACAGATAGAAGTTTTTGCCAAAGGCATCACAAAAGGGAATTGAGGTGGGAATGGCTTTGGAGAGGTCCAATTGAATGAAAGCTCTTGGGGATCTTGAAGGAGAGTATTCAGTGCAGATGTAATTCCCAATGGAATTAAATAGAAGCTTTAAACATTCTTCACTCCAATAAATAGGATTTAATCCCTGCAGTGTTGTAGAGGCTACACAAAGATTTTCCATGCCATCAGAGTTAAGTCTAGGGTCCCATTTAAGAAATGATAATTGATAAGCTTCAAAGGTTTGAATTCCCAGCTTAAGAAGGAAATTAGCAGTTCTTTGGCTCCCACATTCAACCATTATGTAGGGATAATTTAACCAGTAGATGGCATTTATAATGATTCCCTTTTGAAGGTTAAGGCAAAAAGTCCATAATTTATCCAGTTGAATACCCGATCTTGAGACTTTTATGATAACAGCAGTGTCTACAAGGGAGGATATTTTAGAATGAACTGAGGGCAGATTTAGAGAAATACCAAGCTTCTGCTTGCTCCCTTCAATAGGTCGTAGTTCCTTCAATGCAGCATCATAATTCTCATCAGGTTGAAGCTCAGCATTAGGTCTTGGGACACCATATGGCATGGGAACTTGAGTGGCAGGATCCAGAGTAGGTAGGCGCCCCCACATGTCGGGATCTTTGGAGAAATTATCCCACACTGGGGTTTTGTAGGTTTTTGGATCCATATCCTGGTTTGGATCTGCAAGATTAGCGAAATTTCCAAATAGGATGAATTGATTTGGATTCTTATGAAAAAAGCTTAACTGGTGTAGGAGCGCAGCTTGATCCTCAGACGAAAGAGCAGAAAAAGAGTGCAGCAAAGATAATGATTTAGGGCTAAAATGTTTTTTATTTTCCATATGAAAAGAGCAGGAGAAAACAACAAAGGGCATAATTTAAAGAAAATCACAGCAAATGGGGTGCAGAAATGGAGATGCAAGATCGGAATTGAAAATGAGAGAAGGAGCGGGGAAGGAAAAGGCAAGATCCTATCTATGAGAGAGAAGACCAAGATTACTCCTCAATGCCAGAATTATCGAATAAGACATCATTGAAAAATTCAATTTACAGAGAAATCTCCTAATTCCACCTCATGATATAATTTGATGGTAATTTTGGAGTCAATCTGCTCACTGTAAGCTCTGATGGTAGCAGTGGCTTCAACGTTCTTGGTTCCCAGAAACTCTTCAAGCCAAGAATCAATAATTTGAATCTCAAATTCCTCACTTCCTGGAACAAAAGAGCACTCCAATTGGAATGAGTTATGAGGAAAAAGACTCATGTAGATTAATGAATTCCACAGATCCGAAGGTTGTCCAACCAGAAAACCACAAATCAGTCTGTCTCCCTGTTTTAAAATTGCAAAGATTCTAGTATCCATGTGAAGATTTTTGCATTCTAAATCTGATGGGATGCTAGCCTCTACAAGGCTAGCTCAAGATTCAAAGAAATTCGAGTGACAATCTGGTTGAATCGAGCAAATTCTTAGCAGATTTTGCCAAGAAAGTTGTTTAAACTGAAAAAGGAGGTAAACGACAAAAAATCCAAGATTTTAGGCGCTCGACCATTTTCTTCTCCGTCATCAGTATTAGCAGTGACTACGATGGGATTGCCCAAAAATTTGTATGCAAGGATCAACTATTTTACTCCCGAACTCCTATAACCTATAGAGCAGAATATGGCAACCCAGTCTGACTGGGATGAACAGACGGATTCAGATGCGTGAGGAGGAGGAGAGATATGCTTGAAAGGACGAGGTGAAACGGAAGGCTAAATAGGATGCAGATAAGCAAGGACCGACCCCTACAAAACGATGGATCAAGTTCACCGCCAAGAAGCTCCAGAAGAACTATAAGACAAGCTTAAAGGCTATAGGCTGGGTGAGCAAGACCAACTCGTCGATTCTGAGATGGCAATGAGTTCAAGAGACTAGCCCTACTCCCTCTAGCAGGCAAGCTCGCCCATGGGACCAGGCTGCCCCAAGGAAGCCTCACAAATGGAGGCCAGGCACTGTAGTTTTGCGGAAGATCCGTAACTATCAAAAGAACAATTGATGCTCGCACTTCAGGAGGCGACAGAGGACTATATGGTAGCTCTATTCGGTGATGCTAACCTTTGTGCTACTCATGCGAAGCGAGTTACCATCATGCCAAAGAATTTGCATCTAACTCAAAGGATTGGAGGAGATAATCGTTAGACACATACAGTGTAACCAATTGTATGAAATACCGGTGTACTTTTCATTATATAAATACATATTCCCTTTTCTATTCAGTATGCTTGTCTAAGTGTTTCACTTAGTAGTGCGTTTGCTATACAAAAAGAAAAACAGTATACAAATAAATAAATAAAAATAAAAATAATAATTAAAAAATGTTGACATCAGCATTTAAGTGGAAGTTACTTTTAAGCTTTCACTTTTGCAAGTTCTCATAGCACCTTCCTCTCTTCCTGCCCTGTTGATTTGCTCCATAGACTACTCCAAGCATCTCCAATAATATACCGATGGCGAGCACTGATATCCCCAGTTCCCCTTTGAGTTCCTTCACTGGTATCTTCTTTAAGACATAGACCTTATCTCCATATGCAAGCTAATCCAGAGTATGAACCCTGGGTGCGCTTCTACATTCAAGAGATGGTTCCCCACTATTCTCGACTCGGCGAACCCGCCCTGCTGTATCTTTCCCAAGCTCTCTTACTTTAGATGTTAGGGGATGATCGTTCAGCTTACTAAGTATTGTATGGTGTCCATCGCAGGGACAAAGATTTGCCTACTCTACTATGGGAGGGTCATACTTTGAGGGGTCTATCAAAATGGCTAGGGCAAAATGGAAATATATAGAGGAGGAAGAGAAAGGCCATTTTCGAGCCCTAGGAAGATGACGAGAGAGTGGTCAAGGATGATTATGCACGGTGGAAGCAACTGACTGAAAAGATACCCATTCATCGGAGATAAGTGTATAAGCTTGCAGGGCGACATAAGTTGCGGGTCATTTATCTCAACGGGTAGGAATTTTTCGTGCTCGACGACATCATGTGGATGTATGACGTCATCGGCAATCTCAGACGAAAGTTTAAAGCAGATGTTCTTTATGAACTAGCTGAGTATTGCATGGATAACCTCTTCAATTTCTCTGCCCCTGAGCTGCCGCCACTAGTTTAACAGTTATTGAGTTATAAGCATGAAGATTTTGACCCTGTAGATAGCATTAATATTTCTCTTTAGAACCTATAATAACAAAAGCTCATGTCACCGAATCATTGAAAATTGTACTATCTACATACAATGGGTTTATAATCTATCAGCTCATATTGCTTGCCACAAGTCATCATTGCTTTTCTTTGTACAATAGAATGAGGCAATTTCTTTTATACAACCTCAAATAAATGCTAAGAAGCTAGATTGTACATCATCTTTGACCATTAACATGAGCAAAATGAAAGGCATATAAGTGTTGCAGCTACAAGGCCACATCTAATTCTTATGAGGTTGAAGAAGAAGAAGAAGATGTTTAATGTTATACTGCCCCCAAGGATCCTATGACAATGAATACATTGTGTGAGCTCAGCTTCTAACAACAGATTTTTACATAATGTTTTCAATTATTAACATGTCGGACGACTGTTTTCTAGTCTCAAATATGGGAAGGGGGTGACGAAAAAAACCTTCGTCGAGAAAAATCACTCTCTGTCCCCTATTCGTTAACCTTATCTTTACCTTATGATACTGCAAATTGCGTGTGCCATTGGTAACCATTTCGATCTTTTTGTATCTTCGTTCATGTTCTTCAAAAATTTGTCTGATGGCCATTGCTGTCCATTTGGCTTTGGCATTGCCTCTTGTGCCTTTGTTAACGAATGCATGCCAGTCCACCCATTCTATTTTTTCCCTTATTTTCTTATATGTTGGACATATGTTCAATACATATTTTTCATCCTCCATTTCTTTCATATAGCACAGCTTACACAATCTGTTTTCCCATTTCATTATTGGTCACTGCCACCTGCCTTTCTCAATCCACAACTTATATAGTTGCCCGTCCTGAATCTGCAGATTGTTATTCTTGTTGCTATTGTTGTACTGCTACAATATGTATATGCTGCCCAAAACCTCCCTCTGGGTTTATACTTTTTAAGTATAGGCCAATGTTGACGTATAGTTGCCTTTATATCCAAGATTGCATCATTTTCGCCTTCGGGTTATTCTGTTCTCCTTGTGTCCTATTTTCTATTTCTCTCCATAAATCACATTCCATGCTATGATACCATTCTTTCTAGCCCTATATCCTCGAATGGTACCATCGCTATTTCATATGTAGTAGTATTGGTGCTTAGGTAGGTTTCTTTACTCCTAATTTCTTTGTGTTTGATTAACCTTCCTGCCTTCAGGCATTTAGATACTGTTGTGCTACAACCCCACACCTATACTCCATACAGTATTGTCGGCATCACTGTCATACTGAACATCTGTGTTTCCATGCCCCAGTCTGGTATTGCATACTCTGCACAGACTGACTGTAATCCATAGTAATTCTTTATGGTTGCATGCCAGTTTTCTTCTAGCCCCTGTTTTCAAGTTCATTTCATCCTCGTCTTGAACCTTAGATATTTGTACTCAGTTGTTGTTTCAACCTATATGTGTAGGTACGAGTGAGAATCGCAGTGGGACCCCTTCTTATGGCAGCATGTTATCTCTCGCATGCAGATTCAAACTTCTAGCATCGTCACTCAGGCTTGGATAGGCTGGATATGTACGTCGATCTATATGATGATATACAACAGCATAGACAGTTGTGGCATGCGATGTAGTTGGAGACTTCAACTCACGCATTAGAATAGAACAGTTACCGAAGTTTAACCTCCTAGCTGACAATATATTACAGCTCCGTCTGGCAAAGATTTCTTGTCCATATACATCGGATGACAAAGCATACCCAGTCACATGCTATGGCAGTCAGGCTTCATATGTGTGCAATATCTTTCACACAGTTATTTGCAATGTGTCTCAGATAGTGGCCATCCTCCTTTGGCTACACTTGTCGACAGGAGAATGGGGAGTGGCTCCAATGTAGTCGACTACATGCTGGTGACTAAGTAGGATCTGCACCTCGTCACATACCTGTGAGGCGGCACAAATAATAGAGACGAAGAAGTGGATTCAGACCATCAACCCCTCTTCCTTTAGATAACATGGGAGCCTACTCAAATCCCGTACCTTGATACCCCTCGGCATGCCTCAATTGCACTTGGACTACGATCACGTGGAGTTTATGCCGAGATGCTCACACATGAGCTAGTAGAAATTTTGCAGCCCTTACACTATAGCAATGAACTGGTCAATTAATCACTGTACTCCTGACTGCTGCCGAGAGATGCTTTGGGATTGACACAGTTAGAGTTCCTCTGGAGTTGTAGAATGCAATATACTGGTTGCATAGGACGTAATCAGCCCCAGAGCCATCGTCAGGCCAACTTATAGACAGTAGTGTTGGGGCTGTTAAGAATGCCTACTCTCTCCAATGTTATTTCGTCTGTACATTGATTAGCCAGAGGATTGGCTTGTTCAGCATGAGGATGGAGGGGGCTCAGCTCATGCACCATATCGTCCGACGAAACGCCGATGATGTAGACCTCTTAGCCTACACCCCGGCCGATATGCAGCAGCATTTGGATGCCTTGGATACTTTCTGCCAAGCCATTGAAATGCGCGCGACTAAGATGTTCCTCATCTCGTTTTAACATCAACCAAGGCTGCCCTAATATGGTGGTGCTCGGGGGAGTGGCTCGGAAAGCAAGAACAAGATAGTTACTTGGGAAATGAACATAAGACTTGCACCATTGAGATATTTATGGAACCTTGAAAAATGTTGAAATCCTATCATTGGCCCAAGTACCTTTACCTTTTTCCAAAAAGGCTCCTTAATCTCTATATAAGGGAAAGAGGTGCGCTTATTGGATTGAGATCCATCCCCATCCCTGTCTGCTCCTTCAACTGCCTCTTGCCACCTTCCATAAACTCTGTATTTGTTTCTTAGAGAGGATTCTCTAAGGGTTGAAGATCCTAAAACCTTCTTGCTTGACATAAATTGCGTATGGACTATCTTGGTGACTCTTGCTTTTGCGAGCTCGGTTGGGTGGAGACTTTGGGCTAAAGGCCTGGTTTACTTGAAAATCCTTAATGTTTTAGTGTTGGTTTGACCTTTTGATTACTGGCTAACCTTTGATTCGTAACAATGGTATCAGAGCACGGTTTGGATTGTCCTTGGAGCCTGTGTGTGTTTTTGTTTGACTAAGAATCAGTTTAACTGTTCTATTAGAAATAGTTTAGTATTTCTATGAGCGAAGTTAAGAAGTTTAATTATAAAGAATCAAGAAGAAGCCTAAGAGAAAAAAAAAACTTGAATTCTTGGATGGCATCGTGCATAAGAGATAAGCATAATATATGAAATAACTTTTATGGTGTTACCTTAGTTTTATTTCATGGTTTTCTTTACGGTTATGCTCCTAATGTCCTGATAAAAACTTGGCCAGATTCTAAGTTAATATCAAGGAGTAGGAGATGTGTTGCCTGGCCGCTGAAATGGAGAAAACTCTGCAGGGATATATTGCTTTGAGCTATTATTTTGCTAGGCTTGTATATGAAGTCGCATTGGCAGATCTTGGATTTGCTATTGCAGCCTGTCAACAGCCGACCTTTATCTCTGAAAACCGTGCTTCATCTATGCCAAAGTGCTGAATCTAATAGCTTTACATTTTTGATAAATAAAGGGGATCTTTTTATGTAATCTCTGGCAATTTTGGGACCTGCTTGCCCTATAATCGACTATGCTTGCCACAAACCTTTGAAATGTCTATAGCTTCCATGCTTGCAATTAGGCCGTCCTTCCAATTTATCCAACACACTGTGCCTAGAAATTTTTTTTGAAATTAAGTATTCCATGGCGAATGTGGAACCATAGCCGATGAGCCCGGAGTTTGCGGTATTTGGATGCCATAACCTTCCATCCACGAGGCATGGCACTCGTTTAGAGGAAAAAAAGTGGGGTTTCCTTCAAACCTAACTGCTGCATTGTTAGTTGACAATCCGATTGCTTTTGTGTTTATTTTTGACCTTTAAGTTTCGATATTTTTTCAATATCATGGGTTATTGAACCATGAGATTAATCGATTCAAGCTACTAAAAATATTGAATTCTTTGGAAAAACTTATTCCAACTATACAATTTGCCTGCGATATCTAGGGGTATAGGTGTTAGAAGTCAAAACTTATTACTATGATTATAGTAATGTTTGGATGTTGCATGATCGTTTAGATTGAGAAAGAGGAGAATGATAAAACTAATACTATTTTGACTTAATATTGAACCTATGCTAGATGTGATGAATTACATTGGTTATGGTATGTGTTGAGTTTAAAGTTGCTTTGGTGATTGTGGTGATTTGGGTGATAACTCATATCGAGATGAGTGATGAGACAATGACATTACGACGTAAATGAAACTTGTGGAGGAGTATGAGCGAACTTTGCCAGAGTAATAAGCAAAGTTGGAAGACAATCAAGTTTTGGAATTCTTTAATATTAAAATTGCAACTGCTTTATGTATGAAAATATCTAAAGATTGATATACATAGTATTCTTGAATTTCTTTTTAACGATTATAAAGATGTCAAGCCCTCTAAGTGAATTGAGGTCATTTCTAACAGGATTAAAATGAAAGCCTTTATTAGACAAGGAAATTTTTAGCCTAAAGGACTGGATTTGGAAAATTTTAACCTAAAGGGCTGGACTTGGAAATTTTTAGCCTAAAGGGCTGGAATCAAATATTTTTTATTGTGGATTCAATCAGGGTTGTAACCATGGGCTTGGTTAAGTTAATTTGCCATATAATTTCTTTATCGAGGACGATCAATCCCGGGAAGGGGAGGAATTGATATGGTGGTGCTCAGGGGAGTGGCTCGGAAAGCAAGAACAAGATAGTTACTTGGGAAATGAACATAAGACTTGCACCATTGAGATATTTATGGAACCTTGGAAAAGGTTGAAATCCTATAATTGGCCCACGTACCTTTACCTTTTTTCAAAAAGGCTCCTTAATCTCTATATAAGGGAAATAGGCGTGCTTATTGGATTCAGATCCATCCCCATCCCTGTCTGCTCCTTCAACTGCCTCTTGCCACCTTCCCTAAATTCTGTATCTGTTTCTTAGAGAGGATTCTCTAAGTGTTGAAGATCCTAAACCCCTTCTTGCTTGACATAAATTGGGCATGGACCATCTTAGTGACTCTTGCTTTTGCGAGCCCGGTTGGGTGGAACAAGATAGATAGTTACTTGGGAAATGAACATAAGACTTGAACCATTGAGATACTTATGGAACCTTGGAAAAGTTTGAAATCCTATAATTGGCCCATGTACCTTTACCTTTTTCCAAAAAGGCTCCTTAATCTCTATATAAGGGAAAGAGGCGTGCTTATTGGATTCAGATCCATCCCCATCCCTGTCTGCTCCTTCAACTGCCTCTTGCCACCTTCCCTAAACTCTGTAACTATTTCTTAGAGAGGATTCTCTAAGGGTTGAAGATCCTAAACCCCTTCTTTCTTGACGTAAATTGGGCATGGACTATCTTGATGACTCTTGCTTTTGCGAGCCCGGTTGGGTGGAGAGCTTTGGGCTAAAGGCCTGGTTTACTTGAAAATTCTTAATGTTTTAGTGTTGGTTTGATCTTTTGGTTACTGGCTAACCTTTGATTCGTAACATGCCCTCCTTCACTTATCAAGATCAAAATGTGGAGGTCGTGCCCCATCTATAAGTACCTGGGAGTGGAGTTCAATCTACCACATTTTGGGGCACTTCATTCTAGCAACGCGTGATGGTAGGCCCGAAGGCTCTATATGCAATGCAGAATAACAGTTATAAAGCATAGATTTATGACTAGCCACACTTGTTCAGGATCTTGGTGGAGTCTATTTTACTATATGGAGTGGAAGTCTAGAGACCAGTGTTATCCCCTGTCACTTGGAATGACATAGAGCGGATTCAAAAGGCCTCTCTAGCCTAGGCACTTGGAACCAATGGTCCCGTATCAGATATTCTACAGAAGATTGGTTTCTTGCCTCTATAAAGGATTGTGCCAAAAGGTCACCTCATATACTTTCATAAGGTGGCTAGTATCAACAACCATTATCTTCCAAACCTCGCTTATGTTACGGCAATGGGTCTACAACACTCGAAAGCCTGCTAGATGAAGAAGCGAGCTAATTGGCTTTCCAGGTGGAATGTGCAGCAGCACAGGTGCAATATGTGGAAAGCGAGGAGGATCACAATCACTTGAAGCAGTATATCAGCGCATGTTTCCTTGGTAAGCTTTTGGATGTTGGGGCTTTGGAACATATAAAAACTATACAATACAAAAGCCAGATCAATTCCACGCTTGACAGGGCCCCAGAAGAGTACCTGCAAATATATTTACCTCAGAAGAAGCGCAGACTCATTGCATCCATTCGGACAAGTGCTCACTGCCTCTGAATTGAGACAGACAGATGGATCCGAGAAGCGGGAGAGGACATGCTATGCCAGTGTTGCCATCTGGGAATTATTGCAGACGAGTGGTACACTCTTCAGCACTACTCAACATTTGGACCTACTATCAGGGTGCGCTATGTGAGTTGATCCCGCCAACCAACCACCTAATGTACACAATTTCTCGTGAAAGACACAAGGGAAGGCAGGTTACTGCTAAGTAGACTTATTACTATTAATGTTCTTTCCTTAAAAATTTGAGGGGAGGGAGCTTTTCATCGTAACTATAATGCACTGATGGCATCCACTGTATTGGATAGACTTTTGGTGTTGTGGACCTTGTTATCTTCTATAATCTCCAATTTTGAACGGACAGAGATGGCAACACATGTTCTAGAGCTACAAATCCAGCAATTTGATCTAGAGTTGCATGGACGTGTAGAGAATAATCAAAATTTACTGAGTAAAACAACCTACCTATGCATAAGAGTGCACATGCAAATATACCTAAAAGATGTCATGCCTAAAAGCTTCGGGACATTCTTACTGATTCCATTTCCTCCATACAATCAGGTTTCCATCCTTACAATTGCATTTTAAATAATTTAGCTGCAGCCTACGAGTGAGATTGCAGGCTCATGATAGTTTACTTGAGTTGTATTTAGCAAAAGCATACGATAATGTTGATTGCATTTTCCTAGAAAAATATCTCTTGCGCCTTGGCTTTGTGCATAGTCCATAGCTGATGTCATGAAACTTCACAGTTCTGCTCATTCTATTATCTCTTTTCAAAATGAGCCTTCTGCATTCTTTCATGTAGGGCGTGGCACATGTCAGACTTGCCATTGGCGCCATTTCTCTTCATGATTGTGGCAAAGATCCTTACGCACATATTTTATTTTGATGCACACAAGAGGGCATCTTGCGTGGTTTTCCATGTGCAGTGGGTCATAATATATTCGTGATTCAATATATAAATGCTACTTTTTCTTTCTTAAAATTGATCATGTGTCTGGGTGATTCATCTAATGGTTAATCCTGGAACAAATATGTCTCGATTTCAAGGTTGCTAGGAATTGCATTTAATGTAAAGTGCTTAAGAGAAGGACCCAATAATAGTGTAATGTGTGCGTCACCATATTGTTAAAATTGTTTCATTGCTTCTTCTCTTTATGTTGGTGTGGTGCATGTAAAACTTCCTCCTCCTCATGTTCATGTAGTGTATATAAAACTGCTGCTTCTACTTCATGTTGGTGTGATGTGTGTTCATGACATGACATTAAAACTTCCTCCTCCTCATGTTGATGTAGTGTATGTAAAACTGCTTCTTCTACTTCATGTTCATGTAATGTATGTAAAACTGCTTATTCTACTTCATGTTGGTGTGATGTGTGTTCATGACATGACATTAAAACTTCCTCCTCCTCACGTTGATGTAGTGTATGTAAAACTGCTTCTTCTACTTCATGTTGGTGTGATGTGTGTTCATGACATGACATTAAAACTTCCTCCTCCTCATATTGATGTAGTGTATGTAAAGCTGCTTCTTCTGCTTCATGTTGATGTAGTGTATGTAAAACTGCTTTGGAGACAGGTCAAATTACAGTAGCCAAGGCAGTTCTTAACGGCACACATGTGTATATGGCTTCAATTATATTGGCACTATAAGCGAAGATGCAACTTCATATTACTATCAAAAAATTTATTTGGAGTGGCATAGAAGAAGGGGTTAATGCCAATGCTTCATGTTGGTGTGGTGTGTGCTCATGACATGACGTTAAAATTGTTGCTTTTTCCTTTTCTTCTTCTTTTTCTTTCTTTCCCTAATACTGATTAATACAAAACTGCAGAATGCCATCTCACCGTTAGACTCATTTTCTTTAGCATTCAATATTTTTTTTGAATAGCAGGAGTGTACTACATTGTGGACATTGGATACTCTAGTTTCAGCATCTATTATTGTCTTTTCATGGCAGGTTCTATCCCATGGTAAAATAATCGAACTTCTTTGTCTTCTATAACGGTTCATATTTCATAGGAAGATGCTTGGGCTATTGTTATCAAGAGTTTGAAAAATCACTTGTTTCAATGGTCCGCAACCAATCCTGGCAGGCCGAATTATAGTAACCAAGTCAGTTCTTAGCGGCACACGTGTTTATATAGCTTCAGTTATACTAGCACTACAAGTGAAGATGAAACTTTGTATTAGAGCTGTCAGAAATCTTATTTGGGTGGCACAGAAGAAGGGGCTAATGTCACGGTTAGTTGATGGTGCATTTCGCCAAAGTACTGTAGGCAGTTAGACAATGTAGATGAGTCTCTGGAGTCACATTTTCTTTATCATTCTTTGCGATATGTGTCTCCTTTGGTTCTCCATCTGTCAAGTCATTGTTTTCTTAGGCTCTATTCTATTGTTTGTCACTTATCCCAATGCAGCTTCTTTCCTTAGCTCTTGGTGCATGCGAGATTGTACGAACTGTATTCCACTGTGACACTATGGCATGAACTTTTACTACAGCTAGCTATTTGTGGACTCCTGTGGCGATACCTGAGCACATGCTCCTCTGATATCCTCAATTCATCCTTGAGACAACAATGTTGAACACTAGTCGATGTGCTTATAGTCTTTGCATGGCATAATAAGATACACCTGCTGACATGGAAAAAATTCCAAATAAAGGTCCCTTCCTTCGAGATGGGATCCTGCAATTTCGCAAACATTAGTCTATGCTCTTCCTCCTATCCCTCGAGTAGTGCCTTCTCAGCCTTGGGTGGTTCATGAGACTGTTAAAGCAGAGCAGTTGGTACATTCCATAATAAGATCATTCTTGATGCAGAGGTGTTGGCCTCCCTAAATGGCTTTTACTAATACTCGTGAATCAACAGAAAGCAGTTTGAAAATGAGTTTTGGACAAGTTACTCCTTTCCCAGATGTTCATCTTGTGGTTAGATTATCCATTGATGTGTGCATGTCAAGGTTCTGATCTACAAATTTCGTCTGCAAGCGCATGCGATGCGCCACTTATGTGCACAGTGGGATTATTGAGCATTGTTTCTTCTTATGTTTGCATGCTAGGCCGACTTGGTTATGACTTCAGAATATCTTCAATTGCAATTTGAATTATCAACCGATCTTATTGGTAGTGTATCCAAGTTGATGGACCATCTAGCAAGGGGGACATTCCTTTGGATTTGTATGGTCGCCTGGTCAATTTGGAAAAGAAGAAAGCTCTTTATTTTCAAGAATTGATGCTCAAATCCTCATTGAGACTAAGCATCACATTGCCAAAGCATATATATCCTCATTACTACACAATGAAGTGAAAGCCATATTGGGAGTACTATCTTTATATTTATACTTATACATGATTAACATATAGAATTGTGTTTGCAAGGTGGCTGGGTGTTTTGCTCTAATGGACATTTTCTCCTCTGAGTTTTCAGTCCACCATCTTTGTTATGCACAAATTTTCGCGTCCATAAAAAATGAAAAATATCATACTACCTGCCCAAAGGGCAAACCCTAGGGTTTTGAGGGAAAGGAGTTATCATATGCCATAAAATATGCTAATTGGACGAGTGAGATCTGCTCTGGAACTGAAGGACTAATGATGACGATTGGGTACTTTTGTGTTTCCACATTGTGGATGCAAAAGAGGGGCTATAATATCTTTTCCACTTTTTCCTACAAATCTTCTCCGTAGCCTACAAAATCATAAATCGGGCGTCAACTCCATCTATTTAATCCATTTTAAAAATATCCCTTGAAGAAAAGCTTTCCCCTTTTTCTTTTTTCTTGAGGGATAAAAAATAGACTTTATTTACTTTAAAGGAATGGTATAAAGCCACATGGCAGGGGTGTACTCATCTGCAAAACTTAGATGAGGATAGCTACATGGCTCCTTCTTGCACTATTCCCTTGTACTTCCTAGCGTAAGCTTAGGTAGCTTTCCCCTTTTTCACCAATTCTTGCCTTAGGTTGGGATATAATTCAATGATTCCTTCATTTGAATTCATTTAATATACTCAAAACCAGTTAAACTTTTTATTTGGGTCATTAATTCTTGAAATTTTTGTTTTGGATAGCTCATAAAATCTTTGAGGGGTACATAGAATTGCTTAATTCAATTTGAAAAATTTTTAGCTTTATTGCAAAAATCCATTGATTCAAGGGAAGGCAGGACGTATTGGACGGCATGTCAGTCAAGAAAGAGGTGCAGATTATGGCTTAGCTTTTAAGGATATTGTGCGGGCATTTCTTTCCGATGAAATTTTTTGCACATTAGCTTTTGCTCCGATGACAACACTCTTTTTTTTTATTTAGCCTTTAGATGTATTTTCAACCGTGATTACATTTAATTCGTCCCAATAGGCACTTATGTCATTGCACCACCTCGAAGAAACTAAGTTAAAATGAATGGTAGCGATTTAGCTCCATTAAGGTACCAAAATCCAGCCATTAAAATTCAAAATGTATGCAAGTATTAAAATTGACTAGAACAATAAATGGCTTAGATATGTATCGTAATACCAACTAATGATGGTAAAGACTAAAAATTATATTTCTTGGTTCCAAGTTACTAAGTCATCGACTATGAATAGAAAACTAATATTTTATGCTTCCAAGTTGTTGACTGTCAATTAGAATAGATCGAATAAAAAACTTATATTTTATGCTTCAAAGTTATTGACTATGAACTAACATTTGTCCATTGTAGATTACAGATAGTGTGATGGGCTATTTATTACTATCCAAGATGTGGATGAATCTGACACATCTAAATGACAGCTACTACGGAAACTTCTATGATCATGCAAGCATGACTTAATAAGCAGTGCACTCTGATGTATGCCCACATGGTTTGCTTCCTTTGCTAAGATGATAAAGCTTCCCACGATCGACATGGAGCTTCCATCTACACAACTAATACCCCAACTAGAGGATGCTTGTAAGAACTGGGGAGTGCTCATGGTATGCCATCGTTGACTATTCTTCTTCTTCTTCTTCTTCTCTTCTTCATAGCTTCCATGTTGACTATTCTTCTTCTTCTTCTCTTCTTCATAGCTTCCATGTAAATAATATATATTCTGTTGCAGCTAATAAACCATGGAATTGAGATTGCAAAATTATCAGATGTATGCAAGGATTTTTTCCATTAGCCACAAGAAAGGAAGACAATGTTCAATAGAAGAGATGGGCTACACGGGTACGGAACAATGGCAATTGAAAACAAAGGGACCGCAGTGGTCTCAGAGCATTGCAACCTGAAAATGAGAGAGAAATGGACACATGGCCTATTATGTTCAGGTACCAAGTACATTTTTGCTAGAGTTGTTTCTTGTCTAAGTGAGTTTTCATTTCAAACAGGAACTCCTACCCTATAGAACACAATGATAAAGTCTATGGCCTAACTAAGAAGCTCTTGAGATTGCTTTCAATTTCTCTTTGTCTAGAAGATACTTGCCTTTCAGATATTTTTTGTAGGCAATGTAGATAGTAAGCAATGGCAAGTTTAAGAGTGTGGAGCATCGAGTTAGAATAGAGTCCAATGAACCTCGAATCTCCATAGCCACATTTCATGCTCCACACAAAGACACCATGATAAAGCCAATATTAGATGGGAATGATCATCTTCAACCTCTATACAAGGGAATGAAGTATGAAGACTATTTCAATACATATTTTTCAATTCCACCTCAACAGCGTCATAGCAAGATTCCGATCCACTCTGTCATGGTGGTGGATCCTATGTCACACAATACTTGTATGTGATGAGCATTTGCTCAATAGTTCTTGTTACTTCTTGATAGAAATACCACTATGACAAGCATCCAAATAATAAAGGGCTGCTACATGTGTAAGAGATTCATGGTGCTCTTGTGAGACTTTTTTTAAATGAGGTTTGTATTTGCTTCTTTTCTAGAGAGGCATGCTTATTAGTGTCAAGGTTTTTCCCCCGAAATGGGCGGAAAAGTGGCTGGGATGCTCTCTTTGTTTGAGAGGCAATAAGACACTTGCTGCTCTCTTTGTTTGAGAGGCATGCTTATTGCTGTCAAGGTTTTCCCCGAAATGGGGTTTTTTGAATCTTACCGGTAATAGGCTTGCTGCTCTCTCATCATAGATCTAAGACAATAGATCTAAGACAGGGCTGCGTGAAAGGAAATGGGAAATATGAGCTGCTGAAAAATTCTCAATTCTCCAAGACATACCAGTTTGCAGATTCTAAAAAAAGGGGTATTTTTTCAAGAATAGTATGAGAAAGCTTGCATCGGGAAGGGTATTTTTTCAAGCAAAAGCATGGTCCTTACACAGCTGGGCAAAGTCAAACTGCTTTCGAGAACTGTGACTTGGAAATGCAGACATTCGCCATTCCTCATTTGTTGCATAAATTCCTGCGCAATTTCTATTACACTTCAAAGTCTTCAAACGATGGAAGATGTGTTTCCAATGTCATATATTACTCCTTTGTCGATCAGATTATCATAAACATATATTTCAATAACTTTGACAATAGTTTGATAAACATGTTACATCTACCAGGGTCAGCATGCAAGTGGGCTGAGCCGACCTTCTTTGGCAGCTTCTTTTAAGTTTGACAACGGGCGTCTTCTTTGGCCTTAAAGGGTCGGCATATCCTCTACAAAACAAAGGGAAACGCAGCTTCTTTTAAGTTTAACAGGTGAGCATAAAAGGATTACATAGCACATTCTTACCAATAACAATCGTGCCTCCTGTATTTCTGTAGAAATTTGTCCTTTACCTGCAAATATTTGGAGAGTCACTACAAACTATTAGCTTGCTTTGTAAA
This sequence comes from Isoetes taiwanensis, assembly GCA_021234155.1. NCBI lineage: Eukaryota > Viridiplantae > Streptophyta > Lycopodiopsida > Isoetales > Isoetaceae > Isoetes > Isoetes taiwanensis. The sequence continues at coordinate 7,125,805 of JAJEKV010000048.1, read as the reverse complement.
TTATACCTCCTTGAGAGATAAAGAATCAAGTAACATTGGAGCGCTCAGCAATAAGTAGGTATTGGCATTTGGCTGTGATTATATTTTATTTGAACCCAATTTCATCTTGTCGTTTCTGCTGGAAAAGGATTCCCTTTTCTTTTAGTATTTCTACAGTGTTTTAGTACAAAAACATGTACTATAACATTGTATTTAGTACAACGTCTTTGTTACTTTGAGCAATATTCTTGAACATCGTGAGACAGCACCTTGTTAAGTTTAGAGTTCAGTCACAGCAGCAACATCCTTTGGTTTAGATCCGCCCTCAATGCATAATCAGTGTTTCAGAATTCCTTTTGTGCAAATTCTCATGATATAAATTCTTAAAAATTGTTTGTACACAAACCTTTATTCAGTTCAGCAGTGCCTGTCGTTTAAATTACAAACGTTCCTGTTTGAATGTTTTATTTCCGAAAAGGGCCACCATACTCATGCACCAAAATTGCAGCCAGCTGCTCTGTGGTGTTATGGAAGGTTTAATCTTCAGCAATAAAATCTACAGGAGGGAATGTGCTGAACATTTGACGCACCCCTACGATAAAACGCCAGGCATGCAACACAGGGCAGCGTCTTGATATGGCACACTTTTGGGGCTTCAAATTGAAACTGTAGATTCAAAAGAGCCCGGGAATGTGCATGATAAATTATGACAAACAAATAACCAACCTTCTGTACACGAAGTCCAAATGACAGTACCTACTTCTATCAAGCAAAACTGCTTTTATCGGGCAAAGCAAAACCTTTCACAAGAAGAAATGGCATGTAATCACCTTATAAAAAAGAGCTTCCTTCCATTGTTCAGACAAAAACTGACTTTCGGAGTAATCAAAGCAGCAAAAATCTTATGACTTAAGCCTGAGATTTTGGTTGCAATCAGCGAAAAGAAAAGACTCAGTGTGGCGAAATAGGGTTCGAATGCCAAAATAATTCCACACTACTAGTTCAGTAGAGGGAGCTTGTTATCATCATTGTCAGAATGCAATAAACGAAAAACCACATACATGAATTGGTCTCAGATATCCAAGGAAGGTTAAAGCCGCATCAGCACTCAAGCCTGGCAGGCGAGAACTCTAGGGCGGCCACTGCGAATGTTTGAGAAACAAGCCTTAAGATTATCATCACAGACCAGATAAATCATCCATATGCATGATCACAGAATTATAACTATCTAATCGAAACCGGAAACAGAACGCAGGATACAGAGACCGGGTTTGCATTGCACCTATCTAATGTCTTGCGCCCAAACCTAACCCTAACCCTAACCCTAACCCTAACCCTAACTCCAGGCCACGTAGTAATATCCAGTGGTTCCTAGCGCAATTCACATTTCGGGCTCTTTTTGGGTTGCCCCTAGGGCCTCGCTTATGTGGGTTTGTGGCATATCCAAAGTATATGCTAAAACATACCTAAGATATGCTGGTGACTGCTCCAAACCCATTGTTGGCTGTAAACTGGCGGGGATTGTGGATGTTTCAACCGGGTAACTGGCAGGCAGGGCAGACCCAAGCTCCAATCTGATGCTGGGCCCTGTGCTTTCACGCAGAGGCATGTGAATAACCAAAACGGGGGAGTATGGGGTTCTGAGATGCTAACACTTCCAGTGAGCTACTATTAGGTAATAACAGAACGTGGCATCTATTGAAACCGTGGCATCTTCACCAGAAATTGGAGTCCTCTTCTGAACCTCTGCGGAACCCAATGCACAATCCGAATTAGAGCTTCAATTTGAGATTTGCCATCGCAAACTTCAAAGCTCTGGATTTTGGATTCAAAGTGCAAACTTCGAAGCCCTGGATCTGGATTCATAAACCAGGTTTACATAGAAGCCTCAAGAAGAAGCCTCAGAAAGGACCTGTGTGGGTACATAAACAAACCAGAAAGCAAAGAGGAAACCATGTTTGCATATTTGCATGAGACGCCATAGCCACGATACAATACATTCCACTGGATCTGGGCGCCGCTCTGGTGAGGCCCTTCTCAGCCTCGCCATCTTTCCACCTGTTGTTGTTTCCCCTCCACTACAAAACCCGGTTTTCCAAGCATGTTTGCATGAGATGCCATAGCCTGTAATTTCAGGATTTACTGCCACAAAGGCGGAAGCCTGTAATTTCAACTTCCATCTGCATCTTCAGCTCCTCTGCGTCCGGCTTCCCTGAAATTCCCCTCCTTTGCTTCTTCCCGCCTCTCTGCTTTTTCTTCTCTGCTTCTCCCGCTTCTTCTTCTTCCCTGGCCGCCATGCTCGGACTGCGACCGCCACGAGTTTGCAACTGTCAACATTAGCTAAGGTCCAAATTTTTTTTACGAAAACCTTAACCTCTATTTTCTGCCAAACCATTAACAAAATCATAGTAAGAAATAATTTGCCAACCTTATAGGTAAGAAACAAATATCTATATATAAGGAGTTGTTAAAGACACCGAACTTATGATTTTTTACCGTCACAGATGCTAAGGCTCAGGGATGGTGCCTCCATGGATAGAATCAAGAAGGCCTATGACGAACTTAAGTCTTCGGCTATTGATGAAGCCTATTCCATTACAACTGTGTTTTCTCGACAGGTAATTATATACAATTTGTTGTTACAAATTAACTATTACAGAGTGTACCCTGTCTTATCCAGAGAATGCAAAAGGGTCGTATGACATTGTCAATCTCTGCAATTTCTAATGTTGATACGTTATTTGCTCCAGGAACTGCTCAAGATGTAAGGCAAAACTTATGGGCATGAATGAGCACGAAAATTATACGAAATTTATATCTTTCCCATGGGCTTGGCTACCTTGAATCCTTGCTTTGCTAAGTATTATCTGTGTGCTCCCTTTATCAGTCATCAAAGTCTTATTTTCTTAAGAAATTACACTGTTTTAATTTATGTAGGTCAATGAGAGAGATATTGTCCTTAAGCTGGGAGAAGCTGCTTTTATGGCCGAGGACATCCGCTGTGAAGAGTTTTCAGTCAACATGATTTACTAAGGAAAAGGTGAAAGTTAAAAGCTTCATTTCAAAAAGACTGCATGGTGTTCTAATATCCTACGTGCATTCTCCTTTTTAGGTAGATAAACTTTTCAAAATGTGGGTATCTTTTGCCCTTTCAATTGCAGAGGTTGGTCATTTTTGTGCTGCGCCTTCATGAACAAATTTGCTGTGAAAATAATAACATAATCCATTATTGTTATGACATGCTAGATTTGTGAGAGAATCTACATTACCATTACAGAGTGTACCCTGTCCTATCCAGAGAATGCCAAAGGTTTGTATGACATTGTCAATCTCTGCAATTTCTAATGTTGATATATTATTTGCTCTAGGAACTACTCGAAGATGTAGAGGCAAAACTTATGGGCATGAATGGGCATGAAAATTATATGAATGGATGTTCAAAACAATTTATGTCTTTCCCATGGGCTTGGCTACCTCGAATCCTTGCTTTGCTGCAACAAGTATTATCCGTGTGCTCCCTTTATCAGTCCTCAAAGTCTTATTTTCTTAAGAAATTACATTGTTTTAATTTATATAGATCAATCAGAGAGATGTTGTCCTTAAGCTGGGAGAAGCTGCTTTTATGGCAGAGGACATCCGCTGTGAAGAGTTTTCAGTCAATACGATTTACTAAGGAAAAGGTAAAAGTTAAAAGCTTCATTTCAAAAAGACTGCATGGTGTTCTAATATCCTATGTGCATTCTCATTTTTAGGTAGATAAGATTTTCAGAATGTGGATATCTTTTGCCCTTTCAATTGCAGAGGTTGGTCATTTTTGTATTGCGCCTTCATGAACAAATTTGCTGTGAAAATAATAACATAATCCATTATTGTTATGACATGCTAGATTCGTGAGAGAATATACATTAGGGTAAAAGAAAGCTAGGGTGTCTAAAAAAATGCCCTTATATTCATTTTTGTTATTTTTTTGAATTTTAGTTAGTTGGAATATGTAATCATTAGGAGTAGCCACGTCAGCAATTCAAAATTATGAGTGGCAGTGGCAACCAGAACGGACCTTCATTGCAATTTTTCGGAGGGAGATTGCGAAGTGTTTCCTATTTAGGAAAAAAATTTGCCGTCGTTCCAATTTTTTGTGTTTGTGAGTGATCAACGAAGTAATTCGACTGTAACTTATTCTTCTTCCTCGAAATCCTTGCCCAAATCCAAGCAATGGACGCCTTTTGCCTCCCGGAAGTCACCCAGATTAAACAAGAATTTGAAAATAGTCGATTCTAGCAAGAAAGCCGAAAAAAATAAGAGGAATGTTCTAGCTTCTGAGGAACCAGGGCCAAAAAGAAGACTTATTTGTGAAGAACCCATTTTGTGGAAGCAAAGTCGCCAATCTGAGATGAAAGTTTTCAGATTTACAAAGATAATGGACGAAAGCAATTGGGGGCCCAAAGACATCTGGGGGGTTCAAAGAATCTAGCGTGAAGCCGAGTGGGCGAGAACTTCTACAAACATTATGAAATTGTTTTTGGTAAGCGGGAGGTCACAAATCGCCATGTACTTGAGTACTTTGCTCGTGCATTTGCCCTTCAATTGTGGTAAAAAGTAGATTGGGATACTTTTTAAAGTTTTGGCCAAAAGATTTGACAAAGGGAGGAGCAAAAGAATCGCTATTACGAAGAAATTGGGACCTCTAAATCCACATCCAAGGTTCCTAAATTTCAGCAAGGATTTTACCCTAAGGAAGAGCTTGAATTTGCGTAAACTCATAAAGAAAGTTGTCATGGAAAGTTAATTAGCAAAGACATCCAAGCTTGAAGAACTGAAAATTCAGAGGCAGAATTACGTGACAATATAAATAAGATTTCGGGAAGAAAGGATGCACATGAAGAGGACCTAGCAGCAATACGGATACAAGAAGACATCAATAGTGTTCTCGACGACGCTAAAGCGAGAATAAGAGAGACATCAACCGTGTAGCGAGGAGGTTGACCTTTTGATGAGGGATAGAACCGGGAAGGAAGAAATGTCAAGAGAATTCGGGGAGCCATTGGAGAAAGCCATTCTGGGAAAAGGAGTTATGTGAAAAGAGGGAGGAGGCTCACAAAGTTCGGTTTGAGTCTTTCCGAGAGGGCTTGATGATATGCATAAGTACATGATGCATTCTGCAATGATTCTCCTTCAGCCCAAAACAAGCTTAGTGATCTCTCCAAATTTGAAGCAAAATTCATATCGTGCATGGATGTGTGTTTTGTAGTAATGGCTTTGCTAATAATGAACCTATCCTAGTTGCTCCTCATGAGCATTCATTTCATATCTTACGTTTCTCATATTCTATTTCTGTTTGGACTATCACGCCCAAGAGCATGCAAATGGGACGAAAACATTTCAAAGATCTTGGGTGTGTACACTGGAGGTAAGCAAATATTTCATGATTTATGTTTAATTTCTTTGCACCCGGGATTCTTTGCAATGTAGAATCCATTTACATGTAGATTGTTGCACTTAAGGTTTTGCTACAGCATGTAGGAGTGTACTGGTTATTTTATACTTATAGTTCCATGGCTTGCATGTCATACATATATGTGTTTCTTATATACATATTGTACATTCACAATGTAGGGTCCTAGATGTAGAACTTAAATACATAAAATTAGGAGTTGTGTACTGAGTTTTGTGGCAGAACATTTAGAGGTATTTTATGTAATGTCTGATGTGTACATATGCATACATTGGAGCACATTCATGTACATTACATGTACATTCCATCTAGATAAATAGCTGTTTACATGTGTATGTACTCAAAGTACTTCAATGTAGATCAGTTCTAGTAATATGTACTGCTATTGTTCAACAGAATAGTTAGAGACTGATTAGTTTGAGACTGATATCTGACTGTTATGTGATTTATTTTCAGAGCTTCAAAGTGCCAAAAAAATAACTGAGCAGAAATTACACCACAGATCAGGTGCGCTTGTTTTCAAATTGTTTGGCATTGTGTCAGAGGAAGCAATTTCTTATTCTTGGTTCGGTTTTCACAGTTTTGGAGGTTCCAAAGAAAATTGAGGTGCAAGATGTAGCCGAGGGAAAGAAAGCAGTGATTGAAGGAAAAAGCAAAATCACTATTCCTACGGTGATACAGGTTGAGGAGGCTAGCACTTCAGGTCTGCATGGTGACATTCCAGATTATGACGAGGAACTCGAGAGATTGAGGGAGCAGGCTAAGGTCACATCTTCAAAAGTAAAGGTAGCAGCAGAAAATGTGACTCCAAAGAAGAAGTTCACGCCTAAAAAGCCACAGAAGAAGACAATTAAAGCAGTAGAAACAGGTAAGAAAGCATTTTATTTTAGTGTCTGATGAGTTGAGAAGTCCATGACATCCTATGTTTCTGTGTCCTAATGAAGAGGAATCTTAGAAAGCCAAGATCTAGAGCAGGATATTCTTAAGTTTGTGTCAAATCTTGCTTCCGACCGACATAGTAAAAGGAGGTGAAGTTCATGACAATGAGAAATCAGGAGAGGTTGAAGACGAGGATTCTGGACCTAATAAGAATCTGAGTGAGGAAACCAAAAAAGAAGGGAAGGAAATGGATACTGACTCCGAGAAAACAGTATCAGCAGAGCATAAGAATGATCTCTACATGTAACTTGATCTACATATCTTACAATTTTTTTTACATCTAGTATCCAAGTTAAAAACTTTAAAATAATATGGATAGTAGTAGACGAATGTAGATGATTTGTGTAAATGTAATTGGTCATTGAACCCGCATTTGCGATTTGAATCTGAGGCCATATGATGCCTTGCTCAACCGAATGATGAAGCTAAAAAAGGCAAGGATTTTTCCAGGATCTTTGCCTGAAATAGAGTGTTATTTATTTGAACAAGATGTACTGGACATGGATGTGGGAAAATTTTCCAACCGGCATGTGGATATGTATGCCAGGTACTGGACTTTGAACTTATTCATTTGTATGTGTAAGTCAAGTTAGTAATTTTATCCTTTTCAACTTGTTATAGGTACCGCAAACTCTGACTCGTGTTCCGGATGATAAGAAGGTAGGACGCCCGGTTCTTCCCTTAGGACAGACTTCATGGAATTTGCGAAGATCTTGCAAGGCAAGCGAAAAAGATAAATCTATGGCGACCTCCGGCGTGGAAGCGATATTGTAAAGGTAGCTCTTACTGGGGATAAATTGGCTGAAGTGCGGATGGATCCGATTCCAATGCTATGTAGAGTTCTTGAACATCACACTTTGGCCATCTTCAACATGGCACTTACTAAGAGTAAGAACACCATCAACATTCGGATCTTCAATTATGCCGAGGGACATTGACGTTGACATGCTTGCACTTAAGAGGTATTTTGTATTTCACATCTCCTTTTATTAATATTGAGTAGATTGGATACCATGTTAGCGACTTCTTTCATTCATTTGCTACAAAGTTGATCGGTCTTTTGCGGGGCTCGCATCCTCACTATGGCGCGGTTGTGTCGAGTGTCCCACTTTTTTGAAGCATGGACAAAATCATTCACCAGTTGTGAAGATTCATAAGTGTCCACAACAGAAAGATGGGGATTCATGTGGCCTCTATGTTGCAGCTTATATGCAGAAGTTTGTAGACACGATCGTGTGTGGTAAAACTACCAATGTGAGTGTCTCATGTCTTTTGTCTTGCAAACAAATGGTTTTTAATACTTATTATGTAAGTATTGTTGTCACATTTGCAGATTACCTGAAACTGGTTCTTGCCAAAGTATGCAGAGGATCGTCGTGATGTTCTCATCCGAGCACTACTTCAGGAGTTAGACCACATTCACATCGCACCCGAAACCATTAGACCACCTGATACTAATAAATGTGGCTGAGAAACAGCCTATCCCCATTGTCAATGCTAAACACTATTTGATTATAAAATACACATTTTTTCATTGAATTTTAATGAATAAAATCTCTTTTTATTCAACTCCACCATACTTTATTGATAAATTGCATGTTCTTTTATAGCAGGTGTACAGAAAAGATTGATAGTGTTTGATATCAATAATGTTTTGGCAAAACAAATACATAGGACTTTGGTATCAGATGATCAGCTAGTTGGAAATTATGACATAATAGGCAAGAAAGTGTTTTTAAGGCCCCACCTAGACGAATTCCTCGAATTTGTATTTGAACACTTTGAAGTAGGAATATGGTCATCAATAGCTCCATGGAACCTATCAAGAGTAGTGGATAAAATCTTCACAATGACGCAGATAAGGGACTTAAGGTTCACCTTTGATGGAAGCCACTATTTGGAGCTGCCTTTCCGGATTGCAGCTTCTGAAGACAAACCTTTGTATCTGAAGCCAATTGAGTTTATATAATGAGAAGTATCCGCATTGGGAATGACAAAGCAACACTAATAGTAGAGCGACTCCAAGTACAAGATGCTCTTCAATCCCAACGAAAATTGCATATGCCCACCTTCATGGCGGGGAAAGTGATGTTGAAGACACGTGTCTCTTGACACTACGAAACCATGGCTAGAGGGTTTGTTGATAGCACCGGACACCTGCAACAAGATGTGAAGCGAGAATCCTTTACGCTTAATCCAACCGATGTACTAACTGCTTGGTATCACGGAGGCAAATGCTTTCGAGAGGGCTACAAGGACGAGAGATGGCATGTCCAGCTATGGACAAGCCGCAAGAAAGTAACATATTGAAACAGCAGAATAGTATATACTGGCTTCACATTGGCTGTGACCAGATTTTGAATGTAATTTAATGTTAATATAAAACATGAACAACAGACTTGTATATATTGGCATCATATCTGATATGACCAGGTTGTATATCTTGTGATATGTAATACAAGAGTTTTTGTCTCCATACATGTTCCACTTTACGCTTTGTTTCATGAATCAAAAGAAAAGCTATTGATATCCTTTATAAGAACAAGTTCTGAGACTAGTTTAACTTCTTCATGCAACAATTGATGAACATTTTGTACTTTTCGATATACATTGTGCTTGGAAACAGAAGATATTGTGTGATCTTTGAAATTTAGGTATCAAAATACACTTGATTAAAAATAAGTAAATAAGAAAAAACTTGCAGCAATTGACTAGTTTTCTCAACATAACACAGACTAGTTTAACTTCTTCATGCAACAATTGATGAACATTTTGTACTTTCTGATATACATTTTGCTTGGAAACAGAAGATATTCTGTGATACTGAAATTGAAGTATCAAAATGCACTTCAGATTAAAAAATAAGTAAATAACAAAAAAACTTGCAGCAATCGACTAGTTTTCTCAACATATAACAGAAGATGATGGCAAATATGAAAGTTCCTTTGTATAGAACTTAGTCATGTGCACTCAACAATCTCAGGTAGGCTTGATATAAGCATGTCATGCACCTCTCGTGTGATCATATATGCTGTACGTGTCCCCTTCAACTTATGCTTGACCTGCTGCATCGTGAACTTTGCTCCAATTACAGATTTAGCTGGTACCAATACTATTTTGTCATCCAACAACTTGTACTTGTGGTTTGTGCCTTGTAGCAGTTGATAGTAATGACCAACTATAACCCTGTCACCAGCAAGCATTCTATTTCCATAGTCGTCAATCACATCTTCCTGAAGAATATGCATCTCCTTCAAGCATAGGAGGACGAAGTATGGAACATTTTCATGATTCCCTGGAGCAGCAAAAGATGCAAATATGTCTCCAATTTGGAGTACATCGGATAGTTCTTGCTCATCATGCATAAAAACCAACTAGCTCTTCTTGTTCGTCGATCTGGGCCGAACTAGGCTCCAGTTTGTGCAGCTTCCACGCACCACAATGCTGGAGATTCTCACATTCTCCCCATCTAAAATTCAAGCAACCATTGCAAAAACATGACAGGGATCTATGCATGACAAGTGTTGGGTCAGCTGGATTAATAGCAGACACACAATGTATAGCTAGAGTACCAGGCAATGTCTCACAAGCTGAACGAGGGTCCCTGTTAATGTCTTCTGCCATCACCTCCCATATGACTCTGTCCATTTTGCACTTATTTTGTCTCATCAAAGTGCAAGCAGAGTTGGCACCCAAAATCGGAACACCATTCTCTTTCCTTTGCTCGTCTGCAAGGAACCTTTTCTCCAAAGCGACCGCCCATCATGTTCTCCTTTTCCATGGCCTCGAGCCAAAATAATTCCAACTTGCATCCTAATTTTATACCTGTTATAATATTGGGCCACATTCAAATAAAAGGCTCGAGAACACTTAAACTGAGCAGCACACCCATCAGACCACATGACATGGTATTTGATGTGGCCAAAACCTTTTTGCATCATCGAAATATGGTGCTTCTTGAGTGCAGCCTGAACAAAGAAAGCATCATGCTTCATAACATCGGAAACATACAAATGAACAGTTTTGTTCAGCTTGCCATTGACTTTCATCATGGTTATATGCACGGAATAGTTATCACGGTCATTGTTCCAATGCTCGGTGAACCTCCCGAAAGTGGTCGCAAAGTGTAGTTCTCTGCAAAGTCCATTCTCGACAAAACGAATCATCCCTCAAACTTTGCACCGATTTCACGAATTGTTTGCTCGCCAACTTGCTGAAAAGTTGTGAATAGTGAACTTTGTAAGGTGATGAAACATCTTGTCAAGCAATGTACACGGACTCCCCGCCAAGAACAAGCTTCAACCTCCTTGAAGTGCCAGCTTTGGAAGGTTCATTCACGTACTTGTAAACTTGCCATTCAATGTTCTCATTCTGCGACTCTTTCTCCTTAGGACAGATTTGAATATTTTCAGTGCCACAGTTCTGGCACTCTCTCTTGACACAGTCCAAACTATGCCACTCTTCACCTTCCTTGTCACAGACCGTAGCTCTCCACATAGCACTAACATTTTCAAATGTTTTAGAAGGAGCTTGGCAGACGCCATTGTTCTCATCTGCTGCACAAACACCACAAGAACATGTACAATTGGCATGAAATTTGCTCCTCAGGACGCTAAAAGCTTTTCTGTATAGCTCAGCTTGTTCATGCTTCACGTAACAACATGTATTCCTCTTTTTCAACCTTCTCACACACGTAGGCTTAAGCAGCTCGAACATTCTGATGCTAATCTTCACTTCAGGATGTTCATCTTTGAACATCTCATACAATTCACTCTGCAAGGAAAAAAGCGGCATATATAAGTAAAATATAAATTAGAACTACTTACGAATTCAAAGATGTTGCAGACATTGCATTAGTTCTATGGCATTCAGATCATGATTTGATATACATTCAACTACTATACCACAACATCGTACATACTATGTACATGATATGTATAAATGTATACAGAATGTACTCCAAAGAGTTCCAGAGGTACATAAAAAACTCAATATGTAACCAAGTCACAGACAGTGTCACTATATTACAGATGTATGTATTCAATACTTGTCTTATGGAAGGAAGTACATTTAAATACTTTTATGTATCACCCTATCTTTCAAAACTATCTTGAGATCAGGAAAGCTTAAAATGTACTATAATGTACTTGGGAACTACAAAAATCAAGACTATAAAAACACAGCCTGACTTTCAACACATTTTCTGCCTTATGCCACATTGGATGTAATTGGAAGTACATCCAATTACTTTTCCTGTTAAATATAGCTCATTCAGTACCTCCAAGTGTAAAAATATAATTACTGTAGTTGGATGTACTTCAATGTATATCAGATACATCCCTTGCATGGAATGCAAATAGGATTACTAAACTTATCCAGGATGCACAAGAGCTAGCTTCTATCAAGCTTGCAAGAAAGAGGATTAAAAGACTTAAAACTGACCTGGGGCATGTCCAAGAACTGGATTGGAAGTGTCCTTTTCTTCCTGATATCCCTGTACTTTGGAGAAGTTTTTGTGTGGGTTAACCAAAACTCATTTACCAACTGTTTGGAGAAACTACTCGAAGATGTAAAGGCAAAACGTATGGGCATGAATGAGCATGAAAATTATATGAATGGATGTTCAAAACAATTTATGTCTTTCCCATGGGCTTGGCTACCTCGAACCCTTGCTCTGACGCAACTAGGTCAATGAGAGAGATGTTGTCCTTAAGCTGGGAGAAGCTGCTTTTATGGCAGACGACATCCGATAAGAGTTTTTTGATCAACACGATTTACTAAGGAAAAGGTGAAAGCTAAAAGCTTCATTTCAAAAAGACTGCATGGTGTTCTAATATCCTATGTGCATTCTCCTTTTTAGGTAGATAAGCTTTTCAGAATGTGGGTATCTTTTGCCCTTTCAATTGCAGAGGTTGGTCATTTTTGTGTTGCGTCGTCATGAACAAATTTGCTGTGAAAATAATAACATAATCCATTATTGTTATGACATGCTAGATTCGTGAGAGAATCTACATCACTATATTGCTCTTTTCATTCGTTTTCTATGTCGCTCCTAAACATCTCGTTTGATGGGATGGTTCCATGTGTGGATATAAAATGAGTTGTTGATTTGCAGGTTCTTAATATTTTTGCTGGGATAATGATACATCAATGTGACCCTTCCTTTACATATGAAGTAAGCTATTCTTTTTTTTTTTTTTACAGTCTAGATTGTATGAGGATGCATATACACATAGTTCAGACGTGATTTGCATCATCTAGCACCATGATTTAGCTTCTGTTATGTGATTTTGGTTGGTGTATGTTCAGTTGCAAGCAATACAGGATCTTCCTTTTTGTATATGTATAGAGATATTTCTTGGACTGCAGATGTGTAGGAGGCTATTGCCTGCAGTTACCTGATCTTTTAACTGTCTTGTCACAGTCATCTAAATTAAGGTATTATTTCACCATACTAGAATTTAATCATACATAAAAATCTTAATAATGACTGCAGACTTTGGAAGAGACAGAATGCCGCCGTGAAGTTGCACTGGGAAAAATTGCACAAGGGTAACTGCATCCTATCACAACTAACTTTGGATATTTACATGGAGAAGGTGCATTCATGTTTCAGTTAGCATTTAGGTGAGCTAGAATGTTGAGGCTTCATTTAGGTCATGTGCTATGAGTGTGGCTCTGCCGACATCTCATGAAATTTAGAATGGAATTCATTTTCTCACTTCAATTAGTTGTAAACATAATAGTAATCCACCAAGAAATATTTGATGTGCAACATGTTGGTTGGGAACAATGGATGTTCATCTAAGGGCAGTCCATAGGAGGTGGTCTATGGATTACCAATAGATGGTGGCACTGGCAGATTCTGATGCGCAGAATGGGCAATTGGATGCGGGCTATGCTGCCACCCTGTGGGATGCCTCTACTCTTGCAAAGCCCAAGACAGAGCACTATCACGCTCAGATTAATCCCGGCCTTGAGCATGGACCCCATCGGTATTTGAAAGCACACATCTCTGTGAAGAAACGGAGAGCTATTGCTGCCATAAGGACGGGTTCCCATTACCTCAGAATTGAAACAGGTCGCTGGGGGGTGAATGGCAGGCACGGGATCCCCAGGGAGGAGAGGATATGTCAATGTTGTGAGATGCACGTGATAGAGGATAAGCACCATGCCCTCGGCGGTGCCCCAAAGATATGCCCATGTCCGAAAGCAAAGGCACAGCGATCTTAGATGCTCGACACCGCTACATCGATTACTCGCATCACCTATGGTAGCGCGACTGAGAGCTTACATCCTGCAGATTTCGGCCGTCAGACTTGCTCTTCGGGGGCATGGTATTTGAGAGCCTACTGTTAGGGTTTTTCCTTCCAAGTGGGGGTTTTTTCATCCCGGTAGTAGGGTTCTACTGTACAGTTACATTGTTTGTTTTTGGTGTTGGGGTTTTTGGCTTTTTTGCCTGATCTCTGCATGTACCGTCTCATAGGCCTCTGGCCTCCGTGGACGTTAAAATAAACTTCCTTCCTTCCTTCCTTAAGCATGTTGCTTAACACATTATAGCATAGAGGGATAAAATATTTTCAAGTATGGAAGCAAACTATTTATTTTCACGTTTTTCAAAGCCTGTTTAAAGCTTTTATGATTACAGGTCCCATAATCCTAAATCCGAAAAGAGGGCAGCAAAGGAATTGACAGGAAAAATGAAGAAAAAATAGGCCAGTAAGTGTAGACTAATCTTATATTCTTAGTTGCATCAGCAATGCACGCTCTTCTCTCCTTTTGACTTGGTTAGACCTCGTCCATATTAGCAGCATGTCCATCCCAGGAAAAAGAAAAGCTTTTTTTTCCATGGGCTTGGCTACCTCGAATCCTTGCTTTGCTACAACAAGTATTATCCGTGTGCTCCCTTTATCAGTCATCAAAGTCTTATTTTGTTAAGAAATTACACTATTTTAATTTATGTAGGTCAATGAGAGAGATGTTGTCCTTAAGCTGGAAGAAGCTGCTTTTATGGCAGAGGACATCCGCTATGAAGAGTTTTCAGTCAACACGATTTACTAAGGAAAAGGTGAAAGTTAAATGCTTCATTTCAAAAAGACTGCATGGTGTACTAATATCCTATGTGCATTCTCTTTTTTAGGTAGATAAGCTTTGTGCCCTTTCAATTGCAGAGGTTGGTCATTTTTGTGATGCGCCTTCATGAACAAATTTGCTGTGAAAATAATAACATAATCCATTATTGTTATGACATGCTAGATTCGTGAGAGAATCTACATTACCATTACAGAGTGTACCGTGTCCTATCCAGAGAATGCCAAAGGTTTCAATGACATTGTCAGTCTCTGCAATTTCTAATGCTGATATGTTATTTGCTCCAGGAACTGCTCGAAGATGTAAAGGCAAAACTTATGGGCATGAATGAGCATGAAAATTATATGAATGGATGTTCAAAACAATTTATGTCTTTCCCATGGGCTTGGCTACCTCGATGATTTGCTGCAACAAGTATTATCCGTGTGCTCCCTTTATCAGTCATCAAAGTCTTATTTTCTTAAGAAATTACATTGTTTTAATTTATGTAGGTCAATGAGAGAGATGTTGTCCTTAAGCTTTTATGGCAGAGGACATCCGCTGTAAAGAGTTTTCAATCAACACGATTTTCTAAGGAAAATGTGAAAGTTAAAAGCTTCATTTCAAAAAGACTGCATGGTGTTCTAATATCCTGCATTCTCCTTTTTAGGTAGATAAGATTTTCAAAATGTGGATATCTTTTGCCCTTTCAATTGCAGAGGTTGGTCATTTTTGCGCTTCTCCTTCATGAACAAATTTGCTGTGAAACATAATCCATTATTGTTATGACATGCTAGATTCATGAGAGAATCCACATTACCGTTATAGAGTGTACCCTGTCCTATCTAGAGAATGTCAAAGGTTTGTATGGCATTGTCAATCTCTGCAATTTCTAATGCTGATACGTTATTTGCTCCAGGAACTGCTCGAAGATGTAAAGGCAAAACTTATGGGCATGAATGAGCATGAAAATTATATGAATGGATATTCAAAACAATTTATGTCTTTCCCATGGGCTTGGCTAGCTCGAACCCTTGCTTTGCTGCAACAAGTATTATCTGTGTGCTCCCTTTATCAGTCATCAAAGTCTTATTTTCTTAAGAAATTACACTGTTTTAATTTATGTAGGTCAATGAGAGAGATCTTGTCCTTATGCTTTTACGGCAGAAGACATCCGCTATGAAGAGTTTTCAATCAACACGATTTACTAAGGAAAAGGTGAAAGTTAAAAGCTTCATTTTAAAAAGGTGTTCTAATATTCTATGTGCATTCTCCTTTTTAGGTAGATAAGATTTTCAAAATCTGGGTATCTTTTGCCCTTTCAATTGCAGAGGTTGGTCATTTTTGTGGTGCGCCTTCGTGAACAAATTTGCTATGAAAATAATAACATAATCCATTATTGTTACGACATGCTAGATTCGTGAGAGAATCTACATTACCATTATCCAGAGAATGCCAAAGGTTTGTATGACATTGTCAATCTCTGCAATTTCTAATGCTGATACGTTATTTGCTCCAGGAGCTGCTCAAAGATGTAAAGGCAAAACTTATGGGCATGAATGAGCATGAAAATTATACGAATGGATGTTCAAAACAATTTATGTCTTTCCCATGGGCTTGGCTACCTCGAACCCTTGCTTTGCTGCAACAAGTATTATCCGTATGCTCCATTTATCAGTCACCAAAGCCTTATTTTCTTAAGAAATTACACTGTTTTAATTTATGTAAGTCAATGAGAGAGATGTTGTCCTTAAGCTGGGAGAAGCTAGTTTTATGGTAGAGGACATCCGCTATGAGGAGTTTACAGTCAACACGAGTTACTAAGAAAAAGGTGAAAGTTAAAAGCTTCATTTCAAAAAGACTGCATGGTATTCTAATATCCTATGTGCATTCTCCTTTTTAGGTAGATAAGCTTTTCAGAATGTGGGTATCTTTTGCCCTTTCAATTGCAGAGGTTGGTCATTTTTGTGATGCGCCGTCATGAACAAATTCGCCGTAAAAATAATAACATAATCCATTATTGTTATGACATGCTAGATTCGTGAGAGAACCTACATTACTATATTGCTATTTTCATTCGTTTTCTATGTCGCCTGTAAACATCTCGTTTGATGGGATGGTTCCAATGCAATATCAGAGCCTGATACAAGTATGCAATTGTTAGACTTACAGTAAAGCCAAAATTTCAGAGCTAATGAACTTAGTTCGTGTTATACTTCTCCCTGTGTGGATATAAAATGAGCTGTTGATTTGCAGGTTCTTGCAATTTTTGCTGGGATAATGATACGGCAATGTGACCCTTCCTTTACATATGAAGTAAGCTAACCCCTTTTTTTTTGTATTGTCTAGATTGTATGAGGATGCACATACACATAGTTCAGACGTGATTTGCATCATCTAGAACCATGATTTAGCTTCTGTTATGTGATTTTGGTTGGTGTATATTCGGCTGCAAGCAATACAAGATCTTCTTTTCTGCATGTATAAAGATATTTCTTGGACTGCAAATGTGTAGGAGGCTATTGCCTGTAGCTACCTGATCTTTTAACTGTCTTGTCACAGTCATCTAAATTAAGGTATTATTTCACCATACAAGTCACTAGAATTTAATCATACATAAAAATCTTAATAATGACTGCAGACTTTGGAAGAGACAGAATGCCGCCGTGAAGTTGCACTGGAAAAATTGCTCAAGGGTGACTGCATCCTGTCACAACTAACGTTGGATATTTACATGGAGAAGGTGCATTCATATTTCAATTAGCATTTAGGTGAGCTAGAATGTGTAGGCTTTATTTAGGTCATGAGCTATGAGTGTGGCTCTGCCGACATCTCGTAAAATTTAGAATGGATTCCATTTTCTCACTTCAATTAGTTGTAAACGTAATAATAATCCACCAAGAAATATTTGATGTGCAACATGTTGGTTGGGAACAATGGATGTTCATCTAATGGCAGTCCCACTCTTAAGCATGTTAACACATTATAGCATAGAGGGATAAAATATTTTCAAGTCTGGAAGCAAACTATTTATTTTCACGTTTTTCAAAGCCCGATTAAAGCTTTTATGATTACAGGCCCCATAATCCTAAATCCGAAAAGAGGACAGCAAAGGAATTGACAGGAAAAATGAAGAAAAAATAGGCCAGTAAGTGTAAACCGATCTTATACTCTTAATTGCATCAGCAATGCACGTCCTTCTCTCCTTTTGACTTGGTTAGACCTCGTCCATGTTAGTGGCATGTCCATCCCAGGAAAAACAAAAGCTTTTTGTCCTATACAAAGATATTAGGCGGGGAGCAACATATTATCTGCATAATCTGGCAGTTATGGCTGATATTTTTGTTGCTTTAATGAGAGTGGGGCACTAGAAACTATGAGTGGCCATAGAGGGCGAGAAATGCAGCAAATTAAAAGGTATTAGGTGCCTAAGTTCTGATCTCATCTAACCAAAGGAATTCATATTGTGGCTTTTTGTTATGAAGGTTCTTTATTGACACTGCATTACTTCTGTGATATGATATATGAACAGGTGGTCTCATGAGAACTAGGGCTAATAGCAAATTCAAAACTCAAGCTAAAGTATGATCTGGAGATCCTGCTGAAAATTTCATGATGGCCTTGTCAACAAAGTTGAATAACAAACTTACAAAACCTTGTTAATATATAATGAAAGCTCCATCAATTAACCCTGAATTTTCTGTAGGGTTAATAATAGAGTTTATTTTTGGTGATTACAATTTAATCTAGATTTGGAGCTACTGGAACAGCACTTGAGGTTCATGTACATTATACCAATTTAAGTTTCTTTATGGGTTTTTTTTACAACTTTGACTGTCAGCCATTGATGGGTAGCATATTCTTGGCATTGTACCAGATCCACGGCTACTAACATTTCATATGGTCTCGATTGGATATATGATCAGAACCAAGGTCGCAACTGTCTTACCAGAGACAGCCACAGATGATTCGTCAAACTGCCCTGCAGGCTAACAGATCAGAACGCTGAACCATGGGTCGAGATTTTAAGGTAAGCATGAGAAGTATAACCATAACCACGATAACCATTTCGCAAACTAAAAATCCCATCCAGATCCAGAAATACAATCTGGGTTTCATTAGACTCGCCTCCATCCTCTGCTTGATCTAAGCTTCTCTATGGCAAAAAATCCTTCTGGGCAACTGCATTCTCCCTTCGTGCATAGCCCATATTTGTAGCAGGGGCCTGGATAGCTACAATCCGCTCATACTTGCCCATATCTCCCACATGAGCTTGGCATAGTCCATATCTGCCGCAGGGGTCTGGCAGGCTACAATCTGCCCATATTTGTCCATATCTGCCGCAAGAGCTTGGCATATCTGCCGCAAGAGCTTGCTAGACCCACCAAAGAACACAGAACGAGGGTCGGAGGAATCGAACCTCCAAGCATTCGAAGCCCAATCAAAACCGCGAGAACATTCAAACAATTGAAGACGTGCCATTGCAAAAAAACACGCCTTGCTATGCCTTGTTCGGTTGTTCGAATCTGGATACCTGGAGTATCTATGCCCTTTGTAGCCTTAGTCTAGATGCCTGCGCCCTCCTTTCAACATGCCTTCAAACAAGCGATAATCAGACTACAACATTTAAAAGCCTTAAATACGACCTGAATGCCCCTGAACCTTGCTTAGATCTAACCTGAATAGGTTTGAACCAACGACAGCGGCATGCAACCGTGACTTGTCTACCCAAGAAACATGCCCATGTCCACAGCCCTTTCTTTCTATCCTCATACCATGCACGTGATAAAATATAGAATGCTGGAATAGAATGGATTAGATTGGGAATAGCCCCCAACGTAGCATATACAAATATATTGGATGGGACACGTCTATTCATCTAAAGTCATGACTCTCTACATGACTAGGACTGCCACATCAGTTGTACACATGACACTTGACATGTCATCTATCTTGATCTATATGATCATATAACCTATATTCTAACACTCCCCCTTGATCAATAGATCAAGAATGATTAGAACTTCTAGTTTATGAACTCTCTCCCCCTTAATAAAAAGAACTGAAAATTTTTCCTCTAGACTATACTATTATGAGGATGCCTTGATCACATATATTAGGCATATTTCTCCCCCTTGATCAAGCATCCATTATGCTTAACCATTACATGGGACCTCAATTATAGGACGTCTAAATGACTCTAGAATACTTCACATATTTTGTTTAGAGTATTTTTCCCAACAAACATGGGCCTTCGTCGTGAATAGAATTTCCTAAGCTTCTAACAAAGATTTTATCCTTATAACTGTTCGTGTCATACATATATTGTGTGTCCTCTAATTTTCGATGCTCCATGTCAGTGTAAAAACGTGTCGTCTGCATGTCGGATTTTTCAACTGCTCCGAGAATGCCTTTTGCTCCTTGCTGTCTATTAATAATAACAGATAGATATTTACCTTTCGGCAGCGATCCTTTCTCGGTTTTGGCTTTGCTTGGATTATCATTACTGACCACGAATTCTTCTGCTCCCAGCTTCATCTTTGGAGCTATACACAGTGCATCCCTATCCGTGAGGTGTGCTGTCAGAATGGTTGGCTCTGTGAATAGGATTTCGTCCATTAGTGCTGGTGCTCCATTATCTTGAATTAAAGCATGCAGTATTTCTGGATCATCTCCAAATAGATCCAAGACATCTTGAATATCCTCTTTTTGTCTTCGTTTTGCCAGTGGGCTTAGTTCCATCTGCTTTGCATCTTGTTTTGTCATCGGTTGCTTGAGCAACGGTTTCTGGGCTTCCACAGGTTTCAACGCCTTCTCATCTATTGCATGGTTTCTGGGATATTGGCTTCTCTCTGCAAGCGCCTCAGTTGCTTTCCCGACCTATTTCTGTAATTGCTCCTTGGTAGCCTTCTCTATAGGACCTATGAAACTGCCAGCAACCATTTTTCGCCCAAATACAACGGCTCCTGCAGGGAGCTCTAGAGGATGCTCAGGAACCCCAACAATAACAAGCTTCCCATCAAACTTGAGCAAATTTAAGAGGGGTTCCAATGGATGTGTTTCAGAGACAGTGTCAATGATATAGTCCAAAGATTTTGCGTATTTCTTCATCTGATTATCATCTTTACTGACGAGAAAATCATCAGCCCCAAGTAACTCTCTTGCCTCCTTTTCTTTGCTGATGGATGTGCTGATTACTGTCACTCTCATTCCAAATGCCTTGCCAAAGTTCACGGCCATGTGCCCTAAACCTCCAAGTCCCACTACACCAAAACTCTTGCCTTTCTGGTTCATGCCAAAATGATGCATTAGACTATAAACTGTAATTCCAGCACACAGTAGAGGCGCAGCTGCATCCATTGGCAAATTCTTGGGGACCTTCACGCAGAACTTCTCATCTGTGACCATAAAAGAAGAATAGCCTCCCATTATATTGCGACCATCTGGCAACTTGGTATTAAATGTCTGCACTACTCTTTCACAGAACTGTCCAGATGAATATTTGGCATTCCATCCGACAACGTCAAGGGACGATGCCCCAGACCTGTCGCCTGCACCTCGGTCTTCTGAGCTTTCAGCGACAGCCCTTTGTAAGCCATCAACGGGACTTCCAAAGGATGCTCTAAATTCCTGCCTATTCTGCATGACTTCAGCCAAATTTATGGCATTCTTATGCTTCTCGGCCCTGGGCCTAGGGGCTTCAATACGAACTCTATCACAGTTTTCTGAGGCTTCTTCTTCAATGATGCCATCCGCAGCACTTCCAGCAGCCCCAATAACATCGGCTTGGGTTTTAAAATCGGATACATCTCCTTTAATTGCTGCTCTGACATAAATTTTGATATCATTTGTGTCTTCTAGGGTATTCTTCAGGCCTTCAACTGCAATTTGCAAACAACCAACTCCTTCCAAGCCAGATTTGGCTGCCACTTCTTCTACAACGTCTTCCACGGCATCTGCATAATGGAGCATGGCATCTGCAGCAACGTGCCTCCCTGGGTCTTCTGAGACTATCTTGCCATAATTTATAAGAGCCCTGATAATCCCTAATGTCTCCAACGAATTGGTTTCTTGATAGGGTGGGTACTTGACGGCATCATAATCTTCAACAAATTTTTGTGCCACTACCTGTTCTTCTTCAAGAAAAGATGCCGTAATAGAGAAACAGGCGGTTATAACAGTTTTAGCTTTTGAGGTGAATACCTTAAAGCTTTTCTTTAATCGCGTCTTCAATACAAGCCGTTTATTCTTTTTGGAACTCTTCATTTCTGGAGGAGGCTCCCCTACTTGGTCCTTCATAGCTTTCTTCTCCCAGGATTCAAATTAAGAGCACGCTGGCTCTGATACCATGATAAAATATAGAATGCTGGAATAGAATGGATTAGATTGGGAATAGCCCCCAACGTAGCATATACAAATATATTGGATGGGACACGTCTATTCATCTAAAGTCATGACTCTCTACATGACTAGGACTGCCACATCAGTTGTACACATGACACTTGACATGTCATCTATCTTGATCTATATGATCATATAACCTATATTCTAACAGCACGCAGAGAAGCCCACAAAAGCAGATGCCACAACCGATTTTCGACTGCCCACCTTTGCCCCTCAATACGCAGCTCGATTCAATGAAAACATACCCCTTGCATACGATTTGCCATACAATACAAGCCCCAAATCTTGGCCCAACCATGCCAGAAATACCGGCCATGAATATCAGCTGCATATATTGCAGGTTTATTGATATCATCTATTTGAAGACCTTTTTTTTACATGTTTTGTATTTTTAGGTTGCCTCTAGGGGGGCAAATCCTTGCTTATGTGGGTTTGTGGCTATCTTATGGAATATACCTAGGATATGCTGGTGACTGCTTCAAATCCATTGTTGCCTATAAACTGATGGTCTCCTGCATTCTGGATTGCAGATGTTCCAACCGGGTAACTGGCAGGGCAGATCGGAGCTCCAATCTAATGCTGGGCCCCGTGCTTTCACGCAGAGGCATGTGAATAGCCAGAATAGAGGAGTATGGGGTTCTGAGATGCTAACACTTCCAGTGAGCTACTATCAAGTAAGAAACAAATATCTGTATAGAAGGAGCTGTTAAAGACACCGAACCTATGATTTTTTATTGTTACAGATGCTAGGGCTCAGGGATAATGCCTCCATAGATAGAATCAAGAAGGCCTATGACAAGCTTAAGTCTTTGGCTATTGGTGAAGCCTATTCCAATACAACTGTATTTTCCCGATAGGCAATTGTATACAATTTGTTGTTCCAAATTAACCATTATAGAGTGTATCCTGTCGAGCACTAAAGATTTCTTCATCCCAATTCCTATAAAGTCATGGTATCAAATATTCTATTGTCTAGAAGTAGCAATTCAAATTGATTGTCAAAACACAACTTTGAAGCCACTTCACCCTCCGGCCATGGAGGGAACCCTCCGTCTTGTGACTGTGTGTGTGTGTGTGTGTGTGTGTGTGTGTGTGTGTGTGTGTGTGTTTTTTTTTTTTTTTTTATGTATATTCTTTCCCAAGAAAATATCCTTGTATAACTCTAAAATTAGCTATCTTCAGAAATATGTCTACTCAGCTCGCCTCCATTTTGACCAACTCAAATAACTTGGCATGCAAGGCTAAGTTTCTAACTTTTTATTGGAAGTCTACTTGCCTTACAATCTTTGTTGTCTATTTTTTGTTGTCCATATAGAACCAACAACTCTCTTAGTGGCATTGTGTTTTCCATTCCTTCCTTACGCTTTTTGCATTCTTAAACCTCATGGACTGCCCATGGTTTTTTATCGTCTACTTCAATGTGCTAGCCATATAGTTGGTAGTCCTTAGCCCTACTGATCCTTTTCCAAAGTACAGAAAATAGTATTTCTAAGGGCACACATATCATTTGCCTTCAACCATTGCATTTTGTCTTATATCTCCCTTATTTTTTATTTTCGTAGTTTCCCTTTTTTCCTCTATCGTTAGCTTTCAAACAGAATCATTTTTTAGACTTAGGGTTCTGCTTTAACCTAAAAGCTTCCGATGCATGGAGATTCACTCTTAGCCGTCCACGATGGTACATGCCTACTTTCAGACAGCCTATTTCAACAAACGGATAGATCGGTTTTGGAGCTAACTCTTTGTTTGCCTAATTATTTCTGAGTCTTCTATCAACAAGCTGCTCTTCTATGTTAGATCTGTCATATGGCTACTGTTTTAGCTTATCTCAGTTGATGGGAAGATGGAAGGGTGGATTCAACAAATCCACTCGTCTTATAAAGAGGAAGAAAAGAAAATTTCTGAAGAAAGGTTGAGAATCTTCAAACACCATAAGCCTGTCAAAGCTTCAGAATATGTCCTGCCAGGAAAGATGTGCCTCACAAAAGGGAAGGAAATTCAATTCATAATCTATTTGGAAGCGCCATTGATCTCCCAAGTGCTCCTATGGAGACTCCTATTGGAAATGCTGCAAAGGCTTCTGTTCCAGCTGATATACGACAATAACTCTTACAACAATGCAAATCAGGTTTCTCTTTAGCTTCTATTTTACCTTGAGTCAATTTTTGAAGGCATCTTTCTATATTATTACTGCTGGTCTGAAGAGATATTTTTATTGCCCTTTACTCCAATTTAAAGGGCTTTGTTAATTTCTATGGCAGCATTTAACTGGTGACTGGTCATAATGCACCCTCGTATTTATCTCACTGTTTTCAGCTCTGCTTGTAGCTATGTGCATTACCTTGTGCTCCTTTACATGCCATGCCCTTAGAGGTGCTAATATTGTGTGTTGATTCTATCTCCGCTGGAACTGCTAAGGTAGTGTCTACCTAGTTTATATAGCCAGTGTTGGGAACCAGATCTCTTTTCGTGTCGGAACGTGTCTTTCTAATTTTAACACGTATAGTTTCTTTTCGTTTTTGTTTGGTTTATCATCATTGGTCTTATGGCCAGATCTGTCCATATCTTGCTTTATTTCCTGTTCTGCATATTTCTCTGTTGCTTTATTTCAGCTTATATTTGTGCTTATTTCCTGTTCTGCCATGACTAACCTAGCTGGGGGATTGTTGGTCTGAGTGTCGATTCATTTGTGTATAATGCTTCGGCTTGTTTATAACAGTTAGACTGCCTCTGATTCATAAAACATAGACTAAATTAATATACAGGCTACCCATGTGTGCATATGTATTTTCTGATCTGATTTTAATGATTTCCTCTTATTCTATTGTTCCCAGCTCTTACCCTAGATCTATGAAGTTAAACTCTTTTGGTTTCTTAAGTCTTACAGCTTGCTTTAATAGCATAGGGATAAGGTTCAGATGGCCCATATCTTTAGATCTTAGTTCTTCACCTTTGTTCTCTGTCAACATATTTGCTTTGTACGTTTTTCCAGGATAATACCATAACTTTTCTGTGGCTAAAGAGCCTAAGCTATATCACCTATATATATACAATTATATTGAATGTAGATAGTCTGATCCCGTCCGTCCATCTCAGATCTGGACGGCCCACGTTGCGCCACCCAGAAAGCCCCTTTATTTGGGGCTTTTGTTTTCGACCATTAGATTTAGAGCCCCTTTATTTGGGGCTTTTGTTTTCGACCGTTAGATTTGCGATTGATCCTGGCCGTCGAAATGGGAAATCAACGGCAGAAATTACGCCACCTTGTGGTGCCTCAAACAGGCCCCTTATTTGGGGCTTCTGTTGTGGGCCGTCGGATTTAAATACTTAATCTCGGCCGTTGGTGGGTAGATGTCAACATTAATTGCATATTTTGTGAGGTGTGATTGACAATTAATGTGACCCAAGTGGGGCAATCTTATTTGCCAAATTTGTTTTCCTTTCTCGTGGGTTGATGCGCTAGACCATGGCTATGGCAGATGCTCTGTAATAGATAAATCTTTCTTGCAAGTAAATGCAAATTCTCTATTGGTGTAACAGTATGGATGCCGGAATCCGGATGTCTGGGTTTTGTTGCCGGGTCTGCTCATCCTCTCCATCTAACCTTATTGTTTTAAGCTCCGACGATACCGACCCAAGTTTTTCCTCCAGCCTTTGTTTCTGAAGATCGGTTTTTGAATCTCTTAAAATCGTTCTATATTTGCTGCATTACAGAAAAACTTTTGGGGCAGCGTCCGTTGTCCTCAACTCTGCTAAAATAAGCAGTTGTGTGGCTCCTTCGGATAGATATGAGTGTGGGCAAATATGTCGTTTTCTCTGGCTCCGGGCTTAAGGATTTATATAAAGTTTTTGGTTTCTGTTGTCTGGGAATCGATTCTTTGGGGCCATTATATTGAAGTTTTCCTGGAACAGCTGCTACTAACTCGTCAACCACTTCATGGATTATCGCAAGGTCAAAACCTTCACATCATTGCCAAGGTATTTGAGCTCGGCGATTCGATGTTTAGATTTATTTTGGTTCAAAGCTATCAGCTTCTTAACTACTGGGGCAATGGTTCTATGTTTGCAGGTTGAGCGCAGGGAGAAAGAAAACAAGAGCAGAGCGACAATTTAATGTTTATAGAAATTAAAGGTTTGGTTGATCGCCCTTCAGCTGGCTCAAACTCTAGCTCAGCACGGCTTGGCGTCTGGGCGTTATTTGTGGAATTGAGAAAGCAGGCTGTCTTGATGTGCCGCTGTGAGAAAAATGTCTTTGATCCCCATTAAGATAGGTGCTTTTGTGCTGGATATGGGAGGTCGGAAGTTTTCTGATGGAATTTTGGTGGTCAGTGCAGGGGCAGTTCAGAAAGGGGTATCGTAGAGAGTAGCAAAAAGAAAATGTGTTCAGACATGCCTTCTGGCTGTGCTTTCCGACCTGCAGAAGTTCAATCGACCCTTGCTTCATCAGAAGAGCTAAGGCAAATATCTCATTGAGCACAGAGGGAAGGGTAAAAGAAAGATCATTAGGGAAAGAAGCATTCCCTCTTTCTTTCTTCACAGAGGCATCTGCATGTAAACTATTGCCATCTGCATCTGCAGCTTCGATTTCTCCTTCTAATCAGTAATCTACTTATGTTGTTGTGGGAGGACCAAACTGCCTAAAAGGTGTCTATATTCATGCTATTGTTGTAGTATTTCTAGCTAATCTTTTCAAGAAAATATCTAGTATACAGTCTGTTGGAGTAGTAAAAATCCCCTGTTTCGGCTTGAGAAATCTGAAAGCTATATGCCGTTTTTGAAGAAACGGCGAGAAGGCATGCAGTCTCAGATTTACTTTATCTCTTATTATGTTTCGATTCTTACAAATATATTCTCCTTTGCAGAAAAGGAATCGGAAGCTCTTAACTGTGTTGGAACGGCTATGGTGAGCGGCTATGATGGAGGGCTTTGCCGGAGCATGATTGATGCCATTTTTTTCCTCTTTGGCTTCAAAAGTGGAGCGCACATCATTGACCTCCCGGAAGGTTCTTTTGTTTCTGCACTTTCTTTGTTTCTTAGTGGTCTGTATTATTGTAGTATGATGAGAAACAATACAATGATCTTTCTTTTACCCTTCCATACTCTCTGTAAACGTTCCTCTGTCATCCGGCTGGAGATGCAATGATGTTCTTCATTAATTTCGTGTTTGTTCTTGCAGTGATGGATTTTCTTGGATTAATTACTTTGCTCAAGCAATTGCCAGGTGAATCAGCGAATCAGTTAGAAGGTTGCTGGCTATTCAGACAATGGACTGTGGTAAGCTCATGAGGAATCGGTGTTTGTTCTTCTGATTGGGCTAAGAAATTCTGCATATTCATTCATGTTTGATTTAAAGCTTCAATTATGAACTTAGTTTTGTCATGCACATTCATTTTCCGTCGTTAACACAGCAACCAGTAACTCAGTTAAACATTCTTTATAGTTGCTCATGGAGCAATGCTTATATGTCTAAGCTCTGGCCATCCTATTTTAATTAAATAAACATAAAGGCATAATAATACACCATATGGAGGTGCTTCGGCTGAGATGATGACTCAAATATCTTAATTTATGCCTTATATTTAGCCATAGATTAGGCATATTTTGTTGATATGACACAGTACTAACCATCAACGTGAATTTGTTTTCCAGAAATGGCTTCTATCTATATGGTCTGAAGGTAAGGAACACGTCGAAAAACAGGGATCCAAATCTCTAAAGTCTGCTTCATAACAGGGATCCAAATCTCTAAAGTCTGTGAATAATAGTTTAGTCATGCATTCAAAATTCTGGTACCAAGCATTGCATTGCTAGAATGGCTAAGGACTGTGCAACCAGGTGGAGCAAGCACCTGATAGACTGCCCCAAGCACCCCTAGATTGGGTTCTTTTGGGTGCAGCTATTGCTTCAGCTACCCCCTTCATATTTGCCAATGCAGTGATTTTTGCATAAATAGATAGGAAGTGCTTTAAGGCACAAGGAATCGTCATTCACATCTTGAATTCTTTTTGTTTCTGTACTGATTTAAATTATCACAACTGTTATGGTTTAACATTCCTTCCAAAGAGACAATAAAATCCTTTCCAACTGTGTATTGTGGTTCTTTGGCTACAAATAGTTTATGGTTTCTGCCTTTGGTGGATTTGCATTATTATGGGACTAGATGAGATGCATAATCTGTCTAAGAGGGCAGAGGAAATTACTGAGAGTGGCCATGCCAGAGGAGCAGGTAATTTACACCTTGGGGTCTTGCCCTTTTGAGCCCGTCAATCATACTATCTAATATTGTCTTTACCTTTACGTGGTAAGTTTCAATACACCGTGCAGCCAAAATTCTATTGGAATGCATTTTCAGGTGGCATAAGTAAACATAACAGGTTAGAGTTGCATGGGAATGGAAGCTTGGGACATAATCATTGTAACTTGACATGGGAATGGAAGCTTGGGACATTTCTTACTGTCCCATCCTTATAATTTTTTCCATGTTTTTCATTCTCCTCTTTCCTTCCTTCTGTCGCTTAAAGGGATACCTTGTTGAATAGAGTATAGACAAACATGTGAAACCACCATTGTGGCATGTATTCTCCACTTGCTTATTGGCACCACGTATATCAACAAGGGTATGTGCGTGCTATTGGACGATGTTTTTCAACATTCAGTATTTGTTGCCTCGTTAACTACTATTTTTGGCGTCAAATGTGGTTGCCTGTATACGTAAGTCTGTTTAAAACAAGAAGTGAAACTGATAGATATAAGAAGTGGGGCGCAATTGTGAGAATGCTGCAACATCACAACTCTAAGTTCCATATTCCATATGAAGAAGCTTTCTTTGCTGCATTTGCAAAACTTGCAAAAGCGATATCCTTATCTTTTTTAGGAAAGTGTACTTAAGTCTTCCCTCTTCAGTCCTACACATTCCAACAACCTCATGAAAAAGAATAAAGAAACTGGTTTGGGAATGTCCAAGATAAATGAGCTCCTCAGACGTCATTTTCGGATAATGGACTTCCCAAATTCTTCTAGCAATGATGATTATACTTCAATGCTTTCACAAGGATAATATCTAGATTATGTATTTGGGGCTTTATATGATTCTGTGCTAAAGGCCTGACATATGGACAGGATGTTCGATGAGGAAACTTAAAATTTAAAGACAATTTTTTGATTTTTTTGAAGGTAGTATGGCAATCCTTCTCCATTTGTCCTTGCCTGGTTTTCAGGCATGCTCAAGTTGTGCAGATGTTGGAGATCTTTGTTATTCAAGTCATCTTATTGGAGAGGGAGACTTTTAGGCTTACATTGTATAAAACAAGGTGATGGAGCAATTGCACTAATACCTGTAGTGCAATTGCATCAACTTTTTTTTTTTTACAAAATTTTGTTCATTTTATGACTTTTAAGGAAGAAAAGTGTAAAATTACGAACAAAAAAATGAAAAGTGCCATTTTAAAAAAACATCCACGTAATTTTAATAAGATGAGAAAATAAAATAACATATTATAAAATAAAAGTACAAAGGTTATTTACCTTGTTAAATACTTTGTTATTTTCCTCTGAATTTGTACAAAGCAAGATATGCGCATTGTTAGTTGAACTCACGTGCAATGTACACATGGAGGCTCGTAATTGTGACTGACTAATTTTAAAACAAACTACCAAATCCTCAATAGATGTGAGGTTAAGAACATCTACTATTTGTATGTATATCTTGGAATGGTGTATATGATGGCATAGCGAGCATGTTATGCTTTGCTTTTTGTGCACATGCCATCTTCATACTTGGTAGTGAAAAGTCCTTAGCCCTTAAGTTGAGGTTCTGCATTGCTAGAAAGTTGAAATGTTCAGGACATATTTTGGCATTGTTTTGTAGGGGATCTTATGGGAATCTAGATACATCATTGACATTGGTGTGCTTTGCAATGAATCTTTGAATAATCTTAAGGAATACTCGTAGTAGCTTGGGGAATCTTAATATATCTCTGGAAAAACTCAGAGAATATTATAGAATCTTACTGGATTATTGGGTACTCTTAATGGAATGCTGGTAAACTTACAAATCTTATAGAAGCTTACGTACGTACATTCGACATTGTACAGTCCCTTATAGTACAAATACTTGTATATAGATACATTTATGCTGATATTTTTTCTGAAAGCTTATGTGGCATAAGTTCTGGTGTTGCAAAAATAAGGCGCCTTGTTTTTCTTGATAGATCATCTGAAGGGTGTTTTTTATCTCGTCATCGTCACCACGGTCTATATTCAGAGGCCAAACACCATCATCAATATTTTGTTTAAGTGAACTAGTATTCTTTGAACTGGCCATAGTCAAGGGATCCTGGTTTCCTTCATCTTTTATGTTAATGTCTTTGTTAATCTCGGTCAATCCAGTAGAAGTACTACTAATGCGATTGTGCCACGCCAAACATGCTTTTGTGATCATATTGCCTTCTGCTGGAGAATGCTTTCCATGTTCTAAAACGTATCTGCATGGTATTTCTGTCATTTTCTCTGCTGCAAGGCAGTCACCGTCAAGATTACCTTTTGTACATTTGTTCTTAGCTCCTCTCCTAACTCTGCATTGCTAAAGTTGTGGGCTTAATCAAGGGATGTTTCCTCCATTATTAGCACAGTATTAAGATGCTATCTCTGCTGCTGCTCATGGAAAGAAGTCCATGATTTAAATTGTGACTGTAAGAGAACTTAAGGCAGCATGGTGTGTCTTATCTTGATATATGCCCTCGCATTATTTGTTGCCCTATAATGGGGTTGACCTAATTGCCTATGTTTATTAACGTAATTTCAGTTTTTGCATTGCTTAAATATGTTGAAGGGCGTTAAGCCGGATGGGTTCTTTGCTTACCTGTTTGTCCTTTTAAGATTACCCTTCTTAGGCTAATTCTTGAATGGTTGACATGCAGGTAACCGAACTTATCCCTGCATATGGTGATGTTATGGTTTGAAACTGAGCAAAGTTATTGCTCTAGCTGCGAAGTATATTTGGTGAAAGCTTAAAACTCTATTTCTATGTTGGTCTGGTTGTGTGGCCCGAATGTCTATGTGGGATATCTGAAAACTTATAACGAAGTTGAGCAAGTTTACTGCTTTTTCTACTTCTAGTTGACTATATGAAATGATAAAATGCTTGTTGTAAAGTTCTACTTGGAAATAATGATTTAAATCTGTTCATGCAATAGCTTTTGCTATTAGTTTCAATATATCTGAAAACTTCGGTGGTTTTTCGTTATGATTTTTGCTTTGTGTCAAATTATTTTAAATCATTTGTTGTTCAAATAACGGAATGTTTTTTATCTTGAAATCTTGAGTATATTTATGGCTCTGTTCAAGGCCTATGATATGATTAACACCTATGATTTTTTATTGTTACAGATGCTAGGGCTCAGGGATAATGCCTCCATAGATAGAATCAAGAAGGCCTATGACAAGCTTAAGTCTTTGGCTATTGGTGAAGCCTATTCCAATACAACTGTATTTTCCCGATAGGCAATTGTATACAATTTGTTGTTCCAAATTAACCATTATAGAGTGTATCCTGTCGAGCACTAAAGATTTCTTCATCCCAATTCCTATAAAGTCATGGTATCAAATATTCTATTGTCTAGAAGTAGCAATTCAAATTGATTGTCAAAACACAACTTTGAAGCCACTTCACCCTCCGGCCATGGAGGGGAACCCTCCGTGCGCAGCACCTTGTGTGTGTGTGTGTGTGTGTGTGTGTGTGTGTGTGTTTTTTTTTTTTGCAATAGCCTAAGCTTGTCACTTTATCCTAAGCTTGTCACTTTATTTTAACGCTTAAGAACCTAACTTTGAGTGTCACTTTATCTGAAAGTCTAACCTATTCACCTGTCTTAAAATTTGACTTGCCCTGCACACTCAACCTACTCTAGCCACTTGATTTAAAATTTGATTTGGCCTGTACACTCAACCAACTGCCCAGATGCTTGTTTTTAATCCTTTTTGGGTTGCCCCTAGGGGGCAAACCCTCGTTTATATGGGTTTATGGCATATCCAAGTATATGCCGACATATGCTTAGGATATACTGGTGACTGCTCCAAACTGGCTGTTGCCAGTAAACTGTCGGTCCGAACCCCCTTCAGGACTCCGGCTTTGCCAATTGAAGCTTTGCCGTTTCTTGGAGCTAGAAGCATGTCTGCTCCCCATGCAAGTAAAGAAAGAACAATATTACTGAAATTGCTCCTCATTATAACTAGAAATTCACATTATTACTGAATTTGCTCCTCATTATTTTGATGACTTTAGGCATTATTTCTAAATTTGATCCCTTGCTTTTCATGTTGCAGTTCCATTATGGAGTATTTTTTGCATATGTGAGATTAAGAGAACAAGAAATACGGAATGTGTCGCTCAAAACCAGAAGGCGAGGATTCATGATGGTATGGTAATGATATTTTAAATGACACAGGCCCTACTTTCAGTCGAACTTTTCCATCATAAACATTTATACTCCAATAATTGTGAAGGATTTGGTTCCTTACATTTTTGTATCTGTTATATTTTTTGAACCTACAAGGGTGAGAAGTCAGTTGTAGCTCAAAATGTTTATGCCCTTATTGGCTAAGTTTATAACTCTTATAATCAGCTGCACGCAATTATGGAACGCAGCCAATCACAGATAAAATGATGTTGCATTTCCCCAATAATATGCAAAGACGCATATAAAAATATAGCAAAGACAACTTTTAACCTTAGTGATTTTACATTGCATAGGTGGCGCCACCTGTTTGATTCATCAACACGAGAAGGATATCTTTAGTTCAACTAGGATCTCAAAGTTGCCAAGTTAACAATAATTGACTGTAAATACGCCAACAAAAAGCCACTTTTTGCCATTACATGCTGGAAATAATCCAACAATAATCACAATCCAATAAAAATGTCGAATAAATCCAGCAAAATAAATGGAATAATAGGTCTTGACATCAATGCTTGTTCTTGCGCTAAATGCTAAAACAATATAACGGTTTCTCTAGATTTTGAAAGATTTTTGAAGATCCCCTAAGATTGTATAAGGATTCTTCAAGATTCTTCAGGATTTTTCATCCCAGTAGTAGGGACACATTGTATAGTAGCATTTGCCTTTTTGGTGTGGTTTTATCTGCTTTGTGTACTGCATGTACCGTCTCATAGGTCAAGTTTGGCCTCCGCGGACGTTAAAATATACTTCCTTCCTAAGATTCCTCTAGATTCTTAAAAATTCTCATAAGGTTTCTTAAAATTCCTTAAGATTCTACGAAGATTCCCTTAGATTCTCTCAACATTGCTTAAGATTCTATAAAGATTCCACATGTCCCCTAAGATTCCACAAAAAATCACCATTTCGATGATGATGATGATGCTGATGATGAGAATCTGATGATGCAGATCTCGCCTTGATCTGTCGCCTTTTTAGTAGATATGGTCATTTGAATTCAAGGCACAAGAAAGAAGCTTCATAGAAAGCTATGTAATCATATGACACCTTTCTAAATTGTTAAAATTCATAGCATTTTTTTTCGCACGTTTGCACAAACGTAAGTTGACACTTTGAAGCAATTTTAAAGTGTCCACGTTGCTGCAAACTAGGATTTTTGTACACATGGATCATCTACAAGCATTCGATATCATCTACCGCTGTGAAAATTCGAGGAAATTCCAAGTGGGTTGGGTTGTCGGTTAACGTAAGGCCGCTTTCCTACGTACGAGAGGAGGAGACCAATTTGCGTTCCCCTAATATAGAGTGAGAGCAATTTTTCCCCTTTTCTCTGCGCAATAGACCTCTGAGTTGTCGGATTTGCATACCCCGGCATGGCTATGACTCATGGGTGCTGATCTTTTTGGAAAGATTTGGCATGGCGTGACCTCTTGGGCGCAGATCCGACGAATTTTGCAGGCTTTTTGGCAGACTGACTTCTCGATGATGTTTTTCCTTTTTTAAATTTTGTGTTGTTGAAATCGATATAGGTTTAGGGCATACAACCCTTGTTTTAAAGTAAAATGGCTAGCATGCTTCGAATGATCTGGCCAACTGTCTGGATGGGAGCATGCCTTGAATGATCTGGTTGACTGGGAACTGCCTATTTTTGCTGCACGACTACTCTGGTTGCCTCTGATCAGAGCTCTGAGGTATGGAAAACAAGAATATCCCAGGTCTATTTGTTTTAGCTGGAATGATGGATCTGTGCTTTAGTAAGGGTACAATGCCAGATCTGTCATAGAAACCTGGTTAGCCATGTACTTTTATTTGAAGAGGTCTGCATTGATCCACTATGACAAATGGATTTAGAACTATTCCGATTTTTCTTTGCCTGGGTAAGTTTGCAAAATTTTTAGAAGAGTAGGTAATGCTACGAATTTGCATATGCATTTTTTTGAGATTGAATAAGCCACAACAATATTGCACATACAAGTAAACCATTCCACATATAGCATAAACAATATAGATTGAGCTTCAAGATACATAAGAATTGAATAAAATACACTAGTTTTTTTTACCATGAAAAGACTTTATCTATTAAGCTCTATAATATAGAACCGGCAACCCAAGTACTAATCAAACCTAAACAAACCCATTTTTTATAAAGACTGTGAAAACACACTCTCGGGCCATCGAAGGGCAACCCCTCGTGCGTAGCACCTTGTTTTTCATTATGTAAAGCATATATCATTCTAAACTTTTATTCTACTAAACTTTTATTCCAAAGCATATGTTGTTCGTAGGGAGATTCCTCTGTTATAGGCTTCCAACCTGATGAGAATAGAGGTAAATAAGAACATTTTTGTAGATTGATGTATTTTACAAGCGGAATGGTTGTAGAAAGTTCATATAGATTAGCTCCAAATTCCTGCATTGTATTTTTGAAATCCCTGAAAATCATGTGAATTTAGTTATGGCCTTCCCAACAAACCTATCTTTGAGCAAGTTCTAGGTTTTGACAACAAGACCAACATTTGGAATTTAAAACATCTATTTTTGTACCGAGCCTCGTGTCTCAAGCACTCTCCTGAGCCAGCTTTGCGATACACAACAATTAAACTCCTCCTTTTCTTAGGCATGTATTTTCTTTGCATTTCTTTGAGCATAATAGCAATACTTTGTGAAAGACCAAATATGCTTCCATTTACAATGCATATTGTTTGTTTCTTTTAATTGTAAAGATTCTAAAATAAATAACTTTTGAATGGCATAGAGGGCTTTTTGAGATACAATTTTAGAATTTTTCATTATTGGACAACAACAAAATCGCAATAAGCACATTGCCATACCTTTCATCTGCAGTCTCGTGGTTGTCCTTTGAATCATTCTCCACTGCGATCACCTTACTCTTCGCCCTCTGTTGGCTGCTAGAAGTGTCATATTCCTATGTTAGTTCTTTCAATTTTTTCACTATTGAATGTTCCAGTCTTGATTTTGCAAACCTGGGAATCACGAGAGATGTACTTGTGACGTTCCACGTAATTATACAGTATACGTTTAAATACTTTGACACGTCACCAATGTATCTGGACCATTAGAGACTCTAACCTATTGCAACTAACTTAACCTAAATAGGCTAATTAAGAGTAGTAATTAGCAAGGTAGGCCAATTAGACAGTGCCACATGGCCCAGTTCAATTAGCCAGGATGCAGCTTGCCATTTTGGGGTGGAAAATTGGGCTCCCATCCCGAATTCTGCCCCAATTCGAATTTGGGAAGATTGAAGAAGGGAGGAACTGCTACAACCCTGCAACCAGATCTGCACCATGTCGAGATATATGATATCGAGATCACCATCTTGCTGCTTGACAGCACTCAGCACATAGGTGCTGACTATATGTTGAATCAGCACTTCATCAGCACCTACACCAGCCCATCCACTTGCCTTAATTAGCTACGGCATCCAATCGCCTTAATTAGCTACGGCATAATTAGGTGTGGTTGGTAACGGGAGCAGTTATTATTTGCTGCCCCTTTTTTATATCTTGTATTCATACTTACGTTCAATACAATTCCAATTTGCCTTTGTTTTGGGAGCTTGCGCTCTCGGATATTGGTGTGCATCTCCTTCTCTCCCTTTCTTGGTGCAACCTTGACATGGTATCAGAGCACTAGGTGTGCTGAGATTGATTCAAGATCAACACAACAATGGAGAAGGATGCAAGCTACAACCAGATTACCTTCTCTGGCGGTCGTGTGATTCGAATCTTCGATGGCACAGGTTTCCAGCAATGGAAGAGAAGAATGACTCTCATTCTTAAGGCTGAAGGAGTTTGGGGAATTGTTAGTGGCCAAGAACCAGCACCCGAGCTTGCATCAGATGGCAAGAATAAATTTGTTCTTGATGCTTGGCGACACCAGGATGACAAGGCTATGGCTACGATTGGGCTTTCTATTGCTGAATCTCTTCTTGATGAGGTTCAGAAGGAGAATAGCCATGATTTATGGAATGCTCTCATCCAAGAGCATGAAAAGAGGACCCATACACAAATTGGGCATTTATATGCTGAAGTGGTGAATATGCGCTGGGAAGAGACCGAGAGTCTTGACAAATTTGCAGACTGCATGAAGAACACCTTTCGGCAGATTGAAGCCTCTGGAGAAGAGAATAAGATCTCTCCTTTATTGCAATTATTCTTCTTTCTTAGATCCTTACCCAATTCTTTCCATGCTTTGCGCAGCAATCTCATGCAAATTGCCGACATGGATCTCAATCGTGCAATCACTTCCGTCAAGGAGGAGATCATGATGAGGAAGGATGCTGGGATTATCAAAGACGAGCACAATGCTTTCTTTGCAGGTCATTCTGAGCCTAAATTCTATGCAAAAGGGAATGAAAAGGCTAAGAAAAAGAAGAATAACAGTAACAGCAGTGGCTTCAAGGGTGCTGACAGCAAAGGCACAACATCCAAGCAGCAGGTTTGTGACTATTGCAAGAAAGGCAATCATACTGCAATTGAATGTAGGAAGAAGATGAAGGATCTTGAGCACAAACTGAAAGCTTTCACTACAACCCCAACATTTGGTCCACGGCTGAAAACAACAGTAAAAACAAAATACGTGTTGTCTTTTTGAAGATTTGAAAAAAACCTACACGTAGTTATATGGGGGTGTGGATTTCCAAGGATATGCTGTAGTTTTTCTTAAGGATACGTAGTTTTTTTTTTAAAGAATGGGTGGTTTCTAAAGGAGGTGTAGTCTCTTTTTTAAGAATGTATTGTTTTCTCAGGCGTATGGTTTTTTGAAGGGATGTTTTTTTTTCATGTGGTGTTTTTTAAGGTAGTGTTTTTTTTGAGGTGTGGTTTTTTAAGGTTTTCTAATAATTCATGTATGATCAAGTTGTCCACATGCCATTACTGCCACAAAATGGCAGCATACAAGAGTTATATATGTTTGACACACTTCACTAGCATTTGACTTCATACATGTGTTGTGTGAGCTTGTAGAGCGTGAAAATTGAAGACATCCATCGCAACTTGTAGAAGTTGATACGAAAAACCAAAAATGGATAGTTTGGCAGTATATAGGCATTTCTTGAAGGACATTTGATCACCTAAGCATCTTGAACACTTGAAGTCAAAGGTTGAAGACCCAAAAGTTAATTGGAAGACTGCTCGAAATTCAATATATAGCACAATAATAGGGGGTACTTTGCTATTTCCCAAGGCTTTACTACCATCATTCCACCCAAAAACATCGTCTCTTATACATCATTTTCTCCCCTTTCATACACCAATTTCAAGACCAAAGTTAGAAAGACTATTTTTCCTAGTCAAAAGAACACTATTTATCCATCGCATATGAAAATGTGCTAAAACTCCATTCAATTTAGCCATTTCTAAAGTCCCAAAACCATATTCTCTCTTTAAAGTAATAAAGAGAGAGAGAGAGGAAGCATACCTTTCAACATGCCATCTGGGCTCCAACATGCCAAGGTGGCTCAAACATACCACGCGGCTCCAACATGCCACCTAGGCTCCAACATGCCAAGGTGGCTCAAACATGCCAAGATGGCTCCATCTTTGGTCTTTTCATTGGGTGACGTTGGCAAATTTTAGTTGACATGGCTAGATGATGGTGACATGGATATGACGACTAGGACTTTATGCAAGAAATATGATAACCTTTGAAATTTTTGTAGAGGAGTTTGGCAAGGGATATAATAGAGGGATCTTGAAGAACTTAAAGCGCTGACACCCTTCCCCAAATCGAACCAGGCCAGGACTTTGCGCAGCTTTCTCACCAGAGGGGAGAGGCCAGACCCCAGGAGATGGACCTCAGAAAGGTTGTCAAGGCAACCTTTCCTATCAGCGCTCCTCTGGGAGGGCAAATGCCAATCCCCCCTCCGGGAGCTCAATTTTCCTATCCGACCGTTGAATCCATCATTCAAGTAACCTGCTTCAAGCAGGCTCAAAAAAATCCAAGATCCGTCTGGGAGAACTTATCAAACCACAAAGCATCCGCGTAGAAAACCAAGTGTTTTGTCATTCGGGCAGTACAAAGGCTCTGGAGTGGAGATTCGACTTCGCCATATCGTCCGGAATGGCGAAATTACCCCAGGGTTCCAAGTTACATGGTCATTTTGGGCAACGAAAGAAACACAAACTCTCTACATAGCAATATTCCGCAAATTGACTACGAACGTGTTGGACATGAGCTACTTTGGTGCTTCTTGGAGAAGGGGTGGTCTTCTTCCCGCGAAACTTGGTTCCCAGGGTAAAGTCGACATTTTGAGTCCATTAGCAGAGTCAGTTCACAGTTTTGGAGTGGGAGAGTTGCCCGTCCGTGGCCAGGGGCCTTCATGAGAGGACTTTTGGGGCGAACTGCTTCCGAAAGGTTTTAAGGGTCCGTCTTCTGGCATCAACACCCTCCCTCTACGTGATGACATTGTGCAAGATCCTGATCGAGTCTGACTAGGATACGGCCTCCGAAATGTAAACCCTGTGTGTTGCTAGGTTATTGAAAGGTTTGCGTTATGGAGATCGAGTTTTAGTCGGTTGCACTTGGGACATGGTCGAGAAGCTGCAGTTGAAAATGTGAAGCAATAGGAACTGAGGGAATGGGATTTGGATTTATCTTCCTCCCAGTGTGGCGCCAGAAGATGAACCTTTAAAACCTTTCAGATGCAGTTCGCCCCAAAGGTCCTATCCCAAAGAACCCTGGCCACGGACGTGCAACTTTCCCACTCCGGAACTGTGAACTGACTCTGCCAATGGACTCAAAACGTTGACATTACCCAGGAGACCAAGTTTCGTGGGCAGAAGACTACCCCTTTTCCAAGAAGCGCCAAAGTAGCTCATGTCTAACATGTTCGTAGTCAATTGGTCTAAGAGGTGGCTGCAGAATACTGCCATGTAGAGGGTTCGTGTTTTTTTCGTTGCAAAAAATGACTGTGTAACTTGGTCTCTAGGGTAATTTCGCCGTTCGGGATGGCATGGCGAAGTGGAATCTCCATTCCAGAGCCTTCATACTGCCCGAACGACAAAACATTTGGTTTTCTACGCGGTCAACCTGCAGGACGCTTCATGGTTTGATAAGTTCTCCTAGACGGATCTTGGATTTTTTTGAGCTTGCTCGAAGCAGGTTACTTGAATGGCAGATTCAACAGTCGGATAGGAAAATTAAGTTCTGGGCATTGGAATTTGCCCTCCCGGAGGGAGATTGACACGAAGGCTGCCCCGATAACCTTTCTGAGGTCCATCTTTTGGGGTCTGGCCTCTCCCCTCTGGTGAGGAAGCCGCGCAAAGTCCTGGCCTGGTTCGATTTGGGGAAGGGTGTCAGCGCTTTAAGTTCTTCAAGATCCCTCTATTCTATCCCTTGCCAAACTCCTCTACCAAAAATTTCAAAGGTTATCATATTTCTTGCATAAAGTCCTAGTCATCATATCCATGTCACCATCATCTAGCCATGTCACCCAAAATTTGCCAACATCACCCAATGAAAAGACCAAAGATGGACATCTTTTCATTTTTGGCCTAGTCAAAACTTGACGTTGCTTACTTGGCATGCCATGTCACCACTTGGAGTGCCCAGGTGGCATAGGTGGCATATTGGTGCCTAGGTGGCATGCCTGAGCCACCTTGGCATGTTGGAGCCTAGGTGGCATGTTGCAACCGACATCGCATGTTTGAGCCACCTTGGCATGTTTGAGCCTAGGTGGCATGTTGGAGCCTAAACGACATGTTTGAGCCACTTTGGCGTGTTGGAGCCCGCGTGGCATGTTTGAGCCACATTGGCATGTTTGAGATGTTTGAGTCACCTCAGCATATTTTAGCCGAGGTAGCGTGTTGGAGCCCACGTGGCATGTTGGAGCCTAATTGCCATGTTGGAGCCCATGTGGCATGGTTGAGCCATCTTGGCATGTTGGAGCCTAAGTGGCATGTTTGAGCCACCTTGGCATGTTGGAGCCTAGGTGGCATGTTTGAGCCACCTTGGCATGTTGGAGCCTAGGTGGTATGTTTAAGCCACCTTAGCATGTTGCAGCCTAGGTGGCATGTTTGAGCC
This sequence comes from Isoetes taiwanensis, assembly GCA_021234155.1. Taxonomy (NCBI): domain Eukaryota; kingdom Viridiplantae; phylum Streptophyta; class Lycopodiopsida; order Isoetales; family Isoetaceae; genus Isoetes; species Isoetes taiwanensis. The sequence continues at coordinate 7,085,464 of JAJEKV010000048.1, read as the reverse complement.
ACCTTGGCACGTTGGAGCCCACGTGGCATGGTTGAGCCACCTTGGCATGCTGGGAGCCTAGGTGGCATGTTGGAACCCACGTGGCATGTTTGAGCCACCTTGGCATGCTGGAGCCTAGGTGGCATGTTTGAGACACCTTGGCACATTGGAGCCCACGTGGCATGGTTGAGCCACCTTGGCATGTTGGAGCCTAGGTGGCATGTTTGAGCCATATTGGCATGTTGGATGCCACGTGGCATGGTTGAGCCACCTTGGCATGTTGGCGCCAAGGTGGCATGTTTGATCCACCTTGGCATGCTGGATTCTAGGTGCCATGTCACCCGAAATTTGCCAACGCCACCCCATGAAAAACCAAAGATGTACATCTTTTCATTAATGGCCTAGTAAAAAATTGACCTTGCTTACTTGGCATGCCATGTCACCAATTGGAGGGCCACATCATCTTTTCCATGCTCTTTGCTTGTATCGCAAGTGTAACGACATCAAGATCCCATTATACCTCTAATATTTATTTCCTATGGGTTTGTGGATCTGACTTTGTAAAGAATGTTTTAAGGGTTATCTAGAGAATCGTTTTAGAAGTACAAAGGATTGATCATATCATAGCCCACAAGTTTACCTTGTATTATACATGGCGCCCATATTATTGGACATGCATATAACCTTGTCATATTCATTTCCTTTCCTCTGAGTCTGTTCAAAATATTGCAGAGTTAGAAGCTCTCAATTTGGACTCACAAGATTCAACCATAAGACCTACGGAATACCATGCGATGATATCGCCAAAACCAGGGCCAGATTATTTTCACCCCTTGAGAGTGTAAGCAGGGGAATGCCCATGATGGCATGGCCATTCCGCAAAGCAACATTTGAATTGCAAGTATATTATAGGTAAATGGAGAGTTGGAGTTAGAATGTCTAGTAAAAAAATAAAATAAAAATACTAATAGGGGGGCTATATTTTCTTTAGGATGAAAACAACTCCCATATTTTTATACATGCATGGTAATCTGTCATTTATTCAACGCTAAAGATGAACGGCAAGGATCTTGATCCACATCCGATGATTTTATTGGTGCTGATAATTAATGGTTGAGATTAAAGGCAACCGAGATCAACGTCACAGATCTTGATCTCTGTCCTTTAATCCTATTGGCTTAGAATAAGGGCCCATTTAACCCTTGTATTTTTTCCGCCTAAGTTTTATGCTTCTGTGCCCTTTTTACCTAGTTTTTGCCTTTGCGACTACAATTTTGAAGAAACACAGATCGGCCTTCGCATTGCTATGGCGATGGCGCTTCAGCTTGCTCCAGCAATGGTAGTGGCGATGGCGATGGCGATGGCGCTGGCGCTGGACTTTTCTCCAGCTATGGCCTTAACATCTGGTAGGGCTCTTCCTCAGATTCTACCTTTCTTGTTGCTTTTGATTTTTTTTGTTTCAAATCAATCACAACATCTTGCTATTTATTTAAATTAGGGATTGTGATAGTCGTTGTGGCGCCTGAACACCCGCCCTAAAAGAGCCAAGACAGATCGGATCCTGGTTTGCAAGATCTTTCTATGACCAGGTTTGGCCGAAAAACTCATCTAACAACAATCTGATACAAAAATAATTGTTCTAACTTGGCATGGCCGGATTTTTCTTGGTAGATGGTCGATTTGTTCTATTGTGCCAAATGGCAGTGGCTTCAAATATGGCCTGTGGCTTTAGTTATTATGTTCTTCAGTTTTTCCTGTTGTAGCAAGATATCAAACATATAAACTTTCTGGATCTGCATATGGAAGCCGAAAATCTGCATACATTTTGTGCTATGGCAATAAAAACCCTCTCCGATGTGCAGTTAATGGATAATATTTTGAAACTAGGTTTCAAGGCAATGATAGAAGCTTCGATGAAGCAAACACATTTCGGATAAGATTTCAGATAAGGTAGTAGCAAACGAAAATCCCAGGGGATCCACCTTCTTTATACGGGATATGCCACCTGCGTACATAGGGTAGCCGAAAAACCCCTAGTATACGTGTTTCTGATAGGCAAATTCGACCCCTTTCCGTATGGTTTTATAACTAGAAGAACGTCCCAAAACCCCTATGACCTCTAGTATACATACGGAAAAGGGTAAAAAATCACCCCCTCCCATTGATGCACGTGGTTTTGACAGCTTCACAAGGTGACATCCCCTTGACGAAAATATGCTGATGGTATGGGCCCAATCAATCATGTTGTTGTAGCAGATGGATCTCTATTATAGCAGATGGATCTCTATTATGAAGCTTGTTAAATTTGGAAAAAGAAAGCAAGGGTTTCCTTGTGGCAAAATTATATAGGTAAAGGGTCTTCAAGAGCCCAAACAAGCTATTCTGCCATTCTATTATTATATATTCTTGTTTATCTTTGATGAATCATTTGTAGCCATTTGTTTATCTTTGATGAATCAATAACATGGATCGAGTTGTTCTAAAATGAGCCTTCATGATTTCTGTAGTTTTAGTGGCATTTATTTTAAAATAAACCATATCGATCCTTCTTCTTGTAGATGTTTCTTGTTGGTTTTTTTTTTTATGTTGTAATATTAGCTTACTATGTATTGTGATATCGATATCGAAAACAACGTGTCAACTAAAGAAATTCAACATGTCTTAACTAAAGAAAATTCAACGCCTATATGTATGGATATGACCCATAGTATTTTGTTTATAATGTTGTAATATTAGTTTCCTATGCATGGATATGACCTATAGTATTTTGTTTATAGTGTTGAAATATTAGTTTTCTACTCATTGTAATGTTTAAAACAACCTCTCTTATTTGGGAAAAACAATGCCTAGTGGCATTAAAACTACAATATTTTTCTTTTCAACGCGTGGATGTGTGTAGTTTTTTTCTTTTCTACTTTAGTAATATTATTCTTCCACGTGTTGAATGTCTAAATCAACGTGTATTATATTGAGAATAAACAATGGCTAGTTGCACTAGAAACAACACCAAGAAAAACAAGGTGCTGTGCACGAAGGGTTGCCCTCCATGGCCCGAGGGTGAAGTGGCTTAAATCAGATCCACGCTATCTGACCTGACAATATACACAAGACTAGTTATGTAGAATTCTGTGGAAATTGCCATGTTTATAATATTTTTTGATCCATAATGTTATGCAGTCTTTTGAGCCCGACCTGAGCTATTGCCCAACCAGCAATGTTCTTGTAAACTTAGACATAGTTCAATTCATCTTTCGTAAAGTTTCGAAGAAAAACCATTAACAAGACTTTTGATCATGTATTTCGTATTGCTTTGTTAAAGAACTATCTAGTTTTATTGGTTTCTTCTAGTAACATCCCTGGATATGGGTGCTCAATGGTTCCTTTGTGGTGGTGCTCGATGGTCAATTGATTTTATTCTTCAAACGATTTTTGTTCGGTGAGTGAATAGGTTAGGTGTGGTATCCACAAGTTCAAAGCATATTGCAAGGTTGTGCTCATTTCTTGCTAGATGTTGAGGCCCATTTGAGATGGTTGCTTTACACCTAAGAGAGACCATTCCCTTATGCGGAAGCTTTAAAAGCGTTCTTTATTATGGCACACATCGGTAATTTAGTTCTGATGAGAAATGGAGTGCATCCAGCCACAATTTCAATTTGCTGTAAAGAGGTTGATAACTTCTAAGGAGATCTACAATGTTGTGCTTTCTAGCTCCACAATATAAGCCTGATATCCTTGTTGTAGAATTTGTTCCCCAATTTGCTATAGGAATTGCAGCTTGCATGCCTTGATGTGGCAGGACATAAGGTGCAGGACATAATGTGCAGATGTAAGATTATAAACATTATAAGTTCTTTGAGACAATTTTATAAGTCACGCAAAATGCAAGGCTTTGCCAATATTTGGTAGAATTAGAAGACACATCCAAGAGATACTGACTCTAATCAAGAATGAGCGAATCCATTTTATTATAAATCACACTATAATGTGTTTTCGGGCCAGTTCATACATTTACATTTCGGTTAAATGGACTTTACTTCACAGTGCTCGCTTATACTCCACTTCTAATGAGTAGGCATCCAGAACTGGTCTTGCAAATATGTTTGCTACGCTATAGGAATGTCAAGACTAGATGTTCACGAAGTCTCTATAGAGAGAAATTCGAAAAAAACCGGATAGCAAAGCAAGCCCCTCACGTCATCCCAAGCACAATGCATATCTTGATTTCACCTATTATATAAAGAGTGCTTTAGCAAAGCCTTAGCATGCTAGCAAACTCATCTCTTAAAGCAAATCTAGGGGCAGATATAACCCTACTAGTTAATTTTATGGATCAAGGCCACAGAGGGCGTAGAATAGGTATGCAAAAGCACCAACTGCCTTTGTCATGGTTCATCAGGTGGATTCAAGACTAAGATACCTTTTCCATCAGTCAACATGCAAAGGTATCCTATCAACTTAATAAGCCACGTTTTGCTTATGCTCATGAACTGTATCATATCAAGCTGTATCTACAACATGCCAATGCAAGGCATTACAACCAACTAAACCAGCGCCTTACCTAGCTTACAACCACTGCATCTCTGGGCAAAAACCAGCCTATTAGATTCTGATATCTGAGATACAAAAGAGTTTAAGCACAACTTTCAAGATGGGACGGATCATGGTGTGTACTGCCTATAAAAGGAGCAGATAACTAATACCAAGAAATCTGCAACTTTGATCCTACTTTTCGTTAAGTAGAGTTGTATTCCTAATAACTTTACTTATATCAGATGACAAATAGCTTTCCAAGGTTTATGAAATATTCTAGTTTTCAAATTTAAAGGTATTATCAAGAATCGACTCACATGGGTAAGAAGAGGGTTGTTGCAATAATAACTAAAAAGAACATGACAAGCGAACATGTTTGTAATATACCTGTATCAACTGTTGAGCACTCTGTACTTGCTGAGCGCTTCCATGTATTTCAACAGTCATCTTCCCTGGCACATTTGGTGTTTTCTGAATTGTAATTGTGGCACCAGTGATTCTATGCATGTAACTTATATTTGCACCACCAGTTCCAATAATAGCATCTGCAAACCTGCACATAAAGCATCCATGACCATCTGCAATAAGGATTAATACAAATCAAGCCAGAAAACAATACCTGTGTGATAACCGGAGCTGGTGGCAAAGGAGCCAAAGAACTCTGCATTACTCCTCCACTTGGGTCTCTCCCGTAAAGTGACAATCCATGGTGAAGATTTGCATCTGAACGAACATCAGATGCCTGATAATAGTTGTCTGCTGGTAAACTAGAAGACCCAAACTGCGATGAAGTGCTCATGTACGCTGACAAAGACTGTTTTATATTAGCTTCCAATTGTATATTAGGTAAAAGCATGAGGACTGCAAGATGCATGGTAAGTTGTTTTCCAAAATCTCATACAAGTGATAAACACCAAAGGCTACACACTCACATTATATTCCAAAAGTGGTAACACCGATCGATCCACTAACACTACTACAAAAATAGGTAGAAATGGCACAAAAGTGACATTTATCCTCTGCCTTTTTACCGAGCATAAACGTCACTTTTGTGCCATTTGGGGAGCACAAACGTCATAAATGGCATAAAAGTGACGTTTATGCTCGGTAAAAAGGCAGAGGATAAATGTCACTTTTGTGCCATTTCTATCTATTTTTGTAGTAGTGTAAGAATTTGAGCGACAATAAGCTCCATGGCCTTATGCACATTTTTAGCTTCACCTTGTAACTCTGTCATCCTGTAAGGCACATAATGGTAGCTCATCTGCCAGCATTAAAATGTTAATATATCATTGCTTCCTTCCTTAAGAAAAATGGATTTGGTGGCACCTACCTAGAGGCAAAACTCTGACAGTTGCTCCCGAGGTGTCTTGAATAGACTTGATGGTCGATCCTTGCCTTCCAATCAGGCTACCAGCATGTGTACCAGCAACTAATCCTGCAACAGATGCCCTCATAGCCTCAAGATCAGTAGCATTAGCACCTTCCAGTAATTCCATGCCTTCTGCAATGTCATCAGTGGCCTTCTTTGTCAGCAGCAAAGGGTGATCACAAATTTTTTTCAATACCTGCAGCAGACTATGGGAAGTTAAATCATGCACAAGACGACAGAATTCTGACAGCTTACTTACTGTTAAAGCAGCTAATGCAGATCCTTAAAGAGACTTATGAACAGTTTCACTGTTAAGAAATGCCGAATATAAGCTGTCATTTGCTTACGGATAAAAACAGATAGATTTCAAAACAAGCCATTTCAAAATTGAATAAGCGGTTAATGCTCACGGGCTTTATGTGTGACCATATAAATTCTTATGAAGCAAAGGCAATGCAGAGAAGTAGATGTAATCACCGATGAGAGGACAACCGGCCGCCAGATAATGTCATTTTGTTTGCCAATTGGCGTTACGCCTTCCGATTGTGCGGGAAAACTTCACTCTTTAAATGTCAGTAGGAAGAATGGAGCGATGCATTCTCTCAACTCCTATCAAAAGCAAAAGGGAAAGAAAACCTTGGGAAATGCAATACGTGTGGATATTTGGACATGAGGTTCATACCTGAGCCAAATACATACCTAAGCCCTTCAACTCTTAAGCATGCTTCGAAATGTTGTCATCCATAAGTTAGTGCATGCGGGAGATACATCGGACCAACATGAAAATATCTTTGCACGAGAATGCGCAAGGAGCCCCCGCAATCTCATCCGTAGGGCCCCGCAATTCAACTACAATCCGGACCAATGGGGATGGCACGAGAGACAACGTATGGATCAGCCCATCCAAATGCAAGATCCGAAGAGCATGAGGAAACGTTGGAGTTATGGCAATTATATTTGAAGCTTGTCAACCTCATAGATTTTGAGTGGGCCCGTTGCACCTTGTTTATAAGGGTATATGCCTTCATGAGCTCAATGGATGCGGATGTGGCTATGGTCGACCAAAATATCATGCCTACCAACATGGACATGGTCAGGTCTTTGGGTTTCTGACCTCTTCTGGCTGAATCTCGAAGGCAGAGATAGCTTAACGAAGGAGTATTTCCCCTGCTATATGTCTCAATACTTGATGATGGAACACTCAGAAAAGCTTAAGGCTGCTTAGATATAAGCATGGATTCACCAGAAAGACGTAAACCTAAGGCAAGGCTAGCTATACACGCTACTATATGAAGAAACAGCCGGAAAAACGAGAACCCAGATTGGATGCTCACCCTCTGTTTCTAATTCCGGAACTCTTTTTTCTATATAGCCATAAGCAAATTTATTGCTCCCTGCTGTGTTCTTATTCATCAGATTGGAGCTGCCAGTTACCCGGTCCAGAACGTCCTTGATCCACAACGCAACTGACCGTGCATTTACAGGGAACAAAGGGTTTTTAGCAGTCATCAACATGTACTGAGTATATTCCAGCATATACTCAGTATATCGCACAAACCCACATAAACGAGGGTTTGCCCCCCTAGGGGCAACCCAAAAAAACAACACATTGTATTTTTCTTAAAAAACTGCCAAATTTCTATGCATAGAATTTTTAGATAAAAACTACATGTTGTTTATAGCATTTTCAGAACAAAACAACAGGTGGGCTTTAAGTGTTGTTTTTCTGCAAAAAAAGACAGCAAAAAACTACACATAGAGCCAAATTTGGGGTTAGTGTGTTTGGAAACGAACAAAGCTTCAGCCAATGTGGCCCAAATTGTTGAAGAAGTAAGCGTAGCCAATGTGGTTCCTTGCAGCCCGGATTATGTTTATCTTTGTAAACAAGTGGCAGCCCCTCGCTCTATCAAATTCATCATGGATTCTGGTGCTACAACTCATATTAGTTGGCACAAAGATTGGTTTGAAAATTTCAGACCTAACTCTTTCAATTACATTGTTCAAATCGGCGACAATAGTGAGCATCAAATCTGCAGAATGGGTAACATTCAAGTACCCACTGGCCTTGGTAACTTCACTCTAAAGGGGTAATGTATGCTCCTACTTTGCGTAAAGATCTGATTTCTGTTGCACGTCTTACTGATATGGGCACAATAGTTTCCTTTGATAGTGACGACTACATTGTTCGCAGCAAAGTTACAGGAAAGAGCCTTGCTCGTGCTATTCGTACGGGGCGGTTTTGATCTTCATCAGGACCCTACTCTTGCAAGTTGTGAGGCTTGTGCATTGGGCAAACAGCACCGCAGATCCTTTACTCTCATTGGATCTCATGCTACTGCTCTTCTTGAACTAGTACACACGGATCTTTGTGGTCCAACTCATGTTCCTTCTCTCTCGGGTGCTTATTATTTTCTGACATTCATTGATGATTTGAGCAGGAAAACATGGGTCTATTTCTTGAAGCGGAAATCTGATGCATTTGCCCATTTCCAAGAATGGAAAGCGCTTGTTGAGAATCAAGTAGCCCATCAGATTAAGAAGCTCAGATCTGATAATGGTGGAGAATTTACCAGTCAAGCATTCAATCATTTTTGTGTTGATCATAGTATTGAGCGCCAACTTACCGAGCCTCATACTCCACAACATAATGGCGTTGCCCACTGTTGCTGTGAAAAATCAGACTCCTGAACAAGCTTTCACTGGCATAAAGCCAAATTTGTCTTGCTTGCGTGTCTTTGGATGTGCTGCCTTTATGCTTATTCCAAAAGCTAATCGCAAGAAACTTGAGCATACCAGCAAGAAAATGATTTTTGTGGGTTTCTCTGACCAGTGCAAGCATGGTTATAGGCTGATTGATCCGGATACCAAGAAGCTTTGTGTTAGTCGCGATGTTATTTTTCATGAAGATGTTTCGGCATTTTAGCAAGGTTCAAAAACTCCTAATGTGGAATTTCTTGATATCTCTGCATGGATAACAGATGACGCCATAGCTTCCAATCCATCGGACTCAGTTTCTGATATTCCAGCACCTGCAGCAGTTCCAGCACCTGCAGCGGTCCCAGCACCTGCAGTGCTTACAGCATCCCTGTTTCCTGATCACGGCGCAGATCTTGACACATCCGATCCAGGAGGAGATCTTGACCCATCTGATCCAGGAGATGATTTTGATCATCCAGATCAAGGAGGAGTTGAAGAACTTGGTCGAGGCAAAAGGAAACGTTTTCCTCCTCAAAGGTTTGCCTTCTATACTGAAATTATGCCCAGCATTATGAAGTTCTGTGGTGCTGCTATTATGAGTGAACCCACCAGCTATCGTGAAGCTATTTCATGTGCTTCTGCACCTCATTGGCAGCAGGCAATGGACCACTAAATGGATTCTATTGTTCAAAATGGCACTTGGGATTTGGTTCCTCTTCCTCATGATAGGAAGGTCATTGGTAATAAATCGGTTTACAAATGCAAGCTCCATCCTGATGGCACCATCAGCAGCTACAAAGCACGCTTGGTTGCACAGGGTTTCAGCCAGCAATATGGCATTGATTACTTGGAAATATTTTCTCCAGTGGTCAAAATGATGAGCATTCGCATTCTTCTTGCATTTGCTGCTCATTATAATCTTGAGGTTCATCAAACAGATGTCAAAACAGCATTTCTTAATGGCAAACTTGATGAAGAAATATATATGAAGCAACCTTAGGGTTATGTCAAAGCTGGTGCTGAGCATTTAGTATGCAAATTGACGAAGGCACTTCATGGGTTAAAGCAAGCATCACGTGCTTGGTACAAGACCATAGATTCTTTCTTCAAAGACCAAGGATTCCAGCCTATTGAGGCTGATTCTAACATCTACATATGTCGTCAACATCTACATCTGTCGTCAAGGCAAGTTCTTACTCATCATTGCTTTGTATATGGATGATTCCTTGCTCATAGGCAACAATAATGAGCACATTGCTGAATTCAAGACAAGGCTTGCTGCTAAGTTTCCAATGGACGACTTGGGTGAAGCTCGCTATTGTTTGGGTTTGCAAATTGCAAGAGACCGGAACAATGGGATTCTTCATATCTCTCAAACATTGAAGAAATGCTTGAGTGCTTTGGCATGGCTGATTGCAATCCATCTAAAGTTCCTATGAATCCAGGTACTCTTCTCACTAAGAAAGATTGTCCACAATCTGATGCTGAACGTCTTTCTATGGCAAAAATTCCATTTCGGCAATTGACTGGCAGCCTCATGTATTGCATGGTTTGCACAAGACCCGATATTGCATTTGCTGTTATAGCTCTCAGCCAATTTTCAGCAGATCCAGGTCATAAGCATTCTCCGCTACTTAAAGGGTACTGCTGATTATGGCCTTACATATCGCAGCAATAGTGATGCTTTTTCATTGCTGACATATAGTGATTCCTCACTTAGCGATGTGATAGACAACTCCAAGTCCACATCCGGCATTTGTTTTCTGCTTGCCAATGCTGCCATTGCTTGGATCAGTAAGAAACAGGGGCATGTATCTCTTTCATCCACTGAAGCAGAGTATGTTGCAGCATCTACAACAGCCCGTGAGATCATTAGTTTGAAGGACTTTCTTGCCGGCATTGGCCAACGCAATTCTGGACCAGCAAGGATGCTCATGGATAACAAAGGTGGCATTGATTGGTGCTCCGCTGAAGTTCGAATCCAAAATCTAAGCATGTTCCCAAGCATTATCATTTTGTAAGGGACCTTGTGGCTGATAAGCAGGTTCAGATTGAGCATGTTCCTACATGGGACAATACCGCAGATCTCTTGACTAAGCCTTTGGCTCCTGAGCTCTTTGAGCGACATCGACTTGGTATTGGTCTTGATAGATTCCAGATCTCATCTCCAGGAGGAGGAGGTTGAGCTTGGAGATGGTGACCTCTCATCAAGGAGGAGTGTCGAGATAAATGATATCGAGATCACCATCTTGCTGCTTGACAGCACTGACAGCACTCAGCACATAGGTGCTGACTATGTGCTGAATCAGCACTTCATTAGCACCTACACCAGCCCATCCACTTGCCTTAATTAGCTACGGCATCCACTTGCCTTAATTAGTTATGGCATAATTATGTGTGGTTGGTAACGGGAGCAGTTATTATTTGCTGCCCCTTTCTTATATCTTGTATTCATACTTACGTTCAATACAATTCCAATTTGCCTTTGTTTTGGGAGCTTGCGCTCTCGGATATTGATGTGCATCCCCTTCTCTCCCTTTCTTGGTGAAACCTTGACACACCATGGACGTTCTTCGTGATAATGGCTCCAGCCCGGATACCGATAGTCTTAGCATAGTTTGTGTTCTGCTAATCCTTGTTTGAGTAGATGAATGATTAGATTCTATTCTATGATCTATTTGAGAATGATGATAGATGTTTTATATATGATTACTCTCTCTTTTTGTTCCTCATGTGTTGTATTGGGTTAAGGGGGGTAGAGACCTAAAGGCTATGTAGGATAGAGATGCTCCTAGCTAGAATCCCTTAAATATCAATACATGTGGCCTGTGCACAAGAGCCCACTAGGCTGTGAATGCGATTCTGCAATTCAATACCAGATAACGAGTATGATGATGAAACGGAGGTGGAATCCTGCCTAGTTTGACTACAAGATTCCTATAGTGTGATAGGCTTATAGTCAGTCCCCATGTAGGGCCGGGTATGGGTCTGACACCTCCTGGGTCGCAAGATACGTACCTAAAGGGTTGGGCTCGATGGGCTCGCAGGAGCAGCCTATATGCATTGGGGGGTCAAAGTCGGGTACGATGGCACGATCCTCTAGCCAACCATGTTCTAGGAGTGAATTCATTTCCTCCCTGCCCATCGGACCGGGGACATGTAACCCCGAGTAGTCTCATAGGGTGAATCCATGAGATTGCATCTCTAGAAGGCTATAACCACGTCATAGCGTGATTTAGCCTATCCAGGGGTGGATGGAGTGGACTACTCTAATCATTGTTCTATACCAGCCATCACCATTGCTATTATTCTGTCTGTTGTTATCTAGAGGCTTTTCCATTCCGTTGACACCATGGAGTGTGAGCCCGGGGATTAGATCCTTATTTGATGCATTTGTCGTATTTGTCTCTGTTACAAGGTGATGTACTACTGATGGGTGGGCCACCCTTCGCGGTGGTATATTATTTTATATATTACGTGCCAGGTGCTAACTTGTATTTACGCTTCCATTATATAGGATTCCCATAGAAGGCGTAGGACGAATGACACCTCTATGTCCTTCCTCGGGGCATTTGGCCATCCCAAATGGCCCGAGGTAGATGGAGGGCCTTTCTACGGTGATGACGTCGCCATGGAAAGGGGATTTCCTTTATTTATACGATGGGAGCATCGTATAGGTTCGGGGAGCGTCATAATGGTATCAGAACATGATTTTGGTAGACCAGATCATTGCACTGGCCATATTCTAGCTCGTTAGATCGTTAGTTAGATGGAGAATTTAACATAGAAAATTGTCCTAAGAACCCGTAGGTAGTGTGATTGATGGCCATCTATGTGGAAAATGAGCTAGTTAGGAAGATAAAATCCAAAATAATGGGGTGTGACCATGTTCACTTTTGCCAGAATGCAGTCCCTCTCTTCTAGAGGCCATAACTTACTCTAGAAAACTCGGATTGAGTCAATTTTTGTTCCCTTGTGTCCGGAACATTTTAATTACTCTAGAACACCTCTTGTCGGAACCCTAGAATTAGAATTTTAGCTCAGAAGCCAAATCAGCGCTGAAGGTAAATCAGGCCCCTAACTTTTGATTTTAAGGCCCCAAAATACCCTTAGCACCGATTTCGATCCGCACGCCCGCCGAAAAAAAATAAAAAATATATATATTTTTGAATTTTTTTTTTAACTTTTAAGATTTTTAGACGTTTCTTTTTATACCCTGTTTCTTCCCAGCTCCGCCTCGCGTCCACCATAGCCGCCAGAGCAAGCACTCTTTACCATAGCCACCAAAGTCGACCTCCCTCTGCCATAGCCGACCTCTGCCGACTGCCTCTGCACTGTCGTCCTCGCCCTTCCCAAGCGCCTCAGTACTTGCATGGATATGGCCTGCACCAAGGGGACCAAGAATTATTCCTCATGGAAGGTTGCCCAGCTCTTCGTCGAAACTTGGCCATAACCTCAGCACTGTCCCCGACGGCCCCGCCAAGATCGAGCTCCTTCTTGAACAGTTGGTTCAGAGGTTTATAGAAGGAGACCGGATCCCTTATCCCATATTCCATCTCACAGAGCGGTTCCTGCTGAAACTCAAGCCAAAGGCGAGAGGTACACTCTCGTGGAGTAGGATGACCAAGTATTAACCCTTGTTCATTATTATCCTCCGGACTTGGGCCCAGACGCCGCCGCAGAAGATGCTTGCCTTGAAGCTGCAAAAATCATGGCCATGGCCCAAGACGAGGACGCACCGCAGGTTGCAAGTGGAAACCCAGCTGTCCAAGGACAACCGTATATTTACTTAGGGAGAGGAAGGGCTATAACACAAGAGTGCTCTTTCACCTTGCCCCCGTATTATTACGATGAGGAGACCCAATGGGAAGATATACCGGCACCCCTCACCCAAGAAGACCTGCAACACATTGAACTTGACATGGCGGTCCGGCCTGATAGATACATTGCGGAGATCCAGAGAAGGACCGAGGTATGCCAGTTATGAGAGCGCCACGCTGAAAGGGAGCAGCACAACTGGCAGAAGAGCAAGCAAAGAAGGATGCTGAAGATCTCACCAACTGCACCATTCAGTGGAGGCAAAAAAACACCAACCCTAATCGGTTGGGTCCTAAGTATAAAACATAGCTCCAAGCATCAGATGGGGTCGCAAAGGAGAAGAGATACTCGCCGCGAGACCCTAGTCCAGTGGGCCCGACACCCAACCACTAGAGACAAGACTCTTCTCCTTGTTCCCCATCTCGTCCAAGGAAACCCCACAGGTTATATGCCGGGAACAGTTGCCTCGCGAGAGATTAAGAAGTAACAAAAGTTGACGGGGCTCCTGTTACAAAAGTTGCCCTTCCAGCGGCTAGTCCGAGAAATTGCACAAGAGTTCAAGACCGACTTACGGTTCCAGAACCACGCCATCCTCGCATTGCAGGAGGCCACAGAGGATTACCTCGTTGCCCTCTTTGGCGACGCCAGCCTCTGTGCCATACACACTAAACATGTGATGATTATGCCAAAGGATCTGGCATTGACTCGACAGATCCGTGAGGATCGTATTTAGACCTGACATTTTGTATCACACTTGTAAATACTTTTTGTACATTTGTTTTTGTGTTAATATAAAGTTCACGTACTTATCTTGTATATGCATCACTGTTTTCCCAATTGCACATTCCAATTTCAAAACACACACAATTTTTGAAGTATTATTTGTTAACAAGGTTGCATATTAAATGGGAGCAAATCATTGAAATGGGAGGAAAAGGAATATTCCTCAAAGATTCCTTTTGTTTCTAAAAACAAGAGCTAAAATGAGGTAAAATTTTATTTTGATGATAAAATTGCATTTTGACCCCTCCCAAAAATCGCTCAATTTTTTATGCAAAGAGAAAATTGACTATGTCAAAGTGACGCTTTTCCTAAAAGTTAGAATTTACCTGAAGTGTGTTTTTAGAGAAAACCACTAATTTAAGTGTATGTCCTACACAACATTTTGATAGCTTGGATTGTATTCTAGAAAAAGTACTTTTAGGTTACAATGAGTCATTTTTTAATGATATAGAATTTCAAAGTACCAAAATTGTATTCCAGAATATACTTTTGCTATTCGAGGATAACAGAAGTGTATTCCGGAATACACTTTTGCTGTATAAGTTTTTGAGACTCAACAGTGATCTGGAAGATATTTCCTATTCTGGATAGCGACAGGGGAAAACCAAGCGACATCAACTAGTTTTTTCAATATCTTCAATAAATTTCAAGGACCTTGCGATTTTATTTTGTTTATTTTATGGGGATACAGGATTATGGTTCTAAATAATAAAAAGGATTGTTTGTTTCTTTTTTGGAGGTAGGGATACTAGATCATGGTTGCACATGAAAGTGGGAAAGTTATTCTGGAATACACTTTGTTACGTTTTTAGTCACAACGAAAGAGGAGGCGAATTTTTTTCTCAGCCTCAACTGATTTGATCGGGCGATCTACTTCATCTGTGGTCTACTTTGGCTCTGGCATGCTGAATCCGAAACCCTGGTGGTTCTGGCGGCTCTGGTAAGCTTCATGTTCTTAGATTTAGGGTTTTTCCATGGCAAAAATAAGCCCACAGCCTTCCGATTTGCCCTGTAGCACGGTCTTCTCTTGTGTTTCAAATCGCAAAATACTGTGTTAGGAAGTAAACTGAATCAAAGCCTTTTTTATATTTGCATGCAAAAGCTCCGGAAACTTGAGATTAAGTATCAAACAGTCTGGTCTCTGTAATTTTTTCTTTTTGTACGTTTCCAAGATAAGTTTAATATTTAGTCATGCAGCAGCCAGTTGTTCTGGAATTGCTTCAGATGCAGATCTCCACAGAAACCGAAATTTTGGAAACACCATGGGAATAACAGGGTTGATAGTTATTTCATGATATAGCATTTGATATGGACTATCAGAATCAGCGTTCGCATAGATCCCTCTGCTTCTTCATTTTATGTGCAGTTTGCCAAGTTCAACCAATGACATTAAAAGAATTACGAGTATAAGATCGGGTACCGATGTCATGCAGGATATCTTATGCTCTTATTTTAGACTCAGCAAATGCAACACATTTCTGTCAAGATATTGATGGACAATGTAATGAAGATTGTATACATCGCTTTGCGGGGTTTGTTGATGAAGGCAAAACGTTTGTGTGGCCGCAGACCTTTATTAATGTCTGGAGCATGGTTCTGGTTGCAATTTTTTTTGTGTTGGTTGCAAAATCTCCTTGCAAATGGTTCTGTCTTCTACAATATGCCTTTCATAGGATTTTCTAGTTTTAAATAATGGAATTTGTGTAATTTTTTGCAGAATTGGAGCAAAATGTGGCTTCATTGCACACATGCAGCAACATGAGTATGGCAAAGAAAGCTGAATAAATAGCAACATGATAGTTGAACAATGAAGTAAGACTGTCGTAGAATTGCAAAAGCACGATGAACAAAACTTGTAGATGTTGGATCAGAGCTCTACAAGGACAGTATATGCAACTTTGATTTATGGCACTTAAAAGAAAAGCCAGTTCTCATAGTCTTTCACTCATCAAAGATTTGCAAAATCAACAACAGTGTCAAATAAGTGTAAGATGGCTAAATTCCAAGCCTTTGTAAGATGGCTGAATTCCAAGCCTAAATTGATACATGAAGATGGACCTTGTATCTTGTATCTGATAACATGTGATTATGTCTTGTTGCAACTTGCCAGTCCATTTTTATCTCCCCAACCCCTTGATGATGAGTTGTAGGCCCTCTGGTTGGTGTGATAGCCTTGCAACCAGCTGATGTGGACTTTAGAGTTGTATTTTAGAGTTGTGTGCCTTAATTTAGTGAAAAAACCAGCTGATGTGGACTTTAGAGTTGTATTTTAGAGTTGTGTGCCTTAATTTAGTGAAAAGGACTATTTTCTGATGTATCTCCGAGTTTTATTGAATATATTGCTTTGTATTTTTATATCCTGATCCATGCATGCTACCGATGAGTTCATTTACATGATCCAGGGCAAGAAAGATGAACAAAAAAATTATGGCTACGTAACATTTGGTGTTTTATCAAGATCAGTGAGAAAATTAATTGGAAAATTCCTCCTTAGGCATTTTATAGAAAAGACTCAAGCCACAAGGTCCAGCCCGTTCTTAAGGGAGATGGGAAGCCATAGCCAAATTAGGTGTGTTAGGGCAAACCAAAATGTCTTATGCCATGCTGTACTTGTTCATTAATCGTACCTCTTGGACAAGCCAAAATACTTTTAGTCATGTCACCTCCTTGAATGTAACACACTGGTCAGGAATGTAGACGCGAATTCAGGAAATCAGAGGTGTATTCTAGAATGTAGACGTGAATTCAGGAAATCAGAGGTGTATTCTAGAATATACATTTGCTTTCTCGGGAAAGCAAAGATGTATTCTCGAATACACTTTTGCTTTCTCATAATTCAAAGTGTATTCTGGAATACACGTTTGTATTTAAAAAAAACAAAAGTGTATTCCAGAATACACTTTTGTTTTTACATTATTGGTTTTATGTGTCCTAGTGTTCATTTGTTTACTTGAATATTTTTTTGTTTTTTTATTCCGCCAATAGAACGTCAAAACATGTCAAATATGCTTGAGGGAACAACTACACGTGGAGACTTGGGACATATACCCAGTTGCAACATCTGACGAGCATATTGTTCAATACATACCAAATTTTGAGAGTGCTAGATTGATGTACTGAAAAATTTCAAAGAAATAGTTATTATTTTTTCTTCTCTATTTTGACGTTTTTGATATCTCATTTTCAGAGATTATGTATTCACATCTACATTTTGTCATTCTTAAGGGCGCTTCTTTGGAAAAAACAAATTGTCACTTAATGAGGAGCCAAAATGAGGGAAAAAAAAACTGAACCTTTTGAAATTCTCAAGTTTATCTAAAAAAAACCAATTTTGAAATTCTCAAGTTTATCTAAAAAAGACCAATTTTAAGAGCATGGTGTTTTTTTAAAGGGAATCTTTAAAATGGGAGTTCTGCAACACTCCCATTTAATTTGCAATCTTGTTTGTTACGCAAAAATTCAAACCCCAAATTTTGCCCGCTTAGGATGAGCCAATCAACTTACCTCCCACACTACGGATCCCAGATCCCCCACGTTGATTGCTGTTATACTGCTCTCAGCCGATGTTATCAACAGCTCGATGTTACCAACACCACAGGTGATCGGTCCTTCTCAGCAGTTCTCCTGAGCCGTACCCGATGAACCGTACATAAATCTAATTGCTACTACAAAAGGGCCTGGCCTAATCTATGGCTACAGTAACAGATTCACGCTGCCAAATCGAGCTTCTCAGTCAAGTATCGATTCAATCAGAGATCTATCGGAGCTCACTTCGGTTTTGCTTTTCGTAGGGGGGTATGCCCCCAAAGAAGAAAGGCTCGGGCGATCCAGCCGAGTATGAAGGGGATTCGGCTAACCTCATATCGGTCATACAGGAATTGAAGTGTGAAATTCAAGGATTAAGGACAGAAGTGGAAGGGATTCGGGAGACTTTGGATGAACTGGTGGCACAAAACACTAGTCTGAAGGTACAGAATGCAGAATTGTCTTCCAATTTGCAAAAACCATCAACAGATTTTAGAGCACAAATTGAAGCATTGGAAGGCAAGTTAGCCACTCTAGTAGCCGAAACAACCAAGGAACAGATGAAAATTCATCATACAGAAATTTCTACAGAGCAAAGGGATCAAGAAAATTGGGCTAAGAATTTGAAAATATCTGGCCTTCATGAGGTTGAAGGTGAAGATATCACAGACACAGTAAGGCATTTCTTCTCTGAAACAATGCATCTTCATGATCCAAATTATACTTCAGCAAGGAGATTAGGGAAAACAGGTGCTCATACACGCCCTATACTAGTGAAATTTCATACAAATGATGCAAGAGATCGAGTACTCCATAACCGGAGTGCTCTCAAGGGTGAAAGGATATGGTTAGACTTGGATCTAATACCCAATCAGTTAGATATCAGAAAAAAAGAATGGACTAAAGTCAAGGAAGCAAGAGAGTCAGGATGGGTAGCATACCTAGATCAAGGAGGCAGGGCAATTGTCACAAACAGGAAACATAAATAGGTAGCGAGGGCTTTGAGAGTCAGTCTATGGAATGTTAAGTTGCTTGGGCAAGTATGGAATGAGAAAGTTTTGGGTGCAGGGCGTGGCTTTGGTGGAGTTGCAGTCTACCAAAGAGCGGACTCATTACATGACATTCACTTTCTGAAACAGGACCCGAATAACCAATTCATATGGTTAAGAGTAAAAGAGAATGAGCAGCAGTTGTTTATAGCAGCCTGCTATTTTGCTCCAGAAAACTCGAAAATTTATAACAGGCATGATATGGATAAGGAAAACCCATTTGAGAATCTATGTTCAGATATTCTAGAGTATTCATCACAGGGTGAGATCCTCATTGCAGGAGACTTTAACGGTCGTACGGGCTGCCAACAAGCTAAGGTTTTTGAAAACCTGGCAAATCCTTGTCTTGATGAAATAGAAGATATTGCATATATCAGATACGGTCTCAAATACAATGGGCGAAAAGCTGCTAGATCTATGCACTATGTGTCAACTTAAAATTTTAAATGGCGTGGCACCATTTAAACAGTCACGAGGACTCACATACCATAACCATGCTGGAGCCAGCACCATAGATTACTGTCTTGTGAGAAACAAGGAGAAAATTGAGGACTTTTACGTGGGAGAAAAGCAACCTGAGTCAGACCATACACCGCTGCACTTGGTGATTAAGATGCGAGCAACTGCTAAAATGCAGAAGCCATGCTTTCATCCAAAACTCCGGGTAAATTATGAGCATAGTCTTGCATATAATACACTGGTAGAGGAGCATCTGGCAAAGACTTCATGGACAAGAGAGTTCCAAGAAGATGCACATAAATTCTAGCACATCATATTTGATGCAGCCAAGCAGGTCTTTGGTCTATCAAAAATGCGCATGCAAGGGAGACCATGCAATTCATGGTGGGATTCTGAATGTCAAGAGGCGAGGAGCAGACTGCCTCAGAACTGTATTTGTAAGCCAAAATGGTATAAGAAAATGATCAGACAGAAAAAGAGAGACTACTTTGTGAAAAAGCAAGCGGAATTATCTGAACAATTTAGAAGGCATCCCAAAAACTTTTGGGACACGTTGAAGACAAAAACAGACCAAACTAATTTGAGCATCCGTGACCTTTCAAATTTAGTCAAGACTATTTATGAACAAGAGGGCGCTGATGGCATGCCAAAATTAGCTCTAAATGAAAATATCTTTTCTGAAGAGAGGTTAAGGATTGCCTGTCTAGGTTATCCAATAACAAGGCCCATGATGCAGATGGCCTGTGCATAGAACTCCTCAAATGGAGGGGAGATGGTACCTTATCCATATTGACAGACCTGCTGAACAAGGGACTGATACAAGGGTTGCCAACTAACTGGAGCATTAATAACCGTGCCCATCCAATCCACAAGGGAGGAGACAAAAAGGCAGCCAACAATTACAGAACGATTCTGATTGGCAGTGTGTTTGCCAAAGTTTTAGGCAGCCTGTTGGAAAGAAGATTGAGTTCCTGGGCAGAGCAAGCTGCTGTGCGCTCTAAATGTCAAGCCGGTTTCAGAAATGATCACAACACTCTGGATCATGTCCTGACACTTCGAACTCTGATAGAAAAGGCTAAAGCCCCTAATGCATCGCTGTTTGTAGCATTCATAGATTTCACGAAAGCTTTTGATACCATACCACGTAAGGAGCTTAGTGAAAGAATGATTCAAATTGGCGTCCCACAGAATATCAGAGAGGCGGTTTCACAGTTGTATGCAGAAGTATTGATCAAAGTCTCGTGGGACCTGGAAGCAGATATAAAAAGCACAATCGGGGTACGCCAAGGCTGCCCGTTATCTCCAACGCTGGATATACAATCCCTTTGAATGGCATATTCACCCTCGTCCTAATGGACCTTTGTATCTATGCTTAATTGCATAGCTCCTAGCCTTACTTGACTTTTTGCAAACCGTGTTTGCACTCATGCAGTATTGCACCTCTATCATGCAATAGACTAATTGAAATCACTTCCATTCATGTCTTTGGACATGAGTCCTAAGATCTCAACTAGACCTTGGTTTTATTGCACTTAAGTTATAGCAACGAGTGCTAGTAATATCAACAATATTGACTATTGTCGACTTAGATAGTCTAATACACCAATTACGGCATCGCCGAAGTCCAACTTTGACTCGTAACTCAATGTATCACATGCCGACTTAGATAGTCTAATACACCAATGACAGCATCGCCGAAGTCCAACTTTGACTCGTAACGCAATGTATCACATCGGCAAAGATAGCACCTTTACCACTTACGTGCTCAACTTATAAGGTACCATGTTGCTTATGTGATATTAAATTCCAAAAATCATGGCTTGTTGGTATGTAGATTCTCTTTTTTTCCAAGAGAACTACGACCCCAATACCCAGTCATGGTTATCAAACCCCAATTGATCTTTTCAATATGCATTGCTGATCGAAAAGATCATTGCATCATAAGAAAACACTTTATGCTTTATTCATACCTCAATAACTAAGATATTTTACCCATGTGTACACATTGTTCTAAGGCTCACGCCACTTGTCAAGCATACAATTTGTCATGGTTACACTAAATATGACTCATAAATCCTACCACACCCCAAGTGATATGGTTATGCTTTCCACATATGAATGCGCACTAGAGGTTCATATGGTTACACATAACCCTACCCATCTTATATATCATTTCACAAGCACAATCATTATGCTTGCCTTATCTAAACAAATACAACTCCATTCGAACTACTAATGCTACAGATACTTGATCTTGTCAAGAATAGCACTTTCCATTCAAATCGAACTATCAATGTGATAGTTTTGACCTTGTCAAAAGTTTCCCATTGATTCTACTCTTGAACTCTCTTCAAGAGATTCGTATGAAGTTTTGCGTTCCATTGAACTCACATGGTTCCAGCACTAGGCAACTACGTCAAGAAAATTTTTCAATCCCCAAACTAAAACTTGCCCGTCCTTGCATCATGAAACCTTCCCTCCCCCCCAAAGAAAGAATGTTAATGGAAGCAATTACTTGTTGGCGGAATAATTATTGAAGTACAATTGTTAGGAACATTATTGTTTTCTAAAGAATTTGCTCATGAATTATGTGCTGCAAGAGCCGATTCCGATGAGTCCTTTTTGTCTGCACAGAGGCATTACTTCGATATATTTTCCATACATATCAGCTTGCAGAAGTAGTACTATCGCAATTACTCAAGCCCAGCTTGAATAATGTGCAGTGCTTACATTTGATCCAAAATTCAAATTACACACACTAGTGTAACTGTCTTAAGATATACGTATTGTATAAGCCCAAAGTAGCTTAGAGTCAATTTCCATCCAGAATTTGACTCACAATTTTCCTTGCCTACAACAAGGTATGTAGAGATTTCCTAACCAATGTCAAATAGAGTAATCTAATGAAATTGTTAGAGTGAATCAAAACATTTAAATTGAAACATACAAACAAAATCTTAATTTTGAAATACATTACCTTGAAATCCCGAAGTATGACAATACCTATCATGCTTCTCCCTGGTCTGTGACCCGTAATAGACAGAATGTATCTTAAGTCCTAATGTGGCTAAGCGATTCCATGCGGGAGTAGTAATCCTACTACTAGATCTGGGCAATTAAGTGCCATCCCCTTGATAGCTAGCTATCAGTCAAAGACAAAATTTCTTGATTTTTGCACCAGAAAATTAATGTCTTTCGAAGAACATTGACTTTATTAAGAAACCTCGTTTCTTAATCCAAGTCAATTGCTTCAATATGATTATAGCCCCTAGGTGAAATTTCCAAAATTCAGTCTAGGCCTAATCAGAGAAAGCCTTATCGTTTAAACTAGTGCTAAATCCACTTGAAAAATCCCAGATTGATCATTTGAACTTAGGACTAATAACGCCTCTAAGTGTGTTTTATTTTGAGATGACTTAGGACTTGTCTCTTTCTTTGAAATACTTCTCAAGCATCATACAGGCTGCCACATTTTCCATGCACACTTAATAGAGAGTATTGTATAATCATGTTAGAGTTCAAGTCATGGGTGATAATGTAGCTATCCACCCCCTCTCCCTTAGCCAATGCTGCCTTTATGGCACAACCATCTAGTATGATGTGTAAAATAATGTCATTGGATTGGACTTCACACCACTTAACATCCTGGAATAAAAATAACGGTTCCTTAGGAAATCCTTGTTGCATGCCACGAGCAAACTTGATTTCATAAGCCTAGCCAAGCTAATGAACAAGAAAGCAAGATGAGAATCTATCCCTAACCCATTTAACCTGTGAATCAGCTAGCAAGGCAACAAAGACCTTGGCCACGATTAGTGCCAGCTCCAATCTGATCGAAGACTTCTCCTATTGGCACTGCAACAGGTCTGCGACCTATTCCATCGCAACCCTAAATGGGTGTTTCCATTTGTTTCTTCCAAACAATAGGGTTACGCCACGTGGCCCCTTTTATTAACATTTTATACAATGCATTTTTAACAAAGCTAACTATACACATTAACAGTTTAATGTCACACATCTAACTAGACCATTATACTAATTAATGCCAACACGCATTGTTGCCCTAGCACTAGTCCCCTTGCAACAAGCATGCTCCATATTAATATTAACAATATTAATATCCATGTCAATGTCCCTAGTACCGATATTGGCTACCAGCAACACTTCGACGTTAGTACTAATCCTGTACTAACAATTTCCTTTAGTACTAATATACTAACCCTCAACACTAAATTTCCTTACTCTCATATTACGTCACTATAGACCGATTACAAACATATGGCCCGACAGTCATCCCGATCACCATGTGACATGATTGATGGTACTCCCATGCTCATAGACGTCTGTCAAGGGACCGATTCCGGCAATGCCCCTGGAAGCACCTGTAACATTATTCAAAAAAAATTATACAAAGAAAATAATAGTGAGAAAAAGGAAGGAAGGAAGGAAGGAAGTCAAGATCTCTTAATTGTTAAGCCAATGGACTAGCCACTAAACCGAACAAGGGTTAACGACCAATTGACACCTTTAAAACACTTTGTTTCTTTAGGGTTTATTATTCTCTTGCTCCCTCACGACGTTCTCTCCTCCCTCTTTCTCCTAGCTGCTATGGATTACGCCAAACGCCAGTAGTGGTACCAGGATGGTGAGCACTGGGATTCCCAGGTCCCGTTTGAGCTTCTTCACCCCTACCTGATGCAAGAGGTAGACCTCATTGCCAATATGGAGGCTCATCTCAACTATGCCGATTTGGAGTTTTTCACGCAAGAGACGGTTCCACAATGTGTTCCCTATAGAGATCCTGTTGTATCTTGATAGGGATGTCTAGGATTGTATCTTGATAGGGTTGTATCTTGTTAGGGAGGTCTAGAGACCAGTGTTATCCCTTGCCACTTGGAATGACATAGAGCGGGTTCAGAAGGCCTCTCTAGCCTGGGAACTTGGAGCCAATGTTTCCATATCAGATATTTATGCAGAAGACTGGTTTCTTGCCTCTGTAGAGGATGCCAGAAGGTCACCTCATATACTTTCGTAAGGTGGCAAGTATCGACAACAATTACCTTCCAAACCTTGCTTATGTGGCAATGGGTCCACAACGCCTCAAAACTTGTTGGACGAAGAAGCGAGCTATTTCCAAGTGGAATATGTAGCATAATAACAGGGGGTTTTCTTTGTCTTTTTGTACGCTTTTCACAAAGGTTTTCCTAAGATTTCATGGCGTATTCGAATGGATGTACTAATGCGTACATCTAGAGTGCACCATTTCTTAATCGTTGATTTAGCTTTTTTTTTTCAATGGTCCAACATCCAAGGGCTCACAACAAAAGCCCTCTTTTTATTTTAGGGGCTGAACATGCAAGCCTCGTGGATAGCATTTTAGGGCACGAAACAGGGCTTGCAAATCTGCAACAACAGGGATTAGCAAGATAAGATTATGTTGTCGAGATTAATGAAGAGATTAATGAAGCGGCTGTTAGTATTTCTATAGAATGGTCGCAGATTAGTAACCGGAAATGGTTATTTAAGCTTTTTACCATAAATTTTTTAACAAAATCCAATTCTTCTCCAGTTTCTTGGCTATGGCGGGCTAGGCAGCTATGGCTATGGCATGTGGAAGCTTCAGAATAGCAGAGGCATGAAGTATTGAAGCTACATATTTTAGGGTTCATTTTGGTCGCAGATTTAGGGCTCATTTGGTTCTTTGGTTGTTGCTACATGTTAGTGTGCCCGGTTGCTGGACGAAATCAAAGACACATGCAACTATTGCCTTTTGGCCAATTTTTAGGTAAGGTTATGTCGCCCCAATCGAGAGAGAGTAGAGGAGATCACGGCAGAGATAGTTCCATAGGGAAGCTCGGGAATGCCGTAAAAGCGGGGAAATCTATCTAGGCTATCTTTGAGTTTGGTGATTTTGTTGTGGGTCTTCCACAAATCACCGGGTTAAATCCACCGAGAACTATCTTCGCCGGTTTAAATCGCCTCTGTTCTCTAATTTTTGATACCTTGAATTGTTTACGCAAATTTTTCCTTCTCTAGGAGCAAAAATATCTTCCCTAATCCGGATGACTAGTGGCGGGCACTGTGCTTACCCGCATGACAAGTATGCCGAGCGAGTTCAGGATTCGTTGGTTTCCGTCTTATCAAGGTATGAGCCTTTCAAGCTTCAACAGTAGTGTGAAAACCCCCTGTTCCATTCTTTATTTCCCGCCATATGCCACACATCTGTCTCCCTCCTCCCATTGCATCTCCGGTAGTCCCACTCAATCTACATTAAGGAAGTTATGCTAGGATCTAAGCTTGTTCTTCACAAAGTTCTAGATCATGATCAAACTTCGTTCTTGGGACCCCTCTTTAGAGCCTAACATTGAACCTGGCCAGCTGATACAATTGTTGTACAGGTTTATTGGTAATGGTAGCACAATTCTTCAACCATATCATAGCAAAATTCTTTAGCCATATCGGCTAATTGATGGGCTAAACGCTCAGAGAAGATGAGGAGACTTCGGCAAATGCTCTTAGATGGTGTGTTTGGTCGGATTCTCTGAGTCTACTCGGATGGAATTTGTTTGTGGAATTTTTTTAAGAAGATTTGCAAACGTTTGTAGCTTCAATGTAGCTAGTTCAAGATTCCTAAATGTTGGTGCTTTTTTTATCCAGGAAGCTAGGTTAGGTTAGCATTGATTGCAGTTGGTGATTTTAGCAATGAACTGTAAACCAGAGCACATATTCAGTTTCATGACTGGGCATGAACAAAATTTCTTTTGCTAGAGCATGATTTATAAACACGGCAGCCCCGTTTTATAGGTTGTGGCACAGAATTGCAGCCGTATTGCATTTGAACTTCTAAAATTTGAAGCTCTAAAATTTGAAGCTTTGTTGTTGAAAGCAAATGCAAGGAATGTGCATTTTTGTTTCTTGTTAACGAACTATCATTCCTTTGCTTGTAAATTGCAGGCTTTATATTGGCTTTTGCACAATGTAGCCTCTATAAGATTTAATGCTCCATTTTTTGCATTTTATTTAGAAGCACTATAAATTGAGTCATTTATGTACCAATGATCGAATGGGTTTATTGCTTGATGTTACTCGAGTTCCTTGTGTATGGTGTTACTGCAGCAGGATTCACATGTCACATACGCAATGTGAGTGGCTTGGGTTGTCCAAGGTGTTCTCATGGCTTGCATAACAAAATATTCCATCTTTTTTAATTCCATGGTATATGTTTCTAGATTGCTACATATAGTTTGGGACTTACTTGCTATACATTGTTGCAAGAGAGAGGTTGAAGGTTATATAGCATTGTTGCAAAGAGTGAGAGGTTGAAGGTTAGAAAGAAAATCATAGGAGTTTTGCATGTTTTACATGTTTTTCACATTATGTTTGCTTTTTTTAGGGCCGAAAGGGGCCAAAATTTTAGCATAACAACCAACACATAACTACCATTAACATTAATGAACACAACCATTGGGTCTAATACATTTAAATTAAAATCCCCCTTACACCCCTTTGGTTTGGGTGCATATTCACCTGCGGGGGTGACGTGGGGCAGCGAGAGCCCTTATAATTATGTTTTGCACGTACAAAATCAACACCATATAGTATTTTGCTTGAAATCTTATAGTATTTTGCAAATCTTGTTATCTGATATAGCAAATTTTGTACTTGCATACCCCACAAACGAGGAACTTTACGTGACGCGGTGTAGATTAAGGAATAAGGGATGAATATGCCTATCCAAATGCTCTCGCTGTCCTGAGTCAACCCCCGCGGTGAATATGCACCCAAACCAAAGGGGTGTAAGGGGATTTTAATTTAAATGTATTAGACCCAATGGTTGTGTTCATTAATGTTAATGGTAGTTATGTGTTGGTTGTTATACTAAAAATTTTGCCCTTCGGGCCCTAAGAAAAGCAAACATACGTAAAAACATGTAAAACATGCAAAACTCCTATGATTTTCTTTCTAACCTTCAACCTCTCTCACTCTTGCAACAATGCTATATAACCTTCAACCTCTCTCTCTTGCAACAATGTATAGCAGTCTAAGTCCTGCAACTATATGTAGCAATCTAGAAACATATACCATGGAATTAAAAAGATGGAATATTAAGGAATAAGGGATGAATATGCCTATCCAACAGCTCATTAATGTTAATGGTAGTTATGTGTTGGTTGTGTTCATTAATGTTAATGGTAGTTATATGTTGGTTGTGTGAATATGCAGGAGCATAGGCACAACAGGTGGAAATCGAGGAGGATCACAATCACCTGAGGCAGTATTTCGGTGCATGTTTCCTCGTTAAGCTTTTGAACGCCGGGCTTTGGAACATATAAAAACT
Source organism: Isoetes taiwanensis (assembly GCA_021234155.1). Taxonomy (NCBI): domain Eukaryota; kingdom Viridiplantae; phylum Streptophyta; class Lycopodiopsida; order Isoetales; family Isoetaceae; genus Isoetes; species Isoetes taiwanensis. The sequence goes on along the minus strand of JAJEKV010000048.1, from coordinate 7,057,914 downwards.
ACAAATTACAAAAGCCAGATCAATTCCATGATTGAGCGAGACCCCAGAAGAGTACTTGCAAATATATTTACCTCTGACGCAGACCTCGAACAAGTGCTTACCGCCTCTGAATTGAGACAGGCGGATGGATCTGATAAGCGAGAGAGGACGTGCTATATCAGTGTTGCCATCTGGGAATTATTAAGGATGAGTGCCACACTCTTTAGCACTACTCAACATTTGGACCTACCATCAGGGTGCACTATGTGAGTTAATCCTGCTAACAAACTGCCTAATGTACACAATTTTTTGAGCTAAGACACAAGGGAAGGCATATTACGGCTAAGTAGACTTATTACTATTAATGTTCTTTCCAAAAACATTTGAGGGGAGGGAGCTTTTTATCTTAACTAAAAAATTACTTACTGCATCCATTGTATTGGATAGACTTTTGGTTGTTGTGGACCTTAAATCTTCTATTAATCTCCAATTTTGAACGGACAGAGATTGACAACATAGGTTCTAGAGCTATAGATCCAGCAATTTGACCTAGAGTTGCAAGGACAAGTAGAGAACAATCAAAACCTACTAAATAAAACAACCTACATATGCATAAGAGTGCAGATGCAAATATATCTAAAAGATTGCTAAAGTTATGCCTGAATGCTTTGGGACATTCTTACTGATTCCATTTCCTCCATACAATCAGGTTTCCATCCTTACGATTGCATTTTTAATAATTTAGCTGCAGCATATAAGGGTATATGTCGAGTGAGATTGTGAATACAACAATGTTGATTGCATTTTCTTGGTGTTGCGCCTCCGCTTTGTGCATAGTCCATAGTTGATGTCATGAAACTTCATAGTTCTGCTCATTCTGCTATCTCTTTTCAAGGTGAGCCTTCTGCATTCTTTCATGTAGGGCGTGCAATGTGTCAAACTTGCCCATTGGCGCCATTTCTCTTCACAATTGTGGCAAAGATCCTTACGCACATTATTTTGATGCACACAAGAGGGCATCTTGTGTGATTTTCCATGTGCAGTGGGTCATAGTATATTTGTAATCAATATATAAATGGTACTTTTCCTTTCTTAAAATTGGTCATGTGTCTGGGTGTTTCATCTAATGGTTAGCCCTGGAACAAATATGTCTCGAGTTCAACGTTGCTAGGAGTCGCATTTAATGTGAAGTGCTTAATAGCGGGACCTAATAAAACAATGTTAGCATAATGTGTGCGTCACCATTTCATTAAAATTGCTTCATTGCTTCTTCTCTTCATGTTGGCGTGGTGCATGTAAAGTTTCCTCTTCCTCATGTTGATGTAATGTATGTAAAACTTAAAATTGCTTCATTGCTTCTTCTCTTCATGTTGGCGTGGTGCATGTAAAGTTTCCTCTTCCTCATGTTGATGTAGTGTATGTAAAACTGCTTCTTCTAACCCCCCCCCACCCCAACACCTTTTTTTAAGGACAAGGTATTTTTATGTTTTATATTTGAAGGCAAGGCTTCTTCTACTTCATCTTTGTGTGGTGTGTGTTCATGACATGACATTACAAGTTGTTGTTGCTCCTCCTCCTCCTCCTTTGTCTCTTCCTAAGACTAATAAAATATGCAGAATGCCATCTCACTACTAGATTCATTTTTTTTTAGCATTCATCATTTTTGTTGAGTGGCATGAGTGTACTATGGACATTAGATACTCTAGTTCCATCGTCTGTTACTGTCTTTCCATTATATGTTATCCCCCATGGTAAAATAATATGACATCTTAGCCTTCTATAGAGGTTTATATTTCATATGGAAATGCTTGGGCTATTGTTTTAAGAGTTTGGTAAAGCAGTTGTTCTGGTCATCCACAGTCAAACTGTCCTGGCAGGTCGAATTACAGTAGCCAAGGCAGTTCTTAACGGCACACATGTGTATATGGCTTTAGTTATATTGGCACTATAAGCGAAGATGCAACTTCATATTACTATCAAAAAATATATTTGGGGTGGCATAGAAGAAGGCGTTAATGCCAATGCTTCTTCTTCTTCTTCATGTTGGCGTGGTGCATGCTCATCACATGACGTTAAATTTGTTGCTTTTCCCTTTTCATCTTCTTCTTCTTTCTTTTCCTAAAACTGATTAATAAAATCTACAGAATGCCATCTCACTGTTAGACTCATTTTCTTTAGCATTCAGTATTTTTGTTGAGTAACAAGAGTGTACTACATTGTGGACACTGGATACTCTAGTTTCAGCATCTATTACTGTCTTTTCATGGCAAGTTCTATCCCATGGTAAAATAATCAAACTTCTTTATCTTCTATAAATGTTCATGAAATATGCTTGGGCTGTTGTTATCAATGGTTTGAAAAAGCACTTGTTTTAATGGTCCACAACCAATCCTGGCAGGCCAAATTATAGTAGCCAAGTCAGTTCCTACAAGTGAAGATGAAACATTGTATTAGAGCTGTCAGAAACCTTATTTGGGATGGCACAGAAGAACGGGCTAATGTCACGGTTAGTTGACGATTGCATCTCGCCAAAGTATTGTAGGGCACTTGGAATGATACACTCTCTTCTGCAATGAAAATGCTGATCTCCAAGTCTATCTAGAGAGTTTGGACAATGTAGATGAGTCTCTGGAGTCGCATTTTCTTTATCAGTCTTTGCGGACATGTGTCTCCTTTGGTTCTCTGTCTGTCAAGCCATTATTTCTTAGGCTTTATTCTATTGTTTGTCAGTTTATCCCAATGCAACATCTTTTCTTAACGAGCTCTTGGTGCATTTGAGACTCTACGAACTATATTCCACTGCCACACTATGACATGAACTTTTACTACAGCTAGCTATTCGTGGACTCCTTTGGCGATAACCGAGCACATGCTCCTCTGATATCAGGGTTGGAAATTGAAGGCTGCAGGCCTTGCAAGACCCTTTTTACCATGCAAAATAAAGTCTAGAAAAAAATAGACCTTAAAAAACAAGTCTCCATTTTATGTAGCCTTGCAAAATAAAAGTTAAAAAAAAAAAAAAAAAATTGACATGCAACAAAAAGTCTACTTTTAGCACAGCCATGCACTTATACCCTTATTTTAAATTTTATTATTAAAATACATATTTATGCAATTCACATTACATAATATATACAAATAAAGGAGTGAAATAAAAAATTAGAGAATAAAAGAATTTTATATTTATGGCATTATGTTATATTATGAAGGGATCATTGTATATTATGGCTTATGGAATGGTAGGCAATTAATATTGCCAACCAAAATTCCATCTTCTGAATCTGATTCTTGAATTGAATGGGTATTGTTACGAAATTGAGATTGAAGGACAAAAGATTTCCCTTTTCTTTCTATGATCTAAATTTTGATATTCCTTCTACCTATGACGACATATAGATCATGTCGATTATGATTTTCCCTACACCCTCGATTTCCAACCCAAGTTCAAAGGTGGAAATTTTTTGCAGCTCAAAGCATGAGATGGATCAATAAACATTGTGCTAAAAATCTCTTATTTCATACAGAATCATAGAAAACAGATGCCCACGCAAAATCGTAGCAATATGAATGCCCAGGCAAGAAGAACCACTCCGGGCTCTGGCATGTACATGAAGGTGAAGCAACCCTACAAATCTTGTATGTTCATTCTTCCATTATTTATATACCTGCCCTGATGTTTGTAGTAGGCCTTGTAGTTGTACCATGCATTGCCAGCCAATGAAAAAATATGAATGTTCAAAGTTACAGTAGAAGAAACCAAAGGTTGGAATGTACACTAATAAAGAAGCTTCAAATTAATAAATTAAGGAGCCAAGTAGATCGATTCTGAATCTGATCTTTGCAATTACAGAATTGTTATTGGTGACGAATTTGTTCTTGGCATTTTGATTTGCTGTGTTTAATGAATCGGAATTTTCTACTGCTGGAACAATGTTTTCGCATTTGCTAGAATCTAGCATGGTGGCTGGCTGGATCATTTGTTTAATTGCAAAGATAGAAAATGCCGATTTGCCTATGGGATGCCAGTCATGCCATAATTCCGCCATGGCATAATGCTAAAATATCTAAGGCTTGCTGGAAATGCATTGGGCAACTGCAGGATAGCTCCAATGATCCAGCTGAATCTGCCATCAACAATTTTTTAAGCCTATTTAACTGGAACAATAGTCTGTCGATGCATAGCAACCCCATTGCCAAGGCATTGGTCAGCATCTTTTGTCCATAGTCCATACTAGTAGGTTACAGATCACCAATTCTTGAGGCTTTAAGGAATACTTTACTCTGTTAAATCCACTTTGAAAATCCATAGAATATATTTTTCTTGATTTTGATTGTTTACTTAGTATTGTATTGCTCTTCTTTTTAAATCTGAATCTTTGTTCCTATCAAACTACCTTACAGGAAAAGGAACTAGAGAGGCATTTAACATCATAATTTTGGACGGAGAGATGAAGAAGATGGGACGCCCAAAGAAGGACAAGAGGCAAGCTTCTCTAATTTCAATTTTTAAGAAGGCCATGGTGCCAAATTTGAATTCTCCAATAGAGGGAGAGGAAGGGAATAGTTCTGGAGCAGAGAATAAAAAAATGAAGGTCACAAGTGAAAGAGAATTTAGAGATGAATGGCTTATTAAGCATCCATGGGTTTTTAGAAAGATTCTTGATGATGGTCGTCAAAGGATGTATTGCTCTCTATGCATCAAGCATTTGTAATGCCTTTTCTAAACAAGGAAGCACTAACATTCAGTTACAAGCATTAGTTGTGCATGCAATGTCACAAGATCATAGACTTGTTGTAAGTAAGGAGAGGAAGAAAGTTGTTCCACTAGAAGTGCATATCGATCGTATGTTGGATGCAAAGGCAAAAAAGGTGAAGTGCATGATGAGAATTATGTAATTTACAGCTAAGAATGACTTGTCCATGAATTTCTACTCAATATTATGTGCCCATCATCGCCTTTTGGAAACTCCAGGTATGCCTATTAGTGATGATTATTCCTCCTATACAAATCGCAAACCTGGTCGCGAGTTCTTGGATGCTTTCTACTCTATTTACTTTGAAGCTCTTTGACAGGATGTGCTTAGAAGTCCATATTATTCTATTCTCATTGATAAAAGCACAGATATTTCTTTGGATCAACACCTTATCATGTACGTCACATTCCCTTTTTTTTTTTTTTTTTTTTTTTTTTGAAGGACGTCAGACTTTATTAATAACACTCCAACATAATACATAATACAATGCAGAGACAGGAATAAAAAACCCAGCAGACGATCAGATCCAACTGAGCAGAGCCACCCGTCTAAGCATGACAATATAATGCAGTTCACACTATTTTCCTCTCCTACAAAGAGAAGAATAATATATAATCATATTTTTTAAAAAGTTACTTTAACCAGGTCGAACTTCCACATTTATAGAATCATTAACAGCAACTTGATCTGCTCCCTGGTGTCTCAATGCCATTGAATCAGGGACATCCACTGTAACAATCGTAGTAGATATTGGACCTACAGAGTGAACCAACGCAGATTGAGGAGACGAGCTATTTTTGTGATGTGCAAGTTTTTTTAGGCGTGGAGTAGACCATCCTTCTTCCAATAATTCTTGCTTCTGAGCAATGTCCTGAAGACGAGAGTGTTGATCCTCATTACGAGGGTCTACTGCTATAGACTGAGATGGAGATGCAATAGAAGAAGGCGATAGTGCAGAAATAGAAGGAGGCACAGGGGCTGGTAATACTGGCAGATTAACTAGTGCAGAGGCAGATGAGGAAGAAGATGATACAACACGACACTCAAGTGAAGTGGATGCTATGTGACATGGGATAGGAGCAGTTGGGAAGGTAGAGACAAAAGTATGCCTGGACCTGTAAGTAGCGAAAGCCTCAATATTGGGAAACATCTTGGCAAGCTCGAGTCCATTAAGCAGACGTAGTTTGTATTTGAAAAAAAGTGGCCCACTTTTGACCACTATTGACTGAGGAATAGAAATACAAGTAGGAAAAGATACACAAATTCGAGGACCATTAACAATAGAATGGGCAAGATGCATACCCAATGCATTGGCAATAGCAATCATGAAATCAGACACTTGCAGTTCTAGTGGAAAATCCTCTAAGGCAAGCCAACAAGGCAGGCGCAATGCATCAGACTTACTTGGCACGAATCCAGGAGAATAAACCTGATATAGAAGATAATGTCCCCAAAGAGGATCAATACTACGCTCCACAAGCCTGTCAACTGCAAGTGAAGAGTCAAATATGACTAGGAAGAAATTATTATCTTTATCCAAACTTTTAGAGATGCATAATGGGGGAGACCCAGTCTCTAAAGGTGATGTTTTAGCCAAAAGCCAACTCTCTTGAGATCCAAAAACTGTCCAGTGAAATGGCAAACAACTGCATGAGACATAAGGTTCTGAACACACTGCAAATAAACATTATGATCACTCAAGGGAGAAAAATGTCCATTAGAGCGAAACGCCCAGCCACCTTGCAAATACAATTCTATATGTGAGTAACGTATAAATATAAATATGAAGATAGTACTCCCAATATGGCTTTCACTTCATTGTGTAGTGATGAACTTAGTCTCAATGAGGATTTGAGCATCAACTCTTAAAAATAAAGAGCTTTCTTCTTTTTCAAATTGACCAGGCAATACATACAAATCCAAAGGAATGATCCCTTCGCTAAATAGTCCATCAACTTGGATACACTACCAATAAGATCTGTTGATAATTCGAATTGCAATTGAAGATATTCTGAAGTCATAACCAAGTCAGCATAGCATGCAAACATAAGAAAAAACAATGTCAATTGTGTAATCCCTCTGTACACATAAGGGGCACATCGCATGCGCTTGCGGACGAAAGTTGTAGATCAAAACCTTGACATGCACACATCCACGGATAATCTACCAACACAAGATAAACATCTTGGAAAGGAGTAACCTGTCCAGAACTCATTTTCAAACCGTTTTCTGTTGATTCACGAGTACCAGTAAAAGCCATTTAGGGAGGTCAACATCTCTGCATCAAGAATGATCTTATCATGGAATGTACCAACTGCTCTGCTTTAATAGTCACATGAACCACCCAAGGCTGAAAAGCCACTACTTGAGGGACAGAAGGCATAGACTAATGTTTGCCAATTGCAGGATCCCATCTCGAAGGAAGGGGCCTTTATTTGGAACATTTTCCATGTCAACGGATGTGTCTCATTATACCATGCAAAGACTATAAGCACACCGACTAGTGTCCAACATTGTTGTCTCAAGGATGAATTGAGGATATCAGAGCAGGGTTGGAAATTGAAGGGCTGCCCTTATTTTTTTTTGAAGGTCACTCTAAAAAGTGGACTTTCAAATTGCAAAGACTTTCATCTGCATTGTTAGTGTAAAAGTAACAATGCACAAACTTTTTTTTTTTCTCCTTAAAATACTTAAACGTACAAGAAATTTATCGCGCCGCCGCGAACATTTCTCTTCCCAACTGACTCACTTCTTGGTTTGATGGTACATGTGAACATTTGAATTTGTTCTAATTTAAGCCATTGTAAAAGAAGGTATTGAAGTTAATTAGATACATTTAAATTAATGTTTGCTATGTTAGCTATTGGTGGCATGATTAATGTTTTCTACTGGTGACCCGAGTGATGGTGCCACGAGTTAGAGAGTTTGTTGTGGAAGACGCATGGGTTGCCTCATCAACATAAGTCAAAATATAATGCCACGAAAAAGTTTAATCCCTAATTTATAGTAGAGTAGTACCCCCACCACACTGTCACGAACGTAATTTATTTTAGCAAAAATTTATTTTAGCAACAAAGGCTGAGAAATCCATAAACTGACTCTTGGATATCTGTAGTAAGTAACAATTAGCGACCAGAGTGACTTATCTCCAATCTCCAAACTGAAGCTATCAAAGTTATGTTACCCACTCAATGGAGAGCCAATGTTTTGAGCAGCAAACTTTGGACAGCGAGACCACGTCTAAATCCAATTAGAGAGTACTCTGCTTTCTAATACCTATATATGTCGTTAAGTTGCTAGAAATGTAGCAAGAAGTATGATATCAAGTGATAACTTAAAGAATGCAAATGATTGTCAATTCTTTGCCTCCATTTTCAGGTTTGAGCATAATTTTTGCACATCGAAAAGCCATGAAGAAAGGAGCTTGAATATGTAGCATAATAACAGGGGGTTTTTTTTGTGTTTTTGTACGCTTTTCACAAAGGTTTTCCTAAGATTTCATGGCGTATTCGAATGGATGTACTAATGCGTACATCTAGAGTGCACCATTTCTTAGCCGTTGATTTAGTTTTTTTTTTTCAATGGTCCAACATCCAAGGGCTCACAACAAAAGCCCTCTTTTTATTTTAGGAGCTGAACATGCAAGTCTCGTGATAGCATTTCAGGGCATTCTTGCAAAAAATTAATGTTCTTTGTGATCAGAGTGGAAACAGATTTGGAGTGCATTTGCAGAGGATGATGCGGCCGATGCTAAGTTCAGCAGTTTGTGCTACATATTCAAAGTTTCCATGGCATGGTCTGGTGGGTTTCAAGGCAACATAGTGTTGATATTCTTATTTTCGGTGTGTTGATATTTAGCATGCAAAGGCGAGATGGAGAGGCAGATCTTGCGGTGAAACCCGCGGTAGAAATTCCTGCAAAACCCTCTCCGGAACTGTGTCTTGAGTTAGATTAAGCCTCAATCCAATCAGTTTTGCATCTGTTTTTTGTAAGTTGCATGTTGAATCTCAAAACCCATGATCTTCTCCCATGATCTTCTCCTTTCCATTCATTTCTGCAGGTCCGGCTATGGCAACAATTTTTCTTTCTTCTCCTTCCACTTCTTGTGCAGGTCGTTGTCTCCAAGCTATGGCAATGGCAGGGAGATTTCTTGCATGCATATAACAAGCTTTTGGTGGTTTTGATTTCCTTCTTGCCTCTTTCTGTGTCTCTACTTTGTCCCTTCATTTTACAGCAGAGCTATGGCAAACTTGGCGATGGCAGCAGCTTGGGCGGCAGATGGGGCGCTTGCAAATCTCGACAGCAACCACAGGCGGTGATGGTAGAGGCCATTTCACTGCTTCATCCTTCTGTCTTGCAGATTAATCTTAGAGCAGAGGCAATGCCTTTCTTGTTCAGAGCAGAGCGATGGCATGGAGATGGCAGAAGACATGGCAATCAGAATCTGGAAGCAAAAGCTGCATGATGATGATGATGGCAGAAACATAGAATTTTCTGTTCAGAGCACATGGCGCACTGGCACGATTCTGATCGAATGCAGAAACCCTAAAGTAGCCCTAATATCTGGCCATCATTATTCACGCTTCTTTCCTTGAACATCTATCATTATAGCCCTTCCTTTCAATGTCTACCAATACTTAGCAATAAAAAACTCGCCCTCCCTTATATCTTTGCCTAAAATCCTCGCCTAAGGTTTAAAATCTCACCCTTTCTTTAATGTCTACAATCCTTTAAACTTCAAATTTTAATAACCCTTCCTTTCAATATCTATCTACCATTATGCTAATGCTAGATATTATTAGTATTATAGAAGCTTGTGTTACTCATATTATTTTTACCATTACGTATTACATATTACGTATTACATATTGCTACACGTTTCACATGTTTTACATGTTTTTACGTATGTTTGTTTTTTTTTTAGGGCCGAAGGGCCAAATTTTAGTACAAGAACCAACACATAACTACCATTACCATTAATTAACACAACCATTGGCTCCAACACATTTAAATTAAAATCCCCCTTAAACCCCCTTTGGTTTGGGTGCATATTCACACGGGGGGTGACGTAGGGCAGCGAGAGCCCTTATAATTATATTTTGCACGTACAAAATCAACACTATATAGTATTTTGCTTGAAACCTTATAGTATTTTGCAAATCTTGTTATACAGTATAGCAAATTTTGTACATGCATACCCCACAAACGAGGAACTTTACGTACGGTGTAGATTAAGGAATAAGGGGTGAATATGCCTATCCAACAGCTCTCGTTGCCCGGAGTCACCCCCCGTGTGAATATGCACCCACCCAAACCAAAGGGGGTTTAAGGGGGATTTTAATTTAAATGTGTTGGAGCCAATGGTTGTGTTAATTAATGGTAATGGTAGTTATGTGTTGGTTCTTGTACTAAAAAAAAATACCCTGTAACAATGCAATAATAAATTCATACAGGAACCTTACCATTTTATCATTTTACCATTCTTCTGTAAACAGCCACCTGCGCAAAGAAGGGTTGCGAAGCTACCAAATCGTTTTGAAAATACAGAGAGTAATAATCAATCTCATTCCTCTTTGTGAATTATGATGCTCCCAACAAGAAGTATGATCTCAATTCATAAGTTAAAGCATGTAGACATTTTTCAGGTCTTTCAATCAATTCTTTGCCCTTCCAGGCTTGAACATTGTTGTAGATTGGATCATGCAATTACCTTGAAACTGGGCAGGCAGTGCTCCCTCTACCAAGTATAAAACAATCAATCTTGTTTTCCCAAGCCTGTAGATTGCAACGTTTTTAGTAGAAACTTCTTCACAATTTTTTGCTCATTAATCATGCCAAAACCACTTGGAACAAAATCTCTGGCAAACACCTAAAAAGAACATGAGAGATTCAGTTGGCCAGGAAAAAAGAGAAAGGAAAAGACAATAAAATGTTGCATTTTATTTCCAAAACAAAAGACTAACCTGGTTATAGATTTATAATTCTTCAAATTGATCCCTGGCTACAATTGTGCCACAACTGGTTTGCCTCCAAAAAATAGAGACCGTCAAATATTTCCTCATGCATATGCAAAGGCTCGCTCTAGAAACAGTTGGAGCAATGAGTGCCATCATGTTCTGCAGCATAATTAGACAAAATGGGTGAGAATGCTATAGAAAATAAGTCATGGAAAGGTCTCTTATCCAAGGTCTTAATGGAACGTGGCTTTATATCTGCTATCCTTGCATAATTAATACCATTTTCTTTGCCATCAACGTACCCACTAGATAAATTTTTAGAACTGTCTAGCCCAAGAGCAGCATACCCAAGAGGCATTGATTCATCCTCTGCGCCAACGGTATTCTAAAAAGATTCACAAAAAGAGGGGCTTTAGGTGCAATTTTACCTGAAAACGCTTCTCCAAAGATCGCTTCAAAGACTGGAGAACACCATAGCGGAACTACAAATCAAAGTACGAAACCATTTTCATGCTTTATCTTGTCGGGCAAAGCAGAAGTAGTCGGACAAAATCGTCAGAGCAGTGTCCAGCTTGCGGAACCAAGGCCGATAGCTTGCCACAACTTGGACCAGAACAGGGCCGCTGCCAGGATTCAAAGCTTTGACGCAGGAGATGTTCCAGAAGAAATTGTGGCCGCTACGATTGCGGCCCAGATGATTAGCACCGTCTGAAGTGTTCACCGCCTGGATCCCCGGTTGACTACACTGAAATGAATGCAAACGGAAGTACCTCTGCAACTACAGAGTTAGGGCATGGCGGATTCGATCTTTAACTCGGCAACAACAGCGAGTTGCCAGAATAAAGCTCTCAAACAAAGCTCTTACCGGAATGCCACAATGCCTCATTTCAACAAAAGCTTGAAGCTTGGAGCGGAAGCCCGAAAAGTGAATGGCGCAGGATATTTTGAATGGCCCAGATGCATTCGTTAAATCTAAAGACACGTGTCATTTAATAATGAATTTAGATTGCGGCCCAGAAACTTTGGAGGGAACAAAAAAGAAAAAAGGAAAACAACAATATAAATTACATAGGTAGAGAAAAATGCACTCACAATATTTAACACATAAAGATTGTATTAACATCATTAAATTCCCGCAAATCATTTAATTCATAAGAATTGAAAACATAAGAGTTAAGTTAAATATATAAAAGTCATATGATCATAGTCAATTTTCAAAAATAAGTACAACATTAATGCTCATTTAAATCAAGCATTCTTCGATTCTTCTTCTCACGCCAAAGATTAAAAGTGCCATGAACATCAAGCTTCTCTTCTTCAGGTCCCGTCAATGATAAAAACATGAGCTCATCTAGCATCTTCAAGTCAAGACAAGAGCGATCATCGTCTTTTATGTAGTTTTGCTTTGAAAAACCTCTTTCACAAATGGCGTACTACTAGGAAGAACTAGTATAATTTGCCACAATTTGGCCAATTGTGGGTGAGCTACAAACCACATATCTTCATCACAACATCGTTCCCAAGAATCAATCATTTTTCATTTTTGACACACCTCCATTTTGACAATAAAATTTACTAACTCTCCTTTGCAACTATGTGCATCAACCAAGGGATTTAGACCACTACCAAATTTGTTGACCAAGCGATGTAACCATTGGGATGCTTTAGCATGAAGAGACTTTACATCACGAGGATAATACCTTGGGCTAAACAACTTTGCACCATCAAAAATATCCATATCATCAAACCTTTTCTTCAAGGAGTCAATCATAAACTTTATGTATCTCTTCCCCAATGCAATGCAATGCAATGCAATGCAATGCAAGTTTCCTTAGAATTCAACATACAATGTGTGTCCTTTTTATGCATGAGACCAAAATGTAAAGCATGAACATGTATCATACCTTGGTTATCAGTGAATTGAACACATCCATGCTCCTTCGTAGCTTGCAAGAATGCTGTTATATGTGGTGCACCTTGTCCAAATTCTCCCACCAAATATTGTGTTTGGAAAGTATCAATAACTGTACTTATCACGTTTCCAATTGAAGTAATGTCCACGTGATCAAACTAAAATTTCTTGCTTATCTCATTCATTGAAGGAAGAACATCTGCTAGCATATGAAAGAAAAATTGCACGCCATAGTGTGTAAAGTAACCATACATTTCCTTCTCATCTACTCTCCACACTTCCAAAATTGGACCCATGAGCCTCACAACTCTTTTCATGACATTTCCTCTAGACAACCAATGCACTTCATGCATTTGAAGCAAATCCAATTTCTTCTTTTGAAAACACTTGACAATATCTTGGAGGAAAGAATGCCTTTTAGATGATTTTCCCACCCAACTTGTGGCCTTTTTAGCCAACTTGTCCAATGTCTTAAATTCAGGAATAGATTCATATGCACCAGCCATGGCTAAAGCCTCTCTATGTGCTATACAATGAACACTTTAAAGATGTAGTATTTCCATCTAAAATCTCGTTGCTACTCCAGTTTGTAAGCCAACCATAGCACTTTCCCCATTGGATCCAAAACCAACCATCTTTTGCAAATCAAAACCCAGTCCTTCCAAAAGACACTTCAATGCAACATACATATCATTTGCACCTCAACTACTCACATTCAACAACTTCAAAACTTTAGTAACGGGCAATTCCTTACCTCCATCTTTCAAGAATGTGACGTACATGGAGGGCTTCAAGGCGAAGAACGCGTCAAGATCTTTGAGGAAAGGGGTGGGCGCTGTGATGGCCACCATGTAGGGTCTCGACGCAGTTTTCTTCATAACTTATGGCTCGGGTGTCATATTCAGGTGTCCTTTAGTGCCTTGGAAAGCTAGAGATGTGAGCTTACCATTGGTGTATAATTCATACAATTTTGCTGTGTCTATCTGAGCAGGATTTGGAGTTTATAGATTTTGGCTACCATGGCAAACCCTAGTTTGCCAGCTTTCAGAACACGTTCGTCAGCCAAGAAAGTGGTAGGTGGTGCTTCTGCTTCTTCTTTTGCGCATGATATGAATTCCCCTTTGCCGCTTCCTAATTTTCCTGATAATTCTCCCTTCTCTTGTTAATGTGAGTACAAGCTTGCAACACTTTCCCCCGCTGTCTAAATCTACATCTTTGTCTACTTTTCAAGTAGAGACCACTGTAAATACTTCTACTGTTGCTTCTGCTTCCGTTGTGTCTACTTCTGCTGGGTGTGTATCTGCTCCTTCTGCTCCGTGGGGTTCTTCTGATGCTGTGGCTAGAGCGCGATTGGATCAAACGTGATTTGATATCCAGTGTGCAATCTGCTCGTGTTTCTGCTGCATTGAATATTATGTTACAAAATAACAAGAAAGAATTGAGCTCGTATCTAAATGAGTTACAAGCACAAGATGACCATATGGATGTTCAGTTGCTTCCTGAGGGTGTATTCTATGAGACACAACAGTGTTCAAACGCTTTTACACAGGCTGGCCTACCGGTTGTCGCAATCCACCATCTATAAGTTTAACTTCTTTGTTATGCATAAATTTTTGCATCCATAGCAAAATGAAAAATATCATACTACTTGCCCAAAGGGCAAACCCTAGGGTTTCGGGGGAAAGGAGCGATCATATGCCATAAAATATGCCAATTTGAGGAATGAGATCTGCTCTAGAACTAAAGGACTTGTCCAATGACGACGATTGTGTACTTTTGTATTTCCACATTCTGGACGCAGAAGAGGGGAAAATCTTTGAGCGGTACATAAAACTGCTTAATTCAGTTTGGAAAAAAATCTTAGCTTTATTGCAAAAATCCATTGATTCAGGGAAAGGCAGGATGTATTTGACGACATGTTAGTCAAGAAAGAGGTGCAGATTATGGCGTAGCTTTTAGGGATATTATGCGAGCGTTCCGATGAAATTTTTTGCACATTAGCTTTTGCTCCGATGACAACAGTTTTTTCCTTTTATTTCGCCTTTAGATGTATTTTCAACTGTGTTTACATTTAATTCGTCCCAGTAGGCACTTATGTCATTGCACCACCTCTAAGAAATGAAGATAAAATGAACGGTAGGGATTTAGCTCCATTAGGGTACCAAAATCCGGCCATTAAAATTCAAAATTTATGTAGGTATGAAAATTGACTAGAACAATAAATGGCTTAGATATGTATCGTAATACCAACTAACAATGGTGAAGACTAAAAACAATATTTCCTGGTTCCAAGTTACTAAGTTATCGACTATGAATAGAAAACTAATATTTATGAAGTTATTGACTATTAATTAAAGATAGTGTGATGGGCTATTTATTACTATAGCTACATGCTCCAAGATGTGGATGAATATGACACGTCTAAATGAAAGCTACTATGGAAACTTCTATGATCATGCAAGCATGACTTAATAAGCAGTGCACTCTGATGTATGCCCACATGGTTTGCTTCCTTGCTAAAATGACAAAGCTTCCCACGATCAACATGGACCTTCCATCTTCACAACTAATACTCCAACTCGAGGATGCTTGTAAGAATTGGGGAGTGCTCATGGTATGCCATCGTTGACTATTCTTCTTGTTCTTCTCTTCTTCATAGCTTGCATGTGAATAATATAAATACTTTTGCAGCTAATAAACCATGGAATTGAGATTGCAAAATTAGCAGATGTATGCAAGGACTTTTTCCATTTGCCACAAGAACGGAAGGCAATGTTCAATAGAAGAGATGGGCTACAAGGGTATGGAACAATGGCAATTGAAAACAAAGGGACCACAGTGGTCTCAGAGCATTTCCATTTTCAAATGCAACCCGAAAATGAGAGAGAAATGGACACATGGCCTATTATGTTCAGGTACCAAGTACATTTATGCTAGAGTTGTTTCTTGTCTAAGTGAGTTTTCATTTCAAACAGGAACTCCTACCTTACAGAACACAATGGTAAAGTCTATAGCCTAACTAAGAGGCTGTTGAGACTGCTTTCAGTTTCTCTTTGTCTAGAAGATACTTGCCTTTCAGATATTTTTTGCAGACAATCTTGTAGGGTCAACTATTATCCCCATTGTGAGCAAGGAGAATCTGCATTAGGATTTTATTCCCATTGTGATTTGGGTGGCATCACCATTGTTATGGAGAACCATGGGGGTTTTGAGTTTAAGAAGGATGATGAGTGGGTACGCGTCATACCCGTAGAGGGTTCCATCATTGCTTTAGTTTCCGATCAGCTAGAGGTATGTACTTTGTGCTATACCCTTGTACTAAGTCTGATAAAAGAAGAAAATAAGGGACTTACAACCTCCATATATGTAGATAGTAAGCAATGGCAAGTTTAAGAGTGTGGAGCATCGAGTTATAATAGAGTCCAATGAACCTCGAATCTCCATAGCCACATTTCATGCTCCACACAAAGACACCATGATAAAGCCAATACTAGATGGGAATGACCAGCTTCAACCTCTATACAAGGAAATGAAGTATGAAGACTATTTCAATGCATATTTTTCAATTCCACCTCAACAGCGCCATAGCAAAATTCCGATCCTCTCTGTCATGGTGGTGGATCCTATGTCACACAATACTTGTATGTGATGAGCATTTGCTCAATGTTTCTTGTTACTTCTTGATAGAAATACCACTATGACAAGCATCCAAATCTAATAAAGTGTTGCTGCACTGTAATACATATATAAGAGATTCATGGTGTTCTTATGAACCAATCAGACTTTTTCTTTAAAATGATGTTTGCATTTGTTTTTTCTTAAAGAGGCATGCTTATTACTATCAAGGTTTTTTCCCCGAAATGGGCAGGGTTTTTTGAATCCTAACAATAATACACTTGCTGCTCTCTTTGTTTGGTTGCCCTCCAGTGGCCCGAGAGTGTGTTTTCATGTTTTATGTTTCTTGTTTCATCGTATCGTTTTCATATTTCTTGTTGGGTCATTTCGTGTGTCGGGCCTTATTAATAGTTTGAAGGGGTGTTTTGTTTTGTTTTGTTTTGTTTTGTTTATGAATTATATATGAACCAAGTAGAGGCTTTCGAAGCTCAGTGCCTAGACCAATTGGGATTGACGTGATCATGTTCTTTGTCTAAGACACGTTAGCTATTCATGAAGAATGTTTTGTGTAGTTATATTAGTAATGGAAATTGTACAGTGCCTGTATGAAACATGATTTTATTTTCTTAGTGAATGCATACAAATATTAAGAACAAAATACCCAATGGTAGAAAAGAACCAATTCGTGCTTTGCTAATATAACAATCCCATTTTGAATATGTGTGTTTAAGTGCTTTGCTAATATTGTAATTGTAATTGTAATTGTAATTGATTATTGATTATTCACGATCTCTTAAAGACCCTACGGTCTAGGAGACGAAATGTTTACATAGTAGACGCAATTCTTAAAAAAAAACTTATGACCTAGGCTACTTATTTAGTTGTGCATCACGAACAAGCAACATTTATGTGAGGAAATTTGCTAGCTTCCATGATGGCAACTGAAAAAAAGTATAAATATTCACACAATCTGTTTCCTGGATCTTGAGCCGCTCCCTTACAGATTTATAAGCTGCACAACTAAGCAAAACATGATGCTCGTCCTCTACTTCCCCTGTCTGACATATCTGACATATGTGACTGGACTTTGGTAATTTATGCCACCTTCCACACTCGACTTGTAGGTGATGGGAGCTAACCCTCATCCGACAAATCTGGTGTCTAGATGACATAGGCAGATGGTCTATCAAGTACTGTTGTGCTGTGTACATAACGCCTGTAAAAGTCCATCTTGCCTTGTGGATTGGCCCATAATCTCTCGATCACTTTGGTCCTGACAAGGTCCCGAATAGCTTCTTCTTGTGATGGCATATCATTCATACTAATGTTCCATCTTTGCAGCCATAATTCTCCATCTGCATACCAGCCACTTTCTTTGCTTTCTTCCATTGCCTTATATGGTAGCCTTTCATATGGTAAGGCTTTAACTCTGGTTATATAAACAAGGTATTGATAGATTGCCTCTCCCTCTAATGGCAACATACCAACTTCAGCAAGCATCATGGCATATGGTGTTTGGAGTTTAACTCCTAGCTCATCCATTAGATAGCGCTTTTGGACTGCTTCTATATCTTTCCATCGGCCTTACCATTTGCAAGCTTTCTGATGGCCTCTCCTATATCCTCTGATGTGAATATGGGCTCCAATGTCATATCTCCTATATCCATAGGCGGCTCATCTGCTTTATATAATAATCCCATTTCAAATATGCGCGTTTAAGTTGATTGATGTCAGTTGATATTGGGTAGAAACCATCAAGAAATTTAACAAATTATTAGATTTTCAACAACCTCATTTGCCTAGTGCAAACACATTTTTACGATATAGACACATTGATTAATCCCTTGGTCTAAAAGATCAGCACAGGATAGTATAACATTTGAAGCAAAGTCATCATACAAGTAATTAAAAGAATATACAACCATTTCTACATGCTGAAAGCATTTAACATATTAATGAAAAATCAAATGCAATATATTGTAGCCTATACAACAAAAAGCTGGAACTTGTGTCATTGATTGCTGAAGGAGGACGGAAGGCTTTGGGAGGGACATAGGAGGCAAGAGGCATACATGGTGGGAGAACGTAGATAAAGCTAATTCTAATTCCAATAATCATATATATAGAAGGATAAGAAGATATTGAAACAATGGGATGTCAAGGGAGGTGGAGGCCACCCCAAACCTCATCCTTGATAACCAGATATTGTGCCTAAAGATAAGGTAGGATTAGTACCTTGTTACACACGTAAGAGGTAAGCACAAATTGACTCTTTCTACAATGCATCTAAACAAACACTTGGTTTGCTGTAGTTTAGCTCCTTTTGAATATATAAATTGAGGTCGATTTGACTTTTGGCATTCTTTACATGTTACATTGGACAACACATACTTCGACTGCTTGGTAATCTAAACATAGTAAATGTTATAAGACTAGTTCTAAATTTTTATTTTACAGTGAATTTTTGCTGCCTAAAATTCTCTACCACAACTACTTATGCAATTTAAAAATTAGGAGTTGACTATTCTAGATGAATTCACTAACATGAATTGAAAACTGAACTGGATTGACATTAAACTGAAAGTTACAAGAATAGCCAAAGTTTACCTCTCTTCCTCGGAATCGATGGGCCACATCCCTTGTATACTTCATTGGCATTGTTTTGACCTAGAGATGGGCCACATCCCTTGGTAGACGTTGTTGGCACTGTTTTGACCTAGAGTTGCTCTGCTAAACATCCTGGAATTTTTTGAGCATGAACGTGACCTGAAGCAAGGAGCGCATGCGTTGAAATGTTAGTTTATATAGAAGGAAAGGCAAATGAGCAGGAGTGAACAGGCCGCAGCATCCAATGGCGAGGGAAAACAGAGAGGAATTCCATCTTCGATGCTCCATAGAGGAAAAATGGCCGCGCTTCAGGCAAGAAGCACCGGTTAGCCAGTTTCCACATTGGCTAACCAGCAATATAATTGACCGCTAGTTTACAATCAATAATGGGTTTGGAGCAGTTATTGGCATATTTCGAGCATATACTGACATATACTTGGAATATGCCACAAACCCACATGGACGAGGGTTTGCCCCCTTAGGGGCAATCCAAAAATGGGTGTTAGAAGGATGTTTCATGTTTGAGGTCTTTTTATCCAGATATTTGTATGTAGATCGGGCCCTTTTGTAAAGCAAGTGGATCGAAAGATAATGATACTATCTCCATTTGTTGGAACATATGGGAAGATCAAATGAATGGTGCCAGTATAGGTAGTTACGAAATCATGCTCAACCATTATCATGCATGCCATCCATTCTATTTCATCATTAGCGCATGATGTAGTTGCTAAAGTTTTATATTTTGGTAACAAATTCGTGACAAATAGATACTTAAAAAAAGATTTGTATAAGGCATGTTCCATCTATAATGTATGGTATCATCTCTCCCATTAATTATGTCTGTTGCAGTAAAATTGACCTGTTTTGCTCTCTTTCTAATGAAATGAATCATAATCAGTTATACCCTTTAATCGAACGAGATAACTGTTGCATTTGTGATTGCATAATCTAGTCAACCTACTCTGACACCAGAAATAGGTTCCTTGCACTGCCTGATGATGATTTAATAGATATGCAATTCTATTGTTTTTAGCTGTGCTTTAATTTTTTAGTCTAGTTATATGTGATTGTATTCAATGTATACTATGGATTATCATCGAATATCTAGAAACTACACATGGTGTCCACTTGATTACTCGAAATTAGATATGAACCTAGGCATCAGTGATGAGGATTGTATAAGAAGAACCATTTGGCGTTCAGTTACAAAGCAATGACCACCTTAATGACATACACACAAGTAAGCCACGATAATAGATGGGTGCAAAATTTCTCTGCTCAATTCAAGCAGAATCGCCTCTGAGCCACAAGCTTAAGAATATATGAGCATTAAAAGAAGGCCAAGGATTGAGAAGCGTGGAACTGGCACACGTTCGACAATAGCACATATTTTGCAGATCCTTCAGCGAAGATAACAAATATTCTTCAAGAGCTTCGGAAGAATTTTTGAAAAATTTTATCATGGCATGTTCTTGCCTTATAACAGTGTATTGATGTTATAAGGCACCCAAGACACCGGCATAAATGGGTAGAAGCGACTAATCATAAACGTCTAGACGATTTTACCCAGTTGGTTAAGGGCTGTCGGTTAGGAACGTTACATCCATTCTATTTCATCATTAGCGCATGATGTAGTTGCTAAAGTTTTATATTTTGGTAACAAATTCGTGACAAATAGATACTTAAAAAAAGATTTGTATAAGGCATGTTCCATCTATAATGTATGGTTTCATCTCTCCCATTAATTATGTCTGTTGCAGTAAAATTGACCTGTTTTGCTCTCTTTCTAATGAAATGAATCATAATCAGTTATACCCTGTAATCGAACGAGATCACTGTTGCATTTGTGATTGCATAATCTAGTCAACCTACTATGACACCAGAAATAGGTTCCTTGCACTGCCTGATGATGATTTAATAGATATGCAATTCTATTGTTTTTAGCTGTGCTTTAATTTTTTAGTCTAGTTATATGTGATTGTATTCAATGTATACTATGGATTATCATCGAATATCTAGAAACTACACATGGTGTCCACTTGATTACTCGAAATTAGATATGAAACTAGGCATCAGTGATGAGGATTGTATAAGAAGAACCATTTGGCGTTCAGTTACAAAGCAATGACCACCTTAAAGACATACACACAAGTAAGCCACGATAATAGATGGGTGCAAAATTTCTCTGCTCAATTCAAGCAGAATCGCCTCTGAGCCACAAGCTTAAGAATATATGAGCATTAAAAGAAGGCCAAGGATTGAGAAGCGTGGAACTGGCACACGTTCGACAATAGCACATATTTTGCAGATCCTTCAGCGAAGATAACAAATATTTTTCAAGAGCTTCGGAAGAATTTTTGAAAAATTTTATCATGGCATGTTCTTGCCTTATAACAGTGTATTGCTGTAACGGACCCATGGTAGACCGCTCGAGTATTTGATCCTTAAATGTGCCTATAGGGCGTTCCCAAGACACCGGCATAAATGGGTAGAAGCGACTAATCATAAACGTCTAGACGATTTTACCCAGTTGGTTAAGGGCTGTCGGTTAGGAACGTTACATTTGATATCAGAGCAGGGCTCGAGTTCGAGTCTGCATGGGGGCAAGTATGACCCGAATACCATTGGACGGTAGGTCATGACTTGGTTTGTGATGCTCGAGGACGAGCATAGTTTTAGTGGGAGAGATTGTAACAGACCCATAAGAGACCGCTCGAGTGGATCTTGGTGTCGCGTTCCTGAGACACCGGCATAAATGGGTAGAAGCGACTACTCATAAACGCCTAGACGGTTTTGCCCAGTTGGTTATGGGCATGTCGGTTAGAATACAGACCCATGGAGACCGCGAGACCGCTCGAGTGGATCTTGGTGTCGCATTCCCCGAGACACTGGGATAAATGGGTAGAAGCGACTACTCATAAAAGCCTAGACAGTTTTGCCCAGTTGGTTAAGGGCGTGTCGGTTAGGAACGTTACAGTTGGTATCAGAGCAGGTCTCGAGTTCAAGTCTCCATGGGTGCCTATATGCATGGGTAATTTACAAAGACTTGGTAATCATTGTGACATGGTATGACATAGACATGGTATAGCCTTTGGTAATCATTGTGACATGGTATGACATAGACATGGTATAGCCTTTGGTAATCATTGTGACATGGTATGACATAGACATGGTATAGCCTTGGATGCTCGAGGACGAGCATAGTGACATGGTATGACATAGACATGGTATAGCCTTGGATGCTCGAGGACGAGCATAGTTCTAGTGGGAGAGACTATAACGGACCATGGTAGACCGCTCGAGTATTCGATCCTTGAATGTGCGTGTGGGGCGTTGCCGAGGGGTATAAGCGACTACTCATAAACATCTAGACAGTTTTGCCTAGTTGGTTAAGGGCATATCGGTTAGGAACGTTACATTTGGTATCAGAGCAGGGCAAGTATGGCCCGGAATTTCGTTGGACGGTAGGTCATGACATGACTTGGTTTGTGATGCTCGAGGACGGACATAGTTCCAGTGGGAGAGATTATAACAGACCCATGGGAGACCGCTCGGATCTTGGTGTCGCGTTCTCGAGACACGGACATAAATGGGTAGAAGCGACTACTCATAAACGTCTAGACGGTTTTTCCCAGTTGGTTAAGGGCATGTCGGTTAGGAACGGTTACAATTGCACAAGTTGTGGTAGAGCAACATAGAAGTATTTGAAATAAAATAAGAAGTTAACCTGGCACAAGCAAAAGTACTTAAGACATTACAAGTGAGAAAGCTAGACATTACAAGTGAGAAAGCTAGAGTTCAGACTCATGACTGCAATGGCTGGTCACAATTGCAGACCTAGGCAATGTAGAAATATAGCTTTGTTCTAGAGGTTTGGTAGTTGGCTCTTCTTTGGATTGTCTATCATCCCTTTTCTGGCATGTGAGAATGTCAATTGTAGACTCTTCTTATCATCTCTTTAACATGCGTCAAAGCATTTCTTTTAGTTCAAGTTTGTCCTAATTCTATATTCAATCCTAGTTCTGGCCAGAGGCTTTGGGTGACTTCTAGTTTCAGAATTCCTTTTGTGCAAATTTCCATGATATAAATTCTTAAGAAATTGTTTGTACACAAACCTTTATTCAGTTCAGTAGTGCCTGTCGTTTAAATTTCAGAAATTCCTGTTTGAAAGTTCTATTTTCAAAAAGGGCCACCATACTCATGCACCAAAATAGCAGCCAGCTGCTCTGTGGTGTTATGGAAGGTTTAATCCTCAGCAATAAAATGTAAAGAAGGGAATGTGCTGAACATTTGACGCACCCCTACGATGAAACGCCAGGCATGCAACACAGAGCAGCATCTTGATATGGCACACTTTTGGGGCTTCAAATTGAAACTGTAGATTCAAAAGAGCCCGGGAATGTGCATGATAAATTATGACAAACAGATAACCAACCTTCTGTACACAAAGTCCAAATGACAGTACCTACTTCTATCAAGCAAAACTGCTTTTATCGGGCAAAGCAAAACCTTTCACAAGAAGAAATGGCATGTAATCACCTTATAAAAAAGAGTTTCCTTCCATTGTTCAGACAAAAACTGACTTTCGGAGTAATCAAAGCAGCAAAAATCTTATGACTTAGCCTGAGATTGGTTACAATCAGCGAAGAGAAAAGATAGCAATGACTCAGTGTGGCGAAATAGGGTTCGAATGCCAAAATAATTCCACACTACTAGTTCAGTAGAGGAAGCTTGTTATCATCATTGTCAGAATGCAATAAACGAAAAACCACATACATGAATTGGTCTCAGATATCCAAGGAAGGTTAAAGCCGCATCAGCACTCAAGCCTGGCAGGCGAGAACTCTAGGGCGGCCACTGCGAATGTTTGAGAAACAAGCCTTAAGATTATCATCACAGACCAGATAAATCTACCATATGCCTGCATCACAGAATTATAACTACCTAATCGAAACCGGAAACATAACTATCTAATCGAAACCGGAAACAGAAGGCAGGATACAGAGACCGGGTTTGCACCTATCTAATGTCTTGGGCCCAAACCTAACCCTAACCCTAACCCTAGCCCAGGCCACGTAGTAATATTCTCATTCCTTATTTCATTGCAAGTATACAAGTGGTCCTAGCGCAATTCACATTTCGGGCTCTCTTTTATTTTGCAAGAGCCTAAGCTTGTCACTTTATTTTAAAGCTTAAGAGCCCAACTTTGAGTGTCACTAACCCTTGATTAAAGGAATATTTCAATGCATATATTTCTTGTGGTGCATTCTAAGCTATGCACTGAGTCCATGATGGGGTCAAATCAGAATTTTCACGTCACCATAAGATTTCAGAACCACTATGAGAAGTCAACATACACGTCAAACTTAATAAAGAACCATGCATTCTTTTAAAGTATAGACAAGTGCTTAATCAGAGCTCCCGATCCATTACAATATCATGCTCATTTCAATTTACAGTTCAAAATAATTTGTACATTGCAAAATTCAAAATATGTTCATGCACCGCCATACTTTATACAATCACAGCAACCCCAACTGAATAAATAACTTAAGTGCATTGGATCATCAGAATGAGTTGAGATCTAATATTCTCTCATGCACCTTGCATAAAATCACACTCAAACTGTTTGCCAGGCAAAGTTTCACATACAATCACCACACATCATGAAATATTAAGATCACATGTTGAACGCCCTTTCAATTGTGAAGCTACTGTGCCCTCTCCGCAGGCAGCATTCTAAGAAAGACTAGGCATTCAAGTGTGCTTCCCAGCCATGCATTCTTTCCATTGCACATGTGTTCCACTACGACAAAGCTACGTGGCGCAGCATGCAACCACCGCCCCACAACACATGCACAAGTCTTTATTTTTTTGAAGTTCTTGATGTGCAAATAACATGCTCAGACACACTATGATATGCAATGCAGAAAGCAAATGTAAACTAGTTATACCTAAGGTTCAGTGCAGCCGCATGCCTCCGTTGGAGGCCATCCATCTTGCGAAGCTCTCGCATTAGGATGCCTCTTGCCAAGTTCATGTGCGCTCTGAGGGTTTGCCTCTCCTCCACGGAGACATTCACTTGCTCCCATTCCATAATCCCAAGGCATTGTTCCAATGCATGGAACAACCTGGCCAATTGCACTCTGAGGACTTTGACAGCAGCTGCAACACTTTCAGCCACTGTGTTGATTCCCATTTTCAAGCAGCTCTCCTGCTACATGCACATGCTCATTCCTCGCGGAAGCAACAACAGGGTTTGGCAAACCATTTGCTAGACTGGCCACAGAAGGCATCTCCTCACGACGAGCAGGAGCAGCAGCTTCATATGGCAGTCCATGTGGAATGGGTTGGGGCGGCACAAGATGCACAGGCGGCAAAATAGGCAGGCTAGGCATAGCAACATGCACAAGAGGAGGAGCACATGGCAATGGCAAATCTACAAGAGGTGGAGCACTTGGGCGGCTCGCATGTACACGCATGGCTACATCACTAGTACTATTGTCGCTGATTTCAACCACTTCAGGAGCCACGACATGACCATTGGCCTCCATTCCTGGCATACCTACATGATGAAATGGCAAGTCCTGCTATGAACTGTACTAAACTACTGCCACCAACTGCATTACACTATGAGAGAAACATAATTTGTAGATAAATAGAAATGCAACTTCATATTCATATGAAAGTGAGGCTACAATCCAAAAACATGTCTCAGTTGTCTCAGTTGTTTTTGGCTGCAGTGGAGGAGGGAGTGGTGGATGGGCTTCGGATGCAGGATGGTAGCCAGCAGATTATTAACCAGTTTGCCGAACACACTTTCCTCTTCTTGGTGGCAGAAGAGAGGAATTTGCGGATTGTGAAGGGTTTGTTGGATACTTTCTCCTTGGCCTCAGGCATTCTTCTGAATTGGGGTAAGTGCTCCGCATTATGGGCCCAGCTGACTCCGCCTCCCCATTGTTTGGCTCTATTCCCTTGAAAGGTGCTTCCAGGTAATGTGTGTACTAAGCTGTTGGGTATTCCCTTTGGAGGGGATGTTTCCATGGGGAGGGTGTGGGATGAGATTTTGCAGGGGTTGCAGAAACACCTCAATTGGTGGAAGGGTAGCAAGTTGTCCATGGCAGGTAGGATCACTATTGCCAAGTCAGTACTTTGTAGCACTCATGTGTATACAGCATCTGCGATGCTAGCTCCTGAGGGTAAGATACAGGCTTTGGATAAGATTGTTCGAAATTTTGTGTGGGGCGGGGATGATGAAGGGGCAATTGTTAAAGTGGCTTGGTGGAAGTGTCTCCGCTCCCGGGAGGATGGGGGCTTGGCCATTCTGGATTTGGCACTGCATAGTAAGGTGTTGATCTCCAAGTTTGTTTGGAGCATTCTGCAGGATGGAGCATCTTCTCCTGGTGCGGCGCTATTGTTGCAGTCTCTTCGCTATTGTGTGGCGTTTGGAAAGCCGTCTGTGCATGTGGAGTTGCCCTGGGCACTGTTATATGGTCTCCGGCCTTTCCCACATGCATCCCCTTTTCTCACAGGAGTGTTGCGAGCTTGGGATCATGTGCGTGTAACAAGATTGCGTATTAAACGGGAGCAAATCATCGAAACGAGAGCAAAAGGAATATTCCTAAAAGATTCCATTTTTTTTACAAAAGGGGACCCCCCTCCCCACCCAAATGACTACATTTTTTGTGGAACGAAAGAATTGACTTTTTTAAAGTGACACTTTTCAGAGCAAGTAGAATATTCTTGAGTATGTTTTTATAGAGAAACTCTAATTTGAAAGGATAAAATATTTAACAAGAAATTGAAGTAAAGTATGTAACTGATACTGTAGTATTCTCAAAATTTGAAGATAAAATCTTCATATTCACATGCAAAATTTACAGCCTTTTTCTAAGACTCAATTATGTGCAAAAGTGTGAGGAGTGATGAAGGAGGGATCCAGGACGTCATCATGTTCATTTATGTCATCCTCATCTCCTTCACTTCTTTCACTATCACTCGACGTGCTTGAGTTGTCTTCCTCATCACTATCAACAGATGGTGAAGCATTGCCACCACCACTCCCTTCTTCATCCTCTTCCTCGTAATTACAAGCCTTTTTAAGCAAATTGATAGTTCTCTGGCGCAAACGATTGTCAGATTTCAATTTGAAATCGTAGCATAATATAGTCACATCACTTAAGTTCAGCTCGTCCCTACAACCCACTTTCTTAGACTTCCTCCCCTTTCCTTGAGTTCTCATTTCTAACTCATACCTACCTTCAAAAGCATTTTCTGAACGTGTGGCCAGCCAATGAATCTTGAGTTTAGTTACTAAGCCTTCCTCCTTGACTGTATCAAGAACTTTTGCTATCCAAAAAGGCCGACCTTTGTCATCTTCCTCAGTTGGAAGAGCAATCAGCATACCTTTAGCTATTTCTGTGATATTGCCTTGAGGCTCATTCCTACGTCTTGGTCCGAGGTACATGACTCGGTCCTCTTCTTCCTCTGTTGCAGGTGCTATTGCAGCATGACTTAGACCTGCCTGGTTCTGGGCTTGATGGAAGGTATCAGGCCATTGAAATGGTTCTTGCAACTGTCTTAGAGCTAGATGTTCCAAGACATCCTTCTGGTCAAGAAAAAAATTTCTCCACCACATCTGATCTTCTTCTGAGAAGTACCTGAAGCCCGAGGAAATGCCATTTTCAATGGCTTTTAAGGATGTCAATGGGGTACTTTTCTTCTGTTTGGACTCCTTAGGATTTTTGAGAGGAAGTTGCTCAGCATGCTCTATGAAGCAATGGTCTGGAACAAATTTAAGGAAGTGCAATCCCTCTGGTGGACTCCAATCCTTAGTTGTGGTGTACTTCTTCCCCTGTAAGAAGCTTTGTCCATCCTTCAAGTAGAACTTAATAATGTGATGTTGAAAGGTAAGATCATTCAACTTGTTCACAGCTAGTTCTCTATCTGAACGTTGAGGAAAAACAAACTCTCTAAAGTCAGCAGTCTCTTTAAGAAGCTCGACCACTGGAATAGGAGTGTAAGAATCTTCAATGATTCGAACTAAAGTAGGAAGACAAAACGCTTTCTTCCTTCTAAAGGCGCCTGAGAAAATCTCTTTGAACATCCGGGTCAATCGATCATGGGTGTGCCCCACAAGTAAAAATCCGAGCTTTACTTTTCGAAGATCCTTAGCTCCACTAGCATAGCACAATAAGCAAAGAGTGTTTGATTCTTGTTCTCTCTTGTAGCGTTGTCAAGTTGCGGGTAGAGCAACGGTGGTAGTTGCTCTTGCTTTCATGAGGACCTTGTTAAGAATTGTAATTGTCGGGGTTTGGGTCACCATGCAGTTTGGATAATCAAAAATACTTTGCACTTTAGACTTCCTTTGAAGACCATGGCTCCTACAAGGTGGACTTTAACAAAACATTCCTCTCCGCACATCTTTTGGAATATTTAGGAAATGGGGTAGAGTTGTCTTTTTGATCCATTCCATCAATTACAATCGACATATATTGCAATGGACGTTCGAGAGCTTTTTTTCTGTGCTTAGCCAGCTTTCTTCTCTCTGCTGCTTGTTGTTCACGATGTCTGGCAAGATTCTGTTGCACAATATCTGTAAAAGAAATCAGGTTAAAATATTCTTTTTATAACAAGTGAGAATTTGGAGAGCACGAGCTTACTTCTTCGACCTCTGCCTTTGCAGTTTCTCGTTGACTTTTTAACTCTGCACATCTTGAGCAAACAGACATTCTATGTCTTCTTGGAATTTTTACCAGGCCAAATTCACTCTTCCACAGTCTAGTGAAGTGTGAGTAAGAGATGTGCTGAAACTGAATGCAAGTCTCTTTATATTCTTTGAAGACATCCTTTTTTGTAATATTGTCTGTCAGATGATACATGTTGCTATTAGGCAACTTCTCACATGTCTCTCTAAAATATTTCTCCATCCATGTCACAGCAGCCAAGGCATGCATGGTCACAACTCTTCTTGGACCACAATGATCATCAATTGCTGGATTTTTGTTCAGTCTTTTGTGTATTTGAGACATTCTTGTGGACCCTAAATGGTGGACAACCATGAAGCATTTTTGGCAGACTTGTTCACGGTTAACGTAGTGCAAGAATGTGTTGTTGTCTGGTCTTACATGGTAAGCTAAGTGGGCATTCTGGTCAGCCAATGTCATTGAACTGTAGTTGTCTCTAACTGCTCGTAATTTAGCCATGTTAAATCTGTTGATGCAACCCAATGAGCAGCATTTAGTTCTCAAGAGTCTCCTCATTTTGTGTTCATCCATTAGGTTTCTTCTTCTTACAGAGGAGCATGCTCTCAAACTAAAATCCACCTTGAATTTCTTTGAAGATTGCCTGGAGAACATGTAATCTCGTTGTTCCTCGTTGGTGTCTCCATCGTCTGATGAAACTTCTACTCTAGGGGTGACTTCCTTAGTCCTGAGTGGTGTGTTAGTAGAGGAAAACAGGCCACGTGAAGTTGTTCCCGGAAAAGGCGGTAGCACAGTGTTAAAGGATGGTGATGGCCCATAAGAGGTTGTGGCTGCAGCAGTTCTTGTACCCTCCTGAGAAGGAGTTCTTGCAAACATATCCTTTAGAGCGGACTGGAATTCTGCAAATCCATGTGTCACAACCGTTGTATTACAAGGAGTACATGTTGCAGCATCGTCTTCATTTGTAGTGAAGTCCTGGGGACAGAAATTGTAGTGAATCTCACAGTCTTATGTGTTCCTTGTGTACTTGCACGAAGGGGGTGAAACTACAAATGGTGGGGGTAGCTTGTTCTTGAGCACTCGTTGTGGTGGAGCCTCTGTAGGTTCGGGGGATGGAACGAAGGGTGGTGGCAGCATGCTCCGAACTGGAGGTGATGCTTTGGAAGGAGATGCGAGTGCACTGTCTAATGGACTTGGTGACGGTTGGAAGGGTGGTGGTAGTCTGTTACGTGCTGGACTAGGAGTGTCTTCGAGAAGCAACAACGATGTTGTAGAGGTAGGCGTCGGAGAATGCCGGTCTTCTGAAGAAAAGGCGTTGCTTCCAAGCGTTTCTTCAGAACTAGACGAGCTTGAGACAACAAAAGGTGCTGGAAGTTTGTTCACGAAGCGGTTCGTCATCTTGACAACTGCGAAATAGTGTAGAGATTTGAGAAACTTTCTAGATTGCAGACCGTTTCTTATTCCCGAATACAAGTTCACGTAGTACAAGTGGACGTTGCTGTAACAAATAAGTAAATGGCAAACTAAAAGCTATTCCGGAATACACTGGACTAGAAGAGTAAAGCTAAACGTATTCCACTTCACATAGAATACGAGCAAGACGAAAGGGATACCTTTAAAAGGAAATAATGGTGCCCTTAGTTGCGTATTCGGTCTCGAGCTCAAGTCGCCGGCGCCGGTACCCTCGAATATTATATATTGAGGCGTATTCGATTCGCATAGAAGACATGGACGGTGAGTAAAAGTACAGCGTACAATCATTTCTTAGTGTGTTTCTTATTAGGAATAGGTTTGGCTTTCTTGGAGGCCAAAAGTATTCGAATACACACAACTTTTCGTGTGTAGGCCAAAGTGTATTCCGGAATACACTTTGGCCTTCGTGTGTAAGCCAAGTGTATTCCGTAATACACTTGCCTTACACACGAAAGCCAAAGTGCCGGAATACACTTTGGCCTTCGTGTGTAAGCCAAAGTGTATTCCGGAATACACTTTGGCCTCCAGAAGAAAGCCAAAACCTATTCCGGAATAAGAAACACACTAAGAAATGATTGTATCGCGTACTTTTTACTCACCGTCCATGTCTTCTATCTATCGGAATCGGCTCGATCTCTCAAGGAAAGTAATAAGACACACTTACTTTCCTCCACGTTTGTAACAGTCCTGGAGGAAAGCTCTACACTGACTCCGACTTTATTTGCATGGGAGTAATAAGAGAGGTTTCTGAAGTGGCCGGGCAGTCCGGACAACAGGGACGGCTCTCGTTCAAGACATCCCAAGGATATATTGTTGTGGACCAGGGCTATTTTAGGCTTGGTAGAGTGACACCTTCAGCTTTGTACAAGTACATGACACACTACATAAACAAGCTGAGGTTGTGGAAAATCATAAACAGAGTGCAATCCACACAAAGCGAGGATTTTGCACACAGCGCCTCCGAAGATGAGATAGTGGAGGAGGACAATGCCGACGATGGCTCCAGTCAGGAAGAAAGGGACAGAAGTCCCAGTACATCAGAGGAGCATCAGAGATTGAGCCGGCCAAGAGGCACTGTTGCGGCAAAAGAACCGAAGAAACGCAAAGTGCAGGAAATTGTAGTACAGGAAATTCCTGAAGAGCAGCCAAAGAAGAAGAAGGGAAAGGGCAAGGCACCCGGGGTTGCCATTAAGGAAAAGAAGGTGGACAAGACCTCGGAGAGGATGGAAGAAATTGATAGAACTAGTGCAAAACCAGCACAAACCCGCAAGATCGACTCAAGAGATAGAATAGAAGACAAGAACAACTCTATTGAGAAAAGCAATAGGAAATACAATCTCTACTTCTGAGCAGTACATAGTACATAACATACAATCAATATATACAACCGGTGAGACTAAGAATAGTAGTCTACCGTTTAACCACCGCCCACTAATTACAGCACTGATTTAGGGTCGGTGCTCAGTGCTGACAAAGTGTTGCCTTCTGTACATTTCAGCACCTTCTCAGCACCTATGTGCTAAGTGCTGAACCATTGCTGTTTCAGCACATTCTCCCTTAAATGTTGCTGACTAAGCAGAAGAAAATCAGCTGAAACTAAGGCAATTCTTCTCTCCCTTCAGCTGCAATTTCTTCATGCCCAAGCTCTCCTTCACATTGACAAACTTAGATCCAACTAATGGTTTGGTAAAGCCACCAGCAAACTGATCCTGTGAGGAGCAATGAACAAGTTGAGAAGATCCCATTTGGATCTGCTCACGGACAAAACACAAGTGGGTGTCAAGGTGTTTTGTCTTTGGGTGGTACTTAGCATCCTTGGCAAGATGGATGGTACTTGTGTTGTCACACAAGATAACAGCCGAGGATGGAGGTACCTGTAGATCTGTCCACAAATGTTTAAGCCACAATAATTCCTGCATCCCAACACTGAGCGCTTTGAATTCTGCCTCTGTGATGCTGATTGACACTGTAGACTGTCTTTTGGACAACCAAGTCAGCACGTTAGACCCTATGAACGTGACCATCCCTGTTGTGGACCTCCTGCTATCATGACAATTAGCATGATCTGCATCAACAAAGACTTTCAGCTGGAAATCAGAGGACCTCTGATAAAAGAGACCTTCCTGTGAAGTCCCTTCGGATATGCCGCCAGATCTTTTAGCAGCCTTCCAAAGGCGATTGCTGGGATTGCTCATGAATCGCTCAACACTCCCACAAAGAAAAGAGATATCAGGTCTAGTGGATCGTGAGATATATCAACGCCCTACCAAGCTTCGATAGAGTGTGGGATCACACTCCTCACCATCGAAATCAAGCTCAAGCCTTGTGCCTGGATCAAAAGGACTTGCCATAGCCTTGCAATCTTGCATACGATACTGCTGTAACATTTCTTTGATATATTTCTGCTGAGAAAGATAGATGTCATCTGAGTGTTGCCACACTTCTACACCTAAAGAGTAATGCATAAGGCCAAGGTCAGTCATCTCGAAGGACGAAGGTAACTTCAACTTCAGTGTAGAAATCAGCACATCAGCATCTCCTGTGATGATCAAATCATCAACATACAAAACCACAATGCACATTCGGCCTTCATGTGATTTGTAATAAAGATTGGGGTGCTTTGCGCCTACGCTGAACCCCTGCTCAAGAAAGAAAGCATTAATTTTCGCATGCCAACATCTTGGAGCCTGCTTCAAGCCATAAATGCTTTTCTTCAAATGACAAACCAGCTGCTCCTTCCCTTGAACAACAAATCCTGGAGGTTGAGTCATATAGACATCTTCCTCCAAATCACCATTCAAAAAAGCAGACTTAATGTCCATTTGAAATATTGGCCAACCTTTCATTGCAGCAACAGCTATAACTGATCTAATAGTGGACATTCTGGCTACGGGAGCAAAGACTTCATCATAATCTAAGCCTTTTTTCTATGCAAAACCCTTAGCTACAAGTCTAGCTTTATGCTTTGACACTGTCCCATCAGCATGAAATTTGGTTCTAAACACCCACTTACAGCCAATAACGTGCTTATCAGCTGGGAGTTCAACCAATTCCCATGTGCCTTGCTTCAAAGAATTGAGAGTATTCTTCTTCCATTGCATGCCGCCACTGCGGATCACTAGTTTGCTTCATGAAAGGTTTGTGGATCAACATGATCCCGGACCTTTGCCATTAAAGGCAAGGTTACATGATCCATTAGACTTCTCTGTTTCTCCATCGGGCGTCTTTGATCTCCTAGGTTCAACAACGGGGACAGCGGGTCGCGCAACCGGTTCTACAACAATTTGTTTCTCCTTGAGGCGTCTTTGATCTCCTAGGTTCAACAACGGGGAGGTATAGCAGGTGCTACAATAGGTCTTTGTAATAGGTCTTTGGATCGGTGCTGCATTACCTTCATGTGTCTTTGGACTCCCCACGAAAGGAATCAAACTGCTCATGGACCATAGGCTTAGTGGGATTGGGATCATCTGTGCCACTACTTCCGGGCAAATATGAGTTCACTTTGGAGAAACCACTAGAGAGGGAGAGAAAGGTCTACCAAAGAAATGCTATCGGATCTCCAACATCCAAATTTGTTGTCATTGTGAACTGCAGGAGAATCACTCGAAGATAAACCATCATACACAGCATCTTCAACGAACTGAACTGACCTGCTTACAATAACCTGCTTGTTGGAAGGATCATACAATTTGTAACCTTTCTGATTTTCTGGATACCCAATGAAGATGGCTTTGACAGCCCTGTCATGCAACTTCCCATACTTTTTCAGCTTCTCAGCAGGTATGGAAGCATAAGCCAAGCATCCAAACACCCTCAAATGAGACACATCTGGTTTCATTCTCCAAAATGCTTCATAAGGAGTCACATCCTGGACTGCCTTAGTAGGCGATCTATTTGCCAAATATGCTGCTGTCACTACTGCCTCTCCCCAAAAAGATTCGGGCAGTTGCTTGTGACTCATCATAGATCTTGCCAAATCAAGCAAAGATCTATTCCTCCTTTCAGCTACACCATTTTGTGGATGAGCAATGTTGTTAAAAAACCCGTTTTTTATTTTTAAAGTACTATAAAAATCTTCACGTTTTTTAAAGGATTTTTATGATTTGGTATGGCCAAAAAAATAAAAAATAAAAAAATTGCACATTCTTTGCACTGCTTTATTGGACATATTTGCTACTATTAAAATGCACATTTTTGCTACAAGTTATAAGACGTAGCTTGCCAACAAGTAAATCAGAAGCTTATGCTATTATTAGAAACTATTAATTCAAGTACACATATCATAGTTGTTTTGCCATGCAACTCTTAATAAAGTTTAGAAAAACATTATTATAGAGGTTAAGAAGTATAAGAATTTTATATACAAAGATAAATAAGTTCAAGAATATCATATATTTGGATTAAAAAAATCACAGTCTAAGGATTTTTAAGGATTTTAAAGATTTTTAACGTATTTTATATGAAATACGTTTTTAAAGAGTTTTTTCAAAAAATTTAAAAATCTTCAAAAAATCTTAAAAAACGTTTTTTAAACGTACGGATTTTGACGTACTTAACAACATTGGATGAGCATAAGGAATGATTAACTGTCTTTCAATACCTTCTTCCATGAGAAACTCATCAAAGGCATTAGAAACATATTCACCTCCATTGTCACTTCTCAACTTTTTTATTACTAACCCTGTCTCCTTTTCGACTGCTGCTTTGAAGGCCTTGAACTTGCCAAGCACCTCAGATTTGCAGTGCAAAGTATACATCCAAGTGTACCTACTGAAATCATCAATCAAGGTTAAGAAATACCTCTTTCCACCTAGCGAAACATCAGGCATATAGCACAAATCAGAATGCAGCAGCTCAAGAGGTTGAGTTGCTTTCGATGAAAGAGCCTCTTTGGGAAAATTTTTGTTGAGGTTGCTTTTAGAGATGGCACGCATAACACACTCAAGCTTGACACATTTTCGGAGAGGGGATACCAGTAACCATCTTGTTCTTGTACAAAGCATGTATGCAGCGAGTGCCTCCAACATGACCAAAGCGAGCATGCCGCGGATGCTCGCCCGATCAAATCGGCACATACAAGACCATGTCGGTCTTATAAACCGAACCATCAAAGACATACAAGCCATTCCGCAGGCGTCCACTATGCCATGAGCTGCCGGACTTTTCAAGTCAATTCCTTCAAGTGGATTCCTGCCCAACGGATAGGCTTTACCATTTCGAGAACAATGTGATGGCTGCTTTATCAAATTCGTGCCCGGACATGATATTGGCGTAATCCAAGGGAGCAAACATGACATTCCTCACCTTACTAACTATATCACGTCCATGCAATTGAAAAGCTACAATCCCCTTTTCCTGTGATAGGAAGAGAATATCCATCACCCATCTTCACATCACCCTCGATCGAGGTTCAAGTTCGAGAAAACACATCCGAATCTCCGTTAAGATGAACCGTGGCTCCTAAGTCCAAAATCCGGTCATACGTAGGGTCTTTGGCGGCTTTGCAAGATTCAGATATTCAGCATCAAAAGTGGCACATGCAAAAGACTTGTCTCTCCCTTAGAGTTGAGTCTTTGTGCTTCTCGTATCGATACCCTTTGAGCTTTTCTTCTCCTTCTTACAATTGAATTGTAGTGACCCTTTTCACCACAATTCCAAAGACTTGAACTCCTTGGATTTCTTACCTTCAAACTTCACATTTTCGACTTCCTAGAGTCTTTGCTATCAGCAAACTTCTTCTTAGTGTCGGCCGGAGAAGTAGACACAAAATTAGCATGGTCTACTCTCCCATCCCTTTGCTTCTGCACCAACTCCTCTTGTTGCAGTAGAATGGTTACTTTGGCTATATCAATCTTCTCCTTGTATCTGATCTTCGAAGAGATAATATCATACGAAGGAGGAAGACCAACCAAGATATCTTGAATCAGCTGTTTTTCAGACAGCACTCCATCAGCAGCCATGTAATCCAAGCGCCATTGCTTCATCTGAGTAAGGTATCTTTGTGATGATTTGAAATCACCTAATTGGGCATGTCTCATTTTGTTCTGGATCAGCATTTGGGTAGCCATACCCTTCCTATCTAGAGACTTCTCCAAATGAGACCACATCTCCTTAAACTCAGTAAAATGATTGATTTCATGACCAATTGTCTCTTCAGCCAACATTTTGACAATGGCACAAGCTTTCTGGTTTACCCTGCCAGCATCTGCTGACTTGGTGCTGATAAAGTCTTTATCAAACACCGCTCCCATGTCACTAAATATCAAATAATTCACCATGAACTTCTTCCAAGCATGGTAATTATTATTAGTGAGCTTTGCATTCTGTGAGAACTTGAATGGATCCATGAATTTCTCTCGCTTTCAGCAATCAAAAAGATGGTTGAGAAAACAAATTCGTCACCAAACAAAGCACCCACTAGAAAAGTTGAATCTTGAATTTTATCGCCAAAAAGATCTTGGAAAACTCGAATCTCACACCAGAACTTGTTGGAAAATCCGAATCACTCTCCCAAAACACTTCCTCCAGGCCAAAAGACAAGAATCTTCTCCAATGCTGCAAATGAGATTTTCCACCACCAAATCTCAGCCAAAGAACTTCTAGAAACGATGGCCAATCCAATTTGGATGCTTCTTCAATAGCTTGCTCTATTCTTCCCTCAAGAAAGCGTTTGATACCATGATAGAACTAGTGCAAAACCAGCACAAACCCGCAAGATCGACTCAAGAGATAGAATAGAAGACAAGAACAACTCTATTGAGAAAAGCAATAGGAAATACAATCTCTACTTCTGAGCAGTACATAGTACATAACATACAATCAATATATACAACCGGTGAGACTAAGAATAGTAGTCTACCGTTTAACCACCGCCCACTAATTACGGCACTGATTTAGGGTCGGTGCTCAGTGCTGACAAAGTGTTGCCTTCTGTACTTTTCAGCACCTTCTCAGCACCTGTGTGCTAAGTGCTGAACCATTGCTGTTTCAGCACATTATGCTTAGTCAGCATATTTATATTCCAACAGAAATAAACCAAAAGAAATATGTGCAAGGTGTGATTTACTTGCCAGTAACTTCCATGAGGTTGCCACCGAAAAATGAAGATGGTGAACGCCCCCTTCAGGTAAGGAAAATATATGATGACCACTTAAGGAACCTGAAGGATAGAATAAGGAGCAATCCCAATGCCCACGTTGCTCCAATTGTCGTTCTTGTTGACAGATCCCAATGCATGGACCCCAAGGACTACGACAGGGAAAATGCAGACACTTATATGCACTATGTCCTTGGGGGTAACCACAGTTTTAAAGCAAGGAGGCAGTTGTACAAGAAGAAAAACAACCCGAGATATCTCTCTGTGCTCTGCGCTGTTTACTGCGGCCTGACAGATGAAGAAGCGAAGATCGTTGCCAACACGCATAATGCTGACAACGAATATAAGCTTAAAATGAGCTTCGTAGACAAAATCAGGTTCATGCATAGGGAATATATTATATTCAAAGAAAAATATGGAGAAGATTTAAAGAAACCAGCATACTCTCTTGAACTAAAGGAAGCGTGTGCTGTGGAGTGCTGCCTCAAGTACGACGAGGCTAACAAAAGGCAGTCTCTCATACCACATTACAACTGGTTTCAACTAGCCTTCAGAGACGGCAGAGTAAGTTTCTTTTGTATTCTGGAATACGCCTGGAACGCTCCCACTGACATCGCTTACTACTGTGCAGATATGGGACCTGCAAAACGAAATATTTAGCATGTTTGAACGTGGTGAACTGAAAAGTAAAGGAAAGACAGCCGAAAAGAAAAAGGGATCTGACGTCCCTAAGAAGGAAATGACCATAACTGTGTGGAGAGAAATGCAGGGCTTTATAGACCTCAACATACTCGAAAGGCTACTGCAGAAGGTTGTGGACAAAGAATTCACGCTTGAAGAAATGTCCAAAGAGCTGCACAAGTAAGAACTACAGAACATTCTTTCCAGTTTTTCTTAGGTTGGACGTAGTGTATTCCAGAATACACTTTGTCTTACTGTGTAAGCCAACGTGTATTCCGGAATACACTTTGGCTTGCACGCCACAGCCAATGTGTATTCTGGAATACACTTTGTCTACAAACTTTGAGAAGCGTTTCTTCTTTATGTTTTTCTTCTTAGTTAACTTTCTTCTATTGTGGTTTTGTTTTACATCCAAAAAAATGTCATCACATGTCAAACATGCTTGATGGAACAACTTAACGTTGACAGCTGGGACAGATGTAAAGAACTTTACCCCATCGCAACGTCGGACGAAAGGATAATTCAATACGCTCCCAATTTTGAAGGCTGGGTATGCTGAGGAGTTTTACTTTTTCGTTTCTCGTGTTACAAAGACAATCTTTTTTACAGAGTAAAAAGAAAAATAAGGACCTACCGGAGGGTTTCATGCATCTTGTCCGGACAGCGCGTGAAGAGAGGACGCTTGCGGACAGGCGTGTTTTGGACAATGAGCCCTCCGAGTATAAACGTTTTACCATGCTTGATCAAAACAACCTTTACTGTATAGTACACGGTGATTGCACCAAACTGGCCGAAACAATAAAGCCCCAAGATTTTACCTTGGTAGTAGCTGACCTTCCTTATGGATTCAAGCTCAAAGACAGCCGCTACGACGACCAGCCATTTAAAAACTCTGACTTTAATGCTTTCGTCGACGGCATAAAGCAGATTACCACGGCAAAACATTGGAGGTTGGTCGTATTTCACTCAAGCATGCAATCCGGCCTTGTGGAAGCTGGTTTTAAGAATCATTTTGGTTCCTCTACGCAAGCTGGTTATGAAAACATGGTTTGGTAAGCACTTATTCTGGAATACATATGTCCTTTTATTTGTTTTAAGTTCTTTTCCTTTTGGTGATACCTGTGAGCATTGTTAGGAGTTTCTATTCCGGAATACGTTTCTTTCGGCTGTACTTAAATCCTCTTTTCTTTTTTTGTTCTTAAGGTATAAAACAAATATAAATTACCATGGCGGAGGCCCTAGACTGTTGAGCAAAGTCGAATATCTCCACGTCGCTTATTGGAGTTTTGATGGGAAACGTACAATGGAACACTTCAACACAGCAGTGTGTCAGAACTTTTCGAACGTGTTGGAGTTTCCAGCGGTTTTGCAGAAGCTGCAGGATCCTAGTGCACAAGGAAGAATAGTGAATCACTATCAGAAGCCACAGAAGTTGATTAACCATCTTCTGGACATGTTCTCACGTCCAGAAGATTGGGTGCTCGACGCATTTTCTGGCTCTGGTACAACTATTGCTTGTGCACTTAAAAAGGGCCGTAACTGTGTAACAATTGATATTGATAAGGAGGCTGTCAGTTTCATTAAAATGAGACTTTCTGCTTTACCAACTCTACCAGACAAGAATCAAGAGTTGGGGGCAAAGTCTAATTCTGATTTTGCTAAGATGACATCATCGGAAATACAGCCTCCCTTTACAAGCTCCTTAGATGACGAAGCTATTTTTGCAGAGTTGAAAGAAGTAGCTCTTGCTGCCATACCGGAATCAACTACTGACACTGAGAAGCCTAAGTCACCAGAAAACGGTGAGAAGATACAAACCGACCAAGCAGAGAGCAGTAAGAAAAATGAAGAAGACTACAATTTAGATCTCTGACGGACCTTTTGCTGTGGTTACTTACTGATATTTATTATTGATTGCCATTACTGATGTAACAAAAAAATAGTAAAGAAATTATTATTGTTATTTTTACTAAATTTGTGTTTTTTGTACATCCACCTACAAATAATTTTGTACTCATGTCTCAATTTTGCTATTTTCACGTGCTTGACTCCAAAAACGAAAGTCGTCCCCAAAAAATACCCCAAAAATAGGCCAAAAAAAAACTGATACTCCTGAAACTTTAAACCTCTCTTAAAAAAGCCCACTTTTTAGAATGACGTGTTTTTTCTAAAGAAATCTTTCAAACGGCAGTGCTGCAACACTCCCGTTTAATTTGCAACCTTGTTGTGTGCTCTTCCAGCTAGATTATGCCTCAGTTTATCACCACTCTTCTCCTTTCTTGTGGGTTCCTCTACCCCCTGCACACTTGCCCTTGGCTGCCATTGTGCATGCTCGGACGCAGGCCCGTTGGAGGCGAGCTGCTGTGCTCACCTTGGAGGATTGGTATTGGGGTGGTCAGTTAACTTCATGGGAGTTCTTTCGAGCTCGCTTTCGCCGGAGGGGCAGTGACCGGGCTATCTGGGAACACGTGGCGGGGAGTATTCCGCTACACATACCTATAGTCCCTCAGGATGATGTGGTGGTGTAGGTTTGGAAGGTTCATCTGGATGTTGTGTCTTCTTGCTTTGTGCGGTCTTCTTTAGGGTGTCGGCTATTCATGACACACCCCCCTTCGAGCAAGTGGTCTCTGCGGCTTCGGGTTCTCGATGGCGCTTCGGTTTGGGCGTGGACATGGAGCTCACTTCCCCACCAGAAGGTTAGGATACGTGGGCGGTGGTGCAATTGTGTCGAGGTGAATGCCCTTGTGAGTCGGTTTAGGTCGGGTGTGAGCCCTCTCTGCCCTTGTTGTGGCCTTCATCGTGAGACTGTAGAGCATTATCTGGTTTTATGCCCTCACTTGTAGGCTGCCTGGGATTGGGTTAGGGCTCATTTGAGGTGAGATTGACTAGTCGGTGATTCTTTGCTTCATGTGTATCCTGGTGCTTGGCCGCTCTGCAGCAAACCTTGCATTTGTGCGTGGCTTGGTTGGTGTGGCTGATTTGGAAGCGGCGGCGGTTGTGGATCTTTCAGGGGATTCAGCGACTGCGGCCTCTCGATTCCTCGACTTCGGTACAAGCTATTTCAAAGCTTTACGGTGTTCCGGGAGTAGTAGAGCGGAAGTTTGCCATTTGGCGGGACTTCTTGGGTGTTGTAGATGGTGATGGTCGGTTTGTACAGCAGTAGAGTTGCAGTTTTTCTGTGAGTTTGTTGTGGAGTGTTGAGGTATCGCTGTCTCTTTGGGGCAGTTCTCCTTCCTCCTCACTTGCTTTGTAACATTACCATTCTTTTAATATATTGATGACACAGTTCTTCAAAAAAAAAAAAAAACAACAGCAAAAAGTAAAACAGTAGGTAAACAACATAGCAACATAGAGCACTAGCCCACAACCATAGTATAATCACGGAAATTCAGGGGAATATAATCAGCTCCCATGCCCTCTCCTTCCACTTCCAGCATATATTCTTCATTTTCCACGTCAACGAAGTGAGCATCATCGTCACCTTCGCTACATGCATCATCCCAATACGGCTTCCTTCCCTTTCCAAGCCTCTCCATTGGCTGCATTCCAGCAGGCCCACCAAACAACATGCACCTCACATCACTAGGCATTGCACGCTCAGGATTCAGGGTCATCTTCCACACTGCTTTCACTCTTTATGCTCAGATATGAACGTCGTGTTCGTGGATAGGATCCATTGGCTAGATAGAACGAACTTCCTTGTGCGCAATATACGACACACAGTGTAAACAAGACTGGCAGATATCTGTCTCCTACCACGGTAATTGACATAATGGGCAGCCCTATGCAACACATTCTTCTTGTCAAGAACAAGAAGGTTCTTCAAATCTCCTGCCCCGTACCTCAAGTAAAGATCTTTTCCTATTTCTATCTGTTTTTCATTGACGTTATGCAGGCTGAACTTGTGATGGACTTTGCCATAATCCTTCAGGCAGTATCCGGCAATACCTTCGAAGCAATGAAGCTTCGTGTTCTTCAGGGCCTTGCAAATTAGAAGCACACCTGCTGATTTGTGAACACCCCAATCGAAGGCTTTCTTGATTGCAGTATTCACTTGCCTGGGAGTTTTAACAGTTGTCCTGAACACTACTTGGCAGTGCAAGTGATCCAATTCAGAACCCTTTTCAAGTTCCACCGCCCTTGAAACAGTATCAGACTTACAAAAGCTCACCAGGCACTTATACATGTGCTCTGGGATATCCATTCCTGCATATCCCAGAGTGACGCTCACATCAAGAAGCCCAGATTCCTCCTCTGCAACATTTCCATCCTCCCTAGCCTT
The DNA here is from genome assembly GCA_021234155.1 of Isoetes taiwanensis. Lineage (NCBI taxonomy): Eukaryota > Viridiplantae > Streptophyta > Lycopodiopsida > Isoetales > Isoetaceae > Isoetes > Isoetes taiwanensis. The sequence goes on along the minus strand of JAJEKV010000048.1, from coordinate 7,015,854 downwards.
TGCACTCCTCTTACCCTTACCATAGGCATCTACCAACTCATCTATGGTGCTAGCATACAAATTCATTCCAATTTTTTCCCTCCCTTTCCTCGCCTGTCTCTTAACCATCTTACCTTGAAATGTGGCAGCCATTCCTAGCAACTTCCCTAAAGCTTCAAACAAGAGGACAGAATCGAGTTTACTGTGGCAAAGTTGCTTGCAAGAGCAAAAGCAGAAAGAAACCAAGCAAGAGGGCAGAATCGACTTCACTGTGGCAAAATTGCTTGCAAGAGCAAAAGCAGAAACAAACCTAGACTATGGCTTACCTACAGCCAGCCATCATGCTTATATTTGCGCCATGCCGAGCAGCTCACTGGAGTGCCTACATGCTGCATCTCAAGCGACGTCTGGAGCAGATCATCGCCTCCATGATTCGACATCCTGTTCGTCACGTCCACAAGAACTTCGACTTCACATTCCAGCATCACCATCATACATACAACTATACGAGTACGCCCCATTAACCTTCGACAATCTTGAGTAACATTATACACATTCCACATTTTGTTAACTTTATCACCTGTCTTAAAATTTGACTTGGCTTGTACACTCAACCTACCCTACCCACTTGTTTTAAAATTTGATTTGGCCTGTACAGTCAACCAGCTGCCCAGATGCTCGTTTTTAATCCTCTTTTTCATCATGTATATATCATTCTCCAACTTTTATTCCACTAAACTTTTATCCAAAGCATATGTTGTTCGTATGGAGATTCCTCTGCTATAGTCTTCCAACCTGATGAGAATAGAGGTAAATAAGAATATTTTTGTAGATTAATGTATTTTACAAGCGGAATGATTGTAGAAAGTTCATATAGATTGGCTCCAAATTCCTGCATTGTATTTTTGAAATTCCTAAAAATCATGTGAATTTGATTATGACCTTCCCAACAAACCTATCTTTGAGCAAGTTCTGGGTTTTGACAACAAGACCAACATCTGGACTTTAAAACAACTATTTTTGTACCGAGCCTCATGTCTCAAGCATTCTTCTGAGCCAGCTTTGCTATACATACCAATTAAACTCCTCCTTTTCTTAGGAATGTATTTTCTTTGCATTTCTTTGAGCGTAATAGCAGTACCTTGTGCAAGACCAAATATGCTTCCATTTACAATACAGATTGTTTGTTTCTTTTAATTGTAAAGATTCTAGAATAAATAACCTTTGAATGGCATTGAGGGCTTTTTGAGATACAATTTTAGAATTTTTCAATGGACAGCAACAAAATTGCGGTAAGCACATTGCCATACCTTTCATCTGCAATCTCATGGTCGTCCTCTGCATCATTCTCCACTGCGATCGCCTTACTCTTCGCCCTCTGTTGACTACTAGAAGGGTCATATTCCTATGTTAGTTCTTTCAATTTTTTCACTATTGAATGTTTCAGTCTTGATTTTGCAAATCTGGGAATCACGAGAGATGTACTTGTGACATTCCACGTAATTATACAGTATACGTGTAAATACTTTGACATGTTACCAATGTATTTGGACCATTAGAGACTAACCTATTGCAACTAAACCTAAATAGGCTAATTAAGAGTAGTAATTATCAAGATAGGTCAATTAGATAATGTCACATGGCCCAGTTCGATTAGCCAGGAGGCAGCTTGCCATTTTGGGATGGCAAATTGCGCTTCCATCCCCAATTCTGCTCCAATTCGAAGTTGGAAAGATTGAAGAAGGGAGGAGCTACTACAACCCTGCAACCAGATCTGCACCATGGATGTCTTCGTGATAATGGCTCCAGCCCGGATACCGGTTACTCTTAGCATAGTTTATGTTCTGCTAACCCTTGTTTGAGTATATGAATGATTAGATTATATTTTATGATCTATTTGGGAATGATGATAGATGTTTTGTATATGATTGCTCTCTCTTTCTGTTCCTCCTAAAGGCTAGAGACCTAAAGGCTACGTAGAAGTAGAGATGCTCCTAGCTAGGATCCCTTAAATCCCAATAAATGTGGCATGTGCACAAGAGCCCACTAAGCTGTGAATGCTATGCTGTGATTCAATACCAGATAACGAGCATGATGGTGAAACGGAGGTGGAATCCTGCCTAGTTTGACTGCAGGATTCCTATAGTGTGCTAGGCTTATAGTCGGTCCCCATGTAGGGCCGGATATGGGCTTGACACCTTCTGGGTCGCAAGATACATACCTAAAAGGACGTCTTGGGCTCGATGGGTGCGCCGGGGTAGCCTATGCATTGGGGGATTAAAGTCGGGTATGGTAGCACGATCCTCTAGCCACCCATGGAACCATCATGTTCTGGGAGTAAATTCATTTCCTCCCTACCTCATCGGACCAGGGAGATATAACCTGGAGTAGTCTCATAGGGTGAATTCATGAAATTGCATCTCCAGAAGACTATTACCACGTCATAGCATGATTCGGCCTATCTGCAAAGTGTGAACAGGAGGGGTGGATGGAGTGGACTACCCTAGCCATTGTTCTATGCCAGACAACACTATTGCCATTATTCTGTCTTGCTGTTATCCGGAGGCTTTGCCAGTCAGTTGATACACCATGGAGTCTAAGCCCAGAAATTAGATCCTTCACTTGATGCATTTGTCATATTTGTCTTTGTTACGAGGTAATGTACTACTGATGGGTGGGCCACCCTTCGCAGTGGTATATTATTTTATGTATTGTGCGCTAGGTGCTAACTTATATTTGCGCTTCCGCTATATAGGATTCGCATAGAAGACGTGGGACGAATGACACCTCTGTGTCCTTCCCTCGGGTATTTGGCCATTCCAAGTGGCCCCGGTAGACAGGGGGCCGTTCTACGGTATAAGATTGCCATGGAAAGGGGATTTCCTGTATTTATACGATGGGAGCATCGTATAGGTTTAGGGAGCATCGCAATGGTATCAGAGCATGATTTTGGTGGACCGGATCATTGCACTTGCCATATTCTAACTCGTTAGATCATTAGTTAGATGGAGACTTTAACATAGAAAATTATCCTAGGAGCCCGTAGATAGTGTGATTGATGGCCATCTATGTGGGAAATGAGCTAGTTAGAAAGATAAAATCCAAAATAATGGAGTGTGACCATGTTCGCTTTTGTCAGAATGCGGTCCCTTTCTTCCAAAGGCCATAACTTGCCCTAGAAAACTCGGATTGAGGCAATTTTTGTTCCATTATGTCCGAAACATCTTAATTAGTATAGAATATCTCTTGGCTGGAACCCAGCACCAGCGTTTTAGCTCAGGAGCCAAATCAGCGCTGAAGGTAAATCAGGCCCCTAACTTTTGATTTTAGAGCCTCAAAAGTACCTTTAGCATCGATTTCGATCCACGCGCCTGCCGAAAAAAAATAAAAAATATATATATTTTTAGCGCAACATCCTAACCTTGGGTGTCACATTATCTTGTAGCCTAGCCTATCCACGTGTCAATAAAAAATGACACGTTAGATTTTGATCTAATGAAAGGGACGGCTTGAAAATTCGCTCTGTGGTGTCTTTTCAAAATGTCGTGCTCTGGTTATGGCGATTGTAGCCTATGATGCCCTACCTCCAAAGATGAAATGTTGACTCACGTTCCTAATGTGTAGGTAACGATCACCCCAGAAATTATTTCTCGTGGAATGAAAAGGGCGATCATGAATCTGCTCATTTTGCATTACAAGAATCTAAAGCAGAAAAGCAGATTCTCTTACTCAATAATTTCTTAGCCTAAGCCTTTTTTATTTGCTCCATTTTACCTGCATTGATTCCCATAAACTACTTCTTTGAAGACGACGTATGCCCTTGTCTTTCTGTGCTTTAAGAAGATGCTTTGCTGCTGCCCTTGAAGAAGATGTATGCCCTTATCCAGTAGTAGAATCCTAGCCCTTTTTATTTCCTGTAGTTAGGTTTCTTCGTGATCTGCAGCATTGTGCTAAAAGCAAGACTTTCTGATATGATCTACAACAGGGTTTTGGTTCACGGGGTTTCTTCAGGCCATAATGAAATCCCAGACTTTGCAATCTCTACTCGTGTCTTATGGGGCCTTCTTTTCCGATCAGGTATTTCTATCTTTAGCTCAATAAATGGATGCCTTTATATGCTGTCAGTTCCATTTTACTTTTCAGCTTTCGGCCTCTGTATCCGAAGAATTTCTCTACTTATTCTAAACTACTACTTATTCTAAACTGGGTGCACCCTGAACTACCACAGTCGTTGGATCTGTCGATCCTACGGCCCATATTGTATGTTGGAGCCTCTGGGTGCCTCTCGTTTCGCTTATGCTCAGTTATGATGGGGTTTCCTATGATTTTGAAATGTCAAATACGAGTTTGCCTAAGGTTTTGATGCGATATCGAGACTCTATACGGCTTTGTATACGGATTTAGAAGATGTAATACGGGGTCTTGAACCTCTACCAAAAAAACTCCATATCCTGATAAGTCTACATTAACCAACATTTCTCTATGAGCTCATGTAACTATTTTCTATCTTGAGTCTATGTTTTTTTTTTTTTTTTTTTTTTAATAACAACCCATTCAATTATCTTAGGAATATATGGCCTATGGTTCTAAGAATTGTCATTTTAACATCCATATGAAATCCCCCCGGACCCCCTGTTATTATGCTACTTATTCTAAACTGGGTGCACCCTGAACTACCACAGTCGTTGGATCTGTCGATCCTACGGCCCATATTGTATGTTGGAGCCTCACAGGTGCCTCTCGTTTAAGCTTATGCTTTCGATTATGATGGGGTTTCCTATGATTTTGAAATGTCAAATACGAGTTTGCCTAAGGTTTTGATGCGATATCGAGACTCTATCTGGCTTTGTATACGGTTTAGAAGATGTAATAACGGGGTCTTGAACCTCTACCAAAAAACTCCATATCGATAAGTCTACATTAACCAACATTTCTCTATGAGCTCATGTAACTATTTTCTATCTTGAGTCTATGTTTTTTTTTTTTTTTTTTTTTTTTTAATAACAACCCATTCAATTATCTTAGGAATATATGGCCTATGGTTCTAAGAATTGTCATTTTAACATCCATATGAAATCCCCACGGAACCCCCCGTTATTATGCTACTTATTCTAAACCTGGGTGCACCACGAACCACCGATCGTTGGATCTGCCGATCCCACGGCCCATATTGTATGTTGGAGCCTCACGGGTGCCTCTCGTTTAAGCTTTTATGCTCAGTTATGATGGGGTTTCCTATGATTTTGAAATGTCAAATACGAGTTTGCCTAAGGTTTTGATGCGATATCGAGACTCTATCTGGCTTTGTATCTGGGTTTAGAAGATGTAATACGGGGTCTTGAACCTCTACCAAAAAAACTCCATATCCTGATAAGTCTACATTAACCAACATTTCTCTATGAGCTCATGTAACTATTTTCTATCTTGAGTCTTTTTTTTTTTTTTTTTTTTTTTTTTTTTTAATAACAACCCATTCAATTATCTTAGGAATATATGGCCTATGGTTCTAAGAATTGTCATTTTAACATCCATATGAAATCCCCACGAACCCCCCGTTATTATGCTACTTATTCTAAACTGGGTGCACCCTGAACTACCACAGTCGTTGGATCTGTCGATCCTACGGCCCATATTGTATGTTGGAGCCTCTGGGTGCCTCTCGTTTCGCTTATGCTCAGTTATGATGGGGTTTCCTATGATTTTGAAATGTCAAATACGAGTTTGCCTAAGGTTTTGATGCGATATCGAGACTCTATACTGGCTTTGTATACGGTTTAGAAGATGTAATACGGGGTCTTGAACCTCTACCAAAAAACTCCATATCGATAAGTCTACATTAACCAACATTTCTCTATGAGCTCATGTAACTATTTTCTATCTTGAGTCTATTTTTTTTTTTTTTTTTTTTTTTTTTTAATAACAACCCATTCAATTATCTTAGGAATATATGGCCTATGGTTCTAAGAATTGTCATTTTAACATCCATATGAAATCCCCCTGGAACCCCCTGTTATTATGCTACTTATTCTAAACTGGGTGCACCACGAACTACCACGGTCGTTGGATCTATCGATCCTACGGCCCATATTGTATGTTGGAGCCTCAGGGTGCCTCTCGTTTCGCTTATGCTCAGTTATGATGGGGTTTCCTATGATTTTGAAATGTCAAATACGAGTTTGCCTAAGGTTTTGATGCGATATCGAGACTCTATACGGCTTTGTATACGGATTTAGAAGATGTAATACGGGGTCTTGAACCTCTACCAAAAAAACTCCATATCCTGATAAGTCTACATTAACCAACATTTCTCTATGAGCTCATGTAACTATTTTCTATCTTGAGTCTATGTTTTTTTTTTTTTTTTTTTTTTTTAATAACAACCCATTCAATTATCTTAGGAATATATGGCCTATGGTTCTAAGAATTGTCATTTTAACATCCATATGAAATCCCCCTGGAACCCCCTGTTATTATGCTACTTATTCTAAACTGGGTGCACCCTGAACTACCACAGTCGTTGGATCTGTCGATCCTACGGCCCATATTGTATGTTGGAGCCTGGGTGCCTCTCGTTTCGCTTATGCTCAGTTATGATGGGGTTTCCTATGATTTTGAAATGTCAAATACGAGTTTGCCTAAGGTTTTGATGCGATATCGAGACTCTATACGGCTTTGTATACGGATTTAGAAGATGTAATACGGGGTCTTGAACCTCTACCAAAAAAACTCCATATCCTGATAAGTCTACATTAACCAACATTTCTCTATGAGCTCATGTAACTATTTTCTATCTTGAGTCTATGTTTTTTTTTTTTTTTTTTTTTTTTTTTTAATAACAACCCATTCAATTATCTTAGGAATATATGGCCTATGGTTCTAAGAATTGTCATTTTAACATCCATATGAAATCCCCCTGGAACCCCCTGTTATTATGCTACTTATTCTAAACTGGGTGCACCCTGAACTACCACAGTCGTTGGATGCATCGATCCCCCACGCCCATATTGGTTGTTGGAGCCTCTGGGTGCCTCTCGTTTCGCTTATGCTCAGTTATGATGGGGTTTCCTATGATTTTGAAATGTCAAATACGAGTTTGCCTAAGGTTTTGATGCGATATCTCGAGACTCTACTTTGGCTTTGTATAATGGATTTAGAAGATGTAATCGGGTCTTGAACCTCTACCAAAAAAACTCCATATCCTGATAAGTCTACATTAACCAACATTTCTCTATGAGCTCATGTAACTATTTTCTATCTTGAGTCTATGTTTTTTTTTTCTTTTTTTTTTTTTTTTTAATAACAACCCATTCAATTATCTTAGGAATATATGGCCTATGGTTCTAAGAATTGTCATTTTAACATCCATATGAAATCCCCCTGGAACCCCCTGTTATTATGCTACTTATTATTGCCTGCAATGGCTCAATTGGCACTTCATTTGCCTTGTCTGCTAAACAAATATGCAGAGTATACAAGCAACTTAAGTAATGGGTTGCACAGACTCTTTCATTTGCGACTTTTATTACAACAAGAAACTGGTGGTGTCATACTTTTCGAGGTGTGCAGCTTGTTTTTTTTAATATGTTGATGGTCTCAGGAGCTTGCAGCATCACTTTTAGCATGTTCGTTTTTAATGTTTTTATCCATCTTCAAGTAGATGGGACAACTATTCATCTATTAACTTCGTCCATCTTTCTGCATAAGCCTGAAACTTAACTATTTATAAAATGGGATATTTCTTTAGAGGTACGTACGGGTTACCCTTTGCATATGGGGGTATTTGGCAAAATTGAGGTGCACTAGATTTCACTTATACAAACATGGCTTCTGCATGTGATTCAATGTAGGATATATGTGCCCCACCTCCATATCCTATTAGGTTCTAACTAGCTAAGAGCAATCAAGTTTCTATTAGAAACAATGGTGAGGTGGCCAAGATGAACAATGAGGTGGCAAACATGAGTTATAATGTGGCAAAATATGGATGGATGGGAAAATGAAGAATTTGCATAGACTATTTTGCAACTTTTTAGAAGAAGCATAATTCAATGTGAACAAAGTTTAAATTGAAACGCACTTATTTGCTCCAAACGCACGTCAAAAGGAATCTTTGAAAGATTCCCTAAAATTCCCTTAAAAAGTCCATTTTTAAGGTTTGTTCGTGACATGCGTGACAATTTAGCTAATTTAGGTACCCTTTTTGATGGGTGATTGAACATAACTTCTATGCAAAAATATTTAATAGCTATTTTCATCCTCCTAATTTAGAACAAAAAATAGTTACTTATATAAAGTGTAGCAAAAAAGGGGCATTAAAAAAAATAGCAAGGGTAGTAGAGTGAAAAAGAAGTGATATATTCAAAGCTTGTGAAAATTTTACAAAATTATGAACAAAATTGTCAAAAATATAGGACATTTTGACAAACCCTCATCACCTGCACTTTCTGTTCTTTATATGTTCGAGTCATCGGACAAACTTACATTTTGCAGCAATATCAAGATGCATGTCATCCTCAGACTCAGCTAATCCCTGATCACTTGAGCCTTCATCCTCACCTTCACTCTCAAAACTGGATGTACTCGAACGATCTTCTTCCTACAATTGAGTCTTCATCATCATTTTTTTTTGCCACCTTTCTAGGTTGTTTGTCTAATCCACATGCCGACCTTATTAAAGTTTGAGTGACCCCATGTAACTTATTAGCAGCAGTCAGAACAAAGTCATATGCAAGAACCTTTACTTCAGCTAGATCTATGACAGCAGTGTTTGCTTTGGACTTTGCTCTCTTTCCCACTCCTGTTTTTACCATCTTCAAAGTATAACTCCCACTGAAAGCATTGGCAGCATTTGTTCTCATCCAATGCACTTTTAATTGAGTGGGAATTCCATCCTCTCTTGTTACCTCCAGTACTTTAGCTAGCCAGAATGGCTTCCCAGATTCATCATTATCAGCTGGGACAACTATGAGCATTCCTTTCTGAATCTCTGAGACTGAACCAGATACCCGAGCAACTTGTTGTGCCATTCGTCTGGGGCCAGTGTACATGACTGTCATCTTCATCTGAGCTAGCCATTATCTCTACATGTTCTTCTTGATTCTCAACTTGCATAGGGAGAGTTTGCCTAGATGGCCAGTTGAATGTAACTGGTCTTCGACCTTCTAATGAAGCTTGTATCATGTCACGTTGCCGAGAAAAAAACTGAGGCCACCATAAAGCATTTGCCTCCCCAAAGTGGTTAGAGCATGACTGAATACTTGTCTCAATATAATCCAATGATTTGTTTGAGTCAAATGCCATGTCACATAATGGTTAAGCAATTTAGGCACTTTTGGTAGAATATGACTATACATTTCTAGACCAGAAGGTGCCTAGATTGGAGATGCCAATGAATCAGATTGTCGTGAAACTCGATCCCATGGGGTAATATCAGTAGTATGAACTTTGTGGAACAATAGAATTGTCGTTCCAAAGTGTTCGGAGTGTTTCTTTGTTCTTCCCTCCTCCTCCCCTTTTTAAGGAGGTGCCATTCTTATATTTTCAAAATAAAAAAGTATATACATTAGTACATATGAGGGACTACTACAGGTTCACACCTTCTTCATCTCCCAACAGACAATGCTTATTTAGACTCCTAAGAGTTATATAGAAAGAAGTAGTACAAAGAAAGCTAAGATAAGGAGTGGTAAAAGACAAACAATGAATTTGGCCGAGGAATTGAAGACCTATTTGTGCAGCAGCAGTGCCCGAGAAAGGAAAGAAGGGCAGCTTCTCTCCTGCCATAGTCGCCCTAACTGCGCGCCCCAAAAAATGGCATCTAGGGAGGTCTTTTTTGTGACAGGCACCATGGAAATGGTACAACAAAGCTATAGATCCTACATGTACGTTCTTCTTATTTTTTTTTCATCCCTCCTATGGTGTAATATCTTAGAAGAAGGTAGAGATGTTGAAGCAGTTAGGTGAAGCAATCAATACCATAACACTCTTCTAACAACAAAGATTGTCAAGAGAGGATGAATTGACATGGGACATTGATGGACGCGACATATCAATATCAAGTAGAGTCAGCATCATCATCAAAACTTTTACCGCCTAGAAGAAAAACACAACATGGAAGTTTTTTTTTTTTAATGGCTTCAACTTCAAATCCATTTGAGAATGGATATACAAAATCTCAAACCATCAATTACATCATCAAAACCATTAGCAATGGAGATTCTGAATGAAGAGAGTCTATTTCATCAAAGGCGAAGGGGTAAAAACCCAAATGTTTCATTGTTTGGGTAGTATAGGGGCTCTAAAATGGCGATTTGACTTGCCCACATCGTCTAGAATGAGGAAATTACCCTAGGGACCAAGTCACACGGTCAGTTTTGGCAACAGAAGAAACACGAACACTCTACATGACAGTATTCCGCAGCCTTAGGCCAATTGACTACGAATGTGTTGGATATAAGCTACCTTGGCGCTCTTGGAGAAATGGTGGTCTTCTAGCTTGTTGGCGCCCACGTGGCATGTTTGAGCCACCTTGGCATGTTGGAGCCTAGGTGCCATAATAGAGCCTAGGTGGCATGTTGGATCCTAGGTGGCATGTTGGAGCCCGCGTGGTATGCATGGCATGCCACCTTGGCATGTTTGGGCCTAGGTGGCCTAGGTGGCATGTTTGAGCCACCTTGGCATGTTGGAGCCTAGGTGGCATGTTGGAGCCTATGTGGCAGGTTTGAGCCCGCATGACATGTTTGAGCCACCTTGGCATGTTTGAGCCTAGGTGGCATGTTGGAGCCCGCATGGCATGTACCTTGGCATGTTGGAGCCCGCGTGGCATGTTTGAGCCACCTTGGCATGTTTGAGCCAGCTTGGCATGTTGGAACCTAGGTGGCATGTTGCAGCCTAGGTGGCATGTTGGAGCCTACATGGCATGTTTGATCCACCTTGGCATGTTTGACCCTAGGTGGATGTTGAAGCCTAGGTAGCATGTTTGAGCCACCTTAGCATGTTGGAAGAGATGATTCTCCAAGTCACATCATGTGCATACTCAGACTTAAGATACAATCACTATACCAAGAATGGTGACTGAGGAGCTATAACAAAAATTGGGATTTTTCCAGAGGCGGAGAATGGCGCAGTGATATGGGAGGAGAAGAATCATCTTACATAGGTTTGAAGGATCCTCATAAATGGCGAGCAACACTAGAAATCCATCATGCTTGCCACCTAAAAGAAGCAAAAACCCACTGGAGGAGCTATAAGCAATCTAAGAAACAAAATATGTATGCTTCGAGAGACGTAGGCAACCAAAACAATCTCACATGGGAAACTTATCGCACTTTGACAACACATTACGACATAAACGAGAATGCATATACACATTCAAATGAGTAAAGAATCTTGAGAAAATAAAATTCACAGCTATCATAATATAGTTATATTGCTTTCTAAATAAAGAATACTAGTGGGAGTTAAACTGACTGATTGAACAGATAACACACACGTACTCTAAAGACACCTCCAAGTCCTCTCACTTCCATCGGCCTTCTGGATTTTTATTACTGCAAGATTCTTGATGTTCCTAGCACAAAGATAATATCAGCCTTCCATTAAGATGTGGGGCATGCATCATATAGAATGTTCTCTTTCATGCTATTGGTAAATCTACTTTCCTTGCTAGCTAGACTACCTATTAACACATGAACATGATGCACATTAGCAATAATTGCAAAATAGAGCAACCAACGTGTAATTATCTAGGATAATACTATGATAATACTTTGCATCCGTTGCTAGTTAGTAGCTATTAAAACTTACAACCACGAAAGCCATTAAGTTGAAACTATCAAAGCAACAGCAAGATGTGACTATAATTGAGTCAAACTTGGACTGTGACTGGTACTGCGACTGAAACTACGACTATTGGTGGGAGTGAAATAGTAAATAAGAAAGTCCACTGCAACTGCAACTACAACTAATAACTGCAAACTGTAGCTATAATTAACAACTATACATGTAACTGTAACATTGCACCTGCAACTACCAACTAAATACTTCCAACAACTTGATAGAACTACAATACCCTCTGTAACTTCAGATCTTGTTCCAATCTTGCAACTGTAATTTGTACACAACTATAGCCGCAACTATATCTATAAGTATCACTTGCAACTAAAACAACAAAACGATTCAAATTAAGAATTGAATCTTACATTATCATAAACCTCGGCATATGAACTTCGGGAACTGCAACTTGCAACTAAAACAACAAAAATGATTGGAAACTAAGAATTGAATCCTACATTCTCAGGAACCTCGGTAGCTTCCAAATTACGTAGAAGATGATAAAAAGAACCAAACAATACCTGGTATCGTTTCTGAAGAATTGTCATCGTTCACTTCCGCATTTATTTAAGCTAGTAGCAAACCTGCAGACATGCTTAAAAATGAATTTACTCTGAGAGATGCCAGATCATAGCATCAGATAGACGTGTAACTAGCTACATTGAACGTTAGTTCCAGAGAAATTTTGTATAAATATTAACAGCTAAAGCAAATCCCTTAAAAGCATGAATTCATTAATTAGAGAAAATATGTTTTCTCGTTCGAGCACGAAATAGGTCGCGGACAGTGCGTAGACAGGGATTTAAGGTCCTTGTGCACCTAAATGAACTACTACTGAACGCAATATCGGCCGGAACTTTAATTTAGCGCGAGATCGAGCATTATTTCTATGATTAGCATGCTAAGTGCCAGCATTAGACCCCGCATTTCATTATCACTAGTTGTCTGAAAGATCGCGGTGGCGATTTTAAATGCTCGGGCATAGCCTAACAATCTATAAACCTGCTCTGGGCAGCTGTAAGATTTGACAAAAAACCTACCGCTACTAGCTCAAGGAAATCGCTGCCGCGATTTCTTTTATTGCTATTGCACTAACAGATTTATAAATTAATATTTTCTCTAAAGGAAACCCGACATAAAATTAGAAGAACTTGAACGATTATATTTCATAAAAATGTCTTGAAACAAAGCTTCACATTTATAAACGACAGAAAAAAACACATTTATCATTTGAAAACACAGGTGACTGTCTAAGTATTGTACTGAGTCTCTTGTACTGAGTCTGGGGCAATTCCCAATTCATTCTCCATTCTGGCCACATGTTCAACGCCTCTTGCAATAGTCTGGGAGAGGTCCATTTCGGTATAGCCTGTTGTATCTGGTATATCAACGTTCATTGCAACAGCCAACTGTTGCACGTGGCCTGCCTCATAAGATTCATCAAACTGGGGTGTTTCCTGTATGTCGTCCAATTTCATGGCATCTTCCTGTGAATCTGCTGTTTTCAATCTTTTGTGGAGCTGTCCCGTTTCTAGCTCCACGTTTTCAGATCCAGTGGGACCCATATATTCAAACCGTTTGCCAGACAACAAGGGCATGACATTATCCAGACTCTGGTTTAGTGCCTCGAGCTTTTGGAATTGAGGATCCAGTGCATCAAGAGCTTTCGTGGTGCCCTCTATCAGTTCTCTGGTCTCTTGAAGCCTCTGCTCAAAACCTTTCTCGTCTAACTTATCTAATATGTCATCCACTTTGCTAATATCCGTATGCTGAGTGATATTCAAATCCGGCTTCTGCGTCGGACAATACATCCGGGTTTGTTTTCCTCAACTTTTTCTTCCACGCCGGGGGTAAGCATTTTCTCTAGGGTCTCAAAGAAAGCATTCAAAACCGGCGCGACCTTGTCGCCGAATTCAAAACTTCTACGCTGCGTTTGCCTTGCATCAATGCTACTCTTGAGGTGTCCCCGCATGAAAAGAAATCAAGCACGCACTGCAGATCATCGGCACTAGTTCTCTCACCATCGGTAGATATAAGAGGTTTTGCACGTGATTTAAGCACAAAGTCTCCTTCAATACGCCCAAGTATACTTTGGTTTGCCGCTGAAGTATTGTAAATACTTACCGCTTTTTGGCGTCCACTTCCTCATTGCTTGTTATTTCATACTTGGGAAGCGGAGTGCTCTTGGGGCAGCTTGTGGCCTGTGTTAGTCGGAGTTCCAACTTTGGAACAATTGGTATTACCCGAGCCCCACTTCTGTTGACAAACATATGTGTGACATAATATTGAAACTCTTTCACATTTTTTTTGTTGATCCATCCTTGCTCTTCATAAGCTCCAATTGACACATGAGACCCACCTTGGATTTGTTTCTGGCTGTACAGGCAGTTCGGAAGTTGCGCCGACCTCATAAAAATTACAATATGATATACCTTGGCCATTGTGATGCCTGCAATCCTGTTAAATAAATCCTGATATTTTTTAACTTCCCAAATCGTACTAAAGGCGCGCATGTCAATAAAGACCATCGTTGCATTTTCTTGCTAGAGTCGTGGACGGGAATGCCTCCAGAAGTTACATGATGCACCGAAGTTTCTTTTGGTCTTCGCAAGGCGGCGCTTGGGGCACGATTATAGATCTGATTGCCTCCAAAAAGGCACTGGGAAGATTACCCTGGACGTTTTCTTTATTGTAATTTGCCTTTATGTATTCAAAATCCGTATCTGAGATGCTCAAAAGCCTATCCTCGGTCAAATCTGGAAAATGAGACACCAACTCTTCGAAAGAGACATATTCTTTGTCTAGCACACTGTCTGCATAGGATAGCACTTCACGGCGCATCAGAGACAGCGTCCTAATATCTAGGGCTCGCTGTCCGACAGCGAATCTGCCCGCATAACCTTGCTGAACCTTCAAGAAGGTTTTGCCTTCCAAAATTTCGTCCATCAATAAAGAAACTTCATCATTATTCATACCACGGAGATACCTAAGAAAGGTTTTATTAAAGAATTCTTTGGTGGGCTTATCTGGTAATTCTCCATGGTCGTCCTTCAGCTTACGTCCGGCCCATTGAGCAACAACTTCTGTTAGCTTCGACCAAGACGATTCCCGCATAAAAATAAATTGCTTCTCATCTTTTAATTCTTTGACCTTCAAAGTAGTGGTCGCAACTTCAACAAAATCCTGAGAAAGCGGTGGTTAGGATCGCGGCCGCGATCTTTTTAAGTTGTAAGAGCGAAATAAAGCAAAGTGTAGCAGGAAAAAACCTTCCACGCCGAAGTTACCGCTGTTCCAGTTGGGCCTTGTGGTGGGCAGCCAAAAGCTTTGTGTTGATTTCTCAGCTGTTGGAGTTTTTCGATAAGAGGCTCCCTGTAAACAGTATCAGCTATTATTTCGTTACACTGTATAGAGAGCTGGATATATTCTTTATCCATGAGATTTCCATTCAGGATCCTGGACCTCCTCCTCGCATAGGCCTTAGCAAACTCTAGACGTTGAGCGATCTCTCCTACCATTGAAAGGAGAACCTGAGCAGCAAAGATGCTGTGGTTTCCAGATATAATCCAACATTTCTTTCCAACCAGATCCTCTGGCTTTGACCAAGTTACTCGTTTCCTGCATGGAGCATTAAGTGTCACCTTCGAGCAAACTTAACAGAAAGCAAAGAATGAAGCTACTTACCGTGTAATAGGATCGAAAGGCACCAAGTCCGCAGGTGTCGAATCCCGTTGGACCGTTTTGAAGCTCTTGACCAGCGTGTGCACATGGTCATTGGAGCGGACTCTGTGCGTCATGTTAGCCGGGGCAGATTCACAATCAAATATGCTGACCGTCATAAACCAGTTTACACCCATAGGATAAAACTTTTTGAATTGCTCCGCCAAAGTCTTTATCGCGCTCGCCGGCAAGTTTCTTTTCTTCTTCTGGATTAAATTTTAAAGCATCGGGAATCCTAGTGGCTGTCGGCCACGTAAGAGCAGATGATGCTGCATCATTTCGGTCAGATGACGATGGAGTTGTGGATGTGGATGCGGTCTCTAAACTGCCCAATGGCAATTTTATTTTAAATGGTCTAATTTTCTGGGACGGAGGATCAACAGGTGCTGGCATAATCATCTTCGGCGCCGTGGGATCGAAAAACGCGTAAGCGATGGGGGTTAACAGGTGTAATGGGTTCTTCGAGCTCAACAGGGGACTTAGGGGCAGATGATTCACCCATTGCAGCTAATGGGATGACGCTCCTTTTCTTTGCTGTCGCTCGCAACCAGTTGGTATCCATCCTCTGTGGCATCTTGTTGTCTCTTGTCGCCTTGATAGCACAGGACGGAGGTTTTTTGTCGGAGGCTAAGCCATTTCTGCATTTACTGAAGCCTACCAGTATATCCCTGTTTCCTTTAATACCTGACAACGCTAATGAATCGTAGGAGGGGAGGGTCCAGCCAAAGCCCTTTGCGCTAGTTGGTGCCCCTTTACCACTGGTAGGTTTGTTCGTCTTGCTTGCAAGCATCATATTCGGGTCATAGCTTTGCCAGCGTAAAATGTACTCAACAAATGCCAACTGTTGTGTGTCTTCCACGCTGCAGATAAGGGCGTCCTGGACGTTGTTCTTCGTCCCCTCCCACATGGCTATGACGATACCCATTTGCTCAGTTGATTCCATATCCTTGCCATTCCTTATAAACAGGCATAAATCCTTTCTTCGATCACCTTTTGTCTGCGGTATAGCCTGCGCAATTTCTATGCACCACCTACGGCTAGGGCCAGGAGTTACTATGCGAATGGGCTCCACGTTGGGGCCACGGTACAACTCCAGAGCTGCAGAGAAAAAACGTATCAACGAAAATATTCGGAGGCCTAGACAAACTGAGAGATAAACAAAATCGCGACCGCGATTTCTCCAAGCACTTGGAGATAGGTAGTTGATACTATTGACAAAAAATTCAAATCAAGAACATTAGAACTAAACAAAAGCGCGGCGGCGTTTTTGACGAGCACTCACAGTTTCTATCTACATAATGAAATTCCTAAAGAAGATTGCGGCCGCGATCCTTCGAACAAGGCCTTTGTTGTATTTGTTAGAGGCTAAGCTCAGAAGGATCGCGGTCGCGATCGTGTTGAGCGCGGGCGACCCTTGAACTACGTAGTGAAGTGCTCGACTTCAGCACTGCTAAAAGAAAGCGCGGAAATTACCTTGTTGGAGGGCTTGCTGGCGAGACATGAAGGCGCTGATTCTTGGACGAAGGCGCTGATTCTTGGACGCAGGCGCTGAAAATTTTCGCGAGATTTCTAGAATGTGTTTATATATAGGGTATGAATTTTTGACGGCCGCCGGTATTAGATATGAATTTTTGACGGACGCCCGGGTATTAGATACGGTCGCATTAATGACTGACGGGCGCAATAATGACTGACGGGCACAATAATGACTGACGGGTGAATTAATGACTGACGGGCGCAATAATGACTGACGGCCGTGAACATTGCGGGTAAATAGTGAATGGACTTGACAACGACGGGCGCATTAATTACTGAGATCCGCATAACTGACGACGTACAGATGTCTGACGGACGGCAAGAGGGCGTAAGAATGGGATGACATTGACGTGTGACCAACAGTCCACGTCAAGATAATGCCATGCCGTAACCATAATTACTATAATTCAAATTCAAACATTTTCGAATTCAAATTCATACATTTTGAATTTGCATTCAGAACCCAGTGAGAGACTTATTCATAGGCGCTTCATTCCAATTTTGTGGGCGCTCCGTTGCCGATTGTGGGCGCTGCTTGTTGTTTTGTGGGCGCTGGGCCTGGGAGAGCAGGCGACCTCAGATTTGTGAAGTTTTTGCTCTATTCAAAAGGTTCAATTAAATTTCATATATCTGCGTATTTCCTGTTCGATCCAATTTTCAGTTTGCCTGTTCAGATACATGTGTAGATGCATGTTCAGATGCATGTTAAGATGCCCATTTGTTTGCATGTATTTGGTATGCATATCTATGGAGTTCTCTATTGAATTTGTGGAGTTCTCGATTGAATCTGAAGCACACATTGAGTAGTTTGCCCACCTCATGCAAAAATTGGCTATACACTTCTCCAATTGCCACAACATTTGTTAAGGGCGCATTCATTTGATTTATTTACGAAGGGGGACATTGGCATGATTCATTGATGTTTTATCCTGAAGCAGCATTTCAAAGGCTCACCACTGGTCACATAGTTTCATCTCTGTAAGATCGCGGTGGCGATCTTGTCTAGCCACTTCAGTTGTCCGATCATAATCACTTCAGATGCATGTTTACAACCCTGTTTCGGTGCATGTTTAGATGCTTGTTTCTTTACGAAGGGGAATGTTACGTTGATTCATTGATGTTTTATCCTGAAACAGCAATTCAAAGGCTCATCATCGGTCAAAACGTTTCACCTCACCAAAATCGCCGCGGCGATCTTCTCGAGCAAATTTAAGGTAATATGTACTCTCATGTCAAATGCCCCTCATTAGAGGAAAAATGAGATCACATTTTGTCCCATTAAGGGATGCTTAAAATGCCATGTCAGCTTTTTAAACTGTCCAATAAGAGAAGAGCTCCAGTATATCTCATTCCAGTATTATGTGGCAGCCTGTAATTAATGCAGCTGCAACTAACTTCTGTAGTACCATTTTTTCATGATAACTTTTGATCCAGAACTCCGATTCAAAAACTTTTTGTAGCAATGGGTTCGTCTTCACAAGATCTATCTAGTGATAACCCATTCATACATCTTTTACGATATAAATATATAAGAAACTAGTAACGGTGCCCAGCGTTGCTGGGCATAAGTTTGGAAACCTGTAAATGAGAAACTTACGTATAATTCATTATAACTTCACCTTAACACGTGAGTACAATAAGCACTTTACTTAGAAAAATGAACGCGTGAATACAATAAACACATTACTTAGAAAAATACCTTTGCTGCCTTGCAACCAAGAATTGTATCTATGTTTCACGTAAACATGGCCTACATTCCACAATTCACGCTACTAAATTAACTTATTTTGACCTGAATTTCTTTGTCTTAATATGAATTTTTAGAGCATACAGAAATTAATGACGTGCAAAGCACAATAGATTATTGATTTTTTATTTATTTTGGGATTATACGTATAAAACAATCAGACAAAACCATCAGACATAAAACCATGTGCAAGACATACACACGTGCATTTACTCCCACATACAGATTTTCATGCAAGGCATTTTTCCATGGCAATGTTCAACTTGGGGAATCATACATTGTCAGCAACCAATCTAACCCAATGTGTTGATACTCGCGAAGAGAATGTTTTAATAGAAATGGCAATCGTGTACGCACTTTGGTTGTCAAGAATGTATATCCCGTAGAACAATGCAGATTGATTGCAAGAAATGCGATCGCAGAAGCCTGATTTTGACATTTGTATCTTCTCTAGGGGAACCGGGATCAGGTGACAAATTACGTTCTGAATAGAAAATGGAGTATCATCTAGAAAGTTTTGCGATCTCCATTTTGTCTTGAATTACCACCGATTAATCCGTCATATGTAATAAAATTGAGATCATTGGTAGAACATAAGTTCTAATAGACAAAAAGCACACAAGAAAGAAAAACGTTAAGGAATTGAATGAAATATATGCACCGATAATTAATAGACACATTATCAAAACGGCATTGCATGAGCATCCCTTTGTCGAGGTTCTTCTTTGCTTTTGAAGGACATAAAAATAGCAAAATAAAATCTATATCAATATTCACCATATCGGTGAATAACGTGCAGTCCATTCCTTTGTTAGAGCTAGAAAGTCAAAGATAGAAAAGGAATGATAATTGTAGAACATATCAAATGCTTGATCATTTTTCTTTTCAGCTTGAGAAACCCTCTTCAGCCCATACATATCATACATTACTTCCAAATAAATGCATTAACATGATAAAATCTGCCTACCATCATCGAGAAGATAATTCTTTGCTCTTTGACGCCGTCTTCGTTTCTGAATCATCTTCCTTGCTCCCCTCCCCTGCAGAGTATAAGCATTAATCATGAATCTTTGTATAAGCACACAATAATCATTGTTAGCCTTACCATGCGATATCGGGAAAGCGGCTCTTCTATTGGAATCTCGCTTTACGGCTCTCTTGTTGCAATAAGCGAGAAAAGCCTAAGAATGCATCCATATCCGACACCTCTTTCAAGTACATATTACGTCCCGGTGAGCACTGTGTATGGCGGGGAGAAGATGGAATGCATGTAGTTTCATTTGGGAAGAACATGGTTGGAGCTGTTTGAGGAGATGTCCGCGAACAATCTTTAGCTTGTCTTCCGCCTCTTTTCGACTCTTGAGGAGAGGAAGCACATTCACTACTCAATCTACGCAAGCTCCGAGTTTCCATCCTGTTATGCCGATCGAGTAAGTGGAATAATTTGCTAGCAAAATTGTGCGCCTAGAAAAACAGAAAAACAACTATAATCCGGCCCTCACCAAGAGCTTGGGAGTGGAATAAGGGCAAGAAGAATAATACGGTCCCCGGTGTCAGCATGCTTTGCATTGGCAAGAGCCCATTCTAAGCCATGTTTTGTAACCGCTTTAGTTGCATCAATGGCTACAACGGCGATTTGAGCTTTGAAGACTCACTGGTGCCCATAATTTTTGGACATTTCGGACTATTCTCGCTTTCCGGGATTAAGCTGTGAAGCAAGTGACATCTTTGTAGAACGCCCTGCTGGAGCCGGACTCCATAGCTCCCATGTTATTAGAAACGAACCATAAGAAATCAATTCTTTGGATCGAGTTTAGGGACCATAACATAGTAAACTCCAGCCCCCAGCTCCAAGTCCTAAACCCGGTAGTAGTTTGTTTAGCCATCTTTGAACACTTCCCCATTTGGTGGAGGAGATGGCGATCTTGCCCTAGCAAACATGGCGATCTTGCCCTAGCGGCTTTGCAGCAGCTTCTTTTGATGCACTAAGCATTGCTCTTCTTTTCCATGCCTCCTCTCCACTGATATGCAATGTCGCAGCAGATTCCTTCTCCCTCTCGAGCTCTAATTCCCTCTGTCTAAGAGTTTCGTTTTGCCTCGCTTTCGTCTTCCACAAATCGTAGCCGTCCACCGCCTAACCTAACTTTCTAACTAAATCTGAGCCGTCAATTTTAGGGTTTCGTTGACGACATACTTACCCAATAACATTATAATATAGGATAGGATAAGCAAAAAATCATATTTTTTTAAGGTTAACGCATATGACCATATTGAAATACATCAAAACCATATATCATTGGAAAGATCTTTTCATTCCGCATCTAATGCAACAAACGCCGCAACATTTTGACAAGTGGATCAAAAGTTATGGGGGAAAAACAACAACAATGAAGTTGTGCATTAATTGCAGTTAATAGAAGGTAGCCATTCCATTGGAGGATTCTTATGGGGATGAAATGAGATCTCAAATTTCCTCTAATGGTTGTTGTTCCAGACTTAAGATTTGGTCCACTGGATCGCGGCCGCGATTTATAACACTACTTTCTCATGTTATTGTTGCAGGATGGAGCTAAAGTGCATGTCATACAATGGCATTAAAGTTGCCGAGGGCAAAGTCCACAGCTTTACTACTCATCATAATTTGCCCCTGCCTGAGGGATTCAAGGTCGTGTCGCTAGAAAGTATTTTCAATGGAGATCTGCCGTAGCCCTATCCTGAACCTGAGATTGATACACTTGAAGAGTCAAAGGGGTCATTTATTCTTTGGCCCAGCAATGACATCTCAGACCCAGATACTGCAGTAGATAATGCCGTCACACCACCGGCACATGTTAAACGCATAAATTGGTTGTGCATTGAAGACAAAGATGCAAAGCCTGAGGCATGCCCTCGACATGAAGGTATTTCAAGAGAGGAACTCATGGAGAAGACTTGCTCGTTGTTGCACGAGTGTTGTGGTCAACCATATGCATCGGGCGTAATAATTTTCACAGATCCTAATCATGCAGTAGCCGACATGAAGTTGGGAGAAGAGTTCTTGGGTGTGACAATTATGAGGTTGTATCCTATGCCAGAAAGAACGTCTATGAGATGCCAGGCTTGTGCCGAGGCACCCCAACTATATGACTTAGTGAGATGGCACAACGACTTCGTGACAGTGGATAATGTTCCTGTCTTCAAGCTCATTAAGGCTGTGAGAGAGGACTTCATGGAAGTGGAGCCATACGCCCTCAAATTCGAAGGGGAGTCTGTTAGAAGAAGACCATATAGAATGATCAATCGAACACGAAAGCCTACTCCGCCAAGCAAAGCAGCAAGGAAAATCACTGCCCAAGCGATTCGGGATTTCAAGTCGTCAATTTGCTGCATTCGAAGATGTTGTGCAAATTTTACAACGTGTGAGATCACGTGCATTAGGACGTTCTATTGGAATATGAAGGCAGCAGACAGAACCACCTTCACTTATAACATGCTAGACCTTTGCTCAAAGAATGGTCAGGTGCAGAAACTGATGATAAACAACAAACAAGTGTGCTTGAAAGCATGGTATCTGACTTTATGGTATACCCACTTGTCTACATTCTATAAATGGCGAAAATTGTTTATGGGGGGCATAGGATAGCTGAACATGGTAACACTGGACTCAAGACAACCAGATCCCATACCCTGGCTGGGAATGCCATATTAACTATGTACATAGATGAGAATGCAGAGGTCATGCCCCATAGATCCAAAATAACCACAGAAGGTGCAAGGGAGAATGTGAAGTTTACTACCCCCCGCCTTGTGAAAAAAGATATTCTTCATGAGGTTGACCAAAAGGCGTAATGGAGATGGTAGGAAGCACATATCTCCTTCGTCGTTCTTGAATGTATGGAAGGAGCACCACAAAGAGGTTGGAATAGCCAAAAGGATTGCCTTCTCTAAATGTAACAGCTGTATTGTAATAAAAGAGAAATTAGCCAAGACAAGAGATCCAAGAGAGAGAAGGGAGCTGCAGATGGACAGGAAGGCTCACATGACTGCTCAGATGTCTTGCAGAAGCCTTTATTGGTCATGGAGAGCTCTTTCACACCGTTCTCCAGAGCATGCACTCACAATCATACACGACAAAATGGACCAGAATAAGACAATGTTGCCTAGACTTGAGAAGTTAGTCAAGTCAGTGTGGAGGGGAGAGCGTTTGAAAGTAAGTTTGACTGGTGCACTCATGCATGGCCATGGCATAGGTGCCTTGGGGCATTTCTCACTTGACCTTTGGAAAGATGACTCTAATTTTCATATTGGGTCATTGAACCATACATTGAAAACTATGGAGGATGCCTCTTTGGACAACTGGGGCAATTTGAGGGAGTCATCCCTTCCGGAATGCGAATGGGGTGCTACAATATTAAACACTACTGCTTTGAAGACCAAAAAGGTCAACAACACAGGCACTGCTTTTGTGGCCCCACCAGCACCACCGGTGCAGCATAAAAAGCTACCCAGGAGGCTCTACTTGCAATTAGACAATTGTGCTGGCCAGAATAAAAATAGATATCTTTTCTCTTACCTTTCCTATCTTGTTTCACTGGGTGTTTTTGAGCAAATACAGCTCGGGTTCATGATGGTGGGTCACACACACGATGATATTGATGCTCTATTCGGTAACTACTCGACTATGCTTCGCAGATCAGATGCTTTGACTATTCCAGAGCTTATGCAACTTTTTCGCGAATGCAGCACCAAAGCACCAGCACCATACCTAGTGACCGAGGTTCCGGATTGGAAGTCTTTTGTGAAAGGGTACATCCCAGATAAAAAAGATCGATTGATTGGTCACTTGGAACCCCTGCTTTTCAAGTTCTGTATGAGAGATGGATGGCCTTTAATGTATTACAAGATGAGGCCAGGTCATCGAGAATGGTTGCCTCACAAAGGTATTAGAATGTGGAAAGCGGACGAGAATGATTTGCCCATGATGCCTCGGGGCTCGCCAAAGACGGTGATGCCGTATGGTAGCTTAAAAGACATTGGAGCATTAAGATCATCTATTGCAAAATATATGATGCACTGGGCCCATATCTCTAGGGGAGGTGAGAACTCATGGTCTAATGCTTACATGAGTGAAGTTATTGACTACTGGTCAGATCTAATGCGTGTCCTAAGTGCGGTTCCCACAAGCATTGTAGAAATCAAGGACTTCTGGCCTATCACAAGGCAAGATGTGCTGGTTGAGCCAGAAAGCTTGTTGGTTGATGAGTACGATGCACCCCCGCCTTATGTAGGACCTGCAAAGGATAAGCCTAGAAACCCGATCGAGGTTTTTGACCCATACCAGGATGTAAAGAAAGGTATGTTATTGCTTATTAGACCTGGAGATGCTTGTCCGACATGGCTAGGCTATGCAGAAGAGGAGCCCATACAGGATCCCACTCTTCCACATTACGAGGAAGTGCTTGTGTCTTGGTGGGAGCCAAGTGGTGAGAGGAAAGGAACCTGACCTATAGCCAGCCAGCACAAAGATTGCTGGGAGAAGAAGTGGAGGCCAAATCCAAATGACCCACCGCGATACCAACATCTGAAAACTGTTGACTATGGTTGGTTGGTCAAGAACAAGCCATCACAAGTAATGATCCCTACAAGTGTAGGACTCCAGCTCCAAGAACTATTAGCTAAAGAAGATGCTGAAGATGAAGCGGACACTTTGAGGTCAATTTTAAGGTAAGATATGCATTATTCATCCACTCAGCAACACAACTTTTCTTCTACATAACTATTATATCATATATCAATTAAACAAACTTGCATCTTATATAAGTGATGCGTCTTGCATTTTTCATCTTAACACAAGAGCTCTTACACTATAACATGTTGAACAGGTGATTCATTCATCTTCAGGATCTGTAGTAGTGATCCCTGATATCTCATAGCTCATGCGCTCAGGAAGCCAAATTAGATGGATCATAACACGAATTGACGCAGGGCAACGAATCTCAGCGCCCAAAGCTTTTCTTCGCAGGTAGGGATCAAGAAGAAGATGCCTGTCTAGGCAACCAACAAGATCAGAGTGGCTCATTGAGCACTTGATCGCCTCGATGTGGTGAACTGATGAAGGCGAAAAATCCATGGGAGATGAGTGAACTTTAGCCCCGAAGTGAGAAGCTTTTATAGTGAAGAGAATTATTGAGGTGAATTATTGGGGTAGACTTACCGCCATTATTGCGTGTGTATAAGACTGTTGTATACATACAATTATAATACATCTTTCGTATGGATATGTGTATGCTTTTAAAACATAGTTCATAGGTGCTCATACCATTATTATATCATAAACAAATACAGTAGTCATCACTGATAACATTAAATACATAGTTCATAGGCACCCATGTCATTATTATATCCTTAGCAGATACAGATTCACTCATCATCAACATCAAAGCTCGTGATGCCATTCAGCTCATAGATCTCCTGATGAGGAAGCCAGTAAATGTGGACTTTAACACGAGTGAGCTTCTTGCAAGCACTAGCAGGACCATCAGCCTTAGATTGGAGCCATGGATCAAGATTAACACCATTTCTTGCGCATTCATTCAGATCGTTGTAGCTCAAGTAGCACTTGAAAGATCGGATGTGCTCTGGACGAGGCATCGAGGAGGCCATGGAAGATGAATGACTTCTACCCCCGAGTCGAGCTGTTTTTATAGTGAAGTAAAATTATTGATGTGAATTATTGGTGTAGAATGTAGGGCCATTATTGAGCTTCTACAAGTATCATGTACACGTACAATTATAACACATAATTTGTATGTATATGTGTATGTTAATTACCTCATGTTTCTTGGGCTCGAGAACTAGGTGAAAGTATTTGTGCTTGAGCAAATTATGTGTGCTTAAAATTCTCAAAATTGCGTTATTTTCTCCAATTAATGAAATCATGCTTTTAAGTGTAAAGGTAAAAAAAAAAGACTCCTCAAATTATTACAATAATCCTGCTCCCATGCATCACAACTCTATCCCATTTGAAGGTTTCCATAAACAGATTCATAAATTTAAGGATAAAATGGTTTCATAAATCAAACGCATCTGCTAAAATGAGTTCTAGAAGCCAAGTTCACATCAATGCTCCAAATATTTCAAAATAATATGCACAAAACCTGGTAACCGTATTTAAGGAAGCATCGACCTACTTATCCTCTTCCGCCTCACAAAAGTTAAGCCTTCAAAATTTTTCTGAATTCTCTATCTTTGATATGTTTTTCTGGATCTCACGGAGCTGCATCATCCCACAGAACAACAGTACTAGTAGTTGTAGCGCAAATCCTGCCAATATCTTTCATGTCCTATTTTGATCAGCCTGATATTTTGGAATTAATAGCTTATAAATGCGGTCAAAACCATCAATATGATTTGCATCAACATTTTACTAGTAGCATGTACGGAATTTATGCTGGAAAGATCAGACATCAAAAAAAAATTCGTATGCATTTCAAATGGCATGATCAAGCATGATTTCATAGTAACCAGTCGTTACAGGCACTTATTCTACTTTATCTAATAATGCAGCTCCAGAATCTGAGTCTTTACCTCGTATGCCTGTTTCTTGCTTTGATGTAACAACAGGGATCCTAGGATAGGCGCTTTTCAACGGAATACTGTCATGACCTAGCAAGTCGCATGCACCATTGGTTTATACTCTGGCAATACGTAATGGCCTCGGCAACGCCTAACTTGCAAGCAGAAAATCGGCAACAAACAAAATCAACCAAAACAAACAAAGACCAGAAGATCCGACAGCAAGAATTCCATCTAGTTTCGTTTCTTCATCTTTCCCCCTTTTTTCGCATTAATTTCGGGTTTTCAAAAATCGTCTCGAGCTATAAATCCAACTACTTTTCCAACTAATTTTCTAGTTCGAAAAGGACTTTTTTAAGACACTATATTATGCTTCCTGCCATGATGACCTTTGAAATGCAAAAATAGCTCGCAGTCGCCATACCCACAGCTGCTTGTTTCTCTGTCAAAACACGGAGGACAAAATCAGAGTTAATAATAAAGCAGATCAAAAGTTGTAAATCTTATCTTCAATAAATCAAAGAAAATTTATTTGCAAAGTATGGAGTGCGCATATCAGAAGATAGCTGCAGATTAAAATGGAGGCATCCGCTTTTGCTTCTGCTGCCTGAATCGTAACAGAAAAAGACATCCGCAGTTGCAATGCTGTCTAAGTGTCTGCTCCAAGCTTCTTTAGCGGCATTGATAAACAGGGACGTGAGGACAGAAAAACGCAGGGAATGTAACATAGAATCAATCGCCTAGGAATGTCTTACCTGGTCGAAATCACTGGCTACCTCTAGTGTACAGGACATAACATGCAAGAAAAGAGAAAGGCATGTTATGGTTCCTCAAATCCCTGGCCGCGATAGAAGACAATACAGTCTTTTGCAACAGCTTATGTATGTGGAGTACAAAATCCTTGAATTTATATTAACTCCACCAAAGCAACAAAGAAATGAGGGAAGAAATTGTGCCAAGGTACCATGTACAGAAAGCATGCCAAGATACTCGGTGACGGGATTGCACATGTTACTCCAGTTC
This sequence comes from Isoetes taiwanensis, assembly GCA_021234155.1. Lineage (NCBI taxonomy): Eukaryota > Viridiplantae > Streptophyta > Lycopodiopsida > Isoetales > Isoetaceae > Isoetes > Isoetes taiwanensis. The sequence continues at coordinate 6,988,466 of JAJEKV010000048.1, read as the reverse complement.
CAGACACATCTAGTTCCACATACCCATAACTTTCAAAGATTTCCCAGACACTCATATTCCGAAGACTGGCAAATAAATCTGGCAATGACGAAATGTAATCCCTCCTTCAAAAGAAGCTTGAGCACTTAGAAAATCGGCAATGCAATGAGCCCTGGCCTCTCCTAAGATTCTAACTCCGATGCAGTGAAAATGAAGCGAAATATAGAAAATGGAATGATCCAACTAAATTGACCAGAATCCTAGAGTTACCTGAGAGCCATTCGAACCCAGCCCTAGATCAATCTAGCCCGATCCCCTCCAGAGTTAGCCTCAGATGCGAAAGCGGAACAAATTGTAGATTTCAGCCGATTAGCCGGTTTGCACAGCATCCGCCTAACAACGCTGGCGACTGCCATTTTATAGCCAATAGCAAATTTGGAGCAGTTTCAAGTAATATGTCAGCATATGCTTAGAATATGTCGAAAATTTTTATGAGCCAAGGAACCCAAAAATTACAAGTTAAAAGCTTGTAAGAATTAAGTGGTGGTTTGGTGAATAAGGCCTAAGCGTGGAAACTTATGGGTCGAGGGTTCGATTTTCACGATTTTAAAGTACTATTTCGATAAAATCACGAAGACTTTCAAAATTCTTTTTGAAACTTGCAAGATTAGAAGGTTAAGCTTATGCTAAGCTAAAATAACCTACTGCATTTTGAAGGTTATTGAAGATGCCTAAAGAAGAAATATCATGAGTGATGTCAAGGCGCTCCCCGTATCCTTTAAGAACTAATGGTCCTCCAAAAGAACCTGGCACTGCTGGTGGGGGCATCTCCCCTTGGAGACATACCCAACGACGTGCCTCCTAGCGAGCCCAAGCCAGAAGCAAGCGCCTCAGCTCCTCCCATTATGGAAGCATCTTAGGATGTTAAGCTTGAGGGTGATGAAGATGAGGACCGCTTGGATATGGATTTGGAGGGAAAAGACGTCGACATTGGAGATCCTCCCCAAGAAGAAATGCAAGAATTACATGCGCAACTGCATACTATGGCTATCCAACTTGCAGAGCTACGAAGTAAAGGAAGATGTAGGCACAGGCGAGACGAGGACTCAAACGAAAAAGAAGAGAAAGAAGATAAATCAAACGGCAAAGAGGAAGCCACTGACTTCTCGCCAGAGATGAAACAATTATACCATCTATTAAAATGAGGCTAGAAATAAAACAATCTTCTCAGATTGGATTTTAAAAATGGAACAATATTTTCAATCTGCTGAAACCCCAAACTCTGAGAAGGTCCTTTGTGCTTCAAACTCCTTAGAAAAGAATGCCTTATCATGGTGGCGACGCCATACCAAGGCTGTCCAACAAGGGCAAGCACATAAGATTGAAACATGGCACAAGTTTATTAAGAAATTACGAAACTATACCTTCTAATGCAGATCTCAAATTAAGGGATAAGTTACATGAATCACGTGAAGCGGGAAGCATTGCTTTCTATGTACAAGATTTTACATCTTGTATTTTGGAGATTGAGGATCTAGCGTAAAAGACGAAACTTCATCAATTTTCTCTGAGGACTAAAGAAATATGTAAGAAGAGAAGTTGAGAAGTCATCTCCCAAAGATCTTCAAGATGCATTTGAACTCGCCGAAACAGTAGCAGACTTCATATCTAATCTTGAACGAAAAGGTATGAACTGAAATGCTTTAATTTGGATTTCCACCAATAATAAGAATCCTAAACAAAGTCCTTTCAAGAAAAATGATAATAAATCTGTTTTCAAGAAACTTAACAATTGAGAAAAACAGAGTATAGACAGAAAGGCTTGTGTTATATATGTGAAAAAGATGGACATTTATTTTACCAATGTCCCTATAAGAAATCTGAGAGCAATTATAAGAATGAAGGGGGCCTCACTAAGAACAATGATAAGAGAAGTAAGAATACATGATCTAACAATGGGGTATTTGTGGGAATTGCTCAAGTGAAAGATACCCCATTCTTACCTAATGACACTTTTAAGATCAAGGGATCCTTAAGGGGTCATTCTAGTAGACTCAAGTTGTTCTCATAATATTTCACTCAACATGACCTCAATGTCCAAAGATGGGAGTTTCCAAATCTCCTCGGATAAGGTGGAAGACATCTTCAGCTATCGAATTCAGACCTTTCATGGAAGAGATTCTTTTGCAAAAATGGAATTGACTCATATTGACATGATTTTTGGTCAAGAACGGCTTTAGAAATATGACCCATTCTTAAGGTTTTGAAGACACATAGTGAAACTATACGTGGATGGGAAAAGATATGAGTTGAATGGGGAACATGATCTACCATCGATTCCACTACTTTCGGCCATTCAAGTCAAGGAATTGGTACGTAAACAACAATTTCAATTGTTTACATTACTTGTACATGACAAAGCGTATGAAAATGAGAAAACTAAGAAGGGTATTGACGTTTTAGTCTTCCCACCTACATTTCCTCTTCTTGACGCAGGACTCAAATCTAGAGCTACCTCTACAAAGGAGTGTGGGCCATGTATTGATGATTTTTAGAACACCTTCAAGCTATGAATGATCTTTTTCGTGATCATCTTCAAAAGGGTATTAGTGTGTATCTCGATGACATTCTTGTATATTCTAAAAGCCTAGAAGAACATGAACAATTTGGAATTTCAGTTGATCCACATAAAGGTTATGGCAATATGCATATGGCTTGTATCAAAGAACCACAACATGATATGCCAGTGATTATGGAATCAGAGTTGTATTAATGCAAGAGGGATTAAAGTCATCGCTTATGAAAGTAATAAGTTCTCTAGTGCTGAAGCTAATTATTCTGTTTATGATAAAGAATTTTTGGCTATGATTTATACTCTCCAGAAATGGAAACATTACCTAATGAATGCTAACTTTTGTGTTAAAATTGACCATCAAGCTTTACGCTATTATTCTACCCAACCTTTTACGAATAAACAACAAGCACGATGGATCGCATTCATTGCCAACTTTTAGCCCTTCGAAATCATTTTCGTTTACATTCCTGGAAGTAAGAATGTGGTGGCAGATGCTCTTTGATCCTTTCGTGGTAATTATAATGGCATATAGTTGTGGACGCATCAATAGGTCTTCCAACGGGCAAACAGTTGATGCATTAGCATCTTTGTGCGTTGGATATGTGTGTGTTGGGGGTGGGTGGGTTTTCATAATACAATTCAAAATCTCTGTGTGACAGTAGTAATTCAATGTTGGAAGGTAAGTATTTTGGATTTGTAAAAAAGGGCACAGGTAAATATGGCATTAGATTGGCCTTCAGATTTCGAAGGCTTGCAAAAAGCTGGCTAAAGAGTAAACAGCGTAGTCATAAGCAACATACATAGAAAGTCAAAGAGAAGTTGAGCTGGTTAGAATAGAATAGAGAAAGACCTATAGTCATATGAGACACGTATAGAAAGTCAAGAGTCCATGTGGTAGAATGTTGATACCAAGTGGCAGATTGGCGCAAAACGTGGTAGCAGATTTTGAGTACAAATAGAACCCACAATTCAGAACGCAATCCAGAGCGGAAGAGCGATGGCGAGCGGGAGATCTGGATGGGCGATGGGGATGGCACTCTTGATGGTAATGGGAGTTTTAATGGCGGAAGCTGCAGCGGCAAATAGTGGAGCCCAAGAGCCAACTCAACAGAAATCGACTCCAAATGTGGATCCAACTGAAGAGAAGGCAAAACCAAATGTGGAGGCAAGCAGTGGCTATGGAAGAGGCCGAGGGAGGCCCTTTTTCTACGGCTCTTTGGACCAGCAGGACCTGCCCGACTCTCAACTTGGAAGCTCTGCAGCTCACCCAAATGACTATTACGGTGGATATGGTGGCTACGGTGGTTATGGTGGCTACGGTGGTTATGGTGGATATGGCGGTTACGGTGGTTGGCCTTACGGTGGCTACGGTGGATATGGCTATGGCCATCGCTGTTACTACGGTCGTTGTTGGTAGAAGCGATACTAGAATATCATGGTGTGTCTGTTTCTAGATTGTAGTGTTATGTCCTTTTTGTTTCCAGTCGTTTGCTTCCATTGTACAGCGTTGTTCTTCTTACTGTTGTATATATGATTTGGTTGGCACTTCAATATACATGCGTTGTATTGAACATGGATTGGACTTTGATCATGGTGTGGTAGACTGATCAATTTGTTTGCACAAGTGTTTCGCCATTAGTTTATATCATCTGGCAGATCCTTCTAAGCATATAAGTATTCTGAACTAGTAATGGTGCCCAGCGTTGCTGGGCATAAGTTGGGAACGTGTATGGAAACCTGTTCAACTCAGATTCATTTTTATAAACCTAATATAATTAGGCAAATCCGTAGAGAAATTATTATTTATTGTCACATACTCTGATACTCTAAATTTAAGTTGTGCCTAAGGGCTCTCAAAACCTTTGGGTCGCATTAACTATAGGAAATTGTTGTGGACGTTCCGTTGTACATCAAGAGTGGGGTATTAATGTGTTGCATGTATTATAGCATGTTAAATTTTGAGAAATATCACTTATATGTGAAATCTCTAGAGCAGAGGTTTTAACATAAGTGGGGACCGTCCTAACCAGGTTCAATAAAGAAGTCGTATTTAATTAAAGTGGGACTCATTCCATTCCCATTTTTTTTCGGAACCCTGTTAATTTACATGAAAAAGAGCACCCCGACCCGAAAACTATCCTTAATTCGATTTTTTGTCTAGAACTCTGCATCGAAGCTTTCCTCCAGTTTTCCCTCATTAGCGAGTCGAGAACAAGAACAATGCAACTGAAACAAAGGAAATTCATTAAAGATTGAAATCAAAGTTCTAGATTGAAACCAAAGTTTACAATGGTTGAAGATACCATGATGGTCGGGCTGACACAAATATTACATCATCTTAGCACCAAGACCACCCACCCATCGGGAACAACATCTGAGCAAGGTCTGAGGCATTCCAAGCCACAAGAGCAACTTGAAGAGAATAGAAATCTGAACACGCTAGCCTGACATGGCTCCCGATCATGTCCTTTCTGTTCGCGATTTGTACTGGGAAAGGCAAAATCAAGTTAGTGCAAGTGATGCTACAGACAATACAAATAAGAAAACAACCAGTTCTAAGGGCCATTTCTGAAGAATGTAGGTATGAGGCCTTTCTCGACTCGCGAGTCGAGAAAGGCCCCTCTGATATAGCTTAGAGCCCAAAAAAACAAAAAAACAAGGAAAAAAAAATTCCTTCTTTTTCTAAGTAGGCAAAAAAAAAAATTTTTTTGAGGGCCTTTCTCGACTCGCGAGTCGAGAAAGACCCTGAAGGCCCCTCTAATGGCCTTTCTCGACTCGCGAGTCGAGAAACGTAGCTCAGAGTAAAAAAATTTTTTTTTTCCTTTTTTTTTAACTAGGAAAAAAAAGTTTTTGTTTCAAGAAAATTTTTTTTGAGGGCCTTTCTCGACTCGTGGGTCGAGAAAAGCATCTGAGAGTAAAAAAACGCAGTTTTGGGGGGTTGAGAAAGGAAGCTCAAAGCGAAAAACGCAGGTCTTAGGGGTTAGAAGGCCTTTCTCGACTCGCGAGTCGAGAAAGGCAGCTCAAAGCGAAAAACGCAGGTTTTAAGGGTTAGAAGGCCTTTCTCGACTCGCGAGTCGAGAAAGGCAGCCAAAGCTTAAAAACGCAGGTTTAAGGGTTAAAGGCCCTTCGACTCGCGAAGTCGAGAAAGCGTACCTCAAAGTTTAAAAAACGCAGGTTTTAGGGGTCAAAAGACCTTTCTCGACTCGCGAGTCGAGAAAGGCAGCTCAAAGCGAAAAACGCAGGTTTTAGGGGTCAAAAGACCTTTCTCGACTCGCGAGTCGAGAAAAGGCAACCAAAGCGAAAAAACACGGGTTTGAGGGTCTTTCTCAACTCGCGAGTTGAGAAAGGCGATTCTAAGGCCCTTCAAAGTAAAAAAATATAGGTCCGAAAGTGGAAAACATAGTTCTAAGGCCCTTCAAAATAAAAAACGCAGTGTCTAAGGCCCTTCAAGATGAAAAACACAAGTCTAAGGCCATTTGGAGTGAAAAAAAACACAACAAGTCCGAGAAGGTCGAAAATGAATAACCTTCAAACATCATATCATATTACTATACCTTTGTTCATGTGATCAAACATACAACAAATGTGGCGAACCTACTTGCCTACTTGTCTCCCTTTTTTAATATGTCAATGTTTATCTATAGCTTTATTCAAAGATACCTTTCTTAAATGAAACAGTATATACTATGTATTTTCTAATAAGACAATATCCTATACTATGTATTTTTTAATAAACACAATATCCTATGTATTTTCTATGAAAAAATACCCTCCCCATAAATTTCCTATGTATTTTCCAGTAATGCCTAATGCACATGTAAATAGCAACATATGCATGCACCTATAATACACATTATAACTTAAAAATAATTTACCCTTATAACTAATAATAATGCACCATATAAATTTACTTACCCTTATAACTAATAATAATGCACCATATAAATATTATGCCCACGTGACTTATTTTCAAGACTCACTTTACTCTACTCTACGGGACTTATTTTCAAGACTCTTACACCCCGCCCTTTTTTCCCCCCAATATTTGAATTTTGAAATTTGGTACACACCTTTGTGCCGCGGATCATGTTGTACCACTTGGAAAGGAGAAACCACTCACGGTTTAGGAAGATCTGCAACCACCTAATCCGTTTCTTGAAGAACAACACCCACAAGAATCACATTCGTGATTCATTTTCCTTGCTAAAATTATCCCTGGGGAACTATGATCGCCCACAAGAATCACATTTGCACCATTTTGGGTCCACATTTCCGACCCTGAAATTATCAGATCTGCCATAGCCGTTTCTTCAAGAACAACACCAAAGAAGAGGCGCTTCGCCGGCAAGCTTCTAGCGGCTCGATATCGGGCGATTTTGGAGATAAGCACTATGATATCGGGCGACTTTTGAGATAAGCGCCTCGATATCTAAGGCTTCAAAGCGGCTCGCTATCAATTCCGACTAGTTGGGATAATGGATGGCGCCATCTTTATTGCCGCTATCTCTGGCCTGCGGTCGACCTAGCGGTGCAAAGAAACTCCGCATGGTGCTCCATCTCCTGGCTTGTCTCCATTACATTCATAGCCGCAAAGCCTTAAACCTGCTACGCAATCCCGCTCTACCCAAAGCCTTAAACCGCTTCTTGAATCCACGCCAATGCCTTAAACTCGCTTCTTAAATCTCGATTCAAATGCAGGCTTTCTCAATGCCTTCCAAATCTGTGCCTCGCCTTTTCCTTATTCGAAGTAGCATAAGTTCAAGGGCTAGTTTGCGTGGCTTGGCCCCGCTTTGGGTTCACGGTTTACATGGAGATAGGTAATTTTTGTCCCGTTCTTGGATTGATTTGTCCCTGCTCGCTTGATTTTCGCTTCCGACATGATTCCTGATCCTATCTTGGGTAAGCGACAAAATTTTTACCTGCTTCTGCAAGTGACAATTACCGATTCAAGGAGGGGGGGCCGCCCAAGTGACCCAAGTCCTGCATGTGGCGTAAGTTTTTTGCATGGGTGAAGATCTTGAGTCGAGAAAGAGAATGGCCTCCTTCTTCTTCTTGGATGGGAAATGAGGCCGCATCTTTTGCTTTTCCTTTTCGCCAGTCCGCGAGCCGGGGTTTGGAGGACGTGGTTAGGGCCGAGGTTTTGTCGGGCATAGCCAAGGTCGTTTTTTCTTGATCAAGAACGAGAGGATAGAAGAATCAAGCAAAGGGTAAAACAGAAGAGCAAGAAGACAAGAGCCCAAGCAAAGGGCCAACAAGAAATGGGGAAAGAAGCTTGGAGCAATTCTAATGCCCCTCGAGTTGAAAATAAGACCCCCAGTCCGCCTCGAACATGACAGATCGAAGGGGGGGCCACGGGTACAACAGAGCTACTTCTGCAGATGCTTTGATAGGGCCTTAAGCTTGGCAAGAGAACTTATTTCTAAGACTCACAGGAGCAAGGCCGCATCTACACATGTTTCTTCACTTCCTAGTGGCAAAAACCGCCCTCCGCTCGGACCATCCAAGTGCCCGATGCCGGGTTGAAGGGTGCAAAGCTGATCTCTTTGGAGCTCGGTTACAAAGGAATGGCATAAAAAAAAAAATGCCTTAACGGCTTGAGTCAAAGATGAAAAAAGGTGCTTCAGATGGGTACCGTGGTTCCGAGAACTGGCCCAACTTTTTCCTATGTGAATATCGGCTTGGAGAAGGAGTAGGTCCAATTGCTTTGCAATACCTAAAGACTCTTCAATTTCTCGACTCACTAGTCGAGAACACCGCTTAAATACCACCAAGTTGGCTATTATTTCCGATTCATTATATATATATTGTTTTTTTAATTAATTATAATAATGTTAATTATATTTGTTAATTATATTTATTATAATTATATTGATTATAATTACTAAAGGTTGCCCATCTTGCCCCCTTTTGCCCTTTCTCTCCCCTTCCCATTTGCCCTTTGCCCATCATCCTCCTCCCCCAGTTGCCTCTTTTGCCCATCCTCCTTCCCTTCTCCGGTTGCCTTTCCCATCCTCCTCCCTCTCCAGGTTGCCTCTTTCCCATCCCCCCCCCCCCTCCCAATTGCCTCTTGCCCGTCCTCCTCCCCTCTCTAGTTGCCTCTTGCCCCCCTCTTCTCACCCCCTTTTTTGAACTTCCTCCCTCCCCCTTCTTCTAACTTAACCCCTTCCTTACTTCTCTCAACTTCTCCCCTTTCCCTTCCCCTCCCCCTGATCTAACAACGATTCAATGAAAAAACTTTTGTCCCATTTTCAGTCCGAGTCCCAAAATTCGAGATTTGTCCCACTTTAATTAAATACGACTTAAAGCCAATTAAGACTGAGCAAACATCTTGTTTTGGAGCAACTTAATTGACTCAATCTATACCCTTTAAAGCTTATGTATGTGTTCGTGGAATTATTGCTACATTGCTTGGGTACCACCATATGAGGGGCATTTTATCACCTGGTGTATTGCCTTAATCAAGAGCCAAAGTTAGCCAATGAGTTAGACAATTATATCATGTGTAGGCAATTATATAGAGCATGTGAACTGGATTCCTTATGAGCTATAAATATGCCAGCTAAATGGTTTCCTTTTAAAGCACATAGAGCATACAACGTCCATGTGTCATAAGTCTAACTATATTTAGGAACCGACCACGTGTGAAAACAAAATACTCGTAACAAATTGTGGAACTTTTCTATATAAGCTATGAATTAGATAAAAAATCTTTCCTACTACAAAAATCACACCCTTTTGTAATTGTTTAGTGTATTGAAGATTGATTCTTTTTATTGCACGTATAAGCTCACAAAAGATTAAATATGACAAATAAATAAAGAAGTAGATGACAACGTTTTAGATGAAGCATATATAAGCTCACAAAAGACAAATAGATAAAGTAGATGACAACGTTTCATCTAAAATCAGATATGGCACGTGTCAGTGTAGTGTATGTACAATCATCTGGATGACCCTCGCATACATTCTCTTTATGTTCATTCTCAGTTGGCCCCTTTTCTTGTGCGCTTAGCTTCTCAGCTACATTTTTTGCAGTTGCTTAGTTAGAAAACGAATTTCCAAAGATCCTAACTCTGTTAATCAATCTTTTTCATATCGTACTCTGTTTCTCTGATCTGATGCCCAAGTCAACATAATGCTCCTCCAACAAAGGATACAGCCTGTGGTTAACCTGCTAAAGACGGAATCATAACTTAATCAGTCTGCATTTTTATAAGCTTGAGCTGATTATATCATTCCTGCTTAACTAATCCCATTCGATGAGCAAGAATTTGCTGCCTTCTATGAGATAACCTTCATAACCTGCTTAACATTCCAACAAAGAATGAAATACCAAGTTGAGAGACAGCTAAATAGGTCGAATAAAGAAGAGTAATTACATTATCTCCAAGTCTACATAATATAACCTGAAGCTTGGTAAAGAAAAATTGCTAGCAGACATGTTTCCATATGAAGTTTAGAGTCAATAATCTCTATTATTTTCCATTGTGCAATGTGTGACGTAAACACCATCTGCCATTGCCATTGCCATGGCTCAATACCCAGGTGGTTGTGACTAATTTTAAATATGGTTTCATCTGCCGAGGGCAACATACCTTGTGCCTTTTCCTGCATATAGATCAGAGACTAAGCATGGAATGCAACAAATCTGGCCCTGCATGCAAATAATTGAATTACAGAGTAAGAGTAAAGAAACTTGTCCTAGGCTTGTTGTCACCTTGGCAAGCATGTAGATCACTTGTTCTTTTTCTCAAAATCTTGACATTCAGGTTTCTAAAGCCTTTTCATGACTTGTTCTAGCCATGGCTTTTTCAAGCTAATAAACCAAATTAAACAGAATATAATAACGTACCTGGTGGTCTAATAGAAGCAAGGGGAATATATTAAAAATAGAAAAATCGAAATCGGTTGACCATAGCTTTACCCTGCAGAAACCGCCATGATATCTTGTTGTGCTTGGTGTGCAAAAATAATATAGTGTCGGGCCATGTTTTACATTTGTATTGCTGTTTTCTTCTACCACCTAGGGCAAATTCATGCAGACTTGTGAAAGATTACGTGTAGCAGCATATGGTACCTCTGATGTATACATGTGTAGCATCACATGATATCTCTGATGTATACGTCTGTAAGTGCTCAAAATTGGTGAAAAAAAAACTAAACACCTAAGATGAGATATGTCAGCATTGACAGTTTAGTTTACATACTGGCAAGTCCTTTTCCCAGCCATCTGGGAATGATCCAGAGATGAGTTGTTTAAACTCAGGGGTATTTTTCAAAATAGCTTTCAAACTTGGCATTCCTTTCTCATTCCAATGCTGCACCGGTCTGAGTATGCTTATTAGTGGCTGCAATAACATTTAATGGTTAGTGGCTGCAATAACATTTAATGGTTAGTCCAGATAAAAAGAGTATGATAACGAACTTGGATGTTCAAATAATAAAACATCGTGGGCTCATTGGAATGGGATGTTTCCAATGACAAATTCGTGAAGGTAATGCATATTAGAAGGGAGTATTCTGGATCATGATGGAGCAATAGCCAGGCTGCAAGGGAAGCACCGGTGGTGTCATTTAGCTGGTATTTTGGAAATGGAATTGAGGGCATAGAATCTTTGTTTTCTGCCATCCTTCTCCACATCCACCTCCTTGAAAACCCCAAAGCAGGATAAATGCCTGAGCAATCTGTCCAGTCTGTGGCATCTTCGTTTGCGTGAGCCATACGTTTCTAGATATCTTGTGCTGACATTAATCCATCTGGGGCCTCTTTGGACATGATCTCACTTCAAATATATATGCAAGCTGCATAAAAAGGAATTAGAATATAGACAATCAAAAGTGTAGGATAGAAGCAGTGGCTTACCATAAGAATTGAAAGTTTGCTCTGGGTGCAGATCTATATGTCTGGGGTCAATCGACATGTGTGCCCTTCAGCAGAAACCATATACCTGATGACATAAAAGTAATGAGCTAAATGAGAGAGTGAAAACATAATAGCAAATGTTTTTACGTGTATGGGCCCTTCTCTAATGAGTTTTCTATACCAACAGCCAGATAAAAAAAAAACAAAAATGACAACTTTTAGAATCTTTATGCAGATGCAAAAAGGACAGATGTAAGTTTGTGCTTCCCGTGTTGCAATCAGTGCATATGACAACAAACAACATACTGTACTGTCTCTAACTTTCTAGCAATCAAAAGAGCCTCCACTGTGACATGAATAATTGCCAGAGTAAAAAACTGCAAGAGTAAGAAATCATAGAGCAGCTGTATAAAAGCCTCATAGAAGCTATTAAATTTGTTTCCACTTACTGGATTCTGTCGTGGCCTATTGTTAGATCAAACATCGGATTAAACCAGAACAATCACTGATATAAAAGCTCTTCAAATAAGAAAATGCTGGATCAGTCATTTCCTGCCAGTTTTGCCCTTAGGAAAATCCGCTACAGTTAGGCACAGGTCGATTTTGGCATCCCAATTTTCCACCGGCCATATATACCTAATCGTTAGGGCAAAACCTTAGATTGTGTATCAGGGCCATGCCGTTTTGCATAACGAAATCCAAATACATGTAAGCACCTTCCTATTTGGGGCTGAACTGCAGTTGTGTAAGCCCTAAACCAATGGTCCATTTCACAATTTCACAGAGCAAAACTCATAGCAGGACCAAGAGCAGGAGCGCCTTCGTGTAGATCGCCATGGACGTATTGCAACAGAAAAGGAAGATATGAAATTTTGGAAGCACCTCAAAGCCCGCTGCTCTGCCGTAAATAAACCTTAGAAAGGTAAGTTGGAAGAAAAAAATAAACCATGGTAAAAAAAGAGTCGGGCAAAAAGAGACTAAATTTGGACCCTTCGATGTAGTCAGGTAATTTGTGGCCCTAGGATCTAGGGCTGGATCCAAATCCAGGAATTACGGCATAACATTATAATGTAAGAAGATATGTTCATGCATTAGTTTGATAGTGCACAAGCAATAATTTGCAATAAATAAGTACAATAATATTAGTAATGGTGCCCAGCGTTGTTGGGCATAGGTTGGAAGCCTGTAAATATTTCGGCTGCAATGTGAAAAACGTCGTGTAGAAATAATGATGCTTAGCATTTTTGGGCTTTACTTGAAAACATATAGATGATATGCATGCATACACCTACAATCTACATTGCACACACTTAAAACTGCAACAAACCTAAACCGTAAGCCAAGCATGGTATCTTGCCATCTTGTGGCATGCAATTTTGACCATTGGATCACTTTTGTAAAGACATGCATTATCGAACATTTCTTTGAAAAAAAAAGTGAAAAATAGAGAATTCCTTCTTTTAAATTATGTCATTCCAAGAAATACTGATATGGGGAATGCATCATGATCATATAGGGGATAGAAGTTATATGTTGCAGTATACATAGGTTGTGTGTCGATATTGACTTTTGATTTTTATAGAGGCATGTGTCCATGCCTTTGTCCTAATGTAGGGCATTTGTCTACGTTCAATACAAAGGAAATAATTACATGTATCAATGACTAAGGATGTCTATTTATATTTCAAGTTGATTTTTCGATATTCTTATGTTATAGATCGTCCACCTTTTATGGGCACTCCACTGCATTGGCTAACAGTTGGTGTGCACGACATTGCATTAGCTAGAAAGTGCATTAGCTAGAAACTAATAGTGAACTTTGGATATTTTGTAACGTATTCATAAAAATGTCACGTCTATGACAAAGTTGGGCACTCTGTGTGGTTGACTAAGCGTAGACATTGCATTGGCTAAAAATTAAAGGCAAATTTTGGATCTTTTGTATTAACACATTCATAGTAATGTAGCACGTCTATGGGGTATGATTATGGGATATGACGTTTATGATTTGTCTACAATGGGCTTCTATACCTTCACCAATTCCCATAGGCCGATTGGTCTCCGTGGATGATAAAAACAATTCTATTCTATTCTATTCTATGAAGTAACAGACTCAAGTTGATTGAATTCCAGCATATTGTTTATAACATTAGGCTTGAAGATACCCTCGTTCTTATGCTTTGGATGCCATCACAAAAAGAGCTCTGCTATACACCTAAACGGCCATGGTTGATCCATTGGTCATCGGACGTCAATATCTCTCAGTAGATGTTATCATCAATTTTGTCATATGCATAAATAGTCAACTGCACAACAAGCCCCTTCGAAGCATGTATAACAAATTAGTGCCTTGTCATTACTTAGACCATTAGGCAAACTTAAAATAAAAATTGAAAGCATGGAGGTCTCACAACTATACAAAATGAACTCTGCTCAGCTGATGTTTTACGGAATCATTGTTGACATCAATTTAAGAGTTGCAAAACCAATATAAATTTTCCTCTATTATCATTTCCATGAAGTTTATGCATGAAGAAAACATGTGGGAAAACATCCAGCAGATTTACCTAAATTCCTTGAAAGTTCAAGAGATTTACCAACACTCACCATCAAATCCATCGATAAGAACTTTTAAAATAGTCCAGGAACTTCATAAACATTTTCAAGGCTCAAAATAATTTGGTGACCTTGTTTGAGCCAACAAGGAACGAACTCAAATGAAAACCATACAAAATAGTTAACACATTTTAGACAGGAAGTTAGTTTTAATGGTAAAAGTATTTTCTCAAATAGATATAAAGCAAGACACTGCTCATACATTTCTATATGTCAATCTTTTAGAGGGAAAACTGGGCATAATGCAGAGGCATGCTTATGAACGTATCTTGAATAAGTGAACTATCATGTTTGCAGCCAAAGAAGTTAAGCCATGTCCGATATCATAGTGTTGCTACTAAAAATAAGGCATTAACCTTAATTGCGATATGAATGCTCCCACCTCTCCTTCAAAAACAATGGGTAATTTATTTACTACTCGCAATTTCTTTGCATGAAAACTTCTTCTCTGAGCTGCGTCATTTATAGAAGACTGTTCCATGCAAAACATACAAAATTCTGCATGTTTGTTATTTCAACTCATGTATAGCTTTACCAAATCGACCTTATATGCTTCAGTAAATATAATTAAATAAAAGGAATTTTTTTTAACCTGCACATAAACGACCGCAGTATCATCAAATACTAGAGCCACGCAGAAGCAAAGCATTCTTTCCATTGACGAGATTCTTGCAGAAGTAAAAGCCATGCAAACACAAATAAATTCAGAGATCAGTACTCTTGGTCTTCTGATATTTCGGTTTATACCTTGACATCCTTAACATATGATTGTCAAAGTTTTTTGGCCATAGTTGGGATCGGAAATATTGTACCTTTGCTAGATCCTGGAAGTTTTGAAATTGTCATTTCACAGCAGAATGATACAGACAAAAATAATTATTACCTCATAACATTTCTGGCTTTGCTGCTGCTACAATTTGCACATCAGATGGCAGTTCTCCATAACTCAGAAGTGCATCGATTTGTTGGGGTTTTTGATATGGTGGTGCTCGGGGGAATGGTTATCGGGAGCAAGAGAATGAGAAAGAAAGTTGTAAAATGTTTATGTTAACCTTGAACCCAAGCATTTTAGTGAATATCCCATAAGCCAACTTAGCAATTATTAGTAGATGGACCTTTAGGAATAAAAGGGCAAAGCCTTGAAGCATTGAAGGCTTTGAAATGGCCACGAGTTGAAAAAAAAATGCCTTGAGCTATTAGTAATAGCATTATGCCAGTTTCAATAGTCACAATACAGCCCTATGAGCCTTCTAACTAGTAACACCATTATGCCAGTTTCAAAAGTCACAATTGTACATTTTACATTTTATAGGTCTCCATTCCATGTACTTTCTTTGTCCATTGTGAATTGTAAAGAAAGTAACAATATTGTACTTATTTATTACGAATTATTGCTCGTGCACTATCAAACTAGTGCATGAACATATTCAGAATACTTATATGCTTAGAAGGATCTGCCAGATGATATAAACTAATGGGGAAACACTTGTGCAAACAAATTGATCAGTCTGCCACACCATGATCAAAGTCCAATCCATGTTCAATACAACGCATGTATATTGAAGTGCCAACCAAATCATATATACAACAGTAAGAAGAACAACGCTGTACAATGGAAGCAAACGACTGAAAACAAAAAGGACATAAAACTGCAATCTAGAAACAGACACACCATGATATTCTACTAGATTCTACCAACAACGACCGTAGTAACAGCGATGGCCATAGCCATATCCACCGTAGCCACCGTAAGGCCAACCACCATAACCGCCATATCCACCATAACCACCGTAGCCACCATAACCACCGTAGCCACCATATCCACCGTAATAGTCATTTGGCTGAGCTGCAGAGCTTCCAACTTGAGAGTCGGGCAAGTCCTGCTGGTCCAAAGAGGCGTAGAAAAAGGGCCTCCCTCGGCCTCTTCCATAGCCACTGCTTGCCTCCACATTTGGTTTTGCCTTCTCTTCAGTTGGCTCCACATTTGGATTGGATTTCTGTTGAGTTGGCTCTTGGGCTCCACTATTTGCAGCTGCAGCTTCCGCCATTAAAACTCCCATTACCATCAATACTGCCATCGTCATCGCCCATCCAGATCTCCCGCTCGCCATCGCTCTTCCGTTCTGGATTGCGTTCTGAATTGTGGGTTTTATTTATACCCACAATCTGTTACTGCGTTTTCTGCCAATCTGCCACTTGGAACCAACATCTTTCTATACGTGTCTCATGTGACTATAGGTCTTTCCCTATTCTATTCTAATCAGCTCAACTTTCTTTTCCTAGGTCTTTGACTTTCTATGTATGTTGCTTATGACTACGGTGTTTACTCTTCATCTAGCTTTTTGTAAGCCTTTGAAATGTGAAGGCCAATCTCTATGCCATATTTACATGTGCCTTTTTTTACACATCCAAAATACTTACCTTCCAGCATTGAATTACTGCTGAAACAGAGGGAGTATGAAAACCCACCCACCCACCCCACGCACAGCACACAAAGATGCTAATGCATGAATTGCTTGCCCGTTGGAAGACCCATTGATGCGTCCACAACTATATGCCATTATAATCACCATGAAAGGATAAAAAATCTATCTTATATGTCAATTTTCACTTCAATATCTGCAAATGGTATTCAGATTAAACATCTTTAAATAATAATGTTATAGTGTAAGTGTTGGACCCAGCCCTAGATCCAACGGCTAAAATCTAGAGCCCTAAATCTAACACAAGGCACCCAAAATTAAAACACTACATGGCTTTACCCATGGTTATGACTAGAAAAGCATTCTGTAAAACCAATGCGTCTTTGGGGGTTAATTTCATTAAAAACCGTATGTGGTTAAATTACGTGGCTTCCTTGGAAGGTTTATTAAAGCCATATTATGGCATGGTAATTGCAAGTGGCTTCTTTATAGTGTTTGACAAAGTGGTACTATAAGTTGGTAAATGAATGTGGTATATTATGATGTTTTAAGGGTAGGGTTTGTCAATGTGGTATAATATGATAGTCGTGGATGTGGTTTAATGTAGTGATCTATTCATGTGATTTATTAATATGGTGGTTTGTTGTGGTTTGTTATTGTGTTATACTAGCAAGGCTAATTTGCATGGTAAATGCATATTGTTTACAATGTGTTATATGCAATAAATCACCACTATCTAATCAGTCAAAGTGTTTAGGTTATTGTATTATAAAGCACTATAATGTTTATTAAACTTAGATGTAATTGCGTGTTCCAAATGTGTATGGTTTTATAATGCATTAGACCCATGGTTATCATTATAAACCAGATCATTTCAAGTTACTAGACTAAAACTATTAAGAATTTTGCATGGTTTCTTATATTAAGGTGGGTAGTCCACTAATGGTTTCTAGTCTAAAGCATTTTTGTCAATTCATAGAAAGCATGGGGATCTTTCTGGTCAAAGTGTACTTGTTAAAGCTGATAAACCACTAATGGTTTCTAGTCTTAAGCTTCTTAAGTTACTGCATAAAAAGAATGGAAATCTTTCCATTGAAGATCCGATAGTGTCATTTATAGTTTCATTTATCATACATGCAATGGTAAGATGACAAACCTATAATCTAGAGCACTTTTGGTTAATGAATGAAAACAACACGAGTCTTGTTAATTACACATGTACACATTTCTTCTATGACTGTATAGTTTCTTGACACGTATGCCTAGTGGTCAAGACTATCAACCATAAATGTTCACGTCGATGCCTACTGCCCAGTGGTTAAGACTATTAATCATAAATGTTTTTCACATCCATATCCGTAATGGTTAAGACTCTTAATCATAAATGTTTTTCACGTCCAAGCATTTAAGACAAACAACTAATTAAAATGTAGTGGTCTCCTGCATGGTTTCCTACTATTTTGAAATAGTTCTTACCCACCTTTTCAATTGTATTTACATGTTTTTTTGTGCTTCACTAGTGGTATCCACAACCACTTTGCTAAGTAAATTCGGATTGATTTAAAGCAATGCATACAAGGCTTCAACAATAAACATTACATTGACTATTGAGCAATATACCAAAAAAACAGAATGCAAGTTACTTCAACGTAATTGACCAATAAGTTTATCCAAGATCTGAATGCAATCAGCCTTTAGAAGTGAGATTAGAGTGAATGATGTTGCCCGTTCTCCAACCCTCTCTGGGCTTTTTCACAATACTGCATGCCATTACGAAGAATTTATATAAATCTGGATCCCTCACCTTGCATTTTGATAGATCGGAAATGGCTTCTTGTCTATCGTATTCAGTTCCCTGCTCAATTTAAGAAGATCCACAGCATTAACCTTCTCAAGCGCAAGCACAAAGTTTTGTGTTTGAGGGGCAGCATTTTTTCCAATCTGCTCATTTGTTTTGAGTTTATGTCGGGTAGCATCTTTTCCAACCTCATTTGCTTTGAGTTTATAGTCTGCGAGATACAAATCGTTCAAAAAAACGAAACCCAAAACAGATATTTAAAATGCATTTAGAAATCTGAAATATGAATTTCAATCGCCACAGAATTTACAGGCAGAGCTTGCTAGCTAGGGTTCTGATCAGGGTCTTGAATTTGAGTTACAGTTCAACTGCGCAGTTGATGCAGATGATTCCAAGTGGCTCTTCTCCATTGAGGAGCTCCATTTTGCTTGTAATGTACATAAGGTTCTGGTGCCAGCTATCATGTCTCCTTTGCAAGTTGAGACATTCTAGGGGAGTGATTACCTCCGTGTATTTCCTTAAGGGACAATTACCTTGGCTTCATCCTTGGCAGTAGCATGCATTATTTTCAAGTTTCATAATGCAAAAAAAAAGTGTCGTTACACAAAACACTAAATCCTGTAACTACTAAATCTGATTACATTGCAGAACCTAAAGAGAAGAGCTCTGAGATCTCAAAATTAATGCTTGAAATGCTTATTCAGGATTGGCATCTTGTCTACTTAATGAAGTTGAAGAGAGAACGGACCTTGTGAGGGTTGTGTAACCTCAATGGATTCAATGAAAAAGTAGCATCTATAAATGTAATGCTTCCTAGAGTTATAATAGATGGAACAATAGAACTCATCATACTAATAACAAATCGGAAGTGAACTCAGAATGAACAATGCTAAAGTGAAGCAAGGATATGTTGAAGCTTGTTATGGATGATTAAAAAAAAGGTTCAAAAGAGTTCCCAAGTTGACATCTCACAAAGACCAAGGAGACTCAAAACCTAAGATAAAGCAGAAGAGAAGATGCAGGACACAAAAGCATTAACTAAAAACATGCATAAAAATTTGACAAGGTTTCTAAGTCGTCAACATCTGCCAAAGCCATTCTTATCTTGTTGAATTATGAATCATCTTAAAGAGGCTACTAACTCACAAAGGATTTTCCATGCATGTTGCAAGCATTATATCCATCCCAGAATAAGGGAAATAGTTCTTCTGCCTCTAAGACACCCTGCACCAAGGTGCAAAAGATCAGAAATGAATGCTATTTTTAATAGAAGAAGTGATCTAAAATGCGTGTAAGCAAAGCTGCAATTATTTTGAACAGAAATAGTGCTCCGATATACATGTAGGCAAAAGAAGAAAAATAGTAAGCCTGGCTCTGAGAATGCAACATAATCAACTGCCTGAATCTTCATCACAAGGAGAAGAAACAGCTTCAAAATCCAAGAGTCAAGGTTCTTGTCTTGGCACAATATTGAATTTTTAAATGCTTCAAGAGTAACAGTGCATCTCGCTGTCCCAGCTAAGCATATGTTGCAATCATGGAAGTCATGAAATGATATTCCATTGAGGCATTCTGTTGCTGAGCTTTTTCTTCCCAGGGTTTTTAAGTGATGAATATCATATGTTTTGGGATAAGCTATGTGTATCCTGGTTTGATGGTGCAAGTGGACAAGAACCAGTGATGTCAGAGTTGCAGGCATTGAGGCCCTCCCATGCAAGCTTGGCTGTATTGTCTGAGGACAAGAAGTTGAGTGTTTGCATGACCTTAGGCCTCTCTTCTGAAGTGGTGATATACCTATTTGAGACACTGGGTGTGCGTTTCCTGATAAAAGTTGGATGAGCATATTAATGCAGGTGCTGTGTTTAAACAACAGCATTTTCATAGCAGCCTTTATCTGTTGAGCAGTTTAGGGAACCAAAAGCAACCACGCCTTAGCTGTTTAGACCACATTGCACAGTCTGTACAAGGTGCACCCAGATGTTTGCAAGCCAAGTGTCCAAGACGATACAAACATCTGATGTCAGATGATGAAAGCTCAAATGATGATAAAAGATCCATGGTTCGTAACTGTACAAAAATTGCTGCTAAGATCTTGTTTTCTAGCACAGAAAATAAAGAATTACAATCGTACCCTTTGTCAACTGGCGATAATGGAGAAGAAGACATTTGACCTAATCCTTTATGTCCCTTGTTCCCAGTATTCTCATTTGTCCACTGTTTGAATAAAATGCATTTCTGGATTGTCTGCATTTTCTGGATTAAGACACAGATTCAATGTCACAATGATATATGATGCTGAGTCCTTGTAAGACAATTTAAAAATATACACTAACATACCTGAATGCCAAAGCAACAATGGAATTCCGCAGTTCCTCAGACAACAGGGCTCCTCTTGTATTGAAAACAAAATAGGTACCTGAAATCGTGACAGATCCTCCTTATAAATTTTCTGGAGCCAGTAATCAGCTTGCCAGCCCCCGTTTCCCTGCCTGCAGCTATCGTTGATGGGTCCCGCCGGCTGAAACGATCATCTCCACTGCCGCTGCAATAGGTTTTGAGGTTCTTCCTCAACGTATTCTAGGGTTTCGGTGGATGGCATTCTAGGGTTTCGATGGCATGAATGAAAAAGGTCCCTAAATATTCAATGTCTGCTCCAACTAACATATGAAAATAAAAAAGTACCCATAAGCCTCCAATGTTTGAGTTTGGTATTGGGGGAGGGCCTTCTCGCAATGGTTGGGACTATAATTTTGGTGTCGTATTGTATGAAAAATAATATATTTTGCCATGTTTGAGTAGCTTAATTGCGTTTAGTGGTCATGTTGTTTCTATCGTGAACGATGAAATAAGAAACAGATGGGATAAATATATAGTCTGATCTATATAATCTCCCATCAAAGAAATCCATCGTCATCGCCTCCCAGCGTTGCCGCCACAGTTCTTGCAAAGTGTTGAAATTCCAGCTCTGCAGATTGTCAGTCGTTGTTTACCCAGATTCTTAAGAAGCCGTTGTTTACCTAGATTCTGCTTCTTATGAAGCCATTCTTTATCCAAATTCTTATGTTCTAGCTAAATCCGCTTGTTAGGAAGCCGCTTCTTAGGTATTTGATTGCTGGTCAAATTTGAAGATGGTTTTCTATTTTATGGATGTTTTATGGATGGGCGGATTCTGCCTGTCCAGTTTATACTATGGCAGGACGGCCATGGCTGTATGATGGCAGGACGGTTTATACTATGGCAGGACATGCCATAGCTATGCTTCCTTGAAACCATAAGTTGGATGGACGCCCGACCTGAGTGAAGCTGGGAGCTTGTTTTTTATTTGTTTTATCTTAACCATGGGTTTAAAAGTGACCTTAGAAAGTGGCAAAGCATTTTTTTGGCAAAAAGATGTTAGCCATTGATTTGGTATGATGCTCGGGATATGCTGAAGATCAATGGTTCATATTGAATCCTAAAAACAGAACCCATAAACAAGGCTCCATAAACCCATAAACTTGCAATATTTCTTTTTGTATTTGTGGAGGGGTCTTCTGGCATGGTTTGGCCAAGATTTCTTTTGGGCATTGTGTAGAAATCCGTATGTGTTTGCAAGTTTGAGGAGCTTGTTGGCAGTTAGTGGTCAAAATGCCTTTTTTGGCTTGAGGTTTCCAGTTTTGTGATCGATGCTTGCATCGTGGTATGGACATAGAAAGGATTGGATGCGCACATGATGAGGTCTGCTGAGCAGACAAGTCCTCTAACATGCTAGTTATGTCGGGTGTGGAAGCTTGAGCAGATTGAGGGCGCCTGGCAGGCAGGATGGTATGGTGTGGTAAGTGCCTTTTTGTGATGTAATTTTTTATTGCTTCAGTCTGCAGTGCATAGTTTAGTGCTGGTTTTGAGAGCTAAGTCTCAAGAATGCATCTACGAAGGGCTGCTCGCTTGAAGCTCCAAGTCTATGAAATGTCATTGCCAAGGGTCCTGCTTAAGAATTCCTACTATAGAGTTTGTAGAAACAAAGATGGGAAGCAGTTGTGTCACATTTTGAATGCCCAGGGCGTATCTCTGAGAGCAACAAGCGTATCATTACTTATCATTACTTATCATATTGTTACTAAGTGATTTGCAATTAATAGGGGATCAATGGCGTAATTAATATCTCAAAATTATGCTTCTTAGGTCTAATAACTATAAAATACCATCAACACCAAATAAAAATCATGAACAACTTCGATTATAGATATTACAAAGATAACAAAACCATATTAAGAACCACTAACAGTTTAGAACCATGTTACCTTATCAAATTAGATGTAAAACCATGTATTGACAATGTGTTCCTTTTTAACAAAAACTACTACTCATTATGGATTTGCGAAAGTCAACCACCAAACCATGTGAAAAACCACTAACAATTAGGCAAGTCATGTTATCTTAAAAAAATAGGATGGAAAACCTTAAATGAAAAGACCTTACTTAATCTATATATAGAAACACTATAGTATTACTAGTAAAAAACCACTAACATTTCAGCAAGTCGTATTAGCTTAAACAATCCGAATGGAAAACCGCAAATGAAAAGACCTTGTTAAACTCTATATAGAGACATTGAAGTATTTCCACTTCAAACCACTTCCAAAACCATTGACATCTAACAAAAAATCATTCAACATATCTTTCCTACTTTCAATGTTGCTAACTGCATACATAACCGCCATGACATGTCAAATTAGTACTTAAAACCTCGATAAGAACCTTCATCAGCTTCAATTAACCATATCAGAGTAGAAAACTAGCATGCAAAACCACGGATTCATTTTAAAAACCATTGTGATGCGTGGTTTGTATTGAATAAAAATACTTTTGCATAAAAAAACCACTATCATAGTGGTTATTTGTGATAGTTAAATTTTTGGGTGCCTTGTGTAACGACCTAGAACCTTTTCCTCTAAAATTTTGATGGCCACAATTTTGCATCTCCTCTCGGTATGGCTTCAACACGGCTAACAATATTGCATCTCAACTTCAGCTCTCGGTGATGGCTATGGCGGGCTAGGCGGCTATGACTATGGCATGCCATGTTGTACGAAAAAATGTTAAAGAAATCAGAAGATCGGGCCAAAAATTCTGGAATTATGTCATATTCTGAGCAGATGATGGATTTTTCCATGTGGGTGTTAAGGAGCTTGCAGGATCTGGCGGTCCGGCACTCAGGATGAAGAGCCAAGACGGCGAGCTCCGTCTGTTTGGTGTCCAGATCTCTTCCCCGCCTCCGGCCTCCGAAAATGAAGCCCTAATGATGCGGAAATGCCTCAGCCTAGGTAATCTTCAGCATTACTCCGGCAATCTTAGTCCTCTTTCTTCCGGCTCCGGTACTGGTTCTAGCTCCGGTTTTCCTGCCCCTTCTGAACATTGGGATGCCGATGGATATGGCTCCGATGGTTTCCCTTCCTCCCTGCCTCTTTCTAGAGACCGTAAAAAAGGTATTGTATGGTTTTGTTATGCTCAAATTCATATCTGTTTTCAATGTTGATCTGATTTTACATTTCTTAGCTCAAATTTGGCAGTTTGGCAGTGTATCTGAGAAGTAGAATAGCTAATATGTCTGAGAAGTAGAATAGCTAATATGTCTAAGGTTGTATTGTGTTGTGCAGGGCTTTCTAATACAGTGAATGCTTATTGTGGGCAAAGGCCATTCAATGGGGTGGCAGGCCCTCAGTTTTTGCCTTCTTCTTAATGCAATTCAACTGACTTAAGCAAGTCTATCATTGTTCTTCTCTGGATTGGGGTATTGAGGCTGGTGGCAGGATTCATAAGGCGTTCTCCTAAAGGAACACCACACATGATAACATCACAATAAGCACATTCAAGGTAAGAGCTTCTTCATTTTTGGTAGAATAATTTCTGGAAATAATAACTACATGATATGCTATAGTACCAGTGTTCCAAGAAGTTCTTTCATATAAGACATCCTTCATCCATCCAAACCCATCAAAGCAAGTATCAGAATGTGTTTAAGTAATTTCCATGCAGTGGTTAGATTGGTTTTATTTTTGCTGAAAGTTGATGATGGCCATCTATGAAAAAATTGTTGCAATGCACGTAAATATTAGTATCATTGCAACAATTATTTCTTAAAAATCTTTTAAGTTGTTTCATCCTGTATGTCTGAACCCCGAATGTTATGTGAGATTTAGAGAGCAGATTCAACACAAAAACAAAAGCTGCAATAGAGTTTCCAACAGCCATAGTAGAATCATTTTCAACAAAAAACGAATGCATTCTCTCTTACAGGTGATAATCTCCAAAAACCATGAATGCAACTACTACAAACTTTAGATATATACTTACACTGTATACTATTTTAACTTGGGATGTAAAAAATACTCGGATTAAGAACTTTATGCTTCGAACTTGAAGTGGACATGGTGGAAGCCATTTCCAAGATGCTGGAGTTTTTGAGATGTCATTCATATTCTCTTGCCCACTTGAAAATGGTTTTATCACAAACAGTTGCTATGAAGTATTGACCTCACCTACACATTGTGCTTTTTATGACGATTCCATTTGTAAATATATATCATGTTTATATCAATTGTATGATTCAATACAACCAAGACATTATACCTTCATAAATCAAAGCAAGACATTATGAATTAGCCAATTAGGTAGACTTGGTCTTCTAGCTTTGTATAAGAATGATGACTGTCTGTGCTGCCTATGTCTGTGCTACTTATGCCATAATCTGGCCTTTGCATTTCAATGAAGAGTGCCACGTTGGGCAATTAAAAAGCAAAGCTATCTAAAAATGTTTTTGAATGAATTTGTAATGGTTGAAATCCTAGCTTTGTATAAGAATGATGACTGTATGTGCTGCCTATGTCTGTGCTACTTATGCCATAATCTGGCCTTTGCATTTCAATGAAGAGTGCCACGTGGGGCATTAAAAAAGCAAAGCTATCTAAAAAGGTTTTTGAATGAATTTGTAATCTAACGCAATGTTAAACATTACACTATGGTATCAACCACATGGAACCATTGACAGCTCCAATTTTTACCCTAATGTGGATGGTGGGGATGACCCATCGAATTGAGGGTCTAGATTAGTTCTACAAAAAGGGGGGGGGGGGGGGGCAGAAAAAGGCACTTGGTAAAAAAGCCACATCCTTTAACCTCTTCATATAACCAGGAAAGCGAGGACCAAAATATGTTGGACTAGAAGTCGGGGTTCAATCACAACTTGGTTGAGATAATTCAAGAATGCATCGTGGAAGACGACTTGATTGACAACATCTTTGGCAAGGCAATAATGTGTACACTTGCTTTATGACATGAAAGATGACTTGATAAAAAAGCCACATCCTTTAACCTCTTCATATAACTAGGAAAGCGAGGACCAAAATATGTTGGACTAGAAGTCAGGGTTCAATCACAACTTGGTTGAGATACCCGAAGAATGCATCGTGGAAGATGACTTGATTGACAACATCTTTGACAAGGCAATAATGTGTACACTTGCTTTATGACAAAGCCATTTTGACATGAAAGAATAAAGACATGCTGCAAGATCAACCACAGGGTCCTTCCAAGGTTAGGGGGACCGTGTTATTCTACTCAAAGCTCTCAAAGATATTGATGCAACTCAAAGCTCTCAGAGATCTCGATGCAACACTATCTAGCATGAAGGAGCTAGGTTTTTTTTAAACGTCGTTTCGTTGCAGCCTAAAACATTTACAGGCTTGCAATTATGCCCAGCAACGCTGGGCATCATTACTTAACATAGAATACTATTGCCTTTAAAGTTATGGATATATTAAGTTTAAACAATTGATTGCAATGTGCAAATTTTTAATAGAAGAGATGTAATTTATAAATGCCCCATGATGCATTCCTAGAAAATTATGCATTTCATGGGGAGCTCATCAAGTTCTCTATCGACAAAAGTGTTGTCCAAAGTTGAAGTTTTGTAGTTGTATATTTCATTGCATCAAATGCACTTAGCCCAATAGAACTTCGATTTCCATTTTCTATAGGATCTTAATGGTCCCACCCTTTTTGTTTGGGTCCCATAACCCGACTAGGTTCTCGTGGACGATAAAAAGTTTATCTTTTTCTTTATCTAAAATGTTATGAATTTAAAGCTGCATAGACTAGGTTCTCGTGGACGATAAAAAGTTTATCTTTTTCTTTTTCTTTATCTAAAATGTTATGAATTTGAAGCTGCATAATGCTATAACACTATGTTCTTTATCATTTGTCACACAACAAAGTTTAAATTGAAACGCACTTATTTGCTCCAAATGCACTTCAAAAGGAATCTTTGAAAGATTCCCTAAAATTCCCTTTAAAAAGTCCATTTTTAAGGTTTTTTCGTGACAGGTGTGACAATTTAGCTAATTTAGGTACCCTTTTTGAGGGGTTGATTGAACATAACTTCTATGCAAAAATTTTAAATAGCTATTTTCATCCTCCTAGTTTAGAACAAAAAATAGTTACTTATATAAAGTGTAGCAAAAAAGGGGCAATAAGAAAGAATAGCAAGGGTACTAGAGTGACAAAGAAGTGATATATTCAAAGCTTGTGAAAATTTTACAAAATTATGAATAAAATTGTCAAAAATATAGGACATTTTGACAAAACCTCATCACCTGCACTTTCTGTTCTGTACATGTTCGTGTTACATTTTGCTGCAATATCAGGATGCATGTCATCCTCAGACTCATTCAATCCTTGATCACTTGAGCCTTCATCCCCACCTTCAGTCTCAAAACTGGATGTACTCGAACGATCTTCTTCCTCACTGTCTACAAGTGAGTCTTCATCATCATCTTTTTTGGTCACCTTTCTAGGTTGTTTGTCTAATCCACATGCCGACCTTATTGAAGTTTGAGTGACCATACGTAACTTATTAGCAGCAGTCAGAACAAAGTCATATGCAAGAACCTTTACTTCAGCTAGATCTATGACAGCAGTGTTTGCTTTGGACTTTGCTCTCTTTCCCACTCCTGTTTTTACCATCTCCAAAGTATAACTCCCACTGAAAGCATTGGCAGCATTTGTTCTCATCCAGTGCACTTTTAATCCATCCTCTCTTGTTACCTCCAGTACTTTAGCTAGCCATAATGGCTTCCCAGATTCATCATTATCAGCTGGGACAGCTATGAGCATTCCTTTCTGAATCTCTGAGACTGAACCAGATACCCGAGCAACTTGTTGTGCCGTGCGTCTGGGGGTAGTGTACATGACTCTGTCATCTTCATCTGAGCTAGCCATTATCTCTATATGTTCTTCTTGATTCTCAACTTGCATAGGGAGAGTTTGCCTAGATGGCCAGTTGAATATAACTGGTCTTCGACCTTGTAATGAAGCTTGTAACATGTCACGTTGCCGAGAAAAAAACTGAGGCCACCATAAAGCATCTGCCTCCCCAAAGTGGTTAGAGCATGACTGAATACTTGTCTCAATATAATCCAATGATTTGTTTGAGTCAAATGCTCTTCCCTCCTTTTTACTCTTTGTGATTTCTTTCAAGCTTTTTAGAGGCATTTGCTCTGCAGAGAGCATAGAACTAGTATTGGGGATGGTACGAATGAATTGAATAGCAGCTGCTGGCTGCCACTGCAAGGATGTGGCATATTTCTTTCCTTGTAAGATGGCCTTGCCATCTACAAGTGAGAATTTGATCTGATGCTGAAATGTAATGTTTCTCAAGAGCTCAATAGCACAGTGACCCAATTGATCTCTCCGAAAAATCCATTCCTTGAAATCATAAGTTTCTTCTAATAACTCGATGACTGGACGAGGATTGTAGGAATCTTGGATAACCTCAATCATTGCTGGTGGGCTGAGAGCTTTTTTTCGAGCAAGACGTTTAGAGAACCTACTGAACATCTGATCAATTTGATCGTGTGTATGACCAACAAGCAGGAAACCAATCTTCACCTTCTTGAAGATTTGTTTCTCAACTAGCATAGCACAGTAAGCAAACAATGCCTGATTCTTATTTTCTCTTGTCGTGTTGTCTAGCTGAAGATATAGAACCGGTGGTATATGTTCTAGATTGGAAAGAAGCTTATTCAATATTGTGATAGTGAGATTTGGATCAGCATGAATGTTTGGATAGTTCAAAAATGCCTTGCAAGATAGTTTCCCATTAAATACCATAGCATCAACAACATGCAGGTGTATGAAATCTTCTTCAGGAGCATCCTTAGGCACATTGACAAAATGTGGTAGGGTGGTCTTCTTCTGGTCCATTCCATCAATAACAACCGATATGTAGTTGAGTGGTTGTTCCAGTGCTTTCTTCCTGTGTTTTGTCAATTTTCCCCTTTCCAAAGATTGTTATTCTCTGTGCTTGTTCAGTTTCTCTTTCAATGCATCTGAAATGAAAATATGTTCAGGAAAGAACCTACTATTAAGTAGAACTAGGCAAGAACACGTTGTGGAAGTTTACTTTTAGTATGAAGTGTCCTTGCATTTTGTCTCTAAGCTTTTAATTCAGAGCATGTAGCACAAACAGACATCCGGTGCTTTCTAGGAATGGACACGCGAGAAAACTCTTTTTTCCAGAGCACAGTGAAGTAAGAGTAGCACACATGGCGTTCTCCAGCCTCAACACACATATCCTTATAATTGTTGTAGACTTCACGTTTCGTGAAGTTGTCACTTAAGTGGTACATAGGGCTGTTAGGGAGTTTCTCACATGACTCCTTAAAGAAACCTTCCATCCAGGAAACACATTGAAGGGCATGAATTCTAAAAATACTTCCTGAATGGCAGTAGTCATTAATGCCTGGATTCTTGTCAAGCCTTTTCTTCAGGCGGTCAAGTCGTCTGCTGCCTAAAGCATGAATCAATTTAAAGGCTGTTTGACAGACGGTGTGGCCACCAGCTATGTAAGTAAACCTTTCACCATAATCTGGCCTAATATTGAAGGCTAAGTAGCCCATTTGGTCTAGCAGAGTCATTGAACTGTAACTATCACGAATCAACCTCAATTCCTTTAGTTCAATCTTAAGCAAACAACGTTGAGAACAACAGTGCTTTGTATGTGTTGCCCTCAAGTGAGCCTCGTCCATAAGTTTCTTTCTTCTTTGGGATGCACATGCTTTCTTGTGCAAGTCTCGCTTAAGGTTTTTACTTGCAGGAGCTTTGAATTCGAACATAGAGTCTTGTGGCTTTGGTAAATCCTCGTCTGAGAGATCAACATGAGGTGTTTCTTCGTCTGACACGGGAGCAACAGATGGTGTACTAGTAGATGCTGAGAGGTTTGGTGTGGGCAAGTCCTGGGGGGAGGTGCTTTCCCTCTCTCTGTGAAAAAGTAATCGAGGTTGGTGACGTAGTTGACCAGCTCCTGAAGTGTCGTAGAACACAGGAGTTGCGTGGCACTGACTGCTCCCACTTGTTGTAGTATCAATTAACGAAATGGATGGAGTTGGTGTGATTTGCCTCCGGGGAGGCAGTCTACGCTGGACTATGGGAGACGTACTAAAATGAACTGGAGGAGGGAATCTGAGCTCTGTAGCCTGTGGTAAACGCATCGGTGGGGGCAAACGACGTTCAGGAGCAGGCTGTGGTGGAGTAAACTGAACTGGTGGTGGAAGCCGACATGGTGGTGGTGGTGGGGTTGTTGGAGTAAACTGAACTGGGCTGGGGCTTTGAATATCGGAGGCAGACGTTTCGTGGCTACTACATGGGGACATTTGGGGAGGTGTGAAAACCATAGGAGGAGGAAGCCTGCGAGCAGGAGAGGGAGGCTCTGCAGTTCTTTTCTCTCCAGCCATGCTCGGCAAGTTAGCGTCAGACTGTGTAAAGTTAAATGACAGAAGCAGACGGTATAAATTTATACAGAGATGGTGTAAATTTTTACAGAGAAGGGCAACTTTGAACGGCAGATGGTATAAATTTATACGCGAACGGTATAAATTTATACAGAGATGGTATAAATTTATACAGAGAAGGGCAACATAGAACACAAACGGTATAAATTTATACGAAAACTCACAGATATTCGTATGGAAAACGTTATGGAGAAACGGTATACGGAATGGCACTTAGCAGAGGTACTTAAGCCTGGCGCCGCTTGACCTATTTTCTATATACGCTGTTCGGAGTCGAAGCCGCTCGCGCTGCACCTTTTATACCCCTTGTAATTTGCTCTCCCGAATAGCTATAAGCGATTCCATATGGTCATGGCCACGTAAGTCTCTAATCCGTACTATTTTTCATTCTGCTTTTTTTTTATCTGTTGAGTCTAAGCTCCTTCTGTATAAATTTATACCGAAAGGGTTTTGCAACGGTATAAATTTATACGCTCCGGGCACGAGCGGTATAAATATATACCGTTGCTGAACACTTGCGGTATAAATTTATACCGAAGGTGTTCTGGAACGGTATATTTATACCGCTCGTGCTCGAGGCGTATAAATTTATACCACAAGTGTTCAGCAACGGTATATATTTATACCGCTCGTGCCCGGAGCGTATAAATTTATACCGTTGCAAAACCCTTTCGGTATAAATTTATACAGAAGGAGACCAATGTAGTTAAAATGAACACTTTGTAAACACTAGCGGTATAAATTTATACGAAGAGACAACATTCAAGGTTTGAATTTAAATAAAGTGTAGAGTGTCTAAAGAAAGGTCCTGATTTTTAGTAATTGAATAATACTGTTGTGTTTTAAGGTCAATTGACACAAATAAAGGGTTAAAATAGCGTGCTTTCAAGGTCCTTTAAGCCACTTTTTCTTACAGTTATAGTGTTTAAAATAGTTGAAAAAAACTGTGTTTCTGATGCCAAAATGGGTTTTTTGCGCTGTTTCAGCCCCAGGCTTGTAATCAAACAGAAGGGTCAATCATCAAAGCCACAACCGACACAGCCACAAACATATGCACTGAGAGATCAGACGTGGTACGTACACAGGGGAGCAAGAGAGCGCTTCCCCAATGAGGCATACCTATATTTATGTTACCAGCCAGGGAGGGGAAAGTACAAGTCGGATGATTACTACGCCGCCGGTGAAATGACAAGCCTTACTGCCACTGAAAATGAAGATGAGATACTCATGAAGTGCATTAACGACGACGGGGACGTTTTTTACATCCTGAACAGTAGAATGCTTCGTATTTCAATGTGCAAACCTAAAGACGTCCACGATTACGTGGCAGAAAATTACAAGAATGGCTTTGTAAGTTGGTCTTCGTGGCTTTACCGTATAAATTTATACCATCATCTTCCTAACTTATCCTGCATTACAGGACATAGTTGACATTTTGTCTTCAGTAATACTTTGTGAAGAAAAGGTTATGACCAAAGGTCTTTGGTACCCAATTGCTAAAGAAGATGTTGAGAAGGAAGAGGAATCGGAACAAGAAGAGGAAGAGGAGGAAGAGGTGGTGACAAGAGGGAAGAACAAGAGAGCAGCATTGGTAGTAGATACACAGCCTCCTACCAAAAAGAAGTCAAGAACCACAAAAGCCTTGACCATAGAGGAGTCAGCAGAAGCTCTTCAAAAGGCTCCTGGAGCAGATATTATTTCGCGGCCCTCTGACAGGTCATGTGCTATTTTAAAGAGAGTTAATGAAACTAAGCTCCTAAAGCAAACCATTTCTTTGACACTGAGCACAATTAAGAGGCCACCAAAAAATGAAGATGGGGTCAGAGTGCTTCAGGTAAGAAAGTTATATGCGGCACATGTGGCTATTCTTAAGCAAAGAATGAGAAGAAATCCTCATGCGCATGTGTCGCCACTAGTTGTGATGGTAGACAGAAGTCAGGTCAACCAATTTAAAGATTACAGAAAGGCCGACTTCGAAGATTACACTTATTATGTTCTTGGAGGCACACATAGTTATAAAGCAAGAAAAAAACTATCAAAAGAAGAAAGCCGTAATGAAGTCTGGAAGAGCGTGGAAGCACATATCTACGTGGGGCTAACAGACGAAGAGGCAAAAGTCATTGCCATGAGTCATAATCTAGACAATGACTTCAGATTAAAAATGAGCCTGATAGACAAGATCCACGTTATACACCGAGAGTACGTCGAGAAGCCTGTGTGACAGAATGCTGCCTCAGTTATGATTCAGATAAGAAGCCTATAATGGCTGTAAAACAGTACGACAATTACTTCCAGCTTGCTTTCCGAGATGGACAAGTAAGTAAAAATTTTAATTGTCTTTTAGTAGTATGTTTAGTGATGTCTGAATTGTGTGTTGGCCTTGAGCTGTATAAATTTATACCAACCTTGAAAGGAGGGCTCGGCATAAATTTATACCGTGCCAAGGCACTGTACAAATTTATACCAATGCAGGGCACGGTATAAATTTCTACCGTGCCAAGGCACGGTAGAAATTTATACTGTGCCATATACTGTGCCTTGGCACAGTATAAATTTCTACCGTGCCTTGGCACGGTATAAATTTATACCGTGCCCTGCATTGGCATCTGTTACGCTACTCAACACTAAACTATTTGACTTCGACCATTAACAGGTTTGGGATCTTTAAGAAAATTTTTTTTGCATGTTCGAGGATGGTGAGCTTAAAGAACAAGCTAGCTCCACTGGAAAAAAACCGAAAAAAAATATTGAAGGAAAACAGAAAAACATGAGCATTGTACCCTGGACTCAGCTACAGGGTTTAAAAAGCAAAGAAATTTTTGTGCGTCTCCTGGAGAAAGTTGTGGCCAAGGAATTTACACTAGAAGAAATGGCCAAGGAAGCTAAGACGTAAGCCTCACTTCGTCTTACAACCTTTTTCTCCTTGCAGTCAGAAGGACATTGTCACCTGCCAAGTCGAGTTAATGAAGCAACTAAACTTAGAGGACTGGGAGGAGTGCAAGCTTCTTTACCCAACTTGTACGACAGACAGTATAATCAGAGAGCATGCAGTTAACTTCAGTGGCTGGGTAAGTTTTGCAGAAAACATATTCTGTTTTTGTGCCTTTGTCTCACCGTTCTCTTACAGAACAAGAAGAAAGGGCTACCAGCAGGCTTTTTGAACCTGGTTCGTAGGGTCAAAGAGGAAAGACAGAGACTTAAGGCCATTGAACAGGGAAAAGAAGTCGGCCCCAGCAGTTTTGATACTAGCTACGAGAGATTTACAATGTTTGATCAGGACTGCTTGTACAAGGTCGTTCAGGGTGATTGCACCAAGCTGGGGACACTTTTGGACAAGCAAAATTTTACATTATGCATGGCAGATATTCCATACGGCTTTAAAATTAAAGATAGCGCCTTCGATGATGAAGCCTTCACGCACGTGCAGGTCCGTGCTTTTTTGGACGGGCTAAAGGAAGTCACGATATCTGGAGGGTTATCATTTTTCATTCAGACCTGCAGACGATGTCGGTGCTTAAACCTATAGGAGCGGTCTGTAACGCCGGCTCCGAAAACTGCGTTTGGTAAGCTTTAAATTCATTGCTTTTCTTTTTACTGTAACCCCACGGTATAAATTTATACCTCAGTTGCCTTAAGGTTGAAATTTATACGGCTGGAGCAACCATGGTATAAATTTATACAACAAGACAACCTTCGTATAAATTTATACGGCATGGCACCGTGGTATAAATTTATACAGCAAGGCAACCGTGGTATAAATTTATACCGCTACACCACTGGGCTAACTTATTTTCATTGTTTTCTTTCAACTAATTTTTAATTGCTGTATTGTTCGGCAGGCTAAAAACGAACATCAAGGGACATGGTGGTGGTCCGCGCTTAGTGAGCTGTTTTGAGCATTTTCATATAGGTTTTTACAGCGCGGACGCCAAATAAACCATGGCTCATTTCAATATGCAGAATGAGAAGACTCCGCCCTGCAATGCTTTTCAGTTCCTGGCTGTTCTGCAAAAGTTAAGAGACCCACAGTGACAAGGCGTTGTGGTGTCCCATTATCAGAAGCCACAGAGGCTTATTTATAACTTAATACAGTGGTTTTCTCGCTCAGGCGACTGGATTTTGGATGCTTTTTCTGGAACAGGCACCACAGCAATTTGCGCCCTTAAGCAGGGGCGCAATGTTGTCTCCGTCGACATAGACCCAGATAAAATAAGTTTCATCAGGACCAGGATAAGCTCTTGTGAATCCTTTCCTGATGAAAACGAGGAACTGGGAGCAAAGAACGGTGCTGGCGATGTTAAAGGCACTTATACAGAAATCCAGCCTCCAATTACGGGGAGAAAAGATGAGGAGATGGAGTTTGTCGACCTAGAGCCTGTGGAGCCTGTGCCCGAGAAACCGCCTGTGCCAGTAGGATTGGAATCAGAAGTAGGCATCTCCGCTGTTGTGGCCTCGCAAGAGCCAGATCCTAAGGGTACGAGAGTCCTGTGGACTGGAAAGAGCCACCTCAATTATGAGTTTATACAGACAGATTGAATTATCATTATAATTATTTGATTGTGTGAGTGCCTCTACTTTCATTGTAAACTCTGTGCTAAGAAATATAATATATATTTTTATGAATATTTTTAAACTGAAAGCTTTGTGTCTTCAACAATGCTTAATTAGAACAACTCTTTCTTGCTCCATGATTTCACACTCTTTGTCTTTTATATGTCTGATTTTAGTAATACTTACATTAAACATGCAAAAATACAAACTATATTTCCTTCTGTTTTTAACATTAAGAATTTATTGAGTTTTCAAAACTAATGTTTCTCTCCTTAAAACAAGCATTTTTTTTTCCTCTTTTTAAAATAAAAATGTTTAGCACGTTTGCACAAACGCAAGTTGACACTTTTAATCAATTCTAGAGTGTCCACGTTGCAGTTGCAGACAGCTAGGATTTTTGTGCAGGTGTGAGCATTACAATCGTCGGATTTGATGTACGGTCATGAAAATTCCTGGAAATTCCAGCGGTGCTTGGGAAGTTATGCCCGCGTTGGAGAGAATGCTTGCTCGTGTTCCAGACACTCTTTTGGCTGTTTAGGGTATCACCTTTCCTTTACTGTTTTCTGTCTTAAGAACTGGATGCTTCCAGTTTTCTTGGCTGTTGCCTGGGCTATTTTTTTTTCCCAGTTCGCTTCGCTGTTTTCCGTATTTCCTTTCCCTGTTTTTATTTGCTCGTTTTGGGCAGCCTTCCGAGTCTTTTTATGGCCTTTGTTTCTTTCTGTCATTCAGAGCGTCTCCCATGGCTTCAAATAATAGATCATTTTGTGGATGTCTGGTTTTCGGTGGCACAGTTTGGGATTTCGTGGAATCTATTCTTGCTTTGGATTCTTGTTTTGTTCTGAGGTCTTCCAGCAAACGACAGACCGACTTTACCTTTACTTTGATTCAAAGCCTCCTTCTCGGTTACAGATATTTCTTCTTTTGGTAATTGGCATGTGGCTGCTAGTTGTCTGTGGCATAGAGTTGCCTGTGTAGGGGGCGTGGAGTGTTTTTTTTAGTGCCTTGGCCTGCAAAATTCGCAAAGAGCATCGACATCTACACTCAGTCAGGTTTTTAGTGCAGTCGAGTTTATTTCGGATAGGTTCTTGGTCTTCAAGAGATTTGTTTCAGAACAGAGGCTTGGTCTTCACAGAGATTTTTCAGAGATTTTGCTTCCGTGCAGCATTTTTCTTTGGAGTTGTGATCATTCTACGAGCAAACTTGTTCTCATTAGAGCATATGTATTTGAAGCAATCCCTGCAAACCAACCATGAATTCTTTTCAAGCTTTACTATTTGGGCTGCTCTATGCGCAAGGTTAGCAAAGATATCAGTGATTTCTATTTTGGCTGCTCTATGCGCAAGGTTAACAGAGATGTTAGTGACAGAGCCATTTCCAGATAAGCAATCTTCCTTTCCAATTATTCATTCTTGATATTTTCCTTTGTTGATCAGATAAAAATTGGTTCTAATTACGATTGATAATTTCTCCTTCCCTTGTTTTATATGGTTGCGCTTATGATAGTATATGAAGGTGCACTAGTTGTCCGTTCCTTTATTCTGTAGCACATGGGTGATTTCTGTAGAGTGGTTTTGAGTATGTTTTGTTGTGAACACATTTGGTTTAAAGTTTTGGGTCTGATATGAAACATCTTGCTTATGTAGATCCTCTTTATTCTTCTTCATGTGGACCATTCTGCATCATTCATTTTCTCTAGTTTTGTACCTAGCTTATCGTGATAATTTTGTTATTTTCTCAACTCTTACTATGTCCCATGCCAAGATGGGCTCTAGACTTTTGATGTTATTCATTGCGTTTTGCTGTTAATTTTGTTTTCTTTAAGGGCAAGATCTTGTAGCGAACCTGGAAGTATTTGGCCATCTAATTGACAGATGAAGAGATGTTGAATTGTTTGGTTACCGATTATACATTTTAGACTTGACTTCTGGCTATGACTATGAATCTGGTGCTTTAGTTATCCCCCTGTGCATCAGCAGAAAGTAGTTTGGATCAGAAAGATAGAAAGATTATATTATTGCCTACAAGAGACCACTTGGGACTATGAGACATTTGCAAGTAATTCCGAAACTAAATATAAGCATGTTAAATGTGTGGAAGAGACTCGGGCATGTTTTTAATCACCAGAAAAATGGCCTAGCTTTATATATGATTAGAATAAGGGATGGTGTTATCTGGGTGCCCATTTGGCCTGCTCATGTATTTCTATCTTTTGTTCATCATATGAGGTATCAACAGTCTTGTGAATGAATGAGTGAAAAGGAAAAGGAAGTCTGCTTGGAGTGATCTTGTTGCCACTCCATTATGCTTCATCTGCGCTGCTATTGCAGTATGAAATTGACAGCCATTTGGTTCTGTGACAGGTGAGATACTCACCTGATTAGTGACATACTCCGTGCCATTATTAGCACACATGGAACCTGATTGTTTACATACTTCTAGCCATTATGAGTCCATTTTAGACTTGTTGTCTCTCAATCATGACATGGGAGTCTCTGAACCAAAGCATTTGTGTGGTGTGATCAATAATTAGGAGAAGCCGTTTGCAACATCCGTATTGTGGCAGCTTTCAATGCAGAGGAGAGATTAGTAAACTTATTTGCTAACAAAGCAGTTTAACTTCGTCAGACGACAAATAGCTGGGTTAGAATATGGCAATGTTGATATTTCCTTCTTATGGACTTGCATTATAGTATGGGGCCAAGTTGACAAGAGATAAAATGGCCAGTTTGGGGATGTGACGAAGACATTTTTTGTAATTGTCACCATATCATTTGCGGTTTTGGAAACAATTAGTTTAACTCCAGATATTGTGAAGAGTAGCAAAGCCATAAAATCCAATTTCAAGATCCTTGACAGGAAAGCGAGGATTGAGCAAGATAGTCCAGATGGCCGTATTCTGGCAGAAGATTCATGAAACTTGTGCATCATTGTCTTAATGAAAAGCTTATGCATTCTACAATGAAACTAGATCATTCAAATTTAGGCTCATGTCTAAACTCATTGGTAATAATTTTTTTCTAGGCATCTTCGAATAATGCTTATAAATCTTTTATTTCCTCCTCAAACAACAAGATATGAAAAGACAATAAATTAAAATCTCATGCGAGTCTTTTATTTCCTACTTTAGGGTTTATTCAACAGATATGTGGGGAAATCAGGAAAAAACATTAATTTTTAACTAACTTTTTACGGGATAAAATTGGAGAGCACTTCCAAACGCAATATACTAAATGCACCATCATTATTGGGCTACATGGACCATGCATTTGGAACAAGTTCTAATATCAACCTATACACAGAACACTAGTATCTGGCTTTTCCTCCTTGCCCAAAAATCCAGGTAGTCAACAAATTCACTGGAGAAACATTTGTTGACCATCAACTACTCATTGACGAAAGGACCGCCAAATTCTTAGATTTCGTAACAAAAATGCAGCAAGACATAGATAAATTTCACAAAACCTGGAAGCTCAAACCATATTCTATAATCGTATTCAATTTTATATTATAAAACACCACCTACACCATATCTTACAATTTGCTATGCAAAGTAATCAAACGTGCTTTTGACTAGTTCAAAAATGTTACTTTTTTGGGGTGTTCCAAACGATAAGTGCTCAACAATCTATTTTGCTCCCTATTTTGTCTGTTTTTTTTTTTAAGTTTTCAGTTTTTTTAAAGGAATCTTTCAAACGCACTTCTTAAATAAGTGCATTTCATTTAAACCTTGTTACACCGGTAGGAACTACAACAAGCTTCGGTAGTAGCTCCATTTCCATTTATGATGATAATCTCATTTAACCTCACTTGAACACCGTAGCCACCATAAAATAGCTTATTTATTGCAAGCAGTCGATATAGAGCTTTTCAACAGAGTATATTAGCATAATCTTGTTCACCAAATCAATCATGACCAGTACAATTGAGATGTCCAAGGTTGGGTTTTATTGCTCTGCATTGCAGACTATGGTTTTCGAAGAATCTTCTTTCCCTGGCATCCCTATTGCATTAGACAAGGTAAACTAATTTTCTTCTTTTAGCCTCAAAAAGTTTTCTTACTCTGTCTTCTTGCTTGTCACTAGGGTGTTCAACCATTAGACACTTCTCCCATTATGCATGAAGTATTTTCAAGCTAATATGTACTTTGGAATATTGGTTCAACTCAAATTGCCAGTAATATTGCATCACCTCCATCTTCAGTAGGGATTTTGAAATTCTGGTTGGACAGGGACACTTATAGGAGGCATTTAAGGTTGTGGATTTAAATGCAATAGAATGGGTTCGTTTATCTAGAGTTCATACTATTTTTGTTTTGGTTGACCAACTCTTTTGCTTGTTTACTTGTTGTCAAAGACTGATACAGAAATCCGTATGTCTGGGGTGCAATACTATGTGTGTGATCTAAATTAGATGGAGGTGAAAAAGCCCTTCATTTATATGACCAGATGCTATCTTCAGGTATCGAGGGCAACAAGTACAAGCACTAAAAGCATGCATTACATATACATATAGGAAAAATTCCTCTCGAGTGTTTTTCAAAGGGTATTCTGCGAGCGGTGCCGCGAATGCTACATCCTGCTGGCAGCGCCGCCGAGCAAATTATCTCCGAAAAATCTGAGAAGTGAATTTTCCCGTGCATAATGCAACGTTGTTTCTATGGAAATGTATAAAATAGAATGCAACTGGAAATCAATTGATATATAAGAAAAGGTATAGATAATCGGGCCTCAATGAGACCGGATAACAGAAGGAAAGACAATGGAACTGAACTGGAACATAGAAAACACAGGTAGGAACTTCGATGAGGCAGGAGCAGATCTTGGAGCGGATACTGGAGACGTTCGCCTCTCTTCCTTAAGTAGGAGCTGCTTGCAACGTAAACTTTCTGAAAATAGAACTGACTAATTCTGGAACCATGACAAACAACTTCTGAACCACGACTAACAAACTTGTCTTTTAGTTGATTGCTGATCTGGCTCTAATGGAGCAGGTGGAGGATCAGAAACTGGTGAAGGGGGAGGCAGAGCAGGAGGATCAATTCTGGGCATATCAGGTTCATCAAGAACATTATTATCAGTAAGAATCTCAATGAGAGAAGAAGGGGAATATGTGGTGGAGGAAACATGACAAGGTTCATGCTCATTGAATGCTGCGTTGGGGCTGACTATGAGTTTGTTGGAGGCAAGATCATAAAATCTATAGGCCTTATGGGTGAGACTGTAACCAATAAACATGCAGGGTATGCCTTTGGGATCCATCTTGAGGGCAGGGTGATGGTGAACGAATGCCTTGCAGCCAAAAACTCCGAGATGGCGATGAGAAACTCTTCTAGCTGTACGTGAATAGCTTCCGAGAAAAGTCATCAAGAATAACAAGGATATATTTGGCTCCTCCAAACGTGGGATTTTTAACAGGTCCTATAAGATCAGCATGCACGAGTTCAAGGCATTGAGAGGCATGAGAGGAAGAGGGCGGAAAAATGGCTCGGGTGACTTTGCACTGTAAGCAAGCATTACAGGGAATATTAGAATGGGGCAAATGACAGATATGACCTGTTTTGGTCAGCTGTTGCAGACGATTTATGCTCAGGTGCCCAAGACGTTGGTGCCATAGAGAAGATGCCTGGTGTTCAGTGGTGCTCACGTGTGCTGCTTCCTCCAATCGAAGATGATGGAGATTGCCAAATTGAAGGTGATACAAATTGCCAAAACGGACTCCAATCAAGATGCAGAAATTCTGCTGGTCAAGAATGTGACATCTCTGTTGAAAGAATTGAACCTGATACCCTGCATCAGTAATCCGGCTTATAGAAAGCAAATTCTTGGTCAGCCCAGGGAC
The DNA here is from genome assembly GCA_021234155.1 of Isoetes taiwanensis. Lineage (NCBI taxonomy): Eukaryota > Viridiplantae > Streptophyta > Lycopodiopsida > Isoetales > Isoetaceae > Isoetes > Isoetes taiwanensis. The sequence goes on along the minus strand of JAJEKV010000048.1, from coordinate 6,947,998 downwards.
ATGCAAAACACTTTTGACAAGCTTTCGTGTACCATTAGGGAGCAAAAAGGAGATAGTACCAATGCCAATTCCATGCTGTTGAGAGTCATCCCCCATACGGACAATTCTTGGTGGAGAAAGGATCTGATATGAGACAAAGAATGCCTTGTGTGGTGTCATATGGGAGGTAGCCCCTGAATCCAGATACCAGGAGTTTGTGTCAGATTGCCCTCGATCAACACTGGAGAATAGAAACTCAGCTTCTGCATCAATTGTAAGGTTACTCCTTTCTTCTGGAGCAGTAGCTTGCTTGGGCGGTTGTGCAGGTGTTGGTAATAGAGGTGCAGAAACAGTAACCGTACACTCTCGAGCATAGTGCCCAAAAGCTGGCAACGAAAACATTGAATCTTGCTCTTGTCTGATCGAGGCCTTCTAGAATTTGAGGAAGAAGAGCTTCGTTTTGTATTTGCAAATTGCAAGGAATCTTCCTTGTGAGTTTTCCCTTTGCGCAGTGCTTCTAGCCTAATCCGGTCAATAGTTGCCTCAAAATGAAATTCTTCAAGCTTTCCCTCTAAGAATGTGACCAAATTGCCATAGGAGGGAGGTAGACTGTTAAGCAATACGCATACCTTCTCTTCTTCAGTGATGGAGGCTCCAGTGGCAGAAAGATCATCCAGCACATCTTTCATATTCCTGATGTGGATATCCATATCATCTCCTTCTTGCATTTCCAGTTCATGCAATTTCTTGCGAAGCAAGACTCTGTTTACAGCAGTGCTTGATGCGTATCTCTTGATAAGAATAGCCCAAGCCTCCCTTGCCGTTGTAGCATCCTTGACTAGCTTTGCAGCACCATCTCCCAGAGTGCCACAGATCAAGATTCGAGCCTTAAGATCCTTAGCCTCTTCTGCTATGGGATCTTCCTCAGCTTCTGCTTCTTCTGGAACTTCACCCCCAGGATTCTCTCCCTGATCTCTGGGTTGCACCAGGTACCATAGATTCTTATCTTGAAGAATCATCTGCATTCTCCACCTCCAAAGATGGAAATTTTTACCCTCAAATCGATCCACCATTCTCCATTCTGCCTGACTTTGAGTGCCGGATACAGTATACATGAGTGCAAGATAGAGTGAATAGATAAAGAAGAAAAAAAAGAAAGGGAACAGATGCGTTTGTAGCGGATTTGATTAGCAAGAGAGTGGGCCCATAACCTATGGAAATGTATAAAATAGAATGCAACTGGAAATCAATTGATATATAAGAAAAGTTACAGATAATCGGGCCTCAATGAGACCGGATAACAGAAGGAAAAACAATGGAACTGAACTGGAACATAGAAAACACAGGTAGGAACTTCGATGAGGCAGGAGCAGATCTTGGAGCGGATACTGGAGACGTTCGCCTCTCTTCCTTAAGTAGGAGCTGCTTGCAACGTAAACTTTCTGAAAATAGAACTGACTAATTCTGGAACCATGACTAACAACTTCTGAACCATGACTAACAAACTTGTCTTTTAGTTGATTGCTGATCTGGCTCTGTATTTTTCCAACAGTTGGGTAAAAGCACGCTGTGGTGTATCAAAAACGTGCATTTTGACGCCACATTTTGGCACCACCTTTGTGGTAGAATCGGGTGGTGCATACCGAAGCGGAGATTGCGGGAGTGCGAATTAATGAGCGTCGGTTATTTTGAATTTTATGCCACGTCATTGTCCACCTTTTTAAATTAAGAAAGAATCACCTCTTCCTCTGTTTTTTTGCCGCTTCTTGCCGATTGAACTCTAATGGAGTCAGAATTGAACGCCACTGGTTACACGATGAAATCTCTCCTCAAGCAAGAGATTGTGCTCCACGAAGATCTAAAGAAGCTTTGGGGTGACAGAGTTCCAAATAAATCTGGCTACAGGTATTTTCCCCCAAATGTTTTGTTCAAACTGCAAAAATTAAGGCATATGTTTTCTTGTACAGGTTGAAGAACCTGAACAATGAACAATACAAAGAGTTCATGCAAATTTACAAAAGAATTACAGGGAAGCCACATACATGGGGCGGAATGGCTCCTGGAACCTGGGCAGTGGCTTATTATCTGCATATAAAGGGGGAGGCTGTTAATTGGAAGAGCTTCTCGGATTATTATAAAACTCCCGATGAGAAAGCAGAGGCCAGTTCTTCTAGACCCAAGAGAAAGCATAGGCAAATCCAACCTGACGAGGAGGAAAATAGTAAAAGTGACAGGGATGATGAAGATGATAGGGAAAAAACCAAATCAGGTTCCTCTAGACCACACATTCAATCTGAACTCACAATCAAAACAGAAAAGCAGAGCAATGTTCTGAGACCAAAACATGCCATTGCAGGTATGTTCAATTATTAGTTGTGTTACAACAGAAAAAAATCTCAAGCTTGATCTAGTTGTTTCTATCAACACAGAAAAGGTAACATCAAATCCACTTCAAGAATCAGGTATGTCTACTACCATTTTGCATCATAACCATCATTCAATTAAATTGGGATTATGTCTATTCCAAAATCGCGCCGTATAAGCTATTTATTGACCATTATATTGAATTAACCACACTTTTGCACTGAGTTCATTTTCGGGCTAGGAAGATGCATTTTATGTTGAAATGCAAGGGCATCCAAATATTCGGTCCAAATGACCCATATTATGAAAGAATATTGGCAATATAAAAAGTAGGAAATTGCTTATTAATTCGTACAATCACCGACGACAACGAAATCTAAACATTGAAATTGTAGTGTTTTACGAATAAATAACAGCAAGCAAGTTGCTACAGAACAGAGATTTTCAAGGGTCAAATCGCGCGTGGCGCGATTTTATTCCCATAAATAACGTATTATAGTGGAACATAAACTTTAAAAACTAATCCGAATCATCGCCGATAAAAGGCCGCAGCGGTAGTCTTCGAGATCCTTTCGATCATGAACAAACCATGCTCTGGATTCCATATAAGATGGATTACAACATCAAAGGGATCAGGATAGAAGCGGACGGGATTCATAGCAACGACATCAAGCCAGTCCTGAAGTTCTATTTCTAGCTCGCGGCACCTGCAGAGGTCTGCGTGGTTCATCTGGCAGGTAATAGAATGTGCCATAATAACAAGCAGAAGGCGGAAGCCGAAGCCGATGGTTTGCCAATTTCATGCATACGTATTTATAGACACCTAAATTATTGACGGTATATACATACAAATTATTGCAAGTATAGCAAACCATACACGTAATATAAAAGAACAATACGTACACAGAACCAATAATGCTGATATAAGAACACAATATATATTCGAAAGAGTTTGGTGTAAAGTATATTTCATATTCAAAACTTTTTGGAAAGTGTATTTCCTGTATACATATATATATATATATATATATCAAAAAAGTTCCCTTTCTAGAACGATCTTCTCTAGGTCCCTGTCAATTTCCCCTGTCCGATTAAGTTATGTATAGTGTTTGTATCTCTTGACCTTTTTCCTCGTAGCTATTTGCAAGATCGACAAAACGAAGCAGAAGTCATCTTTGTCAAAATCCTCGGGATGATAGGATGGTGGATTTAGTGATCGTGGACTGATTGAAGCAACACTTCAAGGCGTCATCATCAACTATAATGATGTCTTCCTTCTCCCGAACGCATTCAAGTCATCCATCATGTCGCTCAAGCATTTCACAAATATTTTTTTTTACCTGTAGGATCCTTTTGGGTTATTGAATGACTTACATATGCTCGATCCCAAACAGATGCCCAATCTCTATGTAACTCAGAACTACTCTCAAAACTTCCCCAGATATTTCTATTCTCCATCGACGACCAAATTGCACAAAAAATAAAAAGAAAGCTTGGTCTAACATCTCCCTTCAGTCTGGCGCGGATATACCCATTTCAGATATGTCTCAAATGGTTTCGTGCATACCATGATAAAGGAAATTGTGCTTTAGGTAACGCTTTGCGAGCACTCCATTCAAATCGAACACCAGAATTTTGGAGGAAACCGGATTAGGTCTCGTAATAATAAAGCACACACTTGTGAGACAAGGAAAAGAAATTGAAATCGCTTGGCGCATTTTCACTTTGTTGGAATAATTGAAATCGCTACCGCGCGATTTTCAATTCTGCTTTTGAAAAATTGAAATCGCTACCTGGCGCGATTTTCATTCGCTTGAATAACATACCTTTCGGTTCCCTGCTCAACATCCGCAATGATGAGCTTACTCTCGGCTGTCTTCGGTGCGCCGGAAGTGTCGCCCACATCACTTAGTGTTTGAACTATGGTTGATACTTCATTACTCTTTATGCTAACCTCGACTCGAAGCTTTCAATCCATCAGATCATCTAGGATTTTGTCTTCTTCGTTTATGTTACCTACATCCACTTCGCCGGATTTTCCAATGTGATTGGAATGATAGGGCACGCTCTCGGCCATAGCATAGTTAAGCCGTTGCTTGTCGATATTCTTCTTTATGCCCTCTAGATGCTTTCTCATTTCTTCCCCGCCGCAGCCGATCTGCCGCAGTAAGCCGGACTTAGAGCTGGAAGCTTTATTTTTGCACTACCTAGCGGACCCCTAGGTGCCACCTCTAGCACTTTCTAAAAAAATATCGAGGAAGTCCTTGGCTTGACCATCGAGACCACACTTTGGCATTTCCTAGCTAGCTTCAGAGCTTCCCGACATAACCTCCAACATGAAACTCCCAACACGTAGACTCTAAAGGGCGAAGGCTTCAATCAGAAAACTCTAAAGGGCCAAAGAAAACCCATTACTTATTCAGCCTCCCCTTATCGCTGGCCAGTAGCTCATACTTGATTGGTGAATTAAGGATGTGGTCGACCAGATTTTCTTCTTCCTCTTCCTCTTCCTCTTCGTCCGTGTCCACATCCACATCTTGGCAAGTCCCTTTCCCTTTGTCTTCGCAATTGGATTCACATAAAAACATTCTTCAATGGGGGTTCATCTAGCCGCATAGCATCGCCAAGCAATCTTCTCACCTTCTGGTTTCCCCTTGAGTCTTTCATATTCTTTATCATCCATAATGGCTATCATAAGGACTAGCACATGTGAGATCTTACTTTCTGTACTAAACTCACTATCTTTGTTTTCATCTATCATTACCGCTGCCTCATCACTTTAATGCATTCGACATCATTTGCAGCACTAGTGCATATGCGTAGGGAAATGTCTGAGTGGCAAACCCGTCACGATAGTATAATGCATCTCGGTCGTCAAACCCATCGCATGTGTTGAAGAAGGTGTCTGTAATCATCCCTGCGGTCCATCTCGCGTACCCGGCTATCAAGAACAAATAGAGTGATGTCGGTTGGCCCTTCACCCACCTCCGGCATGGCACACTTATAACCAAGTGGACACCTTATAGAAAAAAGGAGACTCGCTCTACCGCCGTCTTCTTCACCAAAGCAACTTTTTTTTTTTAGGTCGACGCAACTTTCGTGGTGAATCCCTTAAGAGTTGCCACATTCTTCGCCTTCTGGCCGCTTCACAAAATCTTTTGACCAAAATACATATTTTTAATGTCATCATTAGATACGTTGTACTTTTGCATTAAGCCTATCTCTCGATAACATCATGTCTCCCCGAGAGCCTTTGCGGTTCTTCACCAACAGCTTTTTTTCGGGACTTTCATATTTTTTATCGATTCGCATGCATCTTGAAAGATGTCAAGTGCTTTGTCTGCAGACGTTTTTCTTGTAGATAACTTCCTTCTTCGATGCAACTATCTAGAACAGATTAATTCCCCTCAAGATCATCCAATCCTTGTGCCTTTCTCATTTCGCGGATACCTATATCAAAAATAGACGATATCTTGCGGAGGAAACCCGCCATACGACCGGCAACTTCTTTTCCGAATAGGCGCCCCAAAATTGTTCCACTTTTCCCATACCGGGTCGGAAGAAAAACAATCTTGCAGTGCATCCTTTGGCACCGCTTTGCTCTTTCTCGTGCCGCCTTTGTGCATCCCCTTTTTTCTTCTTTGATCTAGTGCCCTTGTTCTTGTCCCTGATTATGGTTTGGCACGGTGTCCTTTCTAGTAATTTGAATTCGCACTCTTAGATTGCCCTTGTCCGGTCGGCATTGGTTTTCCATATTCGATCCATTGGTTCTGGCGTGCGTGCCGCGAATCGCCCACATACGTAACCGCAAAATATGGGCCGTTAGAAAAAAAATAAACAAAGTCGCGGAAAGTAACAATATAAACGCGCCAGCGCTGTTAATCATCGTATAAGAACGCGCCGGGCGCCATTTCTTCATGATGAAGAATTCGCCGCGCCAGCGCTTCTTGTAAATCCGCCACACAAATAACAACATAAAAAACACGCCAGCGCCGCTTTTTTTGCTAATCACGTATTTAGAAAATCGCAGCCATATGAAGAAATCGCCAGCGCCGCTTGTAAATATCGATTAGCTTAAAACGCCACCGGGCGCGATTTGGAACGCTATGTGTGGAACATAAAATACCTTTTGTATAGGAATGTCTTTCCCATGTCATTCAAGAGGCTACCGATTTCGCTAATTCGGCTGCTGTTGTGGAGCCACTGAGGAATCGGCAATTTCTGACTGAATACAGTCTATAGAATAACTGATTTCCAGTTTTTTGTGCTTGACTGATCAAAACCTTCAGCGCCTCCACTGAATGCTGGCCATCTATTATCATGAAGTGAATATCGAGGTTGCCAGTTAAATCTTCAAGTTTATTCCATATCAACACCTTCTTCGTCTTCATATCAAAAGGCACCACATCTCACGCAAGATTGGCTTTTTGTCCCCGGTTTTCTATCATGCCGTTGACTATTTCCATTGCGTCTTTGCTTTGTCAAATCTTCGGCCGACAAACATAGCCTTCGTGGACGAAAAAGCCCTGCCGACATGGATAGGATGCGTGAAGCTAAGGCCCAGTGGATACTTGTCAGCATATTTCTTGAGTTTGCTCATGGCCTCTAACTGTCTCGCCTTGTCATCATCACTAGTCATATCTGTAATGCCTAGAACGTCTGGTGTTTCGCGGCTCTAGAACTTGCATCTTCCTTCTCTTTTAAAGCTTGTAGGTCTGACTAAACGACGGCCTTTGTCTTGATTGCTCTTCTCACAGGTGAGAGACCTTCACATATTTTTATTGGTGTCAATAGATCACCACCGACCGTACCAAATTTGAAGAGGTTATCGCGGCCTCATCCGTTCTTAGGGCGTCTCTTTAAAGGAACTAGCACCGCAGATAATTTAACTTCTTCAATACTTTTTTATTTTTCTGACCCGCTTCAAGTAATACGGAACAGTAAGAATCGTCCTGTTCTTCGCATGTGATCAGAATACCTTGTTTCTTCATTTGATCTGTTTCCTTAACTCTAGACATGAAAATCGACTGCTCTTCCGCTTAGTCTTGAAGATCTCCACATACCATTGGGAGCCCCCTCGTAGATCTTCTTTCGACATGGAGGCTCTACACGAGCCTTCATTATTTCGGGTCAGATCGTCAATGGTCACAACGTGCCAAATCTGCAGAACCGATACATCTTCATCCGTTTGGTTTTTTTCGTCGCGGATGTCCCGACCGGACCAAGCAGTTTTGCTTTTTTTTCACATTTTTAGAAGATCCCGAAAGTTACAATCATGTGGTGAGTAATGAAATCGCGGCCCGGCGTTTTCATAGACGCCTTTACTTTCAAAAAACATAAATTGTACACGTGAGGAAAGTAGCGAGACAACCAAAACCACTATAATTATAAATCACAACGAGCTGCGTTCTTAAGAGGGGACCTACGACACTTCTCTTTTTATAAGAGACATACTAGGCTACAAAAAAAGACTTGTCAAAAGAACTGGAGAATACGTAAGTAAAGACTTACACGGTCTACATTATACAAAATGGAGAATTGTTCCAACAAAAACATATCGGAGTAAAGGAGAAGATTATAACAAAAAACACACAAAACAAGGTAGTAAAAGAGTAGAAATGACACGTAAAACAATATGAAAGGTAGACAATACACGAGACACGCATGCAGTAAAATACAGGGTTGAAAAACATCCTAGAAACCTAACAATAAAAGGGACACGAAATCAATTACAAAACAAAAACAGATCAATTACCGAGGCGCTTGTTGGATTCGTGCTTTCTCGCTTGTTCGAAAGACCTCCAGGCTTGGGATTTGTGCTTTTTAGCTGTCGCCCACCTCTACCAGCGCCTCGGTTTGAGATCCTCTCTAGACGCCATAGAACTGCAAGTGCGGATAGTATGATCGGGGTTTTGGTTTAAACTTATATGTAGCGCGTTCATAATCTAGGCCGCCGATTTTACAACCAGAATTCAAATTCGCGTCCTTTTAAATTTATACCGCTTTAATTAACCGCTTCTGGCCCCGCTCATTTACAAATTTAAATTGTGTTTTTCTTTTTAGTGCAATTTCAAGATAACAATTAATTATTAATTTCAAGAAACGATATGTGGCAATCTACTACCACCTAATCGGCCACCTACTATCGAGAGCCCAAGATCATTCCTAGTATCGAGGCGCCCAAGAACAATCGACTATCGAGCTACCAAGATAAGATCCGTTCGATCCCATTCGATCGATCGAGCCGCCTTCAATCCATTCGATCGAGCCGCCTTCAATTCCCATTCGATGTCTGCTGAACTATGGTGAATTCGAATGCATTCTCTTGTTCTCAATTTTTCGCCCCTCTATTTTTACAATGCATTATGGTTCTTTATCGATTGTCGGAGAAGAATGCTATCTTTTAACAAGCAAACTTGAAGCTAGGAAGTAGGATTGTGTAAAATCAAGATTTGAATCCAAGTTCTATGTGTCATGGTGTTCCTCTTGGAAACATTTTCAGAAGATTTCTATTCTAAACTCGCAATTATGAAGATGAGGCTCTTCCAAGAAGACATCCCGGTGGGCATAGTTGTTGGTGAAAGCTGGGCACTTTTGTAGCATGGCCAAAAGAACGTCCGAAAAAAGGTATGTATATTTGGATATTCAAAAAAAAAAGAATATATCATATCATCTCAAGGCGTGGATGTGGTGAACTTTGAATTCTGGATGGTCTTTAGCTGGCCTTATTAACCCCATGAAACTACACATTAATGAAAATATGTAGTTTCTTAGGGTTGGTCATACCGGGCGGAGGGCATCATGATTCAATGTTTTCGACATTGCATAAAAAAAAAAAAACTAATGACGTAAAAGTATAGTGCAAATTGCGCCAGCGCGAAGTTTGTATTCATATTCCAAAAAAGTTATGTACATTTCTTCTTCGCAAAATGCGCCAGCGCCGAATTCTTTCTATCTCTACAATATGTCGACAGCCCACTTCATCTGCCCAATCCCCAAGAAGTCCCACCTGAACCACCTCGATATGACAGATCCTCATCTTTCCCCGAGGATGTCGAAGTCTCCAAACCAGAGTGTTGTATCGATCCCCGATACTATAAATCAAATCCTTGTACTTATTTGTTGGCATGAGCCTTACTAAGAGCATGAGGAGTCCTGATATGTCCATAGATGCGATGGAAGTGTACCCATGGCCCCCGATACAGCCGCCTAATGGATTCTCCAACTCTCTTTGAACGCTTTGAACAAAGACACTCAAGTAATATCTTGTATTGTGGTCCAGAGTTGATGGTCGCCCAGTGGAACTAGAACCAGCCGTTGTATTTGAACCAGCCCAAAGGTCCATGCATAAGGAAAATCCATGGCACTAGAACGAGAGAAAGTAATTAGCACAGATCTATTTCACACGCACCTGGCGCGATTTGTATAGAGCCGTATGAAATTGAAATGCCAAACTAAAAACGCGCCTGGCGCGATTTGATTAACCTAGTGGAAAACGTAACCCAAAAACGTAATGCAGAATTCAAAATATAAAGCCAGTTAGAGCAGATATATAATAATAATACTCCTTGTTTAGTGAGCTAGTGAAGATCTATGAGGAAGAGCTAGTGAAGATCTATGAGGAAGAGCTAGTGAAGATCTATGATCTATGATCTATGATCTAGATCATAGAGCAAGATCATAGATCAGATATGAAATAGAACAGATAGAGGAAGAGCTAGTGAAATAGAATAACTTCATTATTTAAGATCATTAATTAGAACAGATAGAGGAAGAGCTAGTGAAATAGAGGAAGAGCTAGTGAAATAGAATAACTTCATTATTTTAGATCATTAATTAGAACAGATAGAGGAAGAGCTAGTGAAATAGAATAAGAGCAGAGGAATCGGCAAGATCACAGATAATTGAAGGTAGGGCACTTTAGGACTGATGCATGTAAAAGTAAATAACATGCTTTATGGAAAATAACTACTTTATGTAAATAACAGTAAATACTAACCCGAGAAACCTTAAGAAGTGATTCGAGAAGCCTTAAGAAGCCGAGAAAAAGCAATAGCAGCTAATTTGGAGAAAAAGCAATAGCAAAATGTAGAAGCTTTAACACAAAACCAAAGTTATTCAAAGTCGAGAGATTGTAGAGAGCCTAAAAGCCAAAAACCAGAAAACCTTGTATAGAGCCTACAAACCTTGTATAGAACCTTGTATTGAGAAAAAAAGCATATAGAAGCGGGGAAAAGCATATAGAAGCCGAAGTTTAAAGCGTAAAGCGTAAAAGCCGAGTTTATAGAAGCCGAAAAGTCGAGAAGCAATTAGAAGAGAAGCAGAGAAGCAGACGAGATTGAAGCAAACGAGATTGAAGTCGAGAAAAGCGCCAGAAAAGCCGATTGCATGCAGAGATGCTCGAAAGCGCCAGAAAAGCGCCAGAAGAGAAGATCGAAAGAGAGACAGAAAGTTGGAAAGGAAAGAGAGATCGAAAAGTTGGAAAGGGATTGTAAACTGGAAATAATAACTGCTTTAAAAATTGCATCAAGGCCATAATAACCGCCAAAAATTTATTACAAGGGTTATAAGTTATAAGATTTATAAGGTTAATAGTTTTAAGGTTAATAGATTTAAGGTTAATAGTTTTAAGGTTAATAGTTTTAAGGTTTATAAGTTAAGGTTAATATTTTTAAGTTCATAAATAAGGTTATAAGTTTAAAAGTTTATGAATTTGAATTTAGAAGTTGTTTCTAAGGTTACAACATTTAAGGTTATTATAAGTTAATATATTATAGGTTCACTTATTATTATTATAGATTAAGTTACTATAGGTTATTAAGGTTATTATTAAAGTTAACTTTCATTTAAGAACATGTTAGGGAGATGTTATTTGGATATGCTAACTTACTATAGGTTTTTATGCATTTTAGGTCAATGGCATGCAAAATGCTAAATCCCCCAAGGCCCCAACTAATGAAGATGACAAAGATGATGGGAAAAGAAAGGAAAAGACCAGAAATGAAAAGGATGAAGATGACAAAGATGATGGCAAAGGAAAGGAAAAGACCTCAAATGAAAAGGATGATGCCAAAGGAAAGGAAATTGTACTTTATACTCGGGTCGATTGGAAAAACAAGAAGGTCAAGATCCTGCATGCATGCAACAGAGAGGCAGTAGGAGAAGGGATTATTGTTCTAGCAGATCCTATCAATGCAGTGAATGATGAAAGATTAGGGGAGGACAGGTTAGGTGTGGCAATCTCAAAATTATATGACAATTGGAAGGAAAAGGGTTCAGGCAAACAAGAATGCCTAGCTTGTGTGAAGCAACTAGAGGTTCCAACTATTGTTGCATGGCCTAGGGACAGTATTCAACTGGAGGGGAACTACACGTTTCCTATAGATGTAGAACCATTGTCAACAATGTTCACACAGTGTAGCAAGAGGCCACTTCCAACTTTCAAACATTATCCCACCAAAAGATGCAAGTCAGATTATGATTGTTCTCCTGAAGCTATGATGAAGGTTAGAGGAGGTGAATGTTGTTGGGCTTCTTGTGTTAGAATGTTCACAATAGAGGAGTTGGTGGGAGCAAGAGCTACATATCAGGAACATAAGTGTGATAGCAGGAGGAATTTCATGTACACCATATTTGGCTATGCAATTCAGGATGAAAGATCAAAGAAGAAAAGATTCCCATTGAATGGAAAGTGGATATGTTCAAAAGCATGGATGGCTATACATGGAATTCCAACCTCTTCTTGGCACAACTGGCAAAAGAGACATGAAAATGGTAGTAAAATTGCATTGCATGGGAACACTGGCCTGGTAAGGCCTACCTCAAGAACTATAGCTGCAAAGGAAATATTTGAAAGATATGTGGATTTCAATGCAGAAAACATGCCACATAAGAGTAAGAAGGATGAACAGGGTAGAGTTATTGTTGAAAAGAGATTGCCATATCCCATTGTACCCAGAAGAGCATATTAGAGGAAATAAATGCATTGCTTCGGGAACTTGGAGTGGCCTCTATATCCCAGCCCAGTTTTTAGTAGGCTATGGAATAAGCATTTCAAGCATGTGACCATAGCAACTTCAAACAACTTTGCCAAGTGCAATTTATGTAAAAGTGAAGGAGACACTAGATAAGACCTGGCAAACCAAGTCTAAGGGCAAAGATAAGGGAACATATGAAGGACCATATGACAGATCAACTATCATGTAGATCAACTTATTGGATGTGGAGGACCTTATCTGCAATGGAACCTAATAACTATCTATGTATTATACATGATAAAATGGACCAACAGAAGACTTGTCTTCCACAATTCAAGTACATTCCTAAGTCATGTGGAAGATCATACCCTTTGGGTGATTTCAATGACTGGGGCAATATTGCATGGGCAGTCTCAGACCTATTATGGCCATTTCAGTTTAGAGTTGTGGAGTGATGGTCCAGATTTTCACATTGGGAGTATCATGAGGTGTTTAAGAAACTATGAGAAGGGTTACAATGGTCACCTAGAGGATCCTACAGCTAGCCAGGCACTACATAGTGCATTGTTGGATGGAACCCCTAATAGTATTGAAAAGTTTAGCAAGGCAAGATTTAGGAGGAATGGACCTAATGAACATGTTGGAGCTTCAACATCTCGTGCTAAACCTCGAGATCTGCCCAGAAAGCTCCTCTTGCAACTAGATAATTGTGCTGGTCAAAATAAGAATAGGTGGATGTTTTCTTTCCTATCCTACTTAACAGCTGTGGGTATTTTTGAAAGAGTCAATTTGGGGTTCCTAATGCCCGGACATACTCATGAGGATGTGGATGCATTGTTTGGAAAATATAGTCATGTATTGAGACAGCAGACAGTTACCAACTTTCCCAGGCTATTGGAAATATTTCATGGATGTACAAATCCATCTCCTATAGGATCTATCATAGAAGAAGTGCCTGATTGGAAGAGTTTTGTGGATGGTTATGCTCTCGACATGGAAGGTCATTCTAGACCTCTTCAATTCACTTTTTGGGTGAGAGAAGGGATTCCAATCATGCAATGGAAAATGAGACCTTCAGAGGAGAAGTGGAGAGGTGGGGCAGAAATTTGGCTAGTGGATGCAAATGGCAAGCCTATGATACCTCCCGGTCAACCAAAAGCTCTAAAACCAATCAAGAAGTCAAGCAATTGGGCTTGACTAAGAATGGCATCAATGACTACATCAAGCATTGGCAAACTAATTCAGATGAGACTAATCGTGCATTGATAGATTATTGGAAGAAGGTGATCAACTTGTTGGATGAGGTAGACACATCCTCAGAACAGCTGCTGGAAGGGTGGTTCCCTAAAAGTAAGTGGAAAACATTAGTCGGTGCCTTTTAAGATGATGGTACCATTAGTAGCATTGTGAAGGCATATGCTCCTCCTCAACTGATAAACACTATGTTGGTCCTAAGAAGGATAGGCCAAAATATCTAGGCATGGATTGTTATGAACCTTCTACTGACGTGGAGTGCCACCAATTTGTAGTAGTAAAACCAGCAGATCTAGAGACCTATCCAGTGTGGTTGGGATGGACTATCTCAGATATTTGCAAAGAAGAAGGTGATGTTAACTTCAATAAGGTGCTTATTTGGAATGGTGGTGTCCAAAGACATCGCTTGAGTAATGTCACCGATAAAGAAAGATATTCAGATTGTTGGACAAAGAGGTGGAGGAGAAACCTAGTGATCCCGATCTTTGGCTAGACATTGAAACCGTGATTGTACTCATGGACTCAAAAACTATTCCTAGTAAAACAAATGAGAGTTACAATACCTCAGGATGTAAGGAATAAGGTTCTCATATCCTTGGGGATGTTGGTGGAAAAATGATAAACAGTTACTATGTATCAATCACTTTTAATAAAAGTTGTGTACTACTTGAGTTTCATGATATATGATTTTGTAATTTGAAGTTAAGGTGTGAATTTATATTCCCGTGTGTGATTATATGTTAACGTCTATTCTAGTCTAAGGGCAACAAAGTTACTAAAAAAGTGAATTTAACAAAGTTACTAAAAAAGTGCAATATAAAATTTATCCCAAAATTAAGACATAATCCCAATTTAATTGAATGATGGTTTCATGTTGGCTGTATTGTCATGTTGTGTCTCTATGATGCCATCTGTGGGGCATTTCGTGCAATGGATGCCAGAATGATAGATGAGGTATGTGTGGTGGTGGTGAGTTGTTGGCATCCACCATGTCCCACACCACACCCCACGATCTCCTACCACTACACTCTACCATCTCCCACCGCCACACTCCCACACCACACCACCACCACACTCCACCACTACCACCACACACACCACCACCACCACCACACTCCACCACCACCACCACACTCCTCCACCACCACCACACTCCACCACCACCACACCACACACCACCAGACTCCACCATGTCCCACACCACAATCCACCACCACCACACTCCACCACAACCACATCACACCCCATCACCACACTCCACCATGTCCCACACCACACTCCACCACCACCACACACCCCACCACCACCACCACCAAACCCCACCACCACACCTCACCACCACCACACACACCACCACCACCACCACACACACACCACCACCACCACACACACCACCACCACCACCACCACCCCACCACCACCACCACAGCGTGTTGTGTGGTGTGTACTGTGCAGCGTATGTTGTGTGGTGTGTGGTATGTGGTGGTGTGTAGAGACTACCTTGTGTTGTGTGGTGTGTGATTGTGGTTTTCCATCAGTACGTGGCTTACTATGTTAGGAGGCTGACATATACGTAGTGTTTTGTTTTGCAGACTATGGCAGACTTGTGAAGGAATGGTTGGCTGCAACATCAGCTAGGTTTGATAGATGCAAGCAACGATTGCAAGCAAACGAGGATAGGAAAAATGATATCAAAAGAAAGATTGAGTTGATGGAGCATAAAGCATCAGAAATTAGAGCTGATTTGCACAGATGGCAATCAATCATGACAGCAAATCCGAAAGCAGCAGAGGGTGTTCGGGTTGTAAGCGAACTAAAGGATGAAGAGCTAAATGGTACAGTGTTGCCTGGGCTGAAACAATTAAATAAGGAATTAATCGTAAACCGAAATTGAGCTAAAGGCATGTGAAGACTTCATCACTGAGTCGCTACCTCGAATGCAAAGATTTGAGATTTTTTCTGAGCGTAGTGGTCATGACACTCCTTTAGATCCTGCACTTCCAATGCTTCCTGAGGCAGAAGAAGAGGGTGATGAAGGTTGTCCATTTTGTGGACGTTGTCTGAAATGGGAGGGTAAAAATGTTGCCAGGTTGTGATAGCGTAATGCGTCCACCAAGTATCACATTCCATGTCTATCACACCATTTGAGGTAAATATTATCATCTCTAACCCTCGCCTAAAGACTCTATTGATTTTGAATTTGTTTTGCACACTCTAGAACTTTCTTGCAGCCCCGCCAGGGCCACATTATGACCGAGACATGGCTTTTGGCTTTTGGTGTTCGAAAGTGGTACCACAAGAACCAATAGACACAAGTAAGTCCTTTTGTTTGGCTTAGTCTCTTTTTTTTGTCCTGTTTATTGTATCTAAAGTGCCCCCCGGGATGAGATTGCTCGCTCATTTTAGGGGCACTTTAGATATATATAAACAGAACATCGAAAAAGAGAGTAAAACGCGCGCGCGTGACCCTCTTGAATGGTTGTCAACTCACTGTGCTTGATATTGTTCGCTGCAAACAAATATAGATTCGCCGCAAAACAAGTGCCTTAACTAATGTTTCTTGATGTTGTCACGTGTCTCTCAATGACTTAGTGTTTGCGTAATTGCGTAAATTTGAGACCAAGGATATCCAACAGCTATCCACGCCTCGATCGTTATGAGATCGCAAGATACCTCCCGGTTGTACCTAGAATTCACCTCATTTTATACTTCTAAGTCAATCCCTTTGGCCGACGGGCGTGGAGACTCCAAAACGAAATTTGGATAGTCAATCGAATGCGATCATTATCAAGTAAGTACCGATGCCACATACATGATTTATTTTTTTGTATTTTTCTGTGGTCTTCCTCATTTCAATTATGTTGCAGAGATAAATGCTACTGCAACTGGAAGCCATCATGAAGAGATTCCTAGTGCATCTGATTTAGGGGGGAAAATTAATTCCCTTGAGATTCATTCTGTATGTACGGGGTCCTTCACCAGAAAAAAGTTTTGGTCTTTGAATATGAGCCAAATGTGGATGCGGTGATGAAGTTGACAAAGAAAACCCGGATCCTCGACAAGATGCGATCGCTCAACGAGTCCAATACAACCTCAACCAACAAAACCAAGAGGTTAACTCAAATTCTCCTTGTTCGGATTTTAATGGGGTTTTAGGCAAGTTTTATGACTTGAAAGAGAGGATCCCTGCATTGGTCGAAAGCAGAAGTGACCATCCAGAAATTGAACCATCAAAAGTTCGCAGTTTCCAGGCCTGGATGTCAGGAGTTCTTAGAATGGTGTTTTTCAAAATTTGAGATTGCATTGTGGTCCAGCATGGCTAAGAGTAATGTTGACTTGTTGACGAGAAAGTTGCTGCAGGAATATAAGGGCAGATTTCTTTTTATTTGGAATTAGGATGACTGCACCAACACAAAATTAAAAGTGGTTAATAAGCCAATTTTCCTTAAGGATCTGTCCAAAGTGTACCAGAAATTTTGGAGATACCAGGTAAACACATTGTTGATAGATGACAGCAGATATAAGGGTTCTGCCAACCAGCCGAACACAATGATATGTCCAAATAGTTTTGCTTCCGACAGGTTGGATTCCAATTTCCTTTTGGAGCAACTCAAACCATGGCTGGAGGGACTTCTGGCTGCAGAAAGTGTGCCAGCTTATGTGAAGGAACATCAAATGTGGAACATGTGTGCATGAAAATGCTCGACAAGTATTTTCATAAATGAATCTTGTAAAACTCTTTGAAAGTCAATATAAGTAAAAAAATTTCTATGATATGTGTTATACTTTTTCAATTTAAAATATTTGAATGGATTGTGAGCAAATGTTCTCATGTGTGTTTAGAACTAGAGATGATAGAGCTTCGGCAGTCCCTGACTATCTAAAGCCAAATACACATCTGGAAGTGGTGCTGAGTGGAACTGAAACTGTCGTGATTAGCTCCACCGACATCAAAATTTTGGAAGCTGATACACAGTGGTTCAATGATCAATTGATCCTCCTCTTCTCAAGGTGATACTTTCATCTGATTTGTGATCATCAGGATTGTGCCAGATGATATGCATATGTTTGCAGATACATGGAATACTACTTGATTCTCCAAGGAATGAGCCATCCCTTTCATTTCTTTGACCCTCTTTTTCACTCCACATTGTCCAAGGACACAAATAGTTACAAAACAATAAGGAAACATGTGAATCTGGATAAGTGCCAGTACATGTTTTTGCCTGCTTGTGATGGACATCACTGGGCCTTTTCGATTGTGTTACCCGCGTGTCTCGCATGCAGAGAGATATAAACCAGGGATATATCACTTTGATAGCTCGGGCTTGCATGGCAGAAGCAGACATATTGAGAGGTTAGTGCTTGCTCATTGTATTTTGCTGTTGTGGCACAATGACAACAAACTTTGAGTGCAGGTTCCTGGAATTGCTTGGACACAATAATTTCAGCTTTACAACCTCAGATGTTGTGAAAATTTCCAGAACGCCTCTTCAAACCGATGGTCATTCATGTGGCCCTGCCGTATGTTCGTTTATGCACAAATTTGTAAGGGGGTACTTAAAAGGAGTGAATATATTGTTGCCTGATCTAGTAAGTCAACTTAAATGCAGCAGACAAACCAAACTTTGTTATTGACAAAGTGTGGTTAACTGCAGGTTGTGGACATTTCAGACCAGGATCTAGTTGATGTTAGAGTGTTCATGCTTGAAGTTTTAAGATTAGAAGCAACAAAAGCTGGAATTGAGAGGAACATATGTATTGGGAAGTATGTAGGTGCATGAGTCACCTCGTACTTAAATCACTGTATATCTTTCTTATGTACATAATTGTTATTGTAACCTCGATTCATTTCAATAAAAATTCATATTCAATTCATCTCACAAACAAAGGAATCAAGTGTTTCAGAAGAATTCAAATCTTAAAAAGAAATCAAGACAAACTCATTTTCACAGCTGAAGCACAAGACTTCACATGAGTTCAAAACTACGTAATGGTTTTACATTTCATCATCATCGAAAAGAACTTGGGTAAAAGTCAGAAAATTTTCTCCTCATCTAAAGGATCCAGCCTATATACGGATCTGTTTTGACGTTTAGTTGGTGGCATGTGAAGTCCGGACGATTGCACTGAGACGTGTTGTGAATACTATGCCTAAAGGCGTCTTTCCGCAAAGATCATAGTCGACGGTTGATCTTGTGCCCTTCTTGTAATACATACCTTCTATGACACTATCACTGGCGAGGTACCATGTTCCATTGAGTTAGAAGTCTTTCTCCACTATCCATTTTGGTTTTGTGCACATCGAATCCAAAATTCAGAACCCTCATCATTCCTTTCGAACAACGGCAAACAAAATTATCATCAACTCTAAGTGCCTCTGCTAACATCGTGGGATTGGAGGAGAACAAGGACCTGCTGGATTTACGGTCCTCAATGTTAGCATGCACATTGGAGGATGGTACAATAACTTGAAGTTTCCAATCATCAACGTAGTGCTTGTTCACACAACTGTCCCACATGCCATCCAAGCAGTAGCTGCAGAAGCATGAAAGTTCCCTCGTGTGCACAAGCGCACGGGAGATTCGAGATTGAATACATGTACACAATGGATCTGCCTAGTGTCCAAAATCCTTTCTGCACCCCATGCTTTCTTTCTATCTATATCCTCCACCTTGACTTCCCAAAAGAACCTTTTTATATTCTTCCTCTTACTGGTTTCAGATGTGTTCATCCACTCGGATGTTCCACAAGTAAACATCTCTTCGGCAACTTCTACCACTTCATGAGCATTACCCAATTTTATGATGCTGTATTTTAATTGCAGTTGTCTTAACCATCTCTTCAACTCAGCAGCTTTGCCATCGTGTTCACCTTTCCCGTGGTTAGAACCAAAAAAATTCCACATCATATAGACATCAGTGTCGTTTGTGTACCTAGCCACAAAGTAAAATGGTCTAGAAGCCTTGAATTGAGATGCTGCATCATCTAAAAACACATAATGTCTGTTTGGAACCCTTTTTCTGCTCCAGATATTTGTGGTGCTTCATGAAGCAAATGTGTTTCCTTGATAATCTCATCTGCCACTGAGTCATACTGATATGTTATTTGAACCAAAATAGTAATCTGGTTATTGACCCAGCGCATCGACTGCACCTCCTCTTGTTCCTTGAATGTATAGTTTCCGCAAAATCCACTACCGAGACATGCATCTGCTGGGAGATTCTCCAGAAGCTCCTTAAACTGTTTTGCCTGCCATTGGTACCTGAAATTATGCAGTGGAAAGATTTTTAGACGCCCTTTCAGTTTATCCAGAAGCTCCTTGGGTTCTGTCTCATTGTACTGATGAGTCAGTCTCCTACGTTGTCTTTTTCATAGTCAATGTACTCTCATTTCACTTTCCTACTGCCACTTCCTTCCATGGGACAGGTTTGAAACTTCTTGATTCCACACAGCTCACAATTTCCAAGGATGCACGCCTTCTTGTGAAACTCATCTAATTCACTCTTTGGACACAATATAGATCTCCACAAGCTTCTTGTACTTGCAATTTTATGCTGGTGTGCCCTGCATTGACCAAGTTCATGTGATCTACAAACATCGCAGGTGCAAGTGCAATTCTTCGGATGTTTGGTTCTCATCCCATTGAGTCCATCCACTAGCATTTGCATCCTCACGTGCTGAATGCAACAGCAATTATTGAAGTCCTTCAATTTCACAACAAACCAGGGTTTTAGCTTCTCAAAAGCTCAAGGCTAATCTTAATTTACGGATGTTGGTCCGTAAAACCTCTTGAACAATAGCATCCGCATGAAATGAACACTAAACTGTTGGGATGTGTATACCACACCAAACCATGCACCATACCATGCCCCACACTCATCATATTCACTTAATCCAGCACCTTAGTGCTGTGTACATTACCACACACCACACCACACCCCACCACACACCATACCATTCACCACACACCATACACCAAATGGTGGAGTGTGGAGTGGTGGTGGAGTGTGGTGGTGGTAGAGTGTGGTGGTGGGGGGTGGTGGTGGTGGATTGTGGTGGTGGGGGGTGGTGGAGTGGTGTGTACACTCATCATATTCACAGAAGCAGAGCACCTTAGTGCTGTGTACATTACCACACACCACACCACACCCCACCACACACCATACCATTCACCACACACCATACACCAAATGGTGGAGTGTGGAGTGGTGGTGGAGTGTGGTGGTGGTAGAGTGTGGTGGTGGGGGGTGGTGGAGTGGTGTGTGGTGGTGGTGGGGTGTGGTGGTGGGGGTGGTGGTGTGGTGTGTGGTGTGGTGGTGGGGCGTGGTGGTGGGGGGTGGTGGTGGTGGAGTGTGGTGGAGTGGTGTGTGGTGTGGTGGTGGGGGTGGTGGTGGTGGTGTGTGTAGTGGTGTGTGGTGCTATGATGTGGTGTGGTGGAGTGTGGGTGGTGGGGTGTGGTGGTCGTGGTGGTGTGTGGTGGGTGTGGTGGTGGTGGGTGGTGGTGGGGGGTGTAGTGGTGGTGGTGTGGTGTGGTGTTGTGGATTGTGGTGTGATGTGGTGGTGGTGGAGTGTGGTGGTGGTGGTGGAGGGGTGTGGCGTGGGATGTGGTGGGATGTGTGTGCATGTGGTGGTAATGTGGTGGTCGCAAAGATGTGGTGGTATGGTAGTGGGATAGATGGGGTGTGGTGAGGTGAGGGGGGAGAATAAATAAAAATTGAATCCACACATATCATACATTAACATGCACACACCCACATGACACCATGGACATAACGCAACCCACACCACACCACACCACACCACACATCACATCACATCACTTTATCCTATTTCGCCCGAGAGATAAAATCGGGCCTAGCTTTGCTCTCATAAACACTTCAAATTGTGACACCCCGATAATAATTACATTTCTCTTCTAATCATTAGAAAAGGATCGGGTCCTAAATCCTGCTCCTACGCCTGATTTTTCTGCGTTTTCATTCAATTTGAACAAGTTCATTCCGCAACATGGTAGGAGGGATGTTCAGAGATCACTACGGCTATTGTAGGGTGAGCGAGGAGGGCATTCGCACATGTTGAACAGGGGCTCGTGATCAATCTCCGAAGGTGGATATGCCTAAATCCACCTTCTTTGCTGATTTCAATCCAACCTAAAGGCATACAAACAGACCGGATCTTTCGGGCCTTCAATGGCTATGCTTGGAGTCGATTGATGGGAAGAGAGCTCTTAGACAAGGTCCATCACCTTATGTTACATGTCCGCCGCAAGGGCAAAACTGGTATATTTGTTCTCTGTCACTTGTCCGCCTCGACTCGCAATGCCGGGTTTTAATGGCGAATCATGCACTTACCACCGGGGATGCGGGGAAGCAGCGGCAAACCTCATTGTTAAATTCTGGGATGACTGCAGAAAGCTTAGATGCTTTAGTGCAGAAAACAATAATTTTGGATGCACCAGTTCTCGAGCCAGTCATACCAGCATTTCCTGTTGCTTAGGATCATGCATGTAAATTTAGTTCTCGTGTACAGAGCTTTCAATGGAAAGCCAAATTTTGTAAAGCCAAATTTTGTAAGATCCTTTTTTTAATATATCATACTTTCCAACAGAGCTGTGCTTGAATCTGACAAAAAATTGTCTTTATTCAATAAAAATTTGTATCTCAGGATCAGTTAGTTATAGCTCAAATATTTTTAGACTGTACACACACCCAGTAAAGGAGCAGGGTATTTTTTAGTGGCCCCGGCGGGCCAGTTGGCCACACATTCATATTTTTTCACAAATCGTTGGCTACGCCAGAGTAGGATACGTTCATGTCCTGATCGAAGGGTAGTGGCCAGTTCAAAACACAAATTTGTACATTTTACTCGTTTAATAGCCAATTCGATATTTACTAGATTCGGTTAGGCGCAGGGTGTGGCCAATTCGATTTTTTGTACATGGGAAAAAACTTATCGGGGTAGCCAATTAGAATCTAAGATAAATTTTAATGGGTAAGGGGGTGGCCATATTACATCTCGACCATATGTCCATCATACAGGTTTAGTTTATTCTACCCTGTCGAGCCTGTATTTTTCCTGTTCTTCTCGTATGCATTTGTTTCGTTATTCATGTGAATATAAATATAAATGGGATGTTAGTCTCTGAATATGAATGGGATGATAATTTTAATATTATATTTTATTGTCATTTGCAGAGCACTCCCGATTTGTATTCACGATTTGGTTGAGATGGAGATCCATTCCCATCTACAATCTAAGCTTTAGCTTCATCAATTCAGGTTAGTTTTTACCCTATTCAGTTGTGCAAAATTATTCAGATGTGCAAAAGTAGTTGTTGATGCCAATCATCAAATTTATGCAGCATGGAAGGGGCTTCACAAAAGAGAGTAAATGAGTTCTTGGGACCTGCGGCATTAAGGACAAAGCGGCGCATCACTATATCATCGTCTATGTCCACTTTCATAGGCCAAATTGAGGGTCTTGATGAAGGCTATAAATTTGCAGATGATAAGGACTATGATCCAAAGCAATTTGAACGTATTATTTGGGGAAGACGCCTAGGTGGTTATGGCCAACGTCGAGTTTTCACTACTAAAGCATGTTCCTATCTTAATCAACACAAATTTGCTCGTAGCCAATTTGTTAATGTAGCAAAATAAAAATATCATAGTTGCGCCAGTTCAGTTACGCCATCTTAGCAAGAAGATGCAAAATATCGCCAGGCCAAACTACGCCAAGTTATTTATTCTACATGGCCAGTAGCCAGTTGTTTCTGGCCCTATAAAAATATAGGGCGCTTAAAAAATACCCTGTAAAGGAGTACTCAATTCTGTCATGTTCTAATAATATTCCAAACATTAAATATTGCATTTCAGACTAGAGTCAACTACACACAATTCACATGCTGCATACAGTACACCACAATCACTGTACAACACAATAACCACCACATGCACCACCACACTAAGCACCATAACTAAGGAAACATGAATAACAGAAATAAACTAACCTGTGATTCCTCCAGATAGTGGGCAGCATGTTCTTCTCTTACATTTCTCTCCAATCTTCTAATTCTAACATCCTTTGTGTTAGGAGACACTCTGGTGTTCTCAATCCAAAATTTTTGAATCTTTTCTATATGTTCATCTGAAATTGCATCGAATCTTTTAGCCCTCTTGTAAGAAACCCATTTCTTTGCCTTTTGCAGGTTTCTTAGGTGAACACCTAATACCTTTCCAAGATCTCGCTGGCTGATTTTGTCACTTGTTTCAGAATCTGCACGGCGTGGTACAGACATTGCAAAGATGCAGTCATTCTTTGGTAGAGAGTTTGACGACCGCATGGAGTCCCGTCGGAGGCTCCTTATAACGATGCTCTTGGCTTCCAAATCCTTTAATTCTTCACCTATGAATTTTTCCAATGTTTTATCCCTCAAAAATCAAGTAAAATTTCTTTCTTCGTGCTATCCTCCATTCTTTTGGTCTGTTTATGGAAAGACGTTAGCAAATTAAGGACAATACGGCGCATCGCTTGCACTTCTTGATCAACCGGATCCTTCTGCCAATTCTGCAAGCTTCAATTTTTCTTCTCTTCTTCTTTTCCTCTGGCGTCTTTTCTTCAACATTTCTTGTTCCTTGGTTCTTCTTCATTTTCTCCTGTCTGAAATGCCGGTTTGTGTACAGATTACCTCATTGACATCCATATCCACAATGGATTGGAGCTCGCAGTAGGGAGGGAGCCAAAGAACAGGACGTAGGCAAAGAACAGGAAGGGGCCAAAGAATAGGAATTTGAATTTGAATTTTAGTTTTTGAAATTAGAATTTCCCCCACAGCTGAGCGGGACTCTATTCTTAAATACCGGCAGCTGAGCGGTGCCATAATTATACTTTCATACCACAAAAGTGGTGGATGCAACGCCACATTTTGGGGGGACAGGGGGGACAGCCGAATTGGAACACCACAGCGTGCTTTAACCCAGTTTCAAATTATGAACAGAAGGAATCCTGATCTATGATGTCGTATCTATAATGCCGTGATGCAATTTGTGGCTCTGCCATAGCTAAAGCTATAAAACTCTGATTTGTGGCAGATTCGGCCCAATTTATTGCAGAGTAAACAGCCTTTTCCTTCGTTATAAGAGGAGGTTAACCTCCTCCTTGAGGGGATTATGCAAAATAATCCTTGAGGCCGGCACCACTTGTCCTAGGAGGTTAAATCCAACTGAGGAAGATCAAGCTGAAGAAGAATCGGAACTGCTGATTAGATGCCTGAATAGAGATGCAGATGTGGAAGGATTTCGTATTTGATATTTTATCATAAAGTATATTAAACAAACGCCACAAAAGCATGTCAAAAAATCTGCCTTAAACTGTTGCAACAGAAATTCCCTCTGATGTTCATTGTTCTGCTGTTGGCCGCTAAACTTTGCCCCAGAAATTTTGGAGAATATCCCCACCGTAATTAAGCATGGTCTGTTATTGCATGATCTGAAAGAAAATTTCTAGACCGAATTTCTGGTTTTGATCTTTGTTCTGCCCTCACAGCCTGTCATATAGAGCTCGGACCCAATTGGGCATTGAAGTTATATGGCTTTTCGAGCACCCAATGCGCAGAAAATCCAGCAGATTCTTTGAAGGATTGACATGAAATTGGAGCGCAAAGGAAAATGAAAAGGAGCCCAAGGATGGGAAGCTGCAATACCGCCTCCATAGCTGCAAAACAGCGGAAATTGCTGCGATTATAATCTTCAGACAACAGAAGTTCGCTTGACGACAATAAATTCGCTAGAAGGACGATTGAAATCTGCTAAAAGGAGGCAGAAATTCGTTGAAATTGCTGCAAGAAGGAAAAGTATCATTCAACAGGAACAGAGCACGGGATTATCCCAAAATTTCTCGAATATTCAAATATCCCAAAGTATAAGGAGAATATTCAAAGAGTTATACATTATGACCCAGTTTCAATTTGACGGTGGGGAGTGGTTGGATCTTGTTAACCTCCAAGGTTAAGCTTTTAGAAAAATGTTGCTCTCCTTTCTAAGGGACAAGAAGGCGTAAACCACCGGTAGGTGAGATTTCTGAATATTACCCTGTAAATTAATTTTTGATAATCTTTGGGTTTTGGTTTTTAGGCGGCGCCATTATAGCACTGCCTTCATTTATCCTTTTTCTTGCAGGTGGAGATTTTTGTTTCTCTTGCGGGGAGAGGCCATATCCGGTGATGGCGAGCAGAGGTCAAGCAGGGGCGCCCATATCCGGTGATGGCAAGCAGCGGTCAAGCAGAGGCGCCCATATCCGGTGATGGTGATGGCAAACAGTGGCTTCTCTTTCAAATCAGGCGCAGAGGGTTTAGTAGCGCTCAAATCCGACGATGGCAAGCACCCTGTCAAGATGTATTGAAGAAAAAGGGCGAGTTCCATTTCAATTTGAGGGCTTTTTCACCTCAATCCGCATTTTATTGCTCTGTAGTGATTAGAATAGAATAGAATAGAATAGAATAGTTTTTTTAACGTCCACGAAGACCAATAGGTCATGGGACCCATACAATGGGCTAGTACAATCATTACTACTAGGATTAAAAAACCCCTGCCTCGAAAGGTTTTCAAGGGAAAAACCTTTGCAGTAATGATGATACTAGACAAGCTTAGATAATGACTACTGAGGGTTCAGTAATTGCAGACGTTTATCTAGAACCTCAAGTATGTATAATGCCAAGTCATGCACAGATGGTGCGCTGAGAAGTTGTGGAAGCGTGGAATGGAATGCTAAGGTCGAAAAATGATTCCGGACTATCTCAAAAAGGCAACTTTCGGAAGAGTATGGCTTTCATCTTCAATAACCCGAATCGGCAGGCACATAGTCTCGCTTCTCGCGGCAATTGCGGCCGCTCCCATCTACCTGTCTCAATCCGTAGCCTGTGGGACCCCGTGCAAATTGATGCAATAGCTACAAGCTTGTTCCTGGACAATGAAGCAAGCAAATAAGCTTGGGGCCCTGGTGCCAAAGTGGGATTTATGTGTGCATGATAATGACCGTTTTCACTTGGGCCAAAGTAAGCTGCGTCCCATATCTTTTGAGAAAAGCGACCATTAAGATATTGTTGCAAAAGCTCGGGATCGAATCCGGCAAGCATCGGCGGTAAAGGCTCGTTGCACGACCCCAACGTGCAAACCATGTAGTGCAATGCTCTTTCCAACATCGTTTTCGACGCCGAGGAGATTCAGCCATGGCAAGTGCAAGAACAGGATACCTAACATCGTCCATGTGGTGCACCTTGCGGATATATAGTGGAGATGGCGCTTCATGGCAGAATGTTGAAGAGGCCAAAAACCTGTCTCTTGTAAAAGAATAGCATAGGGCACCGTTCTTTTAACTCCAAGGCTGTAAGTGAGAAAGGACTTTTGCACCCGCTCCAAGCTCTCCCAAGCACTAGCACTAATGGCAGGCCCCCACACTTCAGAACCATACAGTAAAACAGGCTCTACCAAAGCCCGAAACAAGTGGGCTTTCCGTGGCCAATCATGAATTTCTGCGCGAAAACAATTGTTTTGCATTGCATAGAGTGCTCTCCATCCAGCAGCCACCCGTTTGGTAATACACTGTTCCCAAAGTGTGTTCTTACAGAATTCTACACCAAGATACTTGTAGCTATCTACAACTTCAACTTCGCGGCTATCATAGTGCATAGTGGGAACATTGTGACGAGAAGATTGAACTACCAAAAGCTTGGTCTTTTTGCTTGATTAACATGAGACTGTGTTCTCACGTAAATGCGCAGCATGTAAATGTTGCGCATACTAGCAGTGGTATGTGCGTAAGTGAAACATCATCAAAGATACATAAGTTGCCTAATGATATAGTGTGCCAAATGTGGACCTCCGCCGCCATGATTATCAAGCCATTCTTCCAATTGATCAATGTACAAGCCAAAAGTGTAGGAGATAAAGGGCAACCCCTCGTGAACTCCAATATTGCTAGTGATTTGAGTACCCGATGCTGGAAATTTAGCAAAACCCTTTCATAGAGCCGATAAACTGCATTTTGAAGATCTTGTGGAACCCCAAGTGCCTCGCAAGCGGCGCCAAAGAAGCTCGCGTGTGGAATCAGTATCAAAAGCAGAAGTAAAATCTACAAAGCATATATAGAGGTCTTGTTTCAAACTTCGACTATGTTCAATAAGCATGCGCAATGTGAAAATATGGTCTATTGTAGAATGGCATGGACGAAAGCCTGCCTGCCCTACAGCACGTACACCAGTATGTTCTGCCCATGATGTCAACTGCTTCTCAGTAAGACTGGCTAAGAGCTTTGAAAATATGGAACTTACCATGATCATGCGATAATTAGAAGGAACCTTCAAGGTTTCACTATTCTTAAGGCTTAAAACAGAAGAAATGGGTTTAACACTGCATCTGCTTAACATTTTAGGCATTATTCCGCTCTGCCATTCCTTCTTTTTAATTTTTTAAGTTTTAAGACCTTGCGTCTCTTCATTTTCTAAGTTTTCAGCGATGTTTTGATTTTCTTAGTTTTGAGCTGAAACGAAATAAAATCGAACACAGAATCTTAAGATCTAAGTCTAGCGAGCTGAAACCGAACAAAATTGAACAAATCAGTGAAGAACAGGGGAAAACCAATGAACGAAATTCCCACCTACCGGTGGATCACGTGCGGTAACCCATGGGTCATCGATGGTTTCCGGCAGGAAACTAGCAGGCGGCGGCGCCGCACGGGGCTCGACGGCGCCGCCTGCTAGTTTCCCGCTGGAAACCATCTTCTACCCATGGGTTCCATAGCACATAATCGGGCAGGGAAAAGGTAAAAGCACAAAACAGGTGCAAAAATTTTAGCTTCTATCTGCTTCTAATGGTTTGAGTTTTATAAGAGCTTCATAGTTTCCTTTCTGTAAGAACGGGAAATGCGTTTTGGAAGAGCTTCATAGTCTCCTTTCTGTAAGAACGGGGAATGAGTTTTGGAAGAGCTTCATAGTTTCCTTCAGGGTGTTTTTTAGTGGCCCCGGCGGGCCAGTTGGCCACACATTCACATATTTCATAAAATAGTCGGCCACGCCGAAGTAGGATGCATTCTTACCATGACTGAAGGGTAGTGGCCAGTTCAAAACACCAACTTATTAAATTCAGTTTATAAGTGGCCAATTTGATATTTACCAAATCTTCGAACCCCTAGAGCGTGGCCATTCCAAAATATTATGCATGCTAGCAGCTTGTTGTGGTGGTCATTTAAACCATGGAATAATTTTATAGTTCTAGGGTTATGGCCAGGCTCTATATTGGCCAGGTATAGGGACATAATTTCGCCACTTGTAGGGGTTAAAATCTTTTTTAGCCCTAAAATTTTAAAGGCATTACTAATAATATAGTATTTTTTTCTTAGGTTCAAATTTATTTTGATTCGATTTGCAATTCGGATCTCGAATTTGTTCTTCATCATCCAACCCAAATCTTCTCTTCATCGTCCTAATTAAAATCAAGGTTAGTTTCCATTTACCAAGTACCTGCAATATAGTTTTCAATGAGATCCATCCTACGAAATCCATTTGTGCTTCTGCCTACATTCTGCATGTTTAATACATATCTTATAGTAATCTTAGTTGGAGAAGCGTAGTAGCATGTATTTGTTTGTGAACTGCATAGAGCATCATAGAAACTAGAGATCGTCTTATTGATGTGGCTATCATCTTTATGAGTTAGACGTATGGATGTGGCCAATTCAAATTTTTGAAAAAAAAAAAAGAAAAAAAATAGTTTCTCGATTTCACCATTTAACTTACAACCTCTTGTTGTAACAATGTGAAAAAGGGCCATGCCAAACTACGCTTAGCAAATTATCCAAGGTAAGTAGTGGCCAATATATTACGCCCTGTCAAATATGTAGGGAGGTTAAAAAATACCCTGGTTTCCTTTTTGTAAAAACGGGAAAAAATGTCTGGCGGAGAACTTAGCTCCACAAATTTGAGATGAAATTCTTGTTTATAGAACAGGGAGGCATTCATTAATACATCATTACTAAAACATGGTAGATTTATACATGGTCAAATCGTTAATGTCAGTGTCCAATTAGAGGTTGCCATTGGGACTACATTCATTCACATGTATACTAAATGTGCTGGTTTAGAGGAGTCCTAAACTATCTTCAACAATTTAACAATTAGAAATGTAGTAACTACAATGCCGGAAACATCAGCTCCATCTTGGATAACTTCCTCGCATGACAATGCGGCACTCAAATCAAAATTGGCACTCACCAATAGAAACATCTCTGTAAGCTTGCCTAGACCAAAGGGACCTTCTTTCAAGCCCCTCCCCCCAACACTGATGCTGCAACTGGACAATGCTTCAGGTCAAAACAAAAACAGGTATGTATTCTCGTATCTTTCATACCTAGTATATCTTGGTGTGTTCGAGGAGATAGAGTTGGGTTTCATGATGCCTGGACATACACACGAGGTTATTGATGCTTTGTTTCGCAACCTCTCCTCCACTCTAAAGAAGGCTGAAGTGCTGACCATGCCCGAATTATTATATGAGTTCCACACATGCAATCTGAATGCACCTGTACCCTATATTGTTGATAAAGTGCCAGATTGGAAGGGGTTTATAGAAGGGTACATACTCAACGGCGATGATAGATTGACTGGCCATACCACCCCCCTGATATTCAAATTTGCAATGAATGGTGAGTGGCCTGTCATGTATTACAAAACCCGTCCGTGCTTCTTCGATTGGCTGCCTACAGGTGGTATAAAAATGTCGAAGGAAGGGGAAGACAGGAAGCCCATGATGCCGACCTGGAAGCCCTAAGCTGCTTCCACCGAAGACAACAGTAAAAGACCTTGGCCAGTTGCGAAACAGCATCCACAAGCATATCCTTCATTGGGTTGCAATCTCCACTAGCAAGAAGGGCACCCCAGAAACAACCAATTATTCCGCACAATTCACGGCTACAATTGAGTATTGGATGGGTCTTTTACAGGAGCTAGGGAAGATTTTGTGCACGGAAGGCACTTACGAGGACTTCTGGCCATGCACCAGGCAAGAACGAGCTCAGCTTCCAGAAATGGTTGCAATAGTAGAGCCAATTGCAAGCATCACTCCTCCATACGTGGGACCGTTGAAGGACAAACCCATACCAGAATTCAATATTCAAGGATGTGAAGAAAGGTATGTTCATTATGGCACGTCCTGATGACGTGTTGTGTCCCACATGGGTAGGGTACGCCCCTGAGGAGCCCCAAATAGATGATAAGAAGGAGAATTTTGAGACAGTCCAGGTCACTTGGTGGGAGCCTGTCCTGGTGAGGAACCAAGTGTACCCAGCCAATTATGTTAACTGTTGGAAGAAAAGATGGAGGCCAACAACTACTAGTGATCGCATTGAATTGGAGACAATCGACTTTGCTTGGGCTCCATCGAATAGGAAGAAGCTCTCCAACACTATCAAGATTCCAGTGCCTGTTGCTGAAGCATATGCAGCCCTCGCTGGTGATGATTGTTAGTGTATAACAAATTGTTATTGAAATACGAATCTAAAGAATGGTCCATAAATTCAGGTTTTGTACAAAAATAATGAAATTGTGCTTATATAAGGTCGATTTGGTAAAGCTATGTATGAGCTGAAATAACAAACATAGCAGAATTATGTATGTTTTGCATGGAACAGTCTTGCTCTATAAATGATGCAGCTCAGAGAAGAAGTTTTCATGCAAAGAAATTGCAAGTAGTAAATAAATTACCCATTGTTTTTGAAGGAGAGGTGGGAGCACTCATATCGCAATTAAGGTTAATGCCTTCTTTTTAGTAGCAACACTATGATATCGGACATGGCTTAACTTCTTTGGCTGCAAACATGATAGTTCACTTATTCAAGATACCTTCATAAGCATGCCTCTGCATTATGCCCAGTTTTTCCTCTAAAAGATTGACATGTAGAAATGTATGAGCAGTTGGCGGCTCTGCAAGCAAATAATGTCTCCCTAAAGTAGCTTCCTTGTTGGCTCAAACATGATCACCAAATTATTTTGAGCCTTGAAAATGTTTATGAAGTTCCTGGACTATTTCAAAAGTTCTTATAGATGGATTTGATGGTGAGTGTTGGTAAATCTCTTGAACTTTCAAGGAATTTAGGTAAATCTGCTGGATGTTTTCCCACATGTTTTCTTCATGCATAAACTTCATGGAAATGATAATAGAGGAAAATTTATATTGGTTT
Source organism: Isoetes taiwanensis (assembly GCA_021234155.1). Taxonomy (NCBI): domain Eukaryota; kingdom Viridiplantae; phylum Streptophyta; class Lycopodiopsida; order Isoetales; family Isoetaceae; genus Isoetes; species Isoetes taiwanensis. The sequence continues at coordinate 6,916,193 of JAJEKV010000048.1, read as the reverse complement.
TGCAACTCTTAAATTGATGTCAACAATGATTCCGTAAAACATCAGCTGAGCAGAGTTCATTTTGTATAGTTGTGAGATCTCCATGCTTTTAATTTTTATTTTAAGTTTGCTTAATGGTCTAAGTAATGACAAGGCACTAATTTGTTATACATGCTTCGAAGGGGCTTGTTGTGCAGTTGACTATTTATGCATATGACAAAATTGATGATAACATCTACTAAGAGATATTGACGTCCAATGACCAATGGATCAACCATGGCCGTTTAGGTGTATAGCAGAGCTCTTTTTGTGATGGCATCCAAAGCATAAGAACAAGGGTATATTCAACCCTAATGTTATAAATAATATGCTGGAATTCAATCAACTTAAGTCTGTTACTTCATAGGAATTGGTGAAGGTATAGAAGCCCATTGTAGACAAATCATAAACGTCATATCCCATAATCATACCCCATAGACATGCTACATTTTTATGAATGTGTTACAAAACATCCAAAATTTGCCTTTAATTTTTAGCCAATGCAATGTCTACGTTTAGTCAACCACACAAAGTGCCCAACTTTGTCATAGACGTGACATTTTTATGAATACGTTACAAAATATCCAAAGTTCAGTATTAGTTTCTAGCTAATTAATGCACTTTCTAGATAATGCAATGTCGTGCACACCGTTAGCCAATGCAGTGGAGTGCCCATAAAAGGTGGGCGATCTCCTATAACATAAGAATATCGAAAAATCAACTTGAAATATAAATAGACATCCTTAGTCGTTGATACATGTAATTATTTCCTTTGACTTGAACGTAGACAAATGCCCTACATTAGGACAAAGCCATTGACACATGTCTCTATAAAAATTAAAAGTCAATATCGACACACAACCTATGTATACTGCAACATATAACTTCTATCCCCTATATGATCATGATGCATTCCCCATATCAGAATTTCTTGGAATGACATAATTTAAAAGAAGGAATTCTCTCTCTTTTTTTTTTTTTTTTTTTTTTTTGAAGGCAAGGTGGTTTTCTATTAATATAAAAGATGTTACAACATTTGATCTCCAAAAGATCAGATAGGAAAAATAAGCACAGTAAAGCCCTGTTGGCCTGATAAATAATATGCTCAAGAAGCCTCCTACATCAGCAACTGATGAGAAAGTACAATTAACAGATAACAAATCCTTTTCTCGAAAACTTATGCCACCATTTCAGAACCTGTAAGCAAAGGATAACAGCCAGCATGCTGAAGTATAGCAGTCCTCCAGCTGCCCTCAAGCTTATTAGTACTTGAGTTTGACACAGGCATCAGAACCTGGCCTAAAGTGCTTCAAGCATATCAGTACTTGAGCATATGATTGGGTATCAGCACCCATCTAAAAAATGTTCAAGCATAGCAGTACTTGAAACATTTTAAATCCCTAGCTAACATAAACTGGAGAGAACCCGACATACCAAAGAGTCCCATACCTCCCAGTGTATCATGCCCCCTAGCAATCAATGCCGCATTGTCAGGATTAAATTCTGCATCCTTGGTACTTACAAGAAAAGAGTGATTGCTCAGCATCAATAGGAAGAAAATATCACCCGTCTCTTGAACAAACCCTATCATATAACTGATGCTTCCTGCTAGCAAGGAAAGAAGCAAACCGGACTGAAAGGTTTTGTTCCTCAAAAACAATGTATGATATCCCTGCTGGAATTTGCATATCCAAGACCTACTTTACATAACCTGAAGTTTCTCTATTTTTTACTTTTAAATGTTCGATAATGCATGTCTTTACAATAGTAATCCAATGGTCGAAATTTGATGCCACAAGATGGCCAAGATTCCATGCTAGGTTTAAGGTTTAGGATCGTTGCAGTTTTAAGTGTGTGCAATGTAGATTGTAGGTGCATCTAGATGTTTCCATGTAACGCCCAAGAATGCTAAGCATCATTATTACTACACGGTTTTCATATTGCAGCCGAAATATTTACAAGCTTCCAACCTATTCCCAGCAACGCTGGGCACAGTTACTAGTATTGTACTTATTTATTACAAATTATTGCTTGTGCACTATCAAACTAGTGCATGAACATATTCAGAATACTTATCTTCACTATATTATAATGTTTTAGTAACGTGGATCATGCTCTAAATCCAACGGCTTACATTTGCTTGTCCCATCCGACAGTTGACAAAAAAAGGGGGCTAAAGGAAAAAAAAAGGGTTGTGTTGGCTATTTTCTCACTCTGTTTTCTTACGAGAGGGCGATGGAGCTTCTAGGATTATTGTCTATGTCAGCGCCAAAGATGACCTTTGATTCATGGCCGCATTGCTGGTGAAAATAGAAACATTGAGTTGCATTGTGTGGAGGTTCCTGGAAGGCGCCAAAAATTGGTTGCTCGATTTTCCTCACCATGGAGGGACGGCCTCCCACTTCTTCGCATAGCAACAATAGTTTATAACCACAATTTTTGGCCAGCCAGAGAGTTACAGAGCAGGAAAGCCCTTGAGGAAAATTTTACCCTGATTTTTGTTCTTGATTTCTATTGTCCATGATGGAAAACGGAGGGGCGACTGATATTATTGTAACAACAGATGCTGCATCAAAATGCAGATTTGCTTGATCTTCAGCATCATTCATTATGACATGTCTCTCGACTTACAGACGGTATAAACAGGTTAGGGAAATCTGAGGGGTGCATTGTGACGACATTTATTGACAGGAATCATAATTGTAGGCTTCAAAAGAGACTGATATTTAGATTCTGAGACAAAAATCTACCTAAGAGATTTATTCCTATAAGTCTTTACTATTTGCCCCTGTCTTTACTGTTTTCCCTGTCTCTATTTCCGGTTCTTTCTTAATGATGAGACATTTGCAGATAAATGGAATAATCTTTTGGAGACGATTTGACTATTTTTCAGAAGTTGATAATGTTCTAATTATTTTGTTTGGTATTTGGGGAGGGTATCTCACCGATGGTTTGGCCTAGATTTAGGCTGGGTATTGTGTGAAAAATCGTAGTCAGAGCATATTTTTTTGCTGCTGCTTGTTGGCCGAGAATTCTAATGTTGGCTTGAGCGTTCAAGAAATCGGCTAAGGCATGGTTTAAGAATAGAAGGATAAGAAAGCATGCCGCTTTCTTCTTTGGGCAGGGGTGCCTTTGCGGCTAGAGCTTATTCAGTTTCAGAGCTGCTGATTTGGATTATCTACTGGAAGAAGGACGGGTTCTGCACAAAAGGGCAGACAGAAAGGATCTGGGTCAATTTACGCCATAGAAGAGGATGTTTGAAGCCGGATTGGAAGAGCAAAACAGAGGATCATTTGAGATTTTTGTTGCCGGAGGAAAGGGACGAGCATTTGTTGCCAGTCTCAGATCGATGGAAAGGAATGGGCAGCTGGCCAATGCGTTACGGAATTTTAACCCCCGGAATAGTTTGTGGCAGACATTTTTTTGCGTATTTTGATTCCGGCAAGCTTGCAAGCTTGGATTTAGAGACCAGAACATGGAGAAGTGTAAATGTAATGAATAACCCATCTGAGGTGCACAGTTCTGTGCCAAGAATCGTGGTTTGCGCAGGAAAAATCCTCTTAATTTCTGTATTCTGAGGCTTGGGAGGCACCGGAATAGGGCATAACCAGCAGCAAACTGCGGTGCGGAAGATTTTTGAGCTTGTGGGTAGTGAAAATTTTGGATGGGCCGAAAATCCAGGGCCATATATGGTGGCAGCGATGGTTGGAGAATGCTTGCAGGGGGGAATATGAAGCTGCGTCTGCACCACTGGAAGTGGTAGATGTATTTCGAATGGAAAATGTTATAGCCGTTCGTATGGCATAGACGAGGGCATATTCTGCAGATCAATGGCCAGGAAGCCAAGATGAACATAAAACCCAATAAGGAAATGAAAATAATGAATAAATAATCGCCTCACATGTCACCGGCAAGTTTTTGCCGGACGTCAAGCCGTTCGAGACGCTCAGGTGTAAACTGCTCCAGCAGTTCGGGGAAGAATGGCTCAGACGTCAAACCGGCTGTCTCAGATTTAGTTCATGTGAATACCTAAAAATTTGCATGTGAGCGCCTCTTAGGGTATGTTCTTTTGAAATCTTTGCAGAGATATGAAGTCATTCCTTTTTTTTCTCTTTGTCATTGGACACGGCAAGATAGTTCATAATTATGTTGCAAAATATAGATTTCAGTGACACGTGATTGATTGTATGTTGATTGTTGTACCATTGGCGCTCAGGACAGAACGTGCACTATTCTTCCAGCTATATTGGCATGCATACTGTATGGATGTGCTTTGTTTTTTTAGATAGCTTTGTACTCTGTTTTAGATGGCATATACTTCATATTTGTATGTGCCGTTCACCTTCTTTTGCAATTTCGCAAAAGCTAGCCTTTCTTTGGAGTTTTTGTGACCTCAAATTGCCTACATATTTACAGTCATATCATCCCAGTCATAATGTTTGTAGGAATAAAAGCCATTTTGGATTGAATAATAACATGAGATATCGTTTCTGGGATTCAATTGCATCCCTTCTACAGATTTCAAAATCGGACGGCGTGCCCAGTGATCCAAGCCCACGTTGCATTGCTGACAATCTAACTCAAAAATGGCATGGGAGTGTTGCAGCAAATTGCAGGATATATATACACTGAAGCAGAGGGTTTCGAGGCTTTTTGAGCTTGGGCTAACTGGGGTTGAGCTAGAAATAGTTATCCACACTCTATCCTACACAAAGATTCATAGTTTCTTAGCTTTCATTTCCTTTCTAAATTCGTTTCCAGATATACGTTTGGAAGAATCTGAACTACACAGAATGTTGTTTATTTCCTATGGTGTTTTCCTTCTTCTGCACATAAATGAGCTTTTGGAAGATCAGGGAATACAACATGAGCAACTAAAGAGAATCCAAGCCCAGGCTTTTTCACAAGGTCTTTGGAGTCTTTAAGAGAACGAGTAGAATCTTTATCCACCATTGGCATTGATCCAAACTCTGGAACCTTTGTGTCAGCATTGACTGTGACATCTACCTGTAGTATGCCAACGTTGGAATGTAGGTTGAATTATCTACTGAGTTTAGAGCTTCCACAAAAAGATGTATAATCCATAATCAGGTGCAGCCATGTATTCTGTGCAGAAGAATTAGTAACCTTGGAGGAAAGATTAGGTTTATAATAGATGTGATGAAGTATCCTGTAGATACAATCACCAAGGTTCCCTTCTATTTGCAGTGTAGCTTGGAGGATAGGATCAAACAGAGAGCTAGATTTTGTACAGGCACAATACATGTAATTTTGACATGGATTCAGATGTATGAGGTTGTTTTGTAGTGTGGATGCAAATATATTGGACTATATGGTTGCATCGATTGAATCATTAATCCACATCAGAACTAGCATTCGAGCATAACAAGACATTTCTTAGTCTTGCAGGCCATAATTTTGAGAGAGAGTTGTGATAAAAATGTCACTGTCCAAGTCTAAAGTTTGGTATTCCTATTGTAAATTTGTATAAACAAATTAGGTTCTGCGACTGCCACTGGAAGCGATTTATAGATAATGTAGGTCAAGAAAGGAAGGAAGGAAGTATATTTTAACGTCCAGGAAAGCTAGACCAAAATATGTTGGAGGAGAAGATCGTTGAAACTGAGATAGGAGGTGGTCAAGCAAAGACACGTGGGAACTGCCAGAAGGTTTTAATTTCTGCTTGGCATAAGCTGCTCAACTATGCACTATAATATGCATCTAGAAGAGCATATATTTTTGCACAGTTTGGAGTTCTCTTTGTCGTGAGCATGGTCGTATGCCACTCTCAGCAGGATCTCCTCCCATAAAGCCAAGGGATTTGCCAGATTTTTTCGTAATGCAGATTGCATAACATGATTAGATTAACAACCTCCAAATTCTGTGCTTCAGATCATGATAATTCAAGGCTGTAGAATGTGTTGTGGAATCTGAAAATAAGTGGGGTGAACCTAAACAGGAAACTGCAGTTTGATCTTAAGAGCTTCTCAAGGTGGTCTTCAAGTAGGTAGGAAGGTATTGCAACACTTCTGACAGGATAGATCTTTGCATTTGGATTTCTTTAGCTTGCATAGCTTGGAAGGCGACGAATTGATTGCAAATCTTATGTAGAAAGTGTTTCCCATGATGCAGCTAGATGTTGCAGAAGAATGCTTTACACATGTAAAAGATAGATAGATAGATAGATAGATAGTAGTTTTAACGTCACGCCACTAGGCAGCATCCAACTGGATATGTGACCACACACCACACTACATTGCTTGGTTGGGCCCTGCCCCCAACCACCTTACATTGCGTCTGTTGGGATTTGACCCCCAACAGTACCGAGTGCGATTCTGGGCAGTCTCGAACTCGAGACCACATTGCTAAGGAACTAGTGTGTTACCACTAGACCAAACGCCCAGACGCAAAGGCCTCAATGGCTTGCTTTACTTTACACCTCGTTAGAGAACAATGTATCTAGAGAGACCAAATTTTTCTAGCTAAAGCAGGCTTTCGCAGCCCTCAGATTATTAGTACAAATGACTCCTTACATAGTTGAGGAGCCAATATGTGAATATCCACTAAAGAAAAGATGCTTTCAAATGGTTGGCAATGGCTTCTGCTAGAACATTTTTGCAAAGAGACATAGTTTTGTTCTTGCTTTCAATTTCACATCTGCTATATGGTGATGTGAGGCAACTACAACGTAACAATAAAAACAGATTTTATTAAAGTACTTTTGAATCCATAGACATATTTTTGTTCTTCTTTCAATTTCATATCTGATATATGGTGATATGAGGCAACTACAACATAAGTACAAAATCAGATTTCATTAAAGTACCTTTTGAATCCATGTTAAATTGTATTTTGTAGTATTCATCAGGTGGATAATGATGAGATGTACGTTGGCATTAATATACACCTTGAACTGATTTGGAGGATCGAGACTCATGGATGGTGCAAAACAAAATCAACCGAATAAATTTTATGAATGTAGCTCTGTTGTTGTAAGGAAAGGTGAGTTTATAATACGCCGACACGCATGTTGTAGTCAAGACTGTAAAGTCAATTGTCTATGTGCTTTATTAAATGCAATCACGCAAGATTTAAAATTAACTGTCTATATGCTTTACTAAAGGCAATCATGTGAGATATGCAATCATGTGGTAAGGTTGTACATAAAAAAGTATGATCTACTAAAGCATGTGATAAGGCTGTAGCTATAATATATCAAACATATTTGGCATGCGATGCCTCAAATTACGTGCACCAATGTCTCACATAGGCAAGTGCATATATAGGTGTATATTTAAAATATACAAGAAATTTATCGCGGCGGCCGCAACATTTCTCTTCTCCAACCTGCTGCAAAAAAGGTTTTGTGCTAAACCGAATAGATCTCAATTCTGAACATCCTTGAGATGCGAAAGAACATGCAGGAATTGAACCTGCACTATTGCCATTTGTTTTGCGCCCGTATGATAGATAGTTGCTATAACTGACTACCATTTTGATTCCCATTATTCTCTGCCTCCTCTCTTCTTTTCATTTTATTTTATTTTTGCATCCGATGATAGTCAGCGGATTTTGGGCATTGGATGGGGTCAACCATTACCAATAGCTTGACCACTAAGTTGTTATTGCGATGGATTAATGAAGTATCTAGGTTTAATAATTCAGGCTACAAAGTGGCACTATTTATCATGCTGCTGAATGCCAAAGCATATCCATAAAACTCTATAGCACAAGCACATTATAGTTTTTAGCTTTCTAAAATCAATTAAGATGGCATCTCCTTCTCAATTTTGCAAGGCTCTTGTTTTTTTCTCTCAATACTATTCTATTGTGTTAGACAGCACGCCAATAAATATGATGTGCTACTTAGACAACAAAACACTAATAGTCTAGCTAGAGTGCCATTTACCACACAAATATGTAGAGATGTGTCTTGGAAAATTGGAGCTTTCCATCAAAGGGCAAGTGATTTTGCCAGAGAAGAAACTTCTACTATAGGATATAGAAAGTTAATTGGTATTTTGGCTCTGCCAGTGTATCACAAACAACCTACAAGAGAAATCTGGGTAAATAAACTAATATTGAACAAAATCAAAATGTACATTGCATATATTATGGCACAACTTAGTCTACATATGACAATTAAAACAACATAAACAAGGTGCTACGCACGGAGGGTTGCCCTCAATGGCCCGAGGGTCATTGAGGGCAACCCTCAACATCAACATAGTGATCTCCATCAACATAGTGACCTGACCAATAAAAACAAGCCATTAAAGCACATGGTCTAATGTTTTTTAGCATCTAATAAATATATTTATTACCGTTGCATAGCAATTTGGATTTGGAGAATGATTTGCAAATTTGAGTTTATCACCTTTGCGACATGCATCTAAGATGTACTGCATTAACAAGCACACAAATAAGAAGTATAATCTTCTGCAACAGTATCCTAAATGATGAAATCTTTCGAACATGGTCATTAAGATTAAAGACAAAAGTGGAATTTTCCCGATTGTAAATCTTCCCTCGTTTATCGGCTTCCCGATGCGATATAAGTTCTCCAGTACACTCTCCAAGATATTCCTGTTTATTGACTGGGCTCTGCTTGCAATAAGTGCACGTTAAAAACTAAAAACTAATCAAAGCAAAATTCGGGTAAAAATTCTTATCTTATCTTATCTTAAAAAATGCTCCCCATCTAGCAACATCAGATCTTCCCAAAAGAACCTGGAGAAAATTATTGCATCTGAAACATGAGCATGAATTGTTCGATCTGCGGTTGCATCAAATGTGTGAGAAGCTATGCCATGGTCCACTCTGTGCTTGAAACTATGGTCTAGCGGCCATCATGTTCTGAAATGGCCAAAATAAATGCACCACAATCCGTTACATATTGCCTGATTAAACTAATCAAACGTGAAGAATAGAATAGTGTTTTGAGATTGCGAATAAGTACTGCGCTTTTAGTCTCAAACGACTATTCTATGTATGACTAAGTGCAGGATTAAAATATGTCACGAGTTTAGGCAATCCAACATTAGGAATTTGTAGGTGCCTAAGATGCAGCAAAAGTCATTAGCACGGCTTAATAATGAGAATTAACATGGCAATGGAGAAGCTTTGATGGATCACCTTTCTTGAAGGCTAATAGTTGTGTAAGTTATTCGTGTTGAAAATTGTTGTCACTTTCAATGTTTATTATAACAGTTAATTCAAATAAGCTAGAGAAAAATATCGACGATAAAATAATTGTGCTAGATTTTGTTACTCTAGACGTATAATAAGCTAGAGAAAAATGTAGATAATGAAATAATTATGTTAGATTTTGTTACTCTAGATGTATAACTCTTTATAGTTTGATGAAATTGTATAACATGTAAATAAAACGCAACGTTTTTCAACAAGGGCTTGCATCTAAGAAGTCTTGGGCAATGGGGTGAGAGGACTTGAAAGGGAAGGGAAATTTTAGCTGTTTGAACAATAAAGTTGTAGCGATCTATAAGACATCAAGGAATCATTGAAAAGACTGAAAAAAAGCTTTAAACCAATTGTCAATGGTGACCTATGTTGCAACACTAGCCTTGCTAGTTTAACATCTAAGAACTAGATTAATATAAGAGCATATACATGTTGCTAGAAATCCATCATATTGAATGCTCTCTACAAACCATTTATAGTTTCAATACACTCATGGGAAGACAAATATATCTCTAATCCGAGTGTGTTTCACAACATTGTGCTAATAGATGTTTGTTAATAAACAAAACAATGGGTCTAGTTTCACAAGTTTGGAAAGGCAATAACTTTACATTCTTATTTCTTAATCACACCTTATTTTCTTCTAGAACACAAGGTGAGAAAACACAGATCCAAATCATGTATATTTTTTAACATGTAGGCATGATAGTTGAAGAGAAATGTGAAGAAAGATATACAAAGCCATTCATTGATGATGCATGGATGTTGACAAAGAAGATTGACTACATGTACAATGCTACTGCTTTCCAATTCAAGAAACCAAAAGCTTCACAATCCCCGTCAAGCTACCGATTCAAAAGCTAACAAATTGCTACCTACGTTTTTGTAGATCATTGGCTGCAAAGAAATTTAATGCTTCTACTACTACTCTCCTTTCTTCTATAGCTTCTTCCATGCAATCAACACCGGACGTTCCATCTGCAAATATCATCACTGATGTTTTAGATCTAGCGACATAAGAAATGCTGTAAGAACCTTATAATACTGGTTCATCATAATTGGTTGCTAAAATTACTGATGAATTCAAGGGAAAACTACACCTAAAAGTTAGCTTTTAATATTCTACGCAACACAAGGCAAGTTTCTTTCCACCAATCTTGAAGGATCACTCCTTGTTGATGTCCAGCCAACTGAGAAATTTTAATGAGTCTTATCTGAAACAACTACATATATGCAAACTAGGTCCAAAACAATGAAGGCACTAGTCGTATATACCACCATTCTCACAAAACACATCGCTCAACCATATGTATAGGCACACAGAGAGAAACAGAAGGCTTGGGAAATTCATCTTTTTTGGGAGTGATTCGACCAGTCATGGCAGCAGAAATAGGCAGGACATTAATGTCATGTAGCTGCCCTTGATGGACCGATACATCATGCAGCTTATTTTCATGCTCGTGTGCTTCTTTCCGTGCATTTAAGACATAGTCGATTCCTGTTTTCTTTGGCAAATCATGCTAAATAACAAGTCAGTGCCAAATGTAATGCACGTTTACACTATGTTACTGACCTTAAAATCAAGTTATTTATTCTCCTTGACATACACGGTATCCATACGAACAGGTTGTTGTGGAACATTCCCTGCAGCATTGTTGAAGTGCCATATTTACTATTAATTCAGATTAAGAAAGGACTCATTGTACATGCATCCCATCATCACAACTCCTAAAGCCATACATGCATCCCATCATAACAACTCCTATAGGCATAAAGGCCAAAATGCTTGAGCTATATTTGTATCAACATGTGTAGCATAGAGTCCGTGAAGAATAATCCCAAAGGAGAGGACCGAATCAAAGAACCAAAGCAATGTGTGCTCAACCTACCAACAGCAACGAGAGCATTATAAAAACCCTTTATGATAATTGGAAAGAAGCTGCAACATACCTTTGCCCAAGCTATCAGAGATGGGATCAACATGACTAAAGCTGTAAGATGCAACGGCAATAATCCCTGATGGAATTTAAATAGCTCGAGTTGCATTAGACCATAAGTGATCGATGTCTTATGGTCAGATATTGTGTCATCTGCATTTTTCCAATACCCTTTAATTTCTGATAACTTCGGTTTTCGTTTTGCTGACGATAACTGGTGAGTAGCACAGTTCAAACATACAAAAGATGCTCAGAAGAAATAATAAATTCCATAACCAATTCCATTGCTAACGAAAATAATGCAGCATGGCAATTCCAGACATGAAATCCAATCAAAAGGATGAACAAAGAATACTAGTGTAGTTGCCAGAACTCCTATTGCAAGAGCTGGCCTAGATCTCATCCTCCGGATTGTCTGCATATATTGACATCACGTTCATGATATGGTAAAAATGCAGATTTGCTGACACAAGCATCAGTTGAACTTCAAGAATAAAAGGAAAAAAGTGCAGCAGATATCCACACCCACACAGAGAAGTGCAATCTTTTCAAGTTCTTTCACAAGTAAGTCGTATTTAATTAAAGTGGGACTCATTCCATTCCCATTTTTTTTCGGAACCCGGTTAATTTACATAAAAAGTAGCACCCCAGGCGAAAACTATCCTTAATTGAATTTTTGAATAAAACTCGAATCCATTTGTCTTTGCGATTTCCCAGGTTCATGAGTCGAGAACAAAAACAATGCAAGCCCTGAAACAAAGGAAATTCATTAAAGTTTGAAACCAAAGATGTAGTTGAAAAAGAATTTTTATTAATAAATTGAGCAGATACAATGTATTTTACATCCGGACGCAGAGACCATGGCGGTCTTCTTTGTCACTGATCACATCATCTTGGTAGGTGGTCCACCTTGGGGATTAACTTGTGGCGCTTCTTCATGCCGTCACGTAAGCCTTGGGGCAACACGAAGAGTGTGGAATGCCTCACGTGGAGGTGCCCTGCGGAGCACCCAAGCCGGCGACTGTCCACCCGACTTCTCCACTCGCCTCCCATGACCTTTCATCGAATATGCTCCTTCCCCAACCTCAGGTGGATGTTATGCAATGCTTGCGGTATGCCTTGAGCTTCTGGACTTTCTCTTTGTTCTTCGCTGTTCTTTATTCCGGGGTGTAGCGAGCAACCTCGAATTCGCGAGCAACCTTGTCCCCAAAGGCGGGCAAGAGTGTAGCGTGGCCCGGGATCGTGTGCCAAAATGGTATTTCTTCCGCCTTGGCCGGGATCCGTGCCGCTGGGGGCGGTCTCTGTGATACTGGCCGGGATGGATCTGGTGTCGGATGGGATCGTGCCACGAACCCACTGGAGCAAGGAGGTATGATTAACAATTACGGTGTCATTAGTCAAAGCGTGAAAAGAGCGTTGAAATCAAATTACAGCGAGGAGAACATTCATTCCATACAAGCTGCATCAATGGCGTGGGAAGTAGTGTCTTTCATTTCGAAAGTGAAAGGCCCATAAAGAATCAAAAGTACAACCATTCTCATTAGAATATGGTTGCATCCAATCACCTGCGGAAGCATACAAATGCTTTTGTCAGCGAGACAACTAGCATGCCTTTCTCGACTCGCGAGTAGAAAGGCCGAAAACCAATGTACAAGCATTATCATAATAGATTGTACAAGCATTTCATCAACGACAAGCATGCCTTTCACCTCACGTGAGTCGAAAAGGCATCAACTCAATATACAAGTATATTCATTACAAAATGGTCAATACATGTGTTCACGTTCGATTACAATATTCACACAATTTGACTATCTGGCGAGGGGGTCACTCTTCTTGTTCACCAAAGTATTTGTCGTCCATAGCTTTCATGATCGGCTTGCTCTCTGGATCGGGTTCGTGAGGCTCGGATAGTTAAGTAAGCACATCGGCGACAAGAATGGCAAAGAGGATTCCGCCAAGACAGGACAGAGTCAGAAGGACAACCACCTATCTGTCTCATATTCTTGGTCGATATGGCTTAGCAATGATTGTATTTTTTGGCGTTATGATAGCACTTGTAGGCGGAGTCGTCTATGATCGGCGTGTTGTGTTTGCCAAAGTCACTGGAATTGCTCATAAGGTGTCGACCTTTTCACCATTATAGGCTTCCCCTTTGTGATGATGGCTGGATCGAGGTCCTTCATGCTTTCGACCCTTTCGTTTCCCCAAAGCGAACTTGAACTTCAAAACTGAAATGCGAGAACACCAAGAACATTGACAATATTTTTCTTTGCCATACAAGACCATATGCCCCTTGAATCCCGTGCGGGCACCGGTCAATAATTTCCTTAGCTCGGGCCTCGGATACACTATTTTATGCTCTGTTTTCCTTTGGGATCTGCGAGGTGTTAATCTCGGGGGCGTCTTTGTCGTGGTATCTGCAGCCAATACTCCATTGGCGTCAAATATTACAAGCTTGGTGGGACCGGTGGATCGATTGGAGTTTGGCTCGACCATATTTCGGTTCGCCGGGATCCAAATGCGGGATCATTAACTTTTCCGGGTTCTTTACGGCTGTGGCGGTGTCTTGCTCTGGATTTTCATTCTCATTCTCCTCGCGGCGTGAACCGTTGGAATCCATTGACAATGATCGGACTTCGTTGAGCTCGAATTCCACTGAAATGATGACATCATCGAGAAAGGAAGCGAGTTTTTCGACTTCGCGAGTCGAGAATGACAAAAAAGGTATTGAAAGGAAGCGAGTTTTTCTCGACTCATGAGTCGAGAAACACCGTTTAAACAAAAGTAAACTCACCTCAATCTCGGGTTTTCAATAATGTTTTCGGCAGACATTACGGTCCAATCCGCCCGACATCCTCGTCTCCGTCGGGTTTGTCTCTCCCTCGTCCTCGTCGTCTTTCTTTGCTTCCATTTGTCTTCCTCCCCTTGAAATGCTCATGAAGCAGATCCAAGTATGTTGAATGGTTTCAACCATGTCCTTATTTCCAACCCGCGGATATAGGTTTCATTCCAAACAGCCATAGCCCACGAGAGAAACAGGCCATTCATGTACCACTTCGCATACAATTTGATCTTCCTCGACCAATTTGGTTATGAAGTACTTGATAACTCTTGGCGGATAGAATTCTATGTATAGGGCCGGTCGCACCATCCTTGCTGACCTTGTCCATCGATGGAACATCCTCCATAAACCTGCCCCCTTCGGGGTTCCATACGCTCTTGAGAGATCATGAACTTGTCGAGATAATGATGCTGCTTCTAGACCACCACTTATCGAAGTCGGCCGCCCGATCTTGAAATCAAAACCAAAACTATGTTGGCAAAGCTTGGTGCAGCCGGCAAGCCAAGTCTGCACTCATGATCAAGTTAGGTATATGGAGTGCATGATCTTGTTGGTGAAGTTAATATCAGCTGCCCATTGGGAAACAGCGGTTGTTTGATTGCCCGGCATGCAAAGACAAAGGCGAAAGTATCGGTCGGTCATGTCGGTGCGTCTTGTACCAGCGCTGCTCTATGTCGGCTTTGTCATAAAAAGGGTGGGGTCTTGATCATATTGATGGCAAATAGTGCCCGCGGGTCAGTGCAGTTCGGACCACCAAATCCCTTGTGTCCCAAAGTAACCAGAAATGGGGGAGCTATCGTCGCCTTAAATGGGACCACCGAATCCAAGCTTCCTTTTGAATTGCCATATACGTTCGAGGGGAAAGGAAGGGTTTTAACGTGCAGCTTGACTTGGTGTTGATGTAGGGTTGACATAGGCGGTTCAATTCCTTCATGTCTTCCTCATCAAGGGCAGCCTTTTCCTTGTAAAAATCAAAATCATGGTATTCATTAGATGCAAGCGTTTGCGAGAACTCCGTGATGCCTTCTTCTAACATATTTGTGGCTTTAGGGTTTGTGGCATAATCCTTTCGTCCTGCAATTTAGAACTCTGGTCTTCCTCGGTGAGGATTGTTCCTCAAGATTTTGCCTTGTAGGTCAAGCGTTTCTTTGTCAGGTGAGGCCCTGTATCCTCTTCATGAGCTGCTTGTCAAACAACTTGGGGTCGGGCACTGCTTGGAAATTCTCCATTCTTTGTCCTTGACTTGCCTCTTGTCCATTGAGCCCATATTTGGTCCATTTCTCCCGGACCGCCTCGGTGCTAAGAATGAGGTCGTATTGGTGCGAGAGAGACTCCCTGCCTTTCCTTGGTGTTCTCTTCTTCTTCTCCTCTTCTTCCTCTCCCTCGTCATCTTCTGTCCCTCAGTGAGAACATATGCGCATAGTTTCTCAAAGGTCTTCCACTTATCAGGGAGCCTTTGTTTCCTTTAGGGGGCCGAGGACAACCCAATGCTTTCCTTGTTGCCCTGGCGTGTATGATCTGGTGGGGATAAGGGCTGCATTAGGACAATGTACCAATGTCCGAGCATGAAAGTATCTACAAACACCCGGGGAATAAGCGGTAAAATGTAGCCCGGGTTTTTCGACTTCGCTGCGGTCGAAAGTCCCTGAATGTCTAATTTTCTTTTACTTCTCACGGGTTTTCTCGACTCGCCCCGAGTCGAAAGCTCTACATCCTTTGATTTTTGCATTACCACGGCTTTCTCGACTTCGCGAGTCGAAACCCGATGATAATCGGCAAATGTTAGGATGGCGGGGGCTTTTCGACTTCAGCGTCGAAAGTCCCATTCAATGTCTAATTTTCTTTTCGCGGCTAAGGGTTTTCGACTCGCGAGTGAAAGCTCACATCCTTTGATTTTACGTGTTACTCAGGGCTTTCTCGACTGGCGAGTCGAAACCCGATGATAGATCGGCAAATGTTAGGATGGCGGGGCTTTTCGACTTCGGCGAGTCGCTCATTCGAAAGAGAGTTATTTACCTTACGTAGGCTTTTCGGGGCTGCTATTGTGTTACAGCGTTGGCTAATCTTTGGCCGGTTAGGTTCTTTGGCGTCTCCGTAGAAAGAACTCTGCACTCTCGCTTGGCATATCTATCCTTGATCGCTGCGGCACCTCCTTCTCCGATGCGCAATACTTGGCAGCCCTGGCGAATGCGGCCGAGTCTACAACCCGAGCCGGGCGTCTTTTCCCTTCGGATCTTCCTCGGACTTCCGGTGAACAACTCACTGTCGATCGCTAAAGGTATGACATCGCGGGCATTGGATCAGCGGGATGTCGCACCATCGAGTTGAGAATCTCCGGCATGTGTCTTTGGATTAAATTCACGTGGTTGAACAAGGCGGCATCTCCCGTGCAAACCTTCAGCCGTCTAATGTCGGCGGCGGCTTGTGTGATATTCCCAGCGGATATCGCGAGCTAGATGCTCCATTTTACGTGCCCCTCTCGAGAAATCGATCGATCATCACGGATCGAGGTTTGGGGAGTCGACCATATCTTCGTCTCCTTAGGTCATCGACTCCTCCCTTGTGGTGTCATCATCCCCATCTTTGTTTTTGGTGGACTTTTTGTGTATGAACCACAACATTCCCCACTGCAGAGTGTTGTAGAGTCTTAAACCTGTAGAAGTGAAGCTCCCGTATTGAGCAGTTTTTCACGACTCTGGAAATCTCCATACCAAGCTCCACGGATGTTAGGGTTCCGGCCTCCTTCATCCCTTCCGGATCCTTCCACCCAAGGTTACGACAATTTAAAAGCGCCCGGCCTTTTTTTTGGTGCCCTTAGCCTTGCTCATGGAAGAGTGAGAATAATTTGAAGCGCCAATTTTTGGTGCGATAGAACTTACTCTTACGGCGGGTCCTCGACATGTAGTGTTAAATGCTTGAATCTGGCGAGCCGGAGAGCACAACACCGATTTTTCTTGTACTTGTCTCAGGAGCTCTTTTTGTCCCTTTGGTGTAGAAGCAGATCTTTCTCCTTCCCACTTGTCGATACCTCGACATACCACCAGAATGCGCATTTGTTTCAAGAAGCTCTGTCTCGGTCCCTCGATGGCGAAGAATGGAGTTGGCCGGTGATCACCGGTGAGTCAGAGGTGAATCTTTGCAAAGAAGAGCGGATGGATCGATTAAGGTATTCGGACAAAGAAAAACCTCGAGCTCACACGGGGTGTTTGTCTTCTTCTTCTTCTTTTTGGCGAAGCATCCCCTCGGCGCCTAAGCTTCTTGGGCGAGTCATTTCAATATGCCCTCTCATCCTCTTGGACGACTACGTAAATTAAGTTTCCTCCGTAGCGTTGTGAGTTTTAGGACTGCATGTAAAAAGATGGGCGTGTTCTTTAATTTGAAGTTAAGGACATGCAATCATTTATGAAAAAAGCGGGCTAAAGTGCAACCACGGTCGGCTTTTAGCCAGCCCAAACACTATTTCGAAATTGAATCACATCAAGGGACTAAGTGAGTGGGCGTAGTTTATCTTCCCTGCGGCATTGGGGAACTTCGAGGTCGGAGGGATCATCGGCTGTGGCGACTTCCAGGAATGGCGCGCTGGCGGTAAGGCGCTATACTGGCGCCTTGCATATGTGTGTTTTTCCGACGTAGCGTCGATGCAAGCAGTTGAATTGTCGATGAAACACGAGCTAAGGTAGGAAGCGGAGAGGGCTGCCCGGAACAGGAACTCTACAAGCGGCGCCATGGAAAGGGGATCTGCGAGAATCGTGGTGATACGAGTAATAGATCGCGAATACACTCTTGAAGAGACCGCCGGAAGAAGCAAAGACTACGGGTGAGGCTGCGGGATCCGTGTCTGATGGCCCAAAGGAATGCTGGCGTGAAGAGGTGAGTTTCAGAGATGCCTATGTTATTTCGCTTGTAGAACATGCCGTATGTGTTTAAATAATGGAACTGCTGATAAGCTCGACGGATTCAGTGTTTCCTTGTCCAGCATTTCTCAGCTTCGAGAGATGATTTACTCTCTAGGTTGAGAGATGCTCGGCAAGGAAACATTGGATCGGGGGTAAAGAACAGTTCCGTTATAGGTCTGTTTTTCCATGGACTGTTTACTTGGAATGTTGTACATAGATCAGGCTAGGACTAAGGCCCGGAGATGCGGGTCAAATGCATCCTCTTGTAGTTAGTGGGGAGGGGCCTCCACTGCTGTCCAGAACCACTCCTCTTGCCCAATATTCGAGGAAGATGGTTCGAAGGAGAGTGGCTTCAGGAGGCAGGGCTAGAGGCACTTGGGACTAAAAGCGGGGAGAATAGAAAGTCTGCGGTACTTGTAGAGAATGCAAGCCTTGGCTTCCTCTGTGGTTTCCACATTGGTTGGTTGTAGAGGCCTCCCACCCGGTCAGAGCCCCTCCCTTCGCACTATTCGAAGCCGAAGATGGTTGAAGGAGTGACTCACGGCGGGTCGAGGCCCTTGCTACCCAGAACCGCAGGAGAATTGAGCGGCTTAGGGTTTCACCAGACTGCAGTCGAGAATGCACGGCTTCTGTCTACATTCTGGGCTCGCAAGTCGAGAATGCCTTAACCATCGAACTGGGGTTAGTACACATGGAGTGGGTTGGGTAAAAAGGCATTCCCACTTCTGTGGCCAGAATGCATACAACAAGCTCGTGGAATGCATGCGTGCGACCACAGGGAGAATTGGGTTGCTAAGAGCTGGCTTTAAGGACGGTAAAAAACACTTCCCTTCGCAATGTCCAGGAAGATAGAAGGAGAGTGTTTAAGGCTGTCTGCTTGAGCCAGCTCTAAAGTGCACTTGAGCTGCGTTTTCTCGACTCGAAGTGAGAAAGCGGCCAACAACTCGTGGTTAGTCGTAGAGGCCTCCACCCAATCGAGCCCATCCCCTTAGCAATATTAGAAGATGGTTCAAGGAGGCGGTCTTTGATTGGGTAGAGCCCGCTGCGACCACCACGGGAGAATTGGGTTGCTAGAGTTGGCTGCGGGGCGATCAAAACCACTTCCCGCCGCAATGTCAGGAAGATAGAAGGAGAGTGGTTGAGGCGTACGCGAGGCCGGCTGCGTGCACTAGAGCTGCGTTTTTCGCAAACTCACGCAGTCGGCGGACCAACACCGATGGTTAGTGTGCAGGAGGCCTCCACCCGGTCCGGGCGGTCCTCTTCGCGCCAATATTGATGAGCATGGTTGAAGGAGAGTGGCTCGGGCGGGTGGAAGTGGCACTGCTGCACAAAGAGCCATTGGCGGTATCACATTCTCGACTCACGGTCGAGAGAGGTTGCCGGCAGGGTTCTAAAGAATGTGAAGACATTGGGTGGCTGTGCAATCCCGGTCGCGGTGAGAATCCCTCAGCACATAACGATCCAGTGTACCTCCCTCTTCGCCTAAGCGAATCGAAGTTCTCGACTTCCTTGATCGAGAAAACTTTGCTACTTCCTTGGTGGCAATTCAATATTCTCAACTTCGCCACTCCCTCTGCATGTCTCTGCGATTGGATTTCTTTGTGAGTTAGAAATGGAGATTACGTGAAGCAATTCCTATTACGAATTCTTCTTTGGGAGAAAGACATTCCTAGTTATTTTACGTTAATGCTCGCAATATCTTACTTCCTAACACCGGTCTCGATGATTTCTCTCTCGGTTGCTTGCTACTATAACCACTATTCTCACTTGTGCATGTACAATGTATTCAATTCAACCACAAGCAAGAAAAAAAGATAACAAAAAACAGAAAACAATACAAAGATTATTAAAGATTAATGAGAAAAAACAGAGAAAAGTGGAGAAACAGTCTGAGAGAAAAGTGGAGAACAAGCTGAGAAAAATGAGAATAAAAAGGGTATGATATTACAAAAACATACCCGGAAGATTTCTTTGGATGAGGAGGAGGCTTGGGCTTGATTCCATGTGGGTATAGTCGTTGACAAAGCGTGAATAAGGATTTGTCGGTCAGAATTATACGAGGGATTAATAAGAGCCTCT
Organism: Isoetes taiwanensis; assembly: GCA_021234155.1. Lineage (NCBI taxonomy): Eukaryota > Viridiplantae > Streptophyta > Lycopodiopsida > Isoetales > Isoetaceae > Isoetes > Isoetes taiwanensis. Next base: position 6,896,217 of record JAJEKV010000048.1, on the reverse strand, counting down.
AACAACGAATATAAGAAAAAATGCACTTAAAGACTTACGAGAAAACTAAAAGCAGCAAAAAAAGGGGCCTCACTTTCTTCTCGAGGTAAGCTCATGCCGAACAATGAACTCTTTAGAACGGAGAACCCGGAAGGCGTCCCGATCAGTCGACCAAGCTGTTTGTCATAAGATGGTATTTGGAATCGTCGGTTTGATCGATCGCGCTGATCGATAAGAAAGCGGGCCTAAGGAAACAGGGAGCTCGAAGGCGGTCGATCGAGAAAGCAGGGGGAGGAAGAATGGTGGGGGGAGAGGAAGAGGGTGCAAGCACAGGCGCACCCTCGAACCTCGCAAAAAAGTGCAATAATATACTTCAATCGCGTGTGGGCCATGCCCTCCATGGCGTGTGAGTCGCGGATTCTTGGCGTGCATTAGCCCGCGGTTTCAAGAGGCGCCGCGTGGCCATGCCAAGATATGAAAGGGTTAGTTATATGTTTATATATGTTGTCTTATGTATTTAATAAGGTTTCAATGGTTGAATAGTATCAATGGTATATATGGTTACAATGTTCACATATGGTTTAGAATGAGTGTGGTTGTATGCTTTAATATGGTTATATGATTTTAGTTAATATGGTTGTATGATTTAATATGGTTATATTTAATATGTTTGTATGGTTTTATATGGTTCATATGGTCATATTTGTGGTGTTTGGGGCTATATGGTTTTAATGTGAGCTTTTTCATTCGGGGAGCATGTGAGATGAGTAAAATGGAGCGAGGGGAAGTCCAAAGGAGGCCATTGCCCTAGGCTCCAATGGAGGAGGATGGGTTGCCTTTTGTTGCACCCTTGCAACCGGATGGTATTTGCAGAGGGCATAATAAGCTGCGAGTTGATCCATTTGATAGTGTGAATGATGATGAGGTGGGAGATGAACATCTTGGAGTTGGCATTGTGAAGCTTCTTATCGAAGTTGATACTATCATGTCCCGAAGGGAAGCTCTAGTGATTGCATTGTGTGCTTTCGTGGCTCTTTGGAGTCCCAAGCTTCGATTGAGATGGCCAATTAGATTTATTACACACAAGAATGGTGATACTCTAGAATGCCCTCTTGAACTACACACCCCAAGGCCCACCCAAGGCCATGTGGAAGATTTGGTGGTCGATGAGCATCCTTTGATCACAAGGAAGAGACGCTATGTCTTTCATAAAAGGCGACCAAAGGTGCCCAAGAGGCCTAGAAGTGACAAATATTTAGAAAGGATGGAAAGTATGGCACCAACCAAAGAAAACACGGAGGCAATTAGGGGACAAGAGTGTTGCAACCTAGATTGCCTGAGTGCATTACAATGTGGATGACCTCGTGTGATAAGGTCCCAATACATTGGACAGCTTCAAAAAGATAGGATTAATTTCATTTACTCCTTGTGTAGGAATTCCGGCTATGATGAAAACACGGGGCTACCGCTATATCAATTGAGGGGAATGAAGGTATGTATGAGAGCATTGAGATGGATTCTTGGGGTGAGCAAGTCTTCATTTCTGAATCTTGGGAGTGGGTTAGAAAAGGGCACACTTTGTTCCAACATGGTAATGCACTCACTTTGAAACCTAGAGCAAATACTCTAAAGGCCATTGCAGTCTTGAGAGCTTTGTGAGATACATGTCTCAATCTATGCCCCACAAGTCGAAGGTGAGCGAGCACGGTGTGGAAGAGTGGTGCAAAGAGTGTTGCCACAACACTATATCCAAAAAAGGAGTGCCTTAAGGAGGTCAACTCCATCCTAGAAACTCTTGGAGGTAGGCCTCTTTCTCAATCACATTTCAGCAAGTTATGGAGCACTCACTTCGGGGACGTGAGTGTCCTACAACACATGCCATTCTCAAAGTGCAACACTTGCATTCAACTCAAGGATACACTTGCATCAACTGCAATAGAGAAAGAAAGAATGGCAATAGGGGAGCAATTTGCAGATCACCAAAGAGACCAAATATCATGTAGCGGTTGTATTGGCAGTGGAGAACATTTTTCGAGATCTTGTTGGGACAAATTTTTTGTGTATAATTCATGATAAGATGGACCAACACAAGACTTTCTTGCCAAAGCTAGATCCTTTACCCAAAAGCGTTGTCAAAAGCGCTTAGAGATGAAAGTAAGTCCGGCGGGTGTATTAACACATGGTCATGGAACTGGAACATATGGTCATTTTGTGCTTGATCTATGGAGAGATGATCCAAACTTCCATGTGAGCTCTATTTTCAAGTGCTTGAGAACACTAGAGAAAGGATCGATAGAAGGGAGGAGGTATTCCCCTTCAAAGCACCCATTTTGAGGCTTTGATGGATGATCAACCGCTTTGTTACCAAAGGCGGATAAAAAAGCTCACATCCAAGGTGCCTAGTGAATCAAGGAGGACTTGGGATGATTTCCCCTTACTAGAGAAATCACTGCCGAGGAGCTATGTGTTGGTTGGACAACTGTTGGAAAGAAAACAAGAATAGATGGATGTTTGGGGCAACAATGTCATACTTGATGCCGGTGGGAGTATTCAAAGTTGTGAAAGTGGGATTCATGATGGTTGGGCATACGCATGATGATATTGATGGATTCTTTGGAACTTTCTCCACCAAGCTCAGAGAGAAAACGTGACCACTCTCCCCGAACTAATGGATGTGTTTGAGAGCGCATTGACCCCAACCCAATGGCTTTCTTGATGGATGAGGTTGATTGGAAATCATTTGTAGAAGGATACTTGCTAGATGGCAAGGACCGGTTGACGAGGACACACAAAGCCACTTCAATTCAAGTTTTGGGTTAGGGATGGAATACCAATCATGCAATATAAGTGGAGACCAGGTGACAAGTTGTGGATGCACATGCACAAGGTATCGAGTTGTGGCAAAGGGGTGTCTTGCTGGTGAAGTTCTCATTCCTAAAGGGCAGCCAAAACCACTACCTCCCTTCAAGGCAGGTCAAAGACTCTAGCCAAGCTGGTGAAGGGCATCAAGGATTACATAACGCATTTGGGATGATGTTGAAATGGAAAGCACACCTCCACTCTTAAGAAAAATCAAATGGACTCCCTAATCAAGTCTTGGGGAGAAAGTTGTAACATGCTTAGAAACCTGAGCGACCATGTGGGAGGGAGCTAAGAGCGGGTTCTACCCGAGTCAAGATGGGAGGGTTCTCAAGGTGCAAGCACGTCTAAGAATGCTCACTTGGGTCCCAAGTGGTTTGTGGGAAGTAAGGCCTCAAAGCCGAAGTGGTTTGATCTTCCGAGTGGGATCCTTTGAGGACATCAAGGAAGGATACTTTGTGCTAGTAAGGGCTGATGATGAGGCTGTCCAATATGGTTAGGGGTGGCACTCTCGATGTGACCACCACTATGCCCGATGGAGAGGAGTTGCGTCTGGATTCCAAATTCAATATTGGGAGCCCATTGGGAGGCACAAGAAGGGCAACTTGAAGGAGCAATACACCATTTCTTTGGGAGAAGAAGTGGAGGCCAAATTATCTTGACCCTCAAAGGAGGGAATTGGTGGAGTGTGTGGTATGGTCATATCCAAGTTCTCACATTGCAAAAGACAACACACACAAGATCCCAAGAAAGGAGATGGACAAGGCCATGAGCAACCTCCATGCTATATCATTGTATGAGGGTGCATAATATTGAGAAGTTTGAAAACTTTCTCAACTAGTGGTTTGTAAAATTTATGAGGAAAACAAGTAACCCAATTCTATGTGTGTCATGTGTAATTCTATTCAAGCAATCAATTCAGAAATTTCTTTTATGGTGTGTGAGTCCCATTTTCAGTCCGAGTCCCAAAATTCAAGATTTGTCCCACTTTAATTAAATACGACTTAAGTAGAATTATAAAAAACTGCACACTTGACAGAATAAACCCAATCTGATTCCTCGTTCCCACAGTAAGCAGCTTCAATTAAATGTACAGCCCCATTTGCAACCAAGCCTATAACAACTAAAAAAAGACCAACCTGTAAAGCAAAACATGCTGAAACACGATCCAGCAAATACTGCAAAAACTCAAAGTTTGACTGCTCTACCCATACCTGCCATCTGCAAACATAAGCTCGTAAAGGGAATGCACTCAAATTTCTAAAAAGGGTGACATCAAGCTCATACCTTTGTTTCAATAACAGCTGAAAAGCCGCAACCACATGGAACATGAGCATTGTTCCAGTGGCAAGAAGTGCCATTGCTCCATTTGCCACACAATGACAAATAACAGACACTATCATAAAACTTAAAATGGGAGGCAGCGGCCAGGAACACAAGATGGATACAACAAGATAAAAAAATAGTTGGACCAAGAGACAATATTAAAAATGGCATTGGGAACATAAGATTCCGCTCCAGGCATGTAAAAAGAGATGGAAGCATCATATCGAGCTTCCAAACACGTGCTTGTTGCATCAACACAAAAAGTAAACTTCCAACTGCAAAACCTGCAACCTTCAGTGAGAAAGGGAACAAAGTTATAAACATGCTATACAATAGAAAAGCAAACACAATACCCTAGACATGCAAAGTTATGGTGATGCAGTTTATATCAGTTTCGAATTGACAATCAACATCTAACAAGCATATGAATCAAACAAGGAATTACTCAGTCAAACTACCCTCAATAGGCAGCATATATTGGGGGTGTTTGATATTAGCATCAATTTTGGTTCAGAAAATTTCAATGTGTCTTTCTAGTTTTAGTTTCTATATTTAACCTTTACATCCTTCTTTCCTTTAGAAATTTGGGAAGGGCTCAGATACTCTGGGTACTATACCTGTACGCCATCCATTAAAAGGAATTTGGTTGCAGCTTCTGCTTTGGCTATTCCTATGCTAATATTGTAGGCACAATGAGGATCTACCTGCAAAAATAATTGCTGATAAGCAGACATATTAGTATTATTTAGAAGAAAAACTAAGCACATACAAGAATAACTAGTTTCCTGTAAATCACGCCTTAGACTATGGATAGCAGGCGATATGCCGCAAGAGTCCCTTATACAGTGATGTGTGCAGCAAAGTTTCATAGGACTCATTCAAAGTTACTACAGCTTTTACAATGCATCAAGATCCAGTAATAATGGGTTAATTGTCAAAGCTCAGCTAACTACTGCTAGGTTCAAATGAAAGCCCCTTCAAAATCACAATGCTCAACATCCATGGGGCCTATTGTACTCAAATCCTCAGGCAGATCTTGAAGACCCGACCTCCCAAGAAGGTCAATAAAACAATGATAGTGATCCAGCATTGGTGTGAGTCCATAACATGCAGATATAGAAAGAAAATAATAGCACCCAAACATCCGGAAATACGCATCACTACATGCACAAATGATAGCTACAAATGTGAACTCATTTAGATTCATGCCGTCATAATGCATGTGTCAGGGATAGGTTCAATCGTTTAACGTTTTATCACGGAATAACATTATGAATTGTATGATCTGACACATATTTTTTGCCGTATAAAGCGTAAAAAATACGGCAAAAAAATTCCGGCGTCGGAAGATTTTCGGCGTCTGAAAACAGCGATGAAAGCGTCTGCGAAAAATTTTTCCAGCGTCTGTAACGATGAAAACCGCGTGAGCACATTTTTTTTTTTTTTTCAGCGTCTGCGAAACCTTTTTCGCTGCGTCGCGAAAGTATTTTCGGCGTCACAGCGTCTGAAGAATGCGTGTCTTCAAAAAAAAAAAAATTTCGGATTTAAAAAATTTTTTTTTTTTTGAATTTTGGTTCAGCGAAAATAACGATGAAAAAAAATTTTTTACCCGCATTCTGAAGGTTTACGTCTGTGAAAAAATTGCGTTGGCGTCTGCGGTTTTCAAGTTCGGCGTCTGCGAAAAAAATTTTCAGCGCGCTTTCCGCGAAGCTTTGGCGTCGTCTGTGAAATTTTTTTCCCCCGAATGAGGTTTTATCACGTTAAATACGTATTTTATTAAAAAATACGTATTTTTTGACTTTATACGTCAGGAATTTTAATTTTGTACGTATAGAACCTATCCCTGGCATGTGTTGGAATAAATGGATTGCATCCATACAATGCCCGTGCTCAGCATATGCAGATATCAAAGAAGTCCAAGGATAAAATACTTGGTTGATGCACTCTATCAAAAATAACAGACAAGTACTCTAAACTTTCGCTGTTGCTATACATCTTAATTATAGATGTCTGGACTATATCATCATGCTCCACACCACCTTTGATAGCATTTGCATGGACTAGCTTGCCTTCGCTTAGGCATCCTAGATTGGCACAAGCTTCAAGGGCACTTAGAACGGTAGCCTTGTCTGGTCTCCATTAGCTTAAATAGGTGGATAGCCTGATTAGCATAATTGTATTTTTCATATAAGGTAATCACTGTAGTCCAACAAACAACATCTGGCTCCACTATTCTACTATACACGGTTGCTATATCTGAAAAACTCCCACCTTTTCCATACATATTGATGAGGGTTGTCCCAATCAGAGCATCCGATGCCAAATGGCTTCTCCAAATATGAGCATGGAGTAATTTACCTTTTGCAAGGCCTCCTGAGCCAGCACAAGCTTCCAGCATGCCAGTCAACACAACTATATCTGGTTTCTTCCCTTACATTTGGATTTGACGGAAGAGTTGGAGTGCATTATCATCACTTCCATGCTGAGCATATATACCTACCATTGCCCCCCAAGAAATCATATCACGTCTTTGTATCTTGGAGAAAACTCTCTCTGCATCTTCCAAGTGTTCAAACTTCCCATAAGCATTGATAAGGACAGTTCCAACTATTGCCTCAGCTTCCAATCCACTTGTGCAATAATGTGCGCATGAATTGCCTTAATCTCAGCTAAGCAAGAACATGCACTAAAAATTATGCTAAAGGTGTACTTATCTGGTTCCAACTGCATTTATCGAAATAACTGAAGTGCATCTCGTTCATTCCCTTCTTGACAATATGCTAAAATCATGGATGTCCAGGAGACAACATTCTTCTGCTCAAAGGTTGTGACAACATCTTTCAAAGACCTACATTTTGCATACATATTGACAATTGCATTACATACAGCCAAATCATCCAACAAACCAGATTCAGAAACAGATGCATGAATCACCCTTCCCTCCATTAAATATTCTGTGCATAAACAGGCACCCAAAATTGTTGTATATGTAAAACTATTTGGTTTGATGCCTTCAATCTGCATGCATCTAAAGAGTTGGAGGGCTTCCCTAACACCTTTCGTCTTTGGATATGCCTTTGCGATGATAATAGTCCACGAAAATATGTTTCTTAGGATTCTGCACCGTTTTGCTCCATATCCATAGCAGCACTGCCCCTGCTAGCCATGAAATCCATCCCATCGCTCCTCAAGCTCCTCAATCTCAGCAGCTTTGAGTTCTTCAATATTTCGTGTTTCAAATACAGTGTAAGTATCAGGGCCTTGGCATCCTAAGTCAGCTCGGTCTACCTTGCCAGTTAGCCGGTTCCAACATCCCCGATCCAAAACGTAAGTGACCACGAGTTTACAGGAAGCAATAAGTTTGAAGCAGTTACCGGCATGTTCTAGGTATATTCCAGTATATACTTAGAATATATCAAAAACCCACATAAACAAGGGCTTGCCCCCTTAGGGGCAACCCAAAAATCAGTTTTGAGAGATGGGATTCAGAATTCTGGACTTGCTCAAGCTAGTGGAAATTCCTCCAACATTTGCACATCTTCTTATGCAAAAACAAAGGACCTTCAAAATGGGCCTTGAGCATCAGCTGTGGCTTCAGAGATATCACATCTTGCTTTATTCTTGAGATCAAGTATCACTATTGAGATTGAATAAAATTTTTTCTGGAAAAAGATGTTCGTTATATGCATGAGAGAAACCCAAATGTTCAAAAGAAAAATGCTTTGACATAATAGGTAATACCTCTTTCAAACTCTGGTGATAGATTTGATGTAGAAATAGAATAGAATAGAATAGAATAGAATACATTATTGTCCCTTGTGCCCTGAGGCCCCTGGACTTGTGTAGCATGGGCGAGCTCCCTGACGGGGGCTACTAGCTCATCACGTTGTTTTATTGTAGCCTTTTCTGAAGGCTCAATTTTTTCTATTAATGCCGGCACCCTACTTTGTTCCGGCGTCTAGGCCGTGCAGGTATGCGTCTATATCAAACAGCTTTAAGCTGTACATTTAATGGGCGTCTATGAATTGCCTCTTGAGCAATTCATATCGTAAGCCCTTTTCGTTCGTGTGTTTCCCGGTGTCTGTTCAGCATCTCTCGTATTGCATCTGCCAGATCTCTCATCGTTTCTGTCCTTGCCATCATGGCATGTACCGGTTGTCCCCATCTTACTTTTCTGTACTTTTCCCTGATGTCTATGTATGTTGGACACTCATTGAGCATGTGGTTTTCGTCCTCCACTTCCATTCTGTCATAGATTCTGCATAATCTGTCCTGTTTTTCTATCTTCCTCCACTTGTCCTTTTCAATTCTCAGATCATGGCACCCCATCCTGAATTTTGCTAAGATGTCTCTTCTCCGTTTTCCAAGCATGTTATCTTGGTACATCTGTTGCCCTATCATCCGCTCTGGATTGAATACTGTCATAAGCCAGGTTGTTTTAGGTCCTGTATGCTTTTGCAACCATGCTCGCGTAGCCTTGCTTGCCCAATCCTCATTCCATTGGCCTTCATCGATCGGCCGGTTCCAGATTCATCCCCATTTCTCTGGTCCATATTGCTACATCCCTAAACCATCCGCCTCGTGGTGATGTGCGACTTTGCCGAGTCGTTAATTGCGATGCTCGCTAACTTCTCTGACTTTCCACCTGCATTATTTCTTATGATGTATCGATGGTCCTTTCCCATGCTCTCACTTCCATAGGTTTTCGACTGTCTCATACACTATGGTTTGTCGATTGGCGTGTTTGCTCTTAATTTGAATTCTGTTTATGCGGTATGCGAAAATACCTTCTTGTTTTCCCATTTCTTGTCTGTTAGCCCGGTCCCCAAGCTTCCGCCCCATATAGGCTGCGTTGTGACGACTCTTTGCTTATTTGAATAGGTAGCATTTGATTTTCCGGTCTATTATTACGTTTTACGCTTTGCGGAGTTTTTTCATATTGTAGTAGCTCCCTATGGCTGCTTGGAATCTAGCATCTGCCCCTTTCGCCCATTTCCCTGTGCCGTGTGTATCATACCCTAGGTATTTGTACTCTGTTGCTTCTTCTAATTGTGTCCCTAGATATTTGAACGGCTTGTGGTTGTTCCTGTTACCAAAAAAGACTATTTTGGTTTTTGTAAGATTCACTGTTCCTGTCTTTTCACAGAAGATCTCTAGTAGTTTCAGCAACCTGTGCATTCCCTTGTTCTTTGTGGCCATCATACCCAAATCATCAGCATATAACATGATAGGTACCTTGGTTCCCCCGAGTATGGGGGCGTCCACATCCCCTTGCTGTTCTGCTATGAAATCCTGTAGGGCATCTATATATATTCCAAACAGTGTTGGGGATAAAGGACATCCCTGTTTGACTCCCGTATCGCAGTTTATTGCCTTTCCTTTTTCTTCTATTTTTGCATATACATTGTAGTATAATCTTGCAATTGCCCCTACCATGTCTCTTGGTGCCTGCATGTCTATGAGCCTCTGTATGAGCTTTTCCCTTGGTACCGTGTCAAAAGCTTTTCTGAAGTCCACAAAACAGCATATCACTTTCTTTCCGTGGCCTCTATTATGCTCTATTAGTATCCGGAGGGTTACTAGATGGTCTGTTGTTGAGTGTTCTGGTCTGAAGCCTGCCTGCCCCTGTGCTCTTAAATTCCCTGTCTCTGCCCATTGCTTTAGTTTATTATCTAGGACCTTCCCGTACCACTTTGCGAAAATGGAGCTTACCATTATTGTCCTGTAGTTTCCAGGTTCCTGTTTACTCCCCCCTTTGTGTAGGGGTATGACCCTGTTGTATGCCCATCTGTCCGGGAGCCCTGTGTGTATTATACCATCGAATATATCTGTCACCTGTTTTACTATCATGGTATCTGCGCATTTTAGTACTTCCACAGTTAATCCATATAAGTCGGGGGCTTTGTTATTGGCCATCCCATTCAGCGCTATCATCACTTCCTGTACATTAAAACACGGTCGGTCCATCATTTGCAATTCAGGTATTGGTGCTGGAGATGCCCCTGTCTTATATAATTTTTCAAGATAATTCTCCCATCCGGCTGTTCCAATGTTCCCTTGTGTGCTTTCACTTCCCCTACTCCCTTGTTTCTTCTCTTAAATCCACCCCAGAATTTGCGGGGTTGTTTTTTTATTAGCTTGGCCAGTCCCCATTGGTGTTGCATCAGAAGCAACCCCTTACAATTAACTAAATATGTGCTCTTTGCTGCATCAGTCATTTGTTCATGCGACACACAAGGATGTGTCTGCAATGTTCCAAATTGAAAAAAACATGTTTACTGCCATGTTATCGACATCTTGTAGCCATTGCAACCTGAAAAAAGACCAACAATACAATAAATGGCCAAGCATGACACTAGAGTTGAAAACAAAATCGAAGTTATAGTTAGAAAACCATGAATGCCAACAGATCAAATTAAATCCCAAACAATGTCCAAATTGTAAATGCACTCTGAAACCCTCACTTTAGAACAGACAAAATAAAACTTGGAAAATGATGAATACTGGAAATAATGCTAACAGAAAGAGCATGGTTCTTGGCAAATGACAATGATAACAAATTGGGGCCCAACGGAGACTGCACATTAGAGAAAAGAGGGCGCCGAAAGAAAAAACAAGAAATAATAAATGGGCTACAAATACGCCCCGAATTATGTCGAGACCATTGAGTTAGACCCATTCAATTTGGTTACAGGCTATGACTACAAAAAGGACAAACTATTCTGAAGAGGAAACACTTGGGAAGCTAGTGTCAAGCGCGCACGTGGTTTCATACAATCCGTGTCCTAACGTGTCAAGATGCATCGTGTCCTAACAACACAGTCTAGGACAGAAAACATGCTTGCCATATTTATACCTGTATGCATTGATAAGCCAATCTAAGAAAAAAATTCTCTAAGTGGATCCGTAGCGATTCTGCAAAAAGTTACGTTAAAAATAATCCAAAATTTTCGCTCGCAACTACCCAGATAGCCTTGCCCAGTGATTTTTTTATTTTTTTTGTTGTAATATAAAATTACATTAGAATTTTATAGGTGATGCAATTATCTTTTTTTTTCTTAATTCTTATCCAAAATAGATGACGCAATTGTCTTTTTTTTCTTAGTTCTTCCTTTGGTTTTCGAAGTGGAAGGATAATAAACCATAGTAGCATTTGTCATCAGCTGGCCTGGTTATAACTTGCCTAGATTTTGGCACAAAAATACAATGAGATAGTATGGCACAATGTAGAGGCTTTTGATTAGATAACAATGACTCCTTTGCTAAAAACACAAGTGCCTCCTAACACTAAGTAGATGATTGCCATTGATATTTCCTGTTCGAATTCTAATGTTTAATGGAATGTAGGCACTTGACTTCCTATTCAATGGAATGTATTTTTGTTCGAATTCTAAAGAACACTTCCTGTTTAATGGAATGTAGGCACTTGACTTCCTATTCAATGGAATGTATTTTTGTAATAAGGTATCGATGGAACAAGGTAACCTTCCTATGAGCAGCATTTTACAAATCGAACATAAGCACAACAAAAATATATTCTACGGTAAGCTGCAAAAAGCAAATTCAACATATTCTTTTAGAACAAAACCTATCATTTACAGACACTGGGCACCATTACTAGTATGCTTATGCTTAAATGCTTATGCTTAGAAGGATCTGCAATATGATATAACCTACTGGGCGAAACACTTGTGCAAACAAATTGATCAGTCTACCAAACCATGATCAAAGTCCAATACATGTTTGATACAACGCATGTATATTGAAGTGCCAATTAAATCATATATACAACAGTAAGAAGAACAACGCTGTACAATGGAAGCAAACGACTGAAAACGAAAAGCACATAACACTGTGTTAATCTAGAAACAGGCAAACCATGATATTCTAGTAGCTTCTACCAACAACGACCGTAGTGACAGCGACGGCCATAGCCATATCCACCGTAGCCACCGTAAGGCCAACCACCGTAACCGCCATATCCACCATAACCACCGTAGCCACCATATCCGCCGTAATAGCCATTTGGCTGAGCTGCAGAGCTTCCAACTTGAGAGTCGGGCAGGTCCTGCTCGTCCAAAGAGCCGTAGAAAAAGGGCCTCCCTCGGTCTCTTCCATAGCCACTGCTTGCCTCCACATTTGGTTTTGCCTCCTCTTCAGTTGGCTCCACATTTGGATTCGATTTCTGTTGAGTTGGCTCTTGGGCTTCACTATTTGCCGCTGCAGCTTCCGCCATTAAAACTCCCATTACCATCAATACTGCCATCGCCATCGCCCATCCAGATCTCCCGCTCGCCATCGCTCTTCCGTTCTGGATTGCTTTCTGAATTGTGGGTTTTATTTATACCCACAATCTGTTGCTGCGTTTTGTGCCAATCTGCCACTTGGAACCAACATTCTACCAAATGGACTCCTGACTTTCTATACGTGTTCCATATCACTATAAGAGGTCCTTATCCAGCTCAACTTTCCTTTCCTAGGAGGACTTTGACCTTCTATATCATTCCCTCAACTTGCTACCACCAATAACTTTTGCCATATTTCCATGTTGCCCTTTTCTACACATCCAAAATACTACGTTAAACATTGAATTACTAGTGATAAAACTTTCCACAATTCGTGTCATATTGTGGGAGGGTATTCTTACAAAGGTTGGAAGTATGATTCTTGGTGTGTTTTTGGTGTGTTGTATGCAAATTCTTATTTTTAGGCATGTTTGAGCTGCTTAACTAGTTTAAAGTTCAATTTTCTAATTTATAAGTGTTTTTAGCACTTTTGCCTAAACGAGAGTCCAGGCTTCGGTGCATTCTGAGGCTATTGACGTTGCAGCCAGATGGGTACCCTTAGATCGCATCTAGGACAGGGAAATTAGATGAAGTTTCAAGTTCATTACTCGGTGATAAGGACCACAGTTGGCTTTTGGCTTGGCCGGTTCTTGTTGTGGTTAGTTCTTTCCAACAGTACCGTTGACCTCTTCAATGGTCTCCAATAAAGGCTTTACCTTTTTTATGACAGTTTTCCATCTAGTATGCTCTACTTGTGCGTTGTTTTTCATCAAGAGGTAGACTTAATTTTCTGCTATAAAAGCTCTGACAGCTAGCACAAGTGAACCACTGTTACAGTCTTTTGCCCAATGGCCATACTTGTTACAATTGTAGCATTTTCTCTCTCACCATCTTGCTTTCCCAACTAGGGGTTGCCCTTCTCTAGAGCCTCATTTCTTAGTCCGATTTTGGTTTATTTCCTCCATTAGTCTAATTTGTTGGCATCCCCACTCAAACTCTACATGTTCAGCTAAACCAATAAGGTTCTTGACATTATTATATGTGACGAGTAATCCAAGAAGAGGAAGAGCACGCAATATTAGGTTATTGTCCAGCCATTTCTCCATTCCATGCAATTGGAGTGCCTTCATTATGGATATATAATCTTAACGAAGGCATGCTCTTTCAACTTAGTGATGAAGGTGACTCAATACAGATTGACTTGCTAAGAAAAGTATTTTCTTTTATAAATTTGAAGAAGATGTTCCCATGCATATTTGGCACTGTCTGCAGCTTCCACTTGTGCTATTAGATTGTCATCTAGATATTTCATGATCTAGTTTCTAGCTTCCCAATCTCTTTGCATCCATCTAAGCAAGGCATCTATGTCTCACTTCCTGTTCACTGTCTCACTCCTTTTGAGACTTGATCTATTGCCATAGGCTCGACTTCGCCCTCTCCTTTCACAACTTAAACTGTTGTGTTAGCTATCCTCTAGCTTGAGATGTTAGCACTGGATGTGGCTCATCTTCAAAGATTATTTCTCAGCTAGCTTCCCTCAGAGACTGGCCATCTTATTCTGTCGTAGACTCAGGTCCTTCTGCTCTGATACTATAATAATATATGGAAGATAACACAACAAGAAGATAAGTTTGATGAAGCATCAAACTTATATAGCTAGGCGGTAGCTTCAAATAGAAATACACTGCCATCTCCATCTCTAAAATGATAACAGAGAAAACAACAACTGACAAAAGTGACGTCATCAATTTTATTGAATACAATGTAATATGACATCAAATCTATCCAAAAGCATAACTTACTTGGAATGCTCTATTTAGTCAATGGGTTTAAAGAAGGATTTGGCAGGTTGGTACAAAACACTCCCATTGGAACATGGTTGTATGGGAATATATATCGGCACAACATCTGTATATGCATGAAGAAAAGGATTCTGATGCAGGCAGGTTTTGATGCAGCTTGTGAAGAATAGGCTTGGTTTCTTGTGTGCCCACCCAACGAAAATGCACTTTGTTGATCCTACCAGATGGCCAATTACTGTTCTTTCTTAGGATCACTGCGATGGTGCAATTTTCAGTTTCGTTTTTCTACTCAGATAAGTCAAAACATTAGAATGTTGAAAGCTTGGATAAGTGCACAATTTCTTATAACAAGTCAAAGATGCTAGTCGACAGAGCTAAGCTATACTAGTTGTAATATCATCAGAGAAATATTCAGAAAATAGTGAGAAGTGGTACCTTAATTCGTGGGTATTCCGTAAGCTTTTGGAGTTTTTGAATGCTTTTAGTATTTGGCAACAGGAAATCCAACTGTCCAGTTATCCTTGTGATACTACACCATGGAACTAGAAAAAAGTCCCACAATTGAGCAGTCCACAATTTACTAGTCCCATGCTTGGGCTAGATTAAGTCATGGCAGATAACAAAGAAGGCATAAGTATAGGCTGCTTGGCATTGATCCAATCCCATAATGCCCTTTGCATATATCCACCATGCATCCTAAGAGGCAGAAACTATGAGGGTTCTATGGTAGAGCTTATCATATCACCCTCCCTTTACGAGCAGGTTCATCGTCTTCATGGGTAACCAATTGATAGGATGGTAACTCCACCTAGGATTCACACAAAGTATTTCAAAAAAAACATCTTTTGGGAGCATTAGATATTAAATTTTATACGAAGCCTTAGGATGATTGTCTGTCCTGGCTTGGTTCTTGCGGGTTCATTACTGAAAAAATCTGCTGATTATTGCATATGCACTCCACAGCATGCGGGCCATTTCTATTTAAGATCATATATTCTCAATAGCTCGTTTGCATTCTTTATCTTCCATACTAATGATAGCGCAAATATTTGACAAAAGAACATATGCTGGAGGACAGAATGGATCTAGAAGAACAATGGCATCAAAACATTGTCTTCCCATCTCGAAATTGCAGTGCATGTTGCAAGCATTGAGCAGCGTTAACCATATGCAAATAGTGGGCTTCACAAGAGCTCTAAGCACATTTTCTGCTTCATTAAAGCAACCTGCACGACCTAAAAGGTCTACCATACAAGAAACATGAATTACATCTATGCTTATATGGTGATATCCCCTCATTGTCTTGAAATACCATAGGCCTTCCTCTACTAGACCCATGTGACTGAACGCAGTAAGTATACCATTAAATGCTACAACATTTGGTTCAATGCCACTAAGTTGCATACCTTGGAAACATTCTGCTGCCGAATAAGCCTTGCCAACCAGAGCATATCCTGCTGTCATTGCACTCCATGATATCACGTTCCGGTTTGGAATTATTTCAAAGACCCTACATGCCTCCTCCAAGCTGCCACATTTGGCATACATATGAACAAGTGTATTACCAACAGCAGTGTCATATTGGAATCTGTTCTCCATAATTTGCTCATGGATTTGTCTTCCCTGCTCGATGGCACCTATGCCGCTGCATCCCTTTAAGACTATCGAAAATGTAACTTCATCAGGATGTATTCCCTCTTCTAGCATGATCTGATAACAATCCAAAGCTAAGTGACCTTCATCATGATCACTGTATCCTGATATCATCACGCCCCATAACACAGCATTTCGATTGGGCAGCCTGTCGAAAATTGTGTGCGCCTCCTCCAAGCCACCACATTTGAGATACATATCAACTAGCGTACTTCCCATGACAACATCAATATGAATCCCACTCCCAATAATGTGCTCATGAATGTTCCTTCCCTGCTCTATGGAACCTAAGCAACCACATCCTTTCAATATACTGAGGTACGTAATTTCATCTGCAACTATGCCCTCAATCTGCATGCTTTCAAAGCACTCTAAAACCTTAAAGCCTTTTCCATGTTGCGCATAGCCTGAAATTAATGCACTCCATGACACTACATCTCGGTTCAACAATCTATCAAACATCATGCAGGCCTCTTCCAAGCTCTGACATTTTGCATACATGCCAACAAGCGTGCTTCCTAAAACAATGTCAAGTCGAAATCTACTCCCTGCAATCTGCTCGTGAATTTTCCTTCCATACTCTATGGTGCTTGTGATGCTGCAACCCTTCAACGTGCTTAAGAATGTAAACTTATCTGGCTCAGTGCCCAGATGCTGCATTTTATCATAAAACTGAAAGGCCAAATCCAGTTCCCCAAGCTTGGCATGGGCATCAATAATTGCATTCCAAGTATACTCACTTGGTCTTGTAACCCTGCAAAATACTTGATTGGCTTCAACCAAGCTTTCACAGGCAGAAAAAAGGCGAATAAGATGATCAGCGAAGACAGGAATAGAATATAGCGCGCTGCAAACTATTAAGGCCTCTACACGTCTGCACATGCCCAAATCTGGTTTTTTTGTGCATTTCTGTAGGAGGGCGTATACAACTTCTCTGGAAATCGGCATTCCATGTTCCAGATTTGAGTCAATGTCTCATCCTGTTTAACATTTCCTCTAATTTAACAATTCACATGAAACCGGTTAAATGAAACGGCGACCGCTGTCGTAAATAACACAAACGTTGTAAAGTATAGGGTTATGGTGTCGAATAATGTTCTAGAATTGTTGAAAGGAGCATGTATACCATATGCTTTCATATGGTTCAGATGATGGTAGAAATTAGGTTTTGCAACAGCGGCAAAGCATGCAGATTTGGTTCAAGCTATTAACAACATGCAGGTCCTTTGCTAGGGTTTCTTGCATCTCTTTTTCAGTTCTGTATGCAGGAATGTTTCGGTGGAGCAAATGGAGCAAATTCCGGCCTAGAAAATTGGCCGACGTGCTGCGGCGGCCAATTTTCTAGGCCAGAATTTGCGACGGAATTGATCCTAACTGTCTTCCACGTTACAAGAATGTCAATTTACTTGACATTCCTGAGATGTCAACAGGGCTCCACGCTCGTGAAACTAGGCGTGTCTCATTTTTGGCTGACCTGGCATTCTTTGTTTCTTTCTGTTTGTGACGAGCTCTGGGTATGGTGTCTTCTTCTTGGCGCCCAGCGGCTTGCTTATGGCGATGGCATCGTTCTTGAGCTCTTCTTGAGTGCCCTGGCCGTGGCATCAATTTAAGTTTTTAGGTGGAGCGTCACTGTTCTTGGAGGTCCTTGGTGGTCTTTAAGCGGAGATTCTTGGAGGTTTTCTTATTTTCTTCACACATTCAGGTATTCAGAGTGCTAGGACAATTGTTTTCTTGCCGTGGACCACTGTTTTGTTGCTAGGTCGACTTACTTGGTTAAGTTTTATGATTTTTTCTGTGTTTGCATGTATTCTTTGTATTTAATCGTGTGTTGTTGCGTGTATGCAGGTGAGGGAGATCTTTAGGGGATGCAGAGGATTTAGAGGAGATAGGTTCGAAATCTTGGCTTTTTTAGTTGCAAATCTTGGCTTATCTCCTACGCAGTCCCCGCTTTTTTTGTAACAGAGTCAGTTTTGGGGTCTTCGCATCTGAGTGTTCCTGGCAGTAGCTTTATAGGATGCATGCAGAGAGCAAGAACAAGACAACCTTATGTTTTGTGAAGCTCAAGATTTCGAATGGGTTTTGGAAGCGTTCTCAAAGTCTGTATTCTTTTTTAGCTTTCCTATTACCTTGTTTTTGCAGCCAAACAACAGCTATGGCACTTGTTTAATGGATCTAAAAAGTTTTATGAATGCAAAAGTCTTATGATTCTATAAACTTACCTGTGTAAATCTGTAATGGTTATCTCTGATGAAATAAGTTCGATGAATATCTGTGTAATGTTCTTGATTTCTGTCTGATCAATTGCAAAAATACACACTTAAAAAATGTTTGAGAATGAGTGATTCCTTGAGAATTGAGTTAAGAATCGAGTGATTCAGGGAAAGAATCCATGCCACGTGGCAGACAGCGATAGGCGGATAGGGCAAAAAATGGGACACCCTATTTTTACGTATCCAATTCCTAGCATTTGAATGAATCCATATGAAGACATGGTAAGGCTTCTGCTTTGATAAAAAGAGACAATTGTGTTAAGCTTTAAGAAATCTATTGATGTGTTAAGCTTTGAGGATACACTTGTTTTGCCTGGTCATAATGATGGCTTATATAGTTGCCCTATTGCTCTTGTTTAAAAAACTATGGTGGTGCCTATTTTGGCAAGGGGTTTCAAATCCCCTATGAGGCATTTTGTGAAACATATCTTGACTTCTTGTTACAAGATCAAATATATCTTGACTTCGTGGCTATGGTATCTTCATGACTACATATCCTATATATCTTAAGTTCCCTCGGCTTCACGTGGACATTACAAATTCTATCTATATATCCTATATATCTTAAGTTTCTTGTTAATTTTTAAAATGCCCTCGAGACTCTAAAATTTCAAATGCTTCAAAATTCACCAGTACCCTAAAGTTACTAAGACTTCTATTTGGATTGTTTTGCCACAAAAGATCATTGCCAATAAAGGGTTAAAACGAGAAGGCTAAAAAGAATGGTGCAGCAACTGGACGTCCCTGTTGAACTGCAGAACATAGTGTACATGTTATATGAGACATGCACAGGATGGCTGCAACCAGCGGGCCAACCATTCGAGAGCAGTATCGGGGTCCGCAAGGGATGCCCTCTCTCTCCCACACTGTTTGGCCTGTATATTGATCAGCTGGAGAGATGACTCGCTGATAATGGAGGCACTGAGGCTCAACTCCTACACCAGATCACCAGGCAGCTGATCTATGCTGATGATGTGGACCTCCTAGCACACACTCAGGTGGACATGCAATGGCATCTCGATGCCCTGGACACATTTTTCCAAGTGATTGACATGCACGTCAACTTACCTAAGACCGAGGTAGTTCTCGTATCATCCGCATGCCAGCTAAGGGCCCCAACCCTTACTTATCGTGGCCAAAATGTTGAAGTGGTGTTCGTTACAAATATTTAGGGGTGGAGTTCCCGTCGGCCCTCTGCACGCACATGGCATACCCCCTTTTGTATAAGTGCATCCCCCGGGCAATTGGTCTCCATGGACGATAAAAACTCTATTCTATTCTATTCTATTCTATTCTATTCTATTCTATTCTATTCTATTCTATTCTATTCTATTCTATTCTATTCTATTCTATTCTATTCTATTCTATTCTATTCTATTCTATTCTATTCTATTCTATTCTATTCTTAGCAATCATATAATCCTTTATTTTATATACCAAAATATGAATAAAACTACAAAATACCCTTATGGTTTGACGAATTTAATGGAATGCTATTGAGTTTTATTTATTCCATAGGATGGTTTTGGTCAACGTATATGCCATGTAGAAATGGAGTATCACCAAATTCCCTTTAGAATGTTCTTCTAATTGCATGTTTATGGAGGCACGACTGCTCTTTTGCAAAGAACGCAAGTAACAATTTGCCTAAGCGTAGCCTTTTATAGCATCAATTCTTGTGAAGGCAATTTCAAGCAGTGATTCCTTTGGAACAAGTTGGTTTAGGAATTTGCTTCCAATTACAGGTCCATCGATTTGTTCAATGCAATCACTAGCAATTGTTGGCCTCCATCTTTTCTTCCAACAATTAGCATAATTGGCTGGGTTTTCTTGGTTCCTCATGGTGACAGGCTCCCACCAAGTCTCCTGGACTATCTCAAAATTCTCCTTCTTATCATCCATTTGAGGCTCCTCAGTGGCGTATTCTATTCAGATGGGACACAACACGTCATCAAGACGCACCATAATGAACATAACCTTCTTCAACTCCTTGAATGGATTGAATTCTGATATGGGTTTGTCCTTCAACGGTCCCACATAGGGAGGAGTGATTCTTGCAATTGGCTCCACTATTCTTTCCATTTCTAGTAACTGAGCTCGTTCTTGCCTGGTGCATGGCCAGAAGTTCTTATTAGTGCCCCCCGTGCATGAGATCTTCCCTAGCTCCTATAAAAGACCCATCCAATATTCAATTATAGCCGTGAATTGTGCGGAATAGTTGGTTGTTTCTAGGGTGCCCTTCTTGCTTGTAAAGATTATAGATGCTTGTGGATGTTATTTCATAACTGGCCAAGGTCTTTTACTAATGCCTTCGGTGGAAGCAGCTTAGAGCTTCATGGGCTTTCTGTTTTCTCCTTCTTTTCACATTTTTATACCACTTGTAGGTAGAAAAGAAACACGGACGAGTTTTGTAGTACATGACGGCCACTCACCATTCATAGCAAATTTGAAAGTTAGGGGGGTGGTGTGGCCAGTCAATCTATCATCCCCATCGGGAATGTACCCTTCTATAAACCCCTTTCAATCTGGCACTTTATCAACAATATAGGGCACATATGCATTCAGGTTGCATGTGTGAAACTCATATAGCAATTTGAACATGGTCAGCACCTCGGCCTTCTTTGGAGTGGAGGAGAAGTTGTCAAACAGAGCATCGATGTTCTCGTGTGTATGACCAGGCATCACGAAACCCAACTCTATCTCCTCGAACACACCAAGATATACTAGGTATGAAAGATAGGAGAATACATACCTATTCTTGTTTTGACCAGAAGCATTGTCCAGTTGTAGCATCAGTGTTCGAGGGAACGGCTTGAAAGAAGATCCCTCTGGTTGAGGCAAGCTAATAGGGATGTTGCTATTGGTGAGTGCCAATTTTGATGTGAGTGCCGCATTGTTATGCAGGGAAGTTACCCAAGCTGAAGCTGAGGTTTCGGGCACTGTAAGATGGCCTCCTGCATACTCATGAACCGTCTCTAGCCTTTTCAACCTACATGGAAGTTCGAGTCGTCTGGCCATAGGTCCAAAGCAAAATTTTCATAGCTTCCCCTTCCCTGGCCATGGGTGAGAGCACCTGTCAAGGATGTTTTAAGTTTATCTAGTCTCCAAAGAGACTTCACCGACTGCTGCAATTGAATCTTTATCTTCGCCTGGCCCATCTTGTCATGAATAATACAAATATATATCTTTAGGATACATATGGGAATATAATCACCACGATCAATACTTGGTGCGACAGGAGGTTTGCTCTAATCTGTGTGCTCTTCTCTGCTCATGCTATATCCTCCTTTCTGCCTCATCCTTTGTCTTCAACAACTTTGTACGGATGACCTCACATGTATCATATTTAGAGAACAGAATCCTTTTTGCGATGCTGACATCCCTAAAGCTCATTTTCCATGTTCTATGAAACTCTGTTGGCGAGACTTTCTTGCCTGTTAGTGCCATAACTTCTACATTCACCTCCTCTAGGATGCTCGTTTACGTAAACATTGCAGGCAACTTCCTGACGTTCTCCCGGATGCCATCTTCATTCTCCGGTTATGGTAAAGCAAAGATTCGCAATTCTCCCTTATGAACATGGAGAACACAGCCTCGGATGCTAAGGTGGAAGCACGAGGCTTCATACTACCACAATTGCCGTGCTCTGCTTTACGAGCACCCTCCATGTATTGCGCTTTCCATTTTAGATACCTTGACTTTGATATTCCAAGACCGAGGTACTAGGCTTTCTCACATACTAGCTTGCCATGCAACACAAGTCGTTCCACTCGACGACCTTTCATATTGTTGCCAAGCATGTCGTACACAAAAATGACCTCGTCACTAGATTTCATTGCATAGAATTCCTTGCGCATATTTATAACTTGATTACCACCTATTTTTGCAACACAAGGTCCTTCGATAGTTCAAAAAAACTTCCCTAGTGCTGAGCCATTCAATCTTAGGCGGTCTCAGGAACCGCCTGCGCTGGTGGGAGTGGAAAGTGTACTTGCGCCTCTCAAAGTTTGGATGATTCTCAATAACAGAGCTACCTCAGCTTGACAAAACATCTGCTTGCTCGGTTGGCCTTGCAGTCAAGATTTCGGACACTTTGACACCATCCACTTTAACATATTCATTACTCCACCTTACAAGCATGCCTGCTTTTGGTACCTGTAAACAAGCCTGACAACGAAAATTCACTTCCGCAGGAATGGGGAAACCCTCAGTAGTAGACATTCCAAAGCATTTCAAACCTAAGAATTGGTCGCATACTGCATCATCTGGGCCAGTAAAGGATATAAAACCCTTTCCTGCAAAGATGGAATTGCAAGAGTGCCAAATTTCACAGTCCTTCTCAAGCAAAGTGTATCTCGTGTACGCGATGGCTTCTGTAATAGATCCTACTCTCTGTTTTTTGGCCTTGCATGACACATCGTCCACTTTGGATTCACGGACGTCTTCCTCTCTCCAAAGAATGAAGGAACCCTTGGCTTCTCCTATAGTTTCTGCATCCAGAGTAGGCCATGGGAGGGCGTAGTGCCCCTCAAACACCTCTTGAACATCAACGTTGACAGCTCCACGAGGATGGATTTAAAATGGCATTGCTTACTGTCACCCGCGAATCCTTTGGCAATAGCGCGACCATCCTTGAGGATGTACACTTCCTGCACAATACTTTGAATCAGATCTTGCTAGTGAGAACAGAAGTTAATGCAACACAATCAGACGCGATTCGGGAGCTCATATTGGGCAGACGCCCAATTTGACCCATGGTGCACACAACGGACATGACTTGGGGGCTCAAATGGGGCGGTCACCCAATTTGATTTCCAAGCATGTTTGGAATGACCGGAGGCCTCAATTTGGGTGGCCGCCCAATTTGTTTCCCATGCAGCCACAAGGGACGACTGGAAAGCTAAAATTGGACGTCTGCCCAATTTTGTTCCTGTGTTTCCTGCACACCAAACAAACCAAATTGGGTGCCCGCCCAATTTGTTTTCCATTTAGTGTACAGGGGAGTTACCTGAAAAGCTAAAATTTGGCACCTGCCCAAATTCGTTGCCATGTTCTGCGCACACCAGGCAAGCCAAATTGGGCGCCGGCCCAATTTGGTTTGCCTGATGTGCAATGTGCACGTCATGATACAAAGGGAGTAGAGGACCTCAAAATAGGGGGCTGCTCAGTGGGCCAAGACTCTAAGGCCATGACTCCTCAAATTGGGCAGTTGCTCAATTTGAATCAACATGTGTGCCCGCCCAACATAGTTCCCAACAATGGCAGGACAGCGTGCTGTCATTGGCCATCTGCCCGACTTGGACCCAACACTGAACCTGCATTCTTAAAACCAATACTAAATTGATGGGCCACCCAGAGGCAGTCCATTCAAAGCCACCTTGTTTGAGCAAATGGGAGCTCAATCGATTCCACAAGAGAAAGTCTACATAGCTCCCTGGTGAGTCTACATAACTAGTAAGCATGGAACCAACTTTAAAATCATGTTTTTACAGCAAAAAAACATTAATTCGAACTCAAACAACACTACCAAAACTGTAGAACTACACTTCTAAAGTAAAATTACCTTGGGAGTGTGCATGTGACTTCTCCGAACTATATTCGTGGGCGCGCAAGAATTGTCGATTCAAATGCAGAAAGCAATGGACGCAGTCTGGTGGCATAAAAGAATAACAATTGAATTGCTCTTCAAATTCAAATTCAAATTTCAAATATTCCCCCACAATTAATTCTTTTTAATAAAAGAAAATGTTTTATAATTTTATTTGGAACACGTAGGCGTGGTCATTATATCTAGCGCACGTGTGGATATTTAAATTTCATTTAAATTTGAAATTTGAATTGTGAAACCCATGGTCCCACGACCCCTCATTATAAATTTCAAATTCAGAGGGTTGCTCTAGGGACACAGCAGTTGCCATGTGGCGCCCTGCTATTCATGGATGCAGGATCGTCACGTGGCACCCGGTCAAGTATGGTTACACTAGCCAGCCATGTGGCTCCCCATTATTTATGGACTACAACGGTTCATTTTTAACAGAAAAGTCGCCACTTGTCATAATCCGGTGGGACCTCGGTGCATGACTATTTTTAAAAAGATGCCTTTGTCTGGAAAGCTGCCATTTCGACGCTTGTAAGCTCTGTTAGTAATCAGACAGAATTTTCAATAATAATGATGCAATGTGTATAGATACAAATCCCTTAACTCACTGCTTTAGATTTAGTTACCACAATGAACCTTTATTCCAAACAAATTAATAACAACCTCTTCTGAATATAACCTTCAATAATCAAGCCATAATTCTAATGACTTGAAACATTCCAATAGCTAGATATTTGATCTTGGTATTTGATTACTTCACTAACCACACTCAATGAAAACTTAGCAATTTAGCTTTTAAAACAAGACTTCAAAATATCTTCATATTTCAAGTATTCACCTTATCGAATATGAGTCCAAAATATCTGTCTTCCAGATCCGAACTTCCCCTGTAATATTCACAATGCCTATTCACTCTATTCTGCTTGTATTTGCATTGTTCAGTCCGACGGTCTTGGGAGACCACCGAACGTTTACAAATTATCTGTAATCTGGTTATTCGACCGAGCTTTTCATGGATTCTTCTGTCTCTGGTTCATTGGACCAAATATCTCCCTTGGGTCAACTTTCCCTATATGAATGATAATTCACTAGATAACTTTCACCCAATATTTCAATGGTTAACCTTAACCTTCGATGTGCAATGCTCTTTCTATAAGGTAACCATTATCAAATATCTTGCTAAGTTTAGACAATGAAGCATGAACTATTGAACCTAGCAAGTTTTGTTTTCTCCAATGACTAGGATACCTCATCATGCTTAGCACTTTGTTCTCCTTCTGTCATGTAATTAATCATGAGATGAACCTAAAATTTAACATTCCCCTTTCAACTCATGATTTATCCACTGATTTGCATCCTATCCTTTCAGCCAGAATTCTGAATTTGCTGCAGCTGAGTGCTTTTGTGAGGATGTCTGCTAGTTGATCCTCTGACTTTACATATTTCAGCTGAATTATCTCTTTTTGTACCATATCTCTAATGAAATGTTGCTCCATCTCTATATGCTTTGTTCTCTCATGTAAGATTGGATTCTTTGTCATGGCTATGCAACTTTGACTGTCACTGTTTAGAATTGTACTTCCTGTTTGTGTCAGATCTAGTTCTTCCAAAATTCTTCTTGTCCATATGATTTCTTTTGCTGCCAAAGTTGTGGCAGCATACTCAGCTTCAGCTGTAGAGAGTGCCACTGCAGATTGTTTCTTGCTTCTCTAGCTGACAGGACCTCCACATAACTTTAATAAATAGCCTGATGTTGATCTTCTTTCGTCTGGATCACCACACCAGTCTGCATCACAATAAGCCTCAAAATTCAAATTGTTAGAGTCATACTAAATGCCAATATCTATGGTACCTTTTAGATATCTGAGAACCTTCTTTGCAGCTGTCCAATGGCCTTTTCCTGGATTGTTGTTGTACCTTGTTAGAACATTAACAATAAATGAAATGTCAGGCCTTGTGTTATTTGCAATGAACAGCAAACTTCCTGTCAGTTGTCTGTAGGGAACTTTACACATTTCTTCTTCTTCCCCTTTTGTTTTAGGGCACATTTCCTTTGATAATTTGCATCTTGGGAGCATAGGGCCATTAACTTCATTGCATTCCTCCATATTAAACTTGCTCAGGACTACTTGAATATATCCCTTTTGAGAGAGAGTTATTTTCTGATTTTTCCTGTCACGGATCACTTCAATACCAAGAAACTTTCTCAATTCCCCTAAGTCAGACATTTGATATTTATCTTGCAGAATTTCTTTGCAATGCTTCAGGGTTTCCATATTCGAGCTTGCCATCACACAATCATCAACATATATTCCAATGATGCAATATCCATTTCTTTCTTCATATACATAAACATTACCGTTATTATTTAATTGTCTGAACCCTTTCTCCTTCAGATAGCCATCAATGCATTTTGTACCACTGCCTGGGTGATTGTTTTAGACCATACACTGCTTTGTTGAGTTTCCAAACCTTATTTTTGCCATTCTCATATCCAGGTGCTTGAGCCATGTAAATATCCTCCTCCAGATCTGCATTTATAAATGCAGTATTCACATCCATATGATGTAATTTGAGGTTCAGTCCATTTGCCATAGCAATTATCATTCTCGGACTTCCCATTTTTATTATTGAAGAGTATGTTTCTCCATAATCTACACCATGTTCCTGTGAATATCCCTGAGCCACTAGCCTGGCTTTATATTTAGTGTTGCCATTTGCATCTATTTTAATTTTATAAAGCCACTTGCTGCCCACTACATGTTTACCTTTAGGTAAATCAACAATTTATATGTGGATGTTCTATCAAATGAGTTCATTTCATCATTCATTGCATTTTTCCACTTGTCGGCATCTAGACTTTGCACAGCATCTTCAAATCTTTCGGGTATCCCAGTCTCTAGCACTATTAATGCCTCATCTTGATTGTTTTGCTGCCTAAGAAACCTGCTACTTTTACCATCAGCCAATCTCCCATAATGCTCTTCATTTAATTTCATACCTTCTTTCAGCTTTTGTACTTCAGATTTTCTATGTCTGGTCTATTTTTCTGTTATATGGCTGCTATTTGTCATTTCAGTGGACTTTACATTATTGTCTATGTTTGGCTCAGCTAGATCTACTGCATCTTTTCCATCCTTTATGTCCCAATCATCCTTATCATATGCTGCTGGATCCTCACCATCTGAAGTAGTATCAGTCATGTCATTATTTTCTGAATTCAGATCTGATTTTGTGTTATCCTCTTCTGCACTTGGCTTTGCTATAGCATCAACATCTTTTCTTTGCACTTCATCAATTAATTTTGGCTTGTAAAGCACATTTTCCACACACACATCATCTCTACTAGTTGTGACTTGTCTATCTTTGGACTGAACAATCTATACCCCTTTGAATTTGTATCATATCCTACCAGATATGTCACAGTTGACCTGTCATCCAACTTGGACCTTAGTTGCTCTGGAACATGTTTATAAGTTAAACATCCATAAGTTTTGTACTTGTTATAATTGGGTATTTTCCCAGACCATAGAGTTTCAGGGCATTTCCAATTTGTATTTGCAGAGGGGAAAGCATTCTGAATCTCTGCTGCAGCCTTCACAAATTTCTGCTCAAAAACTACTTTGAAACCCATGTTAACTAGTTGACATACAGAAATGAGATTCCTTACTAAGCTAGGAACACATAGTACATTCTTCAAATCTATGGCATTTCCTTCCAAATCATAAACTTCTAGTACTCCTACATCTTCTATGTTTTGCAACTGCCCATTTCCAACTTGGATATGGCCTTCCAGTTTTCCCTTGCATTCTTTAAGTATTTTGGATGAGCAGACTATGGTTTTCTCAGCTCCACTATCTATAATCATGAAGTCATCTTTGTTAGTTCTGCTTTGTGAAACTATGAATGCATCAGACTTGCTTACCTCTTCTTCTTCATCTGGTTCTTCTTCCAGCTTAACCTCCTCTGCCACATTGGCTTCATGATGTGAAGATCTCCCTCTGCCTCGACCTCTTCCCCTTGATTCAGAGCCTCTTCCTCGCTTTGTTCTTCCTCTGAAATCATTGGTTTTTGGAGTAGAACAGGTTAAAGCAATATGACCTCTGCCACCACAGTTATAGCATTGAATTTCCTTTGCTAAGGTTGGACAATTTACCTTGAGATGCCCATACTTATTGCAGTTGTAACATGGCCCTATTTTGCTGTCATTTTTTCCCTTTACAAATAGTGTTTGTGAGGCTTCCTCCTCACCTAACACCTTTCCTTGCTCAATTTCTGTCTTAAGCATTCGTTCTGCCTCAATTTTTGTTTTTGCAATGGTTCTCATTAGAGATATTACCTAAGCTGGATACTGCTCGGGACATGGCCAGAACTTGCTGCTGTTGAGTATACATTACTCCAGCTCCTTCTAAATCTGCAATAGCATTATCAAATTTTTGGAGAAACTCATTAACTCCTTAGTTCATTCTCCAATACATCTATTTGTGAGGATGTCTTTTCCTCATAATTAGATATCATGTAGTTCCACATTTGCTTGGGTGTCATACCCCTTAGCTTCAGCACAATGCTAGAACTTATCTTGCTTATAATTATGCCTTGGGCCTCCCTTACCCTAGCATTCTCTCCCACTCCCCTTCTTGTTGATGTCTCACTTATGACTTCAACAGTTTCACCATCAGCAGAGTTTGAACCGCCTTCAACAGTTCTGCTTGTAAGACTCCTGATTCTAGATTCTCCTTCAGCAGAATCTATCAGATCCCACAAGTCTTCTACCTGCAACACATGCTTGATTTTCTCCTTCCAAACTTGGAAGCCAGAATCCCCCTTAAACACTTCTATGGCACTTAGTAGGCCTGCTCTAAATCTGCTAGACATGTTGGCTGTAACTAGCTCTGATACCAATGTTAGTAATCAGACAGAATTTTCAATAATAATGATGCAATGTGTATATATACAAATCCCTTAACTCACTGCTTTAGATTTACTTACCACAATGAACCCTTATTAATAACAACCTCTTCTGAATATAACCTTCAATAATCAAGCCATAATTCTTATGACTTGAAACATTCCAATAGCTAGATATTTGATCTTGAAATTTTAATTACTTCACTAACCACACTCAATGAAAACTTAGCAATTTAGCTTTTAAAACAAGACTTCAAAATATCTTCATATTTCAAGTATTCACCTTATCGAATATGAGTCCAAATATCTGTCTTCCGGATCCGAACTTCCCCTGTAATATTCACAATGTCTATTCACTCTATTCTTCTTGTATTTACATTGTTCAGTCTGACTGTCTTTGGAGACCACCGAACTTTTACAAATTACCTGTAATCTGGTTATTCGACCGAGCTTTTCATGGATTCTTCTGTCTCTGGTTCATTGGACCGAATATCTCCCTTGGGTCAACTTTCCCTATATGAACGATAATTCACTAGATAACCTTCACCCAATATTTCAATGGTTAACCTTATCCTTCGATGTGCAATGCTCTTTCTATAAGGTAACCATTATCAAATATCTTGCTAAGTTTAAACAATGAAGCATGAACTATTGAACCTAGCAAGTTTCGTTTTCTCCAATGACTAGGATACCTCATCATGCTTAGCACTTTGTTCTCCTTCTGTCATGTAATTAATCATGAGATGAACCTAAAATTTAACAAGCTCCCCTTCCGAAGGAGACGCTTTGCTGTCGCTGGCATCCATGACAAGGCGCACATCCACATCAAAGCACCATATCCTCTTGTCGATTGTTGATGGAAAGTCGCCCACCAAGGGAGGCAAAGGTAATGCTTGCATCATTCTCTGGATACTGTAACTGTTTCTTATCTTTTATGTTTAAAACTTCGTCTCGAAACCACAATGGCATCTATTCTATCCTATATTTGTTCCCTCTTTGCTTGAAAATAAGCCTGCACCTCCTGCATCTGAATCTGTTTTCAAGTTGCTGCCATGGACCACTGTTTCCCTTTAAGTACCTCTTTCAAAAGTTCCTTTCCTTGGCCACACTTGGCAAACTGGGTGCCCGCCCAATTTCTCAATTAAGTGCATCTCTGGGCAGATTATCCACTTGACCACGACATGGGAAAATTGGGTGCCTGCCCAATTTCCCCTATAAGTGCATCTATGCCTCAAGTTCATCCATTTCACCACGCCACACTTGCCAAATTGGGTGCCCGCCCTATTTCTCGCTTAAGTGCATCTCTATGCAGATCATCCACTTGACCACTGCCATGATCCATTTCACCATTCACACTTGGCAAATTGGGTGCCCGCCCAATTTCTCTAGCCTCTAACAAACCCTAGCAAATTCGGCGCCTACCCAATTTGGCATGTACATGGTGCAGCGGACCTTGCCTAGGGACCAACAGGTGGCAAATTGGGCGGTCGCCCAATTTCCCACTTAAGTGCCTCCCTGGAAAGATCACCCCCTTGACCACAAATGGGAAAATGGGGGCCCAATTTCCCAGATAAGTGCCTCCCTGGGAGGCTCACCCCCTTAACCACAAATGGCTGCCCAATTTCCTCTATAAGTGCCACTCTAGGATGTTCATTTAGTTCACCATCTATGAAATTGGGTGCCCGCCCAATCTGACAGTACTGAAACCCTTTTACCACTTCATAGCGCCCTTTGAAACCGTGTTATTACTTTATAGCAGTATTTAATTCCTGTTTGATGCACCTGCAGGATTAATGGCAAGGACCGAAAAAACTGCTCGAATGCCTGGCTATGGACCTGGGATACCCCAGCCTGTTTGCTGCTGTGAAAGAGAGTGAGGGTGCTATTTCAGGGGATTGATGTAGTTCCAAATGAGATTACTTCTGTTGCTGACAAGTACACTTGGTGCATTGAAATTGGAAATATGAACCCTCAGTAGTGCACAACCATCTCAAAGATTTGTGTTCCTATTTTGCCATGCGATGGACCAAGAAGACAAGTAATGCGGGCGTAGCAATTGATATGGGGGTAAATACGGAAGTACCCGGTGAGATAGAAGTTTATGTGGAGGACGTTTTGGACAAGTCCTTTCGTGGATACAGGCTACCCTTTGCCACTCATGATCTCCAACTCATGTCAACAAGCATAACTAAAAATCAAAACTCATGCGCAGCCAATGGTTTTGGTAGCTGAACTCATACGAGAGCCTGAAGAGATCAAGAATTAGAAAGCGTGGAAATCAGGAATGGCCACTCGAGAGGAAGCATTTGAAACATCTTATTCTTCTCTTCTATGCCAAGCGGAAGTGCCGAGTACTAGCGGGAAACCTGACTGCAACGAAATATGTTAAAGCAGCCAGGAAACAAATGACATCACATTGAAGACAATTCATAGAGATGTCTTCTTCGAGTAGGTACAACAGCTTCGTAACCAGCGAGAACTGTGAAAGGAAAGCATGGTCAGTCAACGAGAGGCATATAATTTGTAAGTTGCCTCGCAATGTCTTATACACACTTGTCCTATCTCACCCAAATTGGATGCCTGCCCAATTTGGGGCCTCAGGTCCTTAGCAACCAGTACACTGCCATGAATTTCGGGCAACCTCTCACCCAAAATCGGGCGGGCGCCCAATTTGTTGCATTGTATGCATCGCAATGGTTGCTTATCTGCTTCACATCACCCTTTCAAAGATCATCGTCTCCAAATCGAGTGGTCGCCCGATTTGGATTTCAAATGCCCATAAGTCTTGCTTCATCCAAATTGGGTGCCTGTCCAATTTGGAACCCCTCTTGCGTACCTAAAATTCTTTTCAAAACAGAACACCAAATCGGGCGGGCACCTAATTTGAGGCTGCGTCTGCAAAACTTTTCTTCTGTATTTACATCTTGTCTTACAATATCTATGTTTTGCAGGATTGGGTAGCTATAGCGAAGCAAACCTTGAAAAAAGCGAGCATGCGGGACTATGATTACTTCGTTTATCTTGACGAGCCAACCTGGAATATGTGCACGCAAGTTGCTCAACTCTTCTACGAGGACCAACTAAAGGATGAAAATAGTGACAGAATTGCAGTTAAAGATCGTCTAAGGATCTTCACAAATAATTCATGTCGGCCATTGAAGTCTATGTACCCTATGGACTTGCAGACATTGATGACGGAGATCATGGCAGGCACCACATTCATCAAGGCCACGAAGGCTTATACTGGCAGACGTGTCATGAAAACCCGGGTGCAAGAATTGTGGAAGATTGGCACTGTTGAGCGTGCATTACTAAAATACCTGAAAGAGGTGAAGAAGCTGAAAGTTGAAAATATGGATGAAGTGAAACAGGCTCATCCCATATTCATAATGAACCTCATGCTAATGTTTGCGAACAGTGTTGAAGTGACTGGCTGGACAAAGAGCCGAAAAGAAGCCGAGAAAGAAAACCTTCAAGAAACTCTTATAACTAAGGTTAACGAGTATCTCCATGGACCAGTTGAGGAGGGTTCAAAGGCATTCAAGTACTGCATTGTCAATGCACAAGGGATGTGTGTCGATGTCGTGAATACATCGGCACGTTTTGTTGGATGTGATTTTAGGAACCTTAAGAAATGTTCTGTAGAGGAGTATCAAAATTTTTTGGATCAAATAAGTATTTTAACGGACCAGCAAATGACATCGATAAGCTTCTTGAGACCCCTCCCAGATCCTTGACAAGTCCTTGGTATTGAATCTAGGTTGGAGCTTAAGGGAGTCGTCGAAATTGGGCGCCCGCCCAATTTCAGCAGATACATGTCTCTGTTGAACCTAGGTTGCAACTTTGTTGTGTCATCGAAATCGGACGCTCGCCCAATTTCTTCTCATGTACATTGTGTATCTGTAACTTATTTCTGTGAAATTATCCAATCATGGAATACAAGTTTTGTGTTTTAATTCTATTATGCTCTATTTATGCAAATGCAGGGAATTGGTTGTATTCATATAGAAATGCCTGAACACAACTAAAGCAAAACACATATGTAAAAGAGAGATAATAGATAATAATCTTTACTTCATCAGCGGTACATATCATGTAGCAACGTTTCAGCCAAATCCCCCAGATTGAACTCCTCAATATTACTTCGGCTAAACAGATCTAGCCAGTCATCCAAGTCTCGAACAGAGTGAGAGTGTTTAACTTCAGAACAACTGAAGAAAGACCAATTGAAGGTCGTGAAGGCATCTTATATGCTAGACTTTCTCCACACGTCTTGGAACATAAGGCAATGAAGGAAGCATTCTGAGAAGTTGCCAAAGCAGGACTGGCATTCAGGGCTTTCCAGATACACCGGGCTGTTTGCATGCTTCAGACCTGAGACTAGGACCAGCAGTAGTTTCATCAGGGACTATTTTGAACATTCACTAGTTATAGGATCGAGAGTACTTGGTATATCTTCAAAAGCATCTTGGAATGACACATTAATTCCAAAAGCCTCATAACCTGCATCAGCTATTGGACATATTGCAATGCATTTCATCGGATTGGAATGTCTCATCTCCAAAATTCCCATCATCACCTGCACCTGGGATGTCATGATCTCGGGTACAACCATGCTTAAGCTCTTCCATTCTTGCATAGAATGACCAATTAGATGGCTCAGCTCCTGTTTTGTTACATAATTCTTTTTCATCTTTAAATTTAGTTTGTAACTTGTCCCATTTATTCTTCAACTGTCTCAATTCTTCCAAGCCAGGAACAATCGGCTGCAACTTATTCATTACTTCTCTCCATTGTGAATTTGCAAGATGAGGCTGCCATTATTGTGCACCTTGAATTCATTGACCAAATTAAGAAATGTAACAGTAGCTTTGTCTGACCAATCAACATGATGCTTTCTTTTCTTTGTCTTTTGAGCTATGTTAACTACCTTATCAGTTGCAACAATTGCCAAAGCATTTTCATTTACCATAGTAGGTTTGTTTGCCAAGGAATTTTCAGTTACAACAAGTAATGATCTAGTTGCTCTTGAAGTGGATTTCATCTAAATTTCATTTCAAAAGGATATCAATACAAAATACTCTTTATTGACATAATTTTTACTAGTATTTACCCTAACCTTGGATGAGTATGCGGAAGCACAAACCGAGTGACAGATCGAATGAGCTTCTTTCTTCTCCCCTTTCTTCTGTCGAAATAATCGATGGGCCAAAAGTTTTCTGATAGCCAAATTGTTAACTAAATGTTAACAATTAGAATGCCCGTAACTATTAAACGGGGTTAATTTTTCTCCATGGTGTAGAGTTTATTTTGTAACTCTACACCATCTCTCCCTATCTCTCCTCTCATAATTATCTCTCAACTATCTCTCGTTTTCTCTCACCTCACATATGGCCACCCCCCTCCTCCCCCTCTCTCTCTCACTCTCTCTCCCTTTTTTTTAATGACAGGCCGTGGGAATTCATAGGTTGTACATGTTTCTAGTTCACAACTTGTCGTTCCAGTGGAAGAAAATGCTGATTTTAAAACTGCTATCTTAACAAAGATTGAGCTGAGCTTGAAGTTATCTTTGTGTACAACAATTTGGAATTTCTGCTACAATCTATTTTTGCCATTGTTTTTTGGGTTGCCCCTAAGGGGGCAAACCCTTGTTTATGTGGGTTTGTGGCATATTATAGGTATATGCCAGTATATGCTTGAAATATGCCTATGACTGCTAAAAACCCCTTATTGGCTGTAAATGCTCGGTCGTTTTCGTTGTTGGGCAGCCACTCTTGAAACTGGCTAACCGGAGAGGCACCTACCTGTCTTTTCCTCTCCTGAAGATGTCTACCATGATGAATCTCTTCTGGACGAAGCGAGATTTAGATTTGATAATTTGCGCTCCGTTTTCATTCGGCTTTATGGAAAAGAACCAGAGTTATATGCTCGAGCACCTGGTGAGTTTTCCTCTGTTTATTATCTTATTTGGACGTTTTTAGAATTGCTCGTATTACTTCCTTCTGCATCTTTTCGGTGAATGAGATCCAGAATTCATGCGCTTTTATGCTTAAATGGCTCTGTTAGAGTATTTTTTGAGTATTTAGAAGAGATACTGAGCTTGCTGTTAGGTGTTCTCAGGGAGAGTAAACCTGATTGGGGAGCACATAGACTATGAAGGGTATTCAGTTTTGCCAATGGCAATTCGTCAAGATACAATAGTTGCCATACGAAAACGTGATCATAGAGAGGACAAACCTGTTCTGCACATAGCAAATGTAAATACCGATGCCTTCAGACCCCACGAATTTAATGCAGATCCGTATCAGGTAATTGGAGCTCTCTATGATATGTTTTATTGCATTGTCCATCTACCACTAAACAAGTCATTGACTAATCAAGATTGCTCTTATCTTCAAGTTCTCTGTAAAGATTACCGGTATATTTTAGAATGATTATTTCTTCAAATTTCTTGCAGGAAGTAGATCGTAATAATCATACATGGGCGAATTATGTTCTTTGTGGGTATGATGCACATCCCTTTCTGAACATGCTTTATCTCTATTAGAATCCCCTTTTTAACATCACTGGTCTACTTTCTTCACATATTTCCAACGTGTCTAAGTTCTTCAATTGTTGAACTATCTACTTACTTAAAATGTTTTTGGAGGTGGGTGTCCTCTTTTTTCCGGCCGCCGGTAACACTCCATTTTCCGGCCAAAAGCGTGAATTTGGCACCGGTATGTTTCTTTTTGGGTTAGAGTTTGAGCGGTTTTTGGGTTTCTTTTCGGGGCTAGGGCTTGAGCCGTTTCTGAAGAGCGGTGTTGTAATGCTCCAGAATAGGTGATTATGCAGAGGCGGCTGGGAAGCTGGAAAGCCAATTTTTCTTCTAGGTAAGCAAGATCCAGTATTTTTGTTCGACGTTTTCCTTCTCCGATTTCCTTCAGAGCTCGAAAATGGAGGAAGGAAATCAAAATCGGAGGCCTTTAGCAGTAGTAGCAGATTAGTTCACCTCTGCAGAAAACTTTGAAAGAATTGGATCGAAGGTACAATATCAGAAAACTTTGCGAGAATTGGATCGAAGGTACATAATCGGCACTGTCAGTCCTCTTTGTTAGTTGTACATGAGTTGTTCCAGAGCCTTCCTTGAATTGCATATGAGGATTTTTGTCTTGAAATTTTTAACTAACTTGCTGTTAATTGATAAAGCAGCTACAATAAGGGTAATTCCTCCTCCAGATTTCTCCATTACCATTAGCAAGTGGCTTTTATTTGACATGTGTGTTTGTTGTAGAGCATATTGTAGAGCCACAATTTTTCTTTATTTGGCTGTGGATCTTATAAAAACATGCAGGGACGAGCCATTTGGTTTGGTTCAACATTCGATTGTGAAATCACGATTTCCACTGGGCGATCATGGAGCGGTCATGCAAGGTAAGGTTTTAGGCATTTTTTTTCTCTTACATTTTATGGTATGACACGGAAAGCTGCATGGCTTAACTTTTTAAGAATCTGAGGTTATGATAGTGCTCCTCAGACTTATATATGTCTTATGCTCCTCAGACTTATGTAAACAGACTTTTTTAAGTATGTAAGTTTAGTAATCGGTCGTTTTTCTCTCATTCTTCCCTTATCATGCAAGTTTTGCCAAGGTTTTTTTAACGTTTAGAGTTCTTAGGAAACGGCCTCAGATCATTTCATGAAGATGATGCCAAGGAAGGAGAATGCTCTCGATTAGCCGAATACATTTTCCTGTTCGCATTTTTCTTGCATTCTTTGCCATTTCATCCTTTCAATCCTCTGCCATGCATTTTGTGGAAAACCTTTTTTATTATCCGACCATGTATTCTTTTCTTTCCTTCTTTCCTCAATCAGCCTCTCTGCCTACTAAAGCAGTCGTTTTTAAGTGGCTAATATGACTGTGTGCTCAAAAGGCAGTGCAAAATGAGGTTAGGTTTTAGATATTTTAACAGATTTGGTAATAATATTGGTTGTGCTTGATGCAGGCGACTTTGAGTTCAACAGTCTCCAGCATTGTCACTTGCAGCAAAAAGTGTGGATTTGAGTTCTAAAATCTTGAACACGTAAGTAACTCATGTTTGCCTTTCTCTGTTAAGCACCAAAATTCAAATCCCAACGGCTTTGGAATGATGGACTTGGTTCTGAATTAAGGAAGCTCCTTTTCAACATGACTTTAAATCCTAAACTGTGAGCTGCAAGACTTAAAGCATTACCCTATCTTTCAAAAATGCGGAGTGTACTCCTCCGTGTTTTTTTCTTAAAAGACACCTTTGCATTCTCCCTGTTTGCTTATCTATCTACATGTCTTATACGAACTATATTCTCATTTTTGGCAACTGGCTGTGATGGTTGGCATAATTTGCATATCGAACGATCTGTGTTAACGGGAGGGTGTTTGCTATCACAAAAAAGCTTCTGGATAGGTCGTATATTTGTTTTGCCACGTAAGATTCTCTTATTTCACTTTCAAAATCATAGGTTCTCTTTTTAATCCTTTCCTTTTGCATTATAGCGGATTTATATTTTGTAGAGTTTTCAAAGTTATTATTTGTATTGCAGCGGATATGCATTTGTTTATGACGTTTTCGTACTGGCTACTAAAAGGGGTCTAGACTCAATGAACTATCTGTCAATGAACAAACTGTCATTGATTTATCTGTTCAATTAGTTGCAGCATTATGTTATATGCAGGTGGTGAGCATTATGTTACATCATAAAGCAGAGCTTTCCACCTTACTTTTTCCATCACTTCTTTTTGATCTGCCTGATCATGGTATGTAGCAATACTGTCTTTTTGGTCTCCCTGATCGTAGTATGTAGCGATGGCATTGGAAATCTACCTCTATTTGTGTCTGCATCTTGAGTTCCAGTTCAAACCATGGAGATTCTTCAAATTGCCGGTATTGTTTTGAGTTTATATCTGACATTGTTTGCAACAAAATCTACCCTAGAGGCACTCAACAGGTTTTTATTTGAATGCTACGCACCTTTTTGGTAAGTTCGTTGTCATTTGTAATAATCATCCCTTTTCCATAAACACAGTTTTTCTTTTAATTAACTTGGCAAATGGAAGGTTATTCGAAGATGGCCTATTTTGATTGCTGGATTTTCATTTTATTTTCTTGATTTTGATTTTGTCACATTTAATATGTTGTGTTCTTTTTAATCAGATTCCAAAGCATTCACAACAAATGCCTTCTATTTCCATCTCATAGGCTAGGCTGTGGCCAAACTTCTTATCAACAAGTGTTACACAGACTTCAAGGTAATACGTGGTTTTGTATTTTGATCAATGCTCTATAGTTCAATCTGGCCATTCAATGCACTAGACATTTCTTTTGCATATGTGCAATCAGAATGTGAAATCAAGTATATAAATTGAATGGTCTGTTGTTTATAAATTATCTTTTTGTTGGTTGAATCCACTTATTTTAAATAATAGTTCTATTTTAAACAATAGAGAAAAGAACAATAAAATGTTCTGGGCACAAGAATTCTGGACCTGAAAGCACCTCTTCTGCTTATAACCTACTGAGTAACACATGTTGTTTTGTGTTTTTGGACATTAAGGTCACAATTACTAACATCAATATATTTATATAATTTGACAATCAGAAATTCATTTTCAAAGATAGTCTTCGTTTTCAATCTAGACATGTAAGAACATCAGTTGCAGCAGAAACAGAAATCGACAATTGTTAAATTTCTAATTGGTATCTTTGATTTCAAAATTGAAAATTCAAATCTAGCAATATAGATGAAAGTGAAAATACGTATCAGAATTCACCTCAACCATGGTTCTGACCATAGCATTTTGATGTTAGAAGAGTAACACTGAACCATGGCATTTTGATATTGGAAGAGCACAAAACCATGGCATTTTGATGTTGCAAGGCCATGAAGGGCTTTAAATAGCACCACAACAAATGCCGTCATGGCTTTGGATCTCAAAACCATTTTGTGCAACAGATTTAACTTTGTAGACAATTAGAATTATAGTTTACACCTTTGCATTGACAATTGAATAACACTTCAATCTTGAGAGTTGACAATATTTAATGTATTCAAATGTAAAAGTTGGGAGTGCACCATATAGAAAAACGTGGTTGACAATGTGGAGCAATCGCTACTGGTGTGTAAAAAATTAGAGGATTCATTGTTGTTTTGGGAGGAGATTTTTGCCTCATTGAGGTACACCTATATAAAGGGTCATGGCGGGGTCACGATAAATATGCGAGTGATAAACCACAATTACAAAAGTAAACCATATTCGTTCTTGCAAGTATCCACCTATAGTGTTGTCGGAAGTTGCAAAATGAACGTTAAATGCCAAGTAAAAACCCAAGCCAGGACATTAGCCCGGCAACGCCGGGCACCCGTTTACTAGTCCATGTTTAAATTTATTTAATTAAATTGTTGATCCTCCATTCTCAAGCAGTATTTAATGCTAACGTTGGATGTTCCCTTAGATACAAGGGCGTGTTTGAGCATTTGTTGTTTGTTGATCCTCCATTCCCAAGCAGTATTTAATCTTAACGTTGGATGTTTCCTCAGATACAAGGGCGTGTTTGAGCATTTGTCATCAAAAGGCCAATCATGTGCTTCGCGGATTGGTCTAGATATTCTTGTTGATGGCACAGTTCCAATGGGTTAGTTCTCTATAAAACTGTTGCATCAGTCATAATGGATGTTAAGAAACATCGTGCATATTCAAACTGTTTTGAAGCTGTTCATACATGACAAGCTTCAAAGGCCTAAGTATGGTTTCACTTGATGGAATTGGCAGAACAGTATAGATACACTTTTGATGCAATTATCATAAAATACACATGCACTGCATTAAAGCAAGTTCTTATATGTGTAACACTCTTTTTGATATTTTTAAATATGAGTTATGATTTCAGGTGCTGGTTTATCAAGTTCTGCAGCTATCTACTTACTTAAAATGTTTTTGGAGGTGGGTGTCCTCTTTTTTCCGGCCACCGGTAACACTCCATTTTCCGGCCAAAAGCGTGAATTTGGCACCGGTATGTTTCTTTTTGGGTTAGAGTTTGAGCGGTTTTTGGGTTTCTTTTCGGGGCTAGGGCTTGAGCCGTTTCTGAAGAGCGGTGTTGTAACGCTCCAGAATAGGTGATTATGCAGAGGCGGCTGGGAAGCTGGAAAGCCAATTTTTCTTCTAGGTAAGCAAGATCCAGTATTTTTGTTCGACGTTTTCCTTCTCCGATTTCCTTCAGAGCTCGAAAATGGAGGAAGGAAATCAAAATCGGAGGCCTTTAGCAGTAGTAGCAGATTAGTTCACCTCTGCAGAAAACTTTGAAAGAATTGGATCGAAGGTACAATATCAGAAAACTTTGCGAGAATTGGATCGAAGGTACATAATCGGCACTGTCAGTCCTCTTTGTTAGTTGTACATGAGTTGTTCCAGAGCCTTCCTTGAATTGCATATGAGGATTTTTGTCTTGAAATTTTTAACTAACTTGCTGTTAATTGATAAAGCAGCTACAATAAGGGTAATTCCTCCTCCAGATTTCTCCATTACCATTAGCAAGTGGCTTTTATTTGACATGTGTGTTTGTTGTAGAGCATATTGTAGAGCCACAATTTTTCTTTATTTGGCTGTGGATCTTATAAAAACATGCAGGGACGAGCCATTTGGTTTGGTTCAACATTCCGATTGTGAAATCACGATTTCCACTGGAGCGATCATGGAGCGGTCATGCAAGGTAAGGTTTTAGGCATTTTTTTTCTCTTACATTTTATGGTATGACACGGAAAGCTGCATGGCTTAACTTTTTAAGAATCTGAGGTTATGATAGTGCTCCTCAGACTTATATATGTCTTATGCTCCTCAGACTTATGTAAACAGACTTTTTTAAGTATGTAAGTTTAGTAATCGGTCGTTTTTCTCTCATTCTTCCCTTATCATGCAAGTTTTGCCAAGGTTTTTTTAACGTTTAGAGTTCTTAGGAAACGGCCTCAGATCATTTCATGAAGATGATGCCAAGGAAGGAGAATGCTCTCGATTAGCCGAATACATTTTCCTGTTCGCATTTTTCTTGCATTCTTTGCCATTTCATCCTTTCAATCCTCTGCCATGCATTTTGTGGAAAACCTTTTTTATTATCCGACCATGTATTCTTTTCTTTCCTTCTTTCCTCAATCAGCCTCTCTGCCTACTAAAGCAGTCGTTTTTAAGTGGCTAATATGACTGTGTGCTCAAAAGGCAGTGCAAAATGAGGTTAGGTTTTAGATATTTTAACAGATTTGGTAATAATATTGGTTGTGCTTGATGCAGGCGACTTTGAGTTCAACAGTCTCCAGCATTGTCACTTGCAGCAAAAAGTGTGGATTTGAGTTCTAAAATCTTGAACACGTAAGTAACTCATGTTTGCCTTTCTCTGTTAAGCACCAAAATTCAAATCCCAACGGCTTTGGAATGATGGACTTGGTTCTGAATTAAGGAAGCTCTCTTCAACATGACTTTAAATCCTAAACTGTGAGCTGCAAGACTTAAAGCATTACCCTATCTTTCAAAAATGCGGAGTGTACTCCTCCGTGTTTTTTTCTTAAAAGACACCTTTGCATTCTCCCTGTTTGCTTATCTATCTACATGTCTTATACGAACTATATTCTCATTTTTGGCAACTGGCTGTGATGGTTGGCATAATTTGCATATCGAACGATCTGTGTTAACGGGAGGGTGTTTGCTATCACAAAAAAGCTTCTGGATAGGTCGTATATTTGTTTTGCCACGTAAGATTCTCTTATTTCACTTTCAAAATCATAGGTTCTCTTTTTAATCCTTTCCTTTTGCATTATAGCGGATTTATATTTTGTAGAGTTTTCAAAGTTATTATTTGTATTGCAGCGGATATGCATTTGTTTATGACGTTTTCGTACTGGCTACTAAAAGGGGTCTAG
The DNA here is from genome assembly GCA_021234155.1 of Isoetes taiwanensis. Taxonomy (NCBI): domain Eukaryota; kingdom Viridiplantae; phylum Streptophyta; class Lycopodiopsida; order Isoetales; family Isoetaceae; genus Isoetes; species Isoetes taiwanensis. Next base: position 6,854,615 of record JAJEKV010000048.1, on the reverse strand, counting down.
ACTCAATGAACTATCTGTCAATGAACAAACTGTCATTGATTTATCTGTTCAATTAGTTGCAGCATTATGTTATATGCAGGTGGTGAGCATTATGTTACATCATAAAGCAGAGCTTTCCACCTTACTTTTTCCATCACTTCTTTTTGATCTGCCTGATCATGGTATGTAGCAATACTGTCTTTTTGGTCTCCCTGATCGTAGTATGTAGCGATGGCATTGGAAATCTACCTCTATTTGTGTCTGCATCTTGAGTTCCAGTTCAAACCATGGAGATTCTTCAAATTGCCGGTATTGTTTTGAGTTTATATCTGACATTGTTTGCAACAAAATCTACCCTAGAGGCACTCAACAGGTTTTTATTTGAATGCTACGCACCTTTTTGGTAAGTTCGTTGTCATTTGTAATAATCATCCCTTTTCCATAAACACAGTTTTTCTTTAATTAACTTGGCAAATGGAAGGTTATTCGAAGATGGCCTATTTTGATTGCTGGATTTTCATTTTATTTTCTTGATTTTGATTTTGTCACATTTAATATGTTGTGTTCTTTTTAATCAGATTCCAAAGCATTCACAACAAATGCCTTCTATTTCCATCTCATAGGCTAGGCTGTGGCCAAACTTCTTATCAACAAGTGTTACACAGACTTCAAGGTAATACGTGGTTTTGTATTTTGATCAATGCTCTATAGTTCAATCTGGCCATTCAATGCACTAGACATTTCTTTTGCATATGTGCAATCAGAATGTGAAATCAAGTATATAAATTGAATGGTCTGTTGTTTATAAATTATCTTTTTGTTGGTTGAATCCACTTATTTTAAATAATAGTTCTATTTTAAACAATAGAGAAAAGAACAATAAAATGTTCTGGGCACAAGAATTCTGGACCTGAAAGCACCTCTTCTGCTTATAACCTACTGAGTAACACATGTTGTTTTGTGTTTTTGGACATTAAGGTCACAATTACTAACATCAATATATTTATATAATTTGACAATCAGAAATTCATTTTCAAAGATAGTCTTCGTTTTCAATCTAGACATGTAAGAACATCAGTTGCAGCAGAAACAGAAATCGACAATTGTTAAATTTCTAATTGGTATCTTTGATTTCAAAATTGAAAATTCAAATCTAGCAATATAGATGAAAGTGAAAATACGTATCAGAATTCACCTCAACCATGGTTCTGACCATAGCATTTTGATGTTAGAAGAGTAACACTGAACCATGGCATTTTGATATTGGAAGAGCACAAAACCATGGCATTTTGATGTTGCAAGGCCATGAAGGGCTTTAAATAGCACCACAACAAATGCCGTCATGGCTTTGGATCTCAAAACCATTTTGTGCAACAGATTTAACTTTGTAGACAATTAGAATTATAGTTTACACCTTTGCATTGACAATTGAATAACACTTCAATCTTGAGAGTTGACAATATTTAATGTATTCAAATGTAAAAGTTGGGAGTGCACCATATAGAAAAACGTGGTTGACAATGTGGAGCAATCGCTACTGGTGTGTAAAAAATTAGAGGATTCATTGTTGTTTTGGGAGGAGATTTTTGCCTCATTGAGGTACACCTATATAAAGGGTCATGGCGGGGTCACGATAAATATGCGAGTGATAAACCACAATTACAAAAGTAAACCATATTCGTTCTTGCAAGTATCCACCTATAGTGTTGTCGGAAGTTGCAAAATGAACGTTAAATGCCAAGTAAAACCTGCCAGATACATTGGCGAACGCCGCACCCGCTTACTAGTCCATGTTTAAATTTATTTAATTAAATTGTTGATCCTCCATTCTCAAGCAAGATTTAATGCTAACGTTGGATGTTCCCTTAGATACAAGGGGCTTGTTTGAGCATTTGTTGTTTGTTGATCCTCCATTCCCAAGCAGTATTTAATCTTAACGTTGGATGTTTCCTCAGATACAAGGGCGTGTTTGAGCATTTGTCATCAAAAGGCCAATCATGTGCTTCGCGGATTGGTCTAGATATTCTTGTTGATGGCACAGTTCAATGGGTTAGTTCTCTATAAAACTGTTGCATCGGTCATAATGGATGTTAAGAAACATCGTGCATATTCAAAAAGCTGTTTTGAAGTCGTTCATACATGACAAGCTTCAAAGGCCTAAGTATGGTTTCACTTGATGGAATTGGCGTAACAAAGATAGATACACTTTTGATGCAATTATCATAAAATACACATGCATCGCATTAAAGCAAGTTCTTATATGTGTAACACTCTTTTTGATATTTTTAAATATGAGTTATGATGATTTCAGTCTTTGGTTTATCAAGTTCTCAGCCTATTGTCCGTTCTCATCGCAATTGCTATTATGGTGGCGCTTTGGTTTAAATTTTTCTAAGGTGCTTTTCGTTCCTTTTATGAATGTCAATTTCATTGGGGGAGGGCTTTCCAGTTCTTCCCGCATTGGTGTGTGCATCAATTGTTGCTATTTTAGCTCTACTGATTTGTCTTCCCTAAGGTACTTGGGTAGGATTTTTCAAGGGCCATTTGATATCTCTGTAGGATTGCTTTCTTTTCACCGTCACTATTGGATAGTGAAGGTCCAGTTCAATAGAGTTAATATGGTGGTTGTAAACTCGGGGATGGTTCATGTGGATTTGTTGCACCAATTCGGTTTTGTAAGAACACATCGATTAGGCGTACTATCTTATCGGCGAAAGAAATATCGAGTTTGCTTGTAAGTGTGAGAGGCATGTTGGGACTTAATCGGTGGAATGGATCAGGTACCACAAATTAGGTTTTAAGTATCATGGCTTTTAATATCATCGATTAGGCCGGTTAACCATGGGCAACTATATGAATGTGCGTGCAATTTCTATTATGGCAAGACCGGGAGTAGCATTGCCGATTGATTTTAACCTCATCGGGGGACGGGAATGTTTGTCTTCCAAAACGTGGTACATTTGTGATAGCAAGCGGTTTGACAGAGTCAAATAAAGTACATCCATCGCCGCAACAAATTACAATAACCGTGTTGTTGAATGTAGATTCTTTGCGGTGAGTTTTTGATTTACTTTCAATGTCGCTTCCAATGGCAATATCTTATGCATTGTAGTCTTTGTCGAAATTGAGATTAATAATTTGGAGACGCCTCTTTGCGAGATGATTCTTGGTGTAAAGCCGGGAATGTCGGGTTGAAGCGATTAGGACGGTGTCAACCCCGTCCGATGTTGAAGGAATGTGCGTTTCATATTCAAACTTCCCATGGGTCTATGGATCCAATAATTCTTTGTAGAGGCAGCCACATAAACCCGAGTTGCTTTTGATGTAACAACATTCTATAGAGCCGTGGCTCAAGAATCTATATGGGCTTTACAGAATTCTTACACAAGGAGCCATTTACAGTTGAAGAAATTGAAGAATGTCTCAAGGAAAAACTTGATATAGTATTAGGGAAAGTGCCAAGTTTCTTGGCGGTGCTATCTGTGGCTAAACATTACAAGTTATATCAGGTCAAATAGTCTCTGCATGATGCATCCAACTCCTCAATTTCGTCAATTAATCTATATTCCGTGATTTGTAGAGACCAAGACACGATACTCGAGGCAAAGCGAGTATACCAATTTCAAGAAACTGCTTGATCCCGGTGAAAGGTATTTGTCTAACTTGTCAATTTATTTTTGTGTGAAGGTTCGGAGAGCAAGTGCATTTTCTCGTTTTCATGTTATACTCAAAAAGTTGTACAATGGTTCCTATGCTACGATGACGATGAAGTCTTTGCAGAAATTGGGAAAGCTCATGAATGAAAGTCATACCAATTGCAAGGATTTATATGAGTGCGTGCATGTTTAATTTAAAGATGGCTATCTAATAAAATTCTATGTTGTGATTTCTTGGCGGAACTTGTGGTGAAATAGTTGTCCGTAATTAGATGAGTGGTTCAAGTCTCCGCCGATCTAGTGGAGCATATGGAGCAAGGCTTACTTGAAATTTTGGATGGGGCGGATCGTGGTTGCTCGCGTGCGGGGAGGATGTGGTGCCCGCCTTTATATTGTCTGTAAAGGTGAGCACAAGCTTTTGTTGGGTACTTTACCAGAAAAGTAAACATTGGGTTTTGTTTCAACTTTGCAGGAGGGCTTCTATTTATCTCGCATCCACAAAGGTACCATCAAGTCTGACGAATTGGGGCGTTTCCTTTTTGCCTCAAAACCATCAACTGGGGCATTTATCCTTAAGCTATAATGAAAAAGCTTTCTTATTTTTTCAAAATTTACTACCAAGATGTGTACGTTCCATGACCTATATTGCTGCTCTCTAGATGCGTGCATGATGGGCCATATCATGACCGTAAATAAATCTACCTACTCTCTAGATGTTCACATTTTGGAAACATGAAGTCTTGGATTTGTTTATATTTAATCTTAATGCATTGCATCGTAGCATATTGGTCTTTCAAAGCAATGTTATATGCAACTCCCACTCTCTAATGTCTTCTCACCAGCATGTTAGACCAATAGGCAATATCTCATGGCCAAGAAGACATATGGCAAGGATATAAGGAATATGCACATAGAAATCCCTCGTTATCGCATAGATTCAACTGTTTAAAGGCAGTTGCGGTTCTCCAATTGAGAAGCTCATCACTTCATTCATTTTGTAACTTGACGGTTCTAGAACGCATGATGTTCTAGAACGCATTTTGTAACTTGACGGTTCTAGGCCGTTGGTGGGTGACGGAAACTACATACTCGCAAAAAGTTGGAGGATTGGTTGCCGACAAACTCCAACAAGATAAGGAGAAACAAGTTGCATGTGTCTCTGTTCAATGTTTGAGTTAAGTTTCATAGTGTTCCTTTAATGAAGCAATATGTTTGCAACTATGTTGATCAAATCTATATCTGATATAAAAGACATCTCATAACATCTCTCCATAAGTTACGTACCTATGCAATGCTCGACGAACAAAATCATACCAAACAAGTTGTTAAGTCATGCATAAATCAAAGCCATAAACAAATAACCTTAGCTATTTTCAAGGGTTATTTTAATCATATTTTTTTTTTGGCACTTAGGGAGCATGTCCTTCCTTAACTGGCAGGTTCCTGGTGATCTCAAATCTGGCCATTGGATTTAGCATGACAATAAACATCGTGGTAAACAGGCGATGACACTTATTAGCCGTGATAAACAAGCTGTGGCATGCTGTAGCAAAGTTTATCTTCAAGATTCAATCTCTGCTTCACAAGTTCAACCACTAGATTTAAGCCCCATTTAGATAAATTTTGCAAAATGAAGTTGCATTTTGTGTGCCATGTGAAATTCCTGTAAGAACGCAAAGGAATGGGCAGCTTCCAATGATAGAAGAAAAATTCTACCTTTACATCTATAATGAATGCATGGAAGGGGATTTCTATAATGTAGGAATGCCTGGAATGTAATACCTATTTTATACTCAACTTCATATTACTGCACAAAAATAAAGTAGGTTATTATAAAACTTTAGAAAAAGAACAACTATTCACTAGTTATCAAGTCAAAAGCGAACCTTCTATCGACTCAAAGGCAAATATTTCCTGTCCTCGACTTCATAAGCTGGCGAATTTGGAATTAATAGAAAAACTTACTATAACATTTTGGCCATTTTTTTGTTTTTAAATTAATGGGAAATCTTTCTATAACATTTGGGTGATTTTTTATTTTCTTGTGTCTATGCATCCTAACAAACCATTAAATTCGAAGTTTCAAACTTTTTCTAAAGTCATCACCCTAAGATTCAGGAATGATCTTTTTGATTTTTTTTTTGGGTGAAAAAGGCCATAAAGCCTTTTCCAAGGTATGTATTGGCATACGGCATTCGACAAGTTTCTTGGCAAAAAATGTCCAAGAAGCTCAAGGTCACATTGCTAAGTCGTACCGATATTCTTCACTTGCCCCTCGTAAGAGGCGATTGATCTTTGAGGGGTATTTTTGGATGTGCGCTCTTATGCTTAGGCAGGTTGCTTTACTCATTGGGCCTCTTCTTGTCCGTCGATATTTTATTCTTATCTTTGCACTTATACTTGTATTTGACTCTTTGATTAAATAAAGTTTGACGTCCTTCAATAAGAAAATAAAAATAAACATGCGACATCAATAAATGACATGTTTCTTGGCAGAAAATATCATAAACAAGTTTTTCTGACATGTTTAGGATATTGAATTTTCATAGCATCTAGGTTTGATTATGTGGTAACACACTAGTCCTAGAATAGCTATGTCCTGGATTTGAGACTTCGCAGAGTCGCACTATGTATAGTTCCACGTAGTCCTAGAACACATACATCTTGAATTTGAGATCCCTAAAGAGTCACACTATGTATAGTTCCGTACTATGGCATCTATAAAGTTATCCATTGGAATATGATTTGTATGTCATTAATCAATGGCAACATTATTTGCTTTCTAGATTTTGGGAAAAAAACCTAAAAAAACACTGTTTTTTCATTTCTGGATTTCCACTGAGACTAACGGCCTATGGAACGCAAAAAAAGAGAAAGCGCAACAAACGTATTATTATTCGGATTGAAAAAACAACGTCCCAAAGCACAAAGCACAAAGCAACAGTCCAAAGCACTTTTAATGTCTTGACTTATCCTATGCTTATAAGTGGCCATTAGCAGTTGGTCCAAGATGCCGCAAACCAGCATTAGGCTGTATTTTTTCACAGCATCTAACACCATCATCTGGTATGAGCGCTTCTGCCTCTCCTGCCAATGGTACCTTGGTTGCACAAAATGCCAAGGAGTCAAGCAAACGGTTGTTGTTGCTATTCTTACACTCTGTGGATGGGGTTATAAGATTTGTCAAAATATCTGGCGAGCTTCTTCGGATGGAATTATCTCCCGTAATTAGTGGAATTATTGCAACCATTGTACTAGGTCTGATTTGCGGCTCTGTTTTCCTCTGCAAGATGCCCAAATCACAACACTTCATGTTTTTGCTCAATGCGGCAATCTGTTTTTCATTAACTTCAACCTGAAACGTGAATGTTCCACTTAGTTTTACATATTTTAAGTTGTTGAACTGTAGTGTCATCTGTCCACATAGGAAAGCTTGCTTCAACACAGTAAAACATCCCATGCTAATAGCATTGTCAATATGTGCAGGGTTCTTAACATTGCTATGCCTCAAGAGATGAGACAAAATCCTGTTGGCGAGGAGCATCAACTGGAATCAGAGTTCATGCACAAGTGGCAAGCAGATATTGCTACTGCTGGAGTCGAGAGCATAAAGGAGATGCATCATTTATGGCATATTTTGAGAGAGTTCCTAGTTGGATTTTTATTCCTTGGATATCCCAAGTAAACTATGATTGGCACAACATGCTGGTCCTTTATTTTGACGTCTTGGTTTGGATGAGGGTGCTCCTTATTGCAATAATTTGGTCACTCAAAAAGGAAGAAAGAACGTGTGGCCTATATATAACAAGTAATAACTAGGACGTGTGACTCTATTATTGCCAATAATTTGGTCACTCAAAAAGGAAGAAAGAACGTGTGGCCTATATAGGGAAGGGTCGCCATTCGCGGCGCCCGTCCATTGGCGGCCATCAAATTTGTTTTTTTGTGTTTTTAGGGTTTCCATGACGATTTTGACGGAAGACTCATGCAGCTCCTATAAGTGAGGACTCCGCTTTCACAGCCAAAGAAGATCTTGTCACAGCCATTACATGCATGTGGTTGCACCGATTTCTCAGGGGCTACCTTCCTTGAGTTAATTCCCAAAAGCCCTTCGTATTTTTAAAATTCCCAAAATGCCCTTAAATATTTTAAATATTTTCCCAAATAGCCCCATATATTTTATAGTTCTGAAATTCGTGTGTTCTTTATTTCACAGGTTGCTAAACTCTTTAGCTGCATTTTGGAAGATAAAGGTAGTTCGTTGGCTACAGAGGATTTTGTTTCTAAATGTTCGGGGTTATGGTTTTGAATTGACTGTCAAAATATGACTTTGAACTATGATTTAAGCCACTTCACCCCTCCGGCCATAGAGGGCAACCCTCCGTGCGCAGCACCTTGTTTTTTTCCTTTAATCGCACGTATCATTCCATTTGCCAAAAAGCTTGTATAAGTTGGCCAACAACATATACACTAACATCTACCATGCTGGTTTTTCATGACAACATCATGCGTTCTAGAACCGTCAAGTTACAAAATGAATGAAGTGATGAGCTTCTCAATTGGAGAACCGCAACTGCCTTTAAACAGTTGAATCTATGCGATAACGAGGGATTTCTATGTGCATATTCCTTATATCCTTGCCATATGTCTTCTTGGCCATGAGATATTGCCTATTGGTCTAACATGCTGGTGAGAAGACATTAGAGAGTGGGAGTTGCATATAACATTGCTTTGAAAGACCAATATGCTACGATGCAATGCATTAAGATTAAATATAAACAAATCCAAGACTTCATGTTTCCAAAATGAATCCGCAAGATTATCATTTACAGAGTACCAACTTCTGCCTAGCAACGCTGGGCACTGTGACTATGCAATGGGGAAAAACACAAAGTGCCTTGCATGTGTGGACTTAAAAATGTTTTCCTTGTCCTTGAGTTGTTTTGAAGCATTATGTGTGGATGAAAAATGCTCTCTCACTGATACTTATATTTCAAAAGGGTAGACCTTCATTCGGCCATTTTTCGCTTTTAATCGCGGAGTGTAGCAAATGGAAATAGATAGGATTTGTAGCATCAAGATGTCTTTACATCAAAACAACAGAAATGAATATCGCAATATGTACAACTCAAGTTGCTATATGAGCCTTTACGTAAGCAAAATATGGAAGACTCCTCCTTGGAGCCAGGTGGCATCATAGAATAGTGGGAGCAGCGAACCGTTTTCTTCTTCTGGCAAGCATGCAATGATAGTGGGAGGTAGGTACATAGTTCCCAACTTATGTGCTCTAGTATGTAAGGAGGGAGAGGGCACTCATGGTTGTCCACCAACACATGCTTTATGACACCAAGTTCATACAACATCCTGAGGTCTTTGAGCTCATCGTCAGGGCTAGCATGGGTATGGAAATCCCATGCATTTAGAATTAAAGTCTCACTAGGGATGGAGAGGGACCAAGAGCTGCATGTGTCGAGTAAATAGAGTGCCACAACATCTCTAAAGTCTTGTTCCTTATAGTGGGACCATCTTAGTAGATCAGCATGTCTGTCTTGGGCCTGTCTTCTCTAAAATCAAAATGGGCCTGTTGCTTGGGCGATAACTTTGTGGATGAGACTTGGCCAGTCAAAATGAACGTAACTGGCCAAAATTGTATTGCTCTTCTTCATGTGTTCCCATATTTTGGCGTTGAAGAACTTGCTGCTTTCGGCATTTCTCTCAGGGTATTTATTTTAGAAATTGGCTGCTTCTGCCGTTTGGGCCTTTTCGCAAAAAGGCAATTATGGACATTTCTCTGTTAACGCAATTTATGAAAAGGCCGATTGTAATTATTTTTTGGGCAACATATCAATCCATTACCAGGTAATCCTAGCCCCGTCAATGTTTTGAGTTATTCCAGGTTCCAGAGCCATCCGATTGTTGTATTGAATTTCTAATATTGTTCTACATTTCGGGGAGACAGGAATTTTCGTTGTTCATTCTTCGAGCTGCGAGCCGATCCACCTTCACAGGTACGGAAGCATTGTTACCCATGTTTTAGGGATTACTTGGTTAGATAGGATTTAGGTTGAATCCAGGGTTTATGGCTTCGACTTGTTCACTAGAAGTAGAGTTTAGGATCTGCAGTAACCTTGGTGGAGCTCCAATAACCAGAAGTAGGGTTTAGTTTTAATATAGTTTTTAGGGCTTTAGAATCATGCTGATGCATTTTCATGCTGTTGAACTCCTGCAAAACCACATTGCCTTCAAAACCTGAGTTACTGTATGATTTCTCAAGCACTCCAGAATCCAGATATAAAAGCTTTTCTCTCAAAAAGAATGGATATGCCAGCGCCAAGGCATAATGTGCTCTGATCTAAAACTAGATACTTTTAAAAACCTAATGACATGATGTGTATGAGTTCACATCAGATCTGATTTTTCTATATACTAGCAAGTGGTGTTCCATTCTTTTGTAAGAAAATATACATCATCTGGTAGTGCTACTGATCTAGATGTTGATAACTGACACAGATGCAATACTTTCAATTTACATATGATAATAAAAATGTATTTTCTTAATAGATCTATGTTTTCTTAGTGTCTAAGAGGTTCATATCTGTGGGTTTGGATTGCACCAATGTCTACATTGATATATCAGACAATTCAGTACATAATATAATGATACATGAAGTATACTGCACTTTTTTTCTGACACCTTTCAAGAAATAAAAGTTTTTCAACTATGTCCAGCAAGTGGCATTACAAGCTACTGATCGGCAGATTTCTGCTTGTCAAAAGAAACCTCTCCACTGCCACTTGAATCCCTGGTGTAAGCTCAAGAAGCACACCCTTAAAGAGGTTTCTTATATAATCCTACACAGTTGTCTGGTTCCCTCTTAACTTACAGAGATCTAAGCTATGAGTTCACAAATAACTACAGGTCTGCCTGATTACTTCTTATATGACTTTAAATCCGATGCCTTATCATGAATTCATGCTAGTAGGTTTTGCTTAATGAACATGAAAAGGATGCTACATATGTCAATATTTTTTATCCTCTCCAGTGAGAAGGGGCATAGTTGAAACACCTCTGTAAGACACACAAGTGGCTCATCAAAAGTGAATGTCTTTGGATCAACCATTAGAATATGAATCAAGCAGTATCATTAGACCGTGAAACAATATTTTTCATTATTGTCTCCATCGATGCAATGCATTATCTGACACCCAGTATCTTTTACTCAAAACATAGATCTTTAAGTAATTAGGATCATAAGATCATTTCATTGATCTGTCTAATTAATTGGGATGTACATATTCTTGAAGTTTTAATTTGCCTATCTTAATCTCCTTCTTGATACTTGAATAGCTTCTTATGGATTGTGGATTGATGTTATTTCTTACATGTACTTTGAGTTCTGTGGATCTACCTCCAAATTTGTGTCATAAAGACCGTTAACCATGCGTACAAGGAAGGGGCATTTTCAGATGAAATACTGGATTTCACCCCAAATCTTGAAAACGTTTAAATTTCAAGGGTACATGGGACGAAGGAGACTTTTCAGGGATGTCAACCATTTTTGTGGACTTTATGGAATTGAATATCAGATTCCATATTTTAAAGATGAAATCCAATATCTTTATGAATTTGGGAGCCTTTAGAAGAATATCCTTATGTGTGAAAGAGGGCAACAGATATCCTTGGTTACCAATCCTCCTTCGATAAAAGCAATATACTTGCGATAAAAGTCCATCATGCAATTAGGGGGCCAAACAGACAAGACAATTTCGAATGCATGAACTCCAATAACTTTGTTTTATTGGAGTAAATGGCAGATCAATTTCAAAGGCTGCAAAGCTGGAGCATGAGTTGCCTTTACCTTTTCTCAAACAAAGCATTCTTAGTAAACGCTGTGAGAATTTTACAGAGGATGTAAGCAGGTTCGTCTTCGTGCACCTTGGTAACAACATTGACAAGCTTCTGTGCCTCTTCATCTAGGTCAAATGCAATGAGCGAAGCCTGGGCTGCAGAGCTTGCATATTTCCAACAATTATCCAAAACGAAGTTGTAATCCTCCTCAAAAGATGTTGTGAGCATGCTAAGCAATGAGCAGAGGAGGATCCATTTGTTTACTTGTACTTGGTATATTACCGTATGGGGAGGAAGCTGATCTTGTAGTATCACATCAACAGAAATGCCAGCGGTTCTTCCTGTTCCTTTTCTGGAGCCAGGGAGGGGGGCGGCGAGCTTCTCAGCCAAAATGTGAAGGGAATCAGTTGCATTTTGCTTCCTTGATTCAATTACAAGGAAATCATGCTTTGCATTCAGTGATTCCCCTATGCCTAGATCAACATTCAGAGGCCTTTGGCAGTACTTTAAGCTCAGAAATTGGTACTCATCATCTCCACATTGACTTACTATGACGCTTAAGGAAGGACCAATGCAGGCGCGACCCTGTTGCCAACAACCTTTCAGCACTTTACCGACAATTTTTGCGGCTTGCGGAGAAATCTTTGATATGCATTTTGCAGATGCCATGTTTACTACTTCAATTGCAGAATTCTTCATTGCTGAATTTGCCACAAAGAGAAATTAAGGAAGAAACGTTCCAAGTTGGTTTGATCGTGAAGAGCCAAAATGAGAAATGAAAGAAGAAATGTTCGAAGTGACCTTTAATCTTCAAGAACCCTTGCTTAAATAATGCGGTTCGCCATGTCAAATTATTCTATATAATAAACTCTGTTAGACTTTTTCTGCAGCAGATGGGTGCTTACCGATATGCATTTTTAAATTCATCTTTTGTCATAGACAATCCAAGAAATAGATTTACTATTATATTCTGTCGCCGTAGTAATTTACCTACTTCCCGTCACCCAAAATTGAACTGGTCAATTCTAATATTTAACCCTCCTCTTTTTTTCCTCTTTGTGATGCAGGGTCAAACAAGCTACCAATCGGTGATTCTGAAGCTTGAGTGCTTGACCCGAGGTAGGATTTGCAACCTAACCAACCCAACCATCCTAAAGCTCAGATTTGGCAACTTACAACAAGGCAGTTAGGGCCCTTTCCCTTGTAAATTCAGGCAGAGACTAGAAAAAAACAGCGTGCCGTTTTTATTCATTTTTTCATGGCAAAAAATCGGCCAGTTTTAGTATTCAATTTTTTTCCGCAGTTGTGATTCAAGAAAACCTAAACATAACATTACTTAAACTAAGAGTGGCTAAAGGATGTAAAGTAATGGCCACAAATGACTTTTAACCTCTCAAATGCTCTCAAATGCTTCTATGACTGCCCTTTTATCATGTGCAATTGTTGGGAAGGGAAGTTATTACATAAGGTTTGGCATGGTTCAGGGGGTATTCGTATCCCTGAACTGTATTATTTTGATGTCAGCAAATAGATTTCGGGATTTCCAAAGTCAAGCTTCTGGGGTCGAGGCCCTTTCTTTCTTAGAAAGGATGTTCTGGCGCTGGGGTGGAGGGCACGTGGATGCGATGTGTTGTTATGCTTCATACATGTTAGAGTTGTTATTCCTTGGACTTGTCGTTCTACTTCATCAATGTTTATTGAAGGTCGTCGGCACACTCGCTTGCATGAATTTGTGTAATGGCACGGATGTAGGATACCCTTCTTACAAGTGAACTAAGTCCTTCTTCTTATGATTCAAATTCTGTTATGATGTAATCCATTCAATGTGTTGTTATGAGTCGATGTGAAGGCAGTATTTGTTGTTGGCTACATCATTGGCTCTGAACAATGGCTCTGAAATCATAGGGTGACGTGGAAAATGGGGTTTGACCCCATCTTCTTTTTGGTTATACGATAAGGCTTTAAGGATATGGCATATCCTATGGAATATTCCCTGATTTGAGGGCTAGAATGCAATGGGTATTTGGATGCAACATATTTATATAGTTAATGGGTTAGGTGTTATTAGATTAAGTATGAACATTGGATCACACAACAATGGTGAGAATATGCCAAATGAAGGGTAACCTCACACCCCTATACATCACGACGCTCCCCATACGCCATAAATCCGTATACAAATACGGATCTAATAAGAATGAATACCAACTAAGGTGCCCACATTAAGTGATGTTATTTCCCTATCGAACACCCACACAACAGCAAGGACGCCCCAATGTAGGAGCCATGAGCCTAAATAAGCTAAGCAATCAAATTATAAGCAAGCCAAGTCACATGAACAAAGCAATAGAGGTGGCATAAGCACATTTGCAAATAAGGATGCTCTATAAATTACAATGCCAAAAATACAATTATAATACAAGTGGAAGGATGATGGGTGTTGCTTCTCTCACAAGCAGCATGATGCAACATGACCACCAAGATGAACATGACAATGAGGAGCCGACATCACTTCAGTCCAGACAATGCATGACAAAAAGCAAATGTACAAGAGAACTGCTCAATCTAGGCCTGCATAGTTCAGAAAGCTACTCTGCCAAGCTGCTCCAATGCATTGAGATGCCTTACAAGTGAGGCCCTCATGAGATTCATTCACTAAAGGATACTTTGAGGTCATCCATATCCAAACAGTGTAAAGCCTCATCAAGGCATTGTATAGTGTTCCCAAGGGCAGTCCTGGATTCTCGAATCGACATCATGGTCTCCTTGGCTAACAACTCCACGTCCACATGCAAATGAAAGCGTTTAGACCTATTACCACCAGCAACATCACGACCTGCAATCTGTTCTTCACTAGAATCGGTGTCCACATTCACAACCAGACTAAATATCCCATTTGGATCCATCATTCCATCAGTCTTCTCTACCTCTTTATATGTGCCTACAAAAAACATCAAGTATGTACATAAACACCACATGCGAAAATCAGCTAAATAGCAGAAAAAGTGTGGTCTTCCACATTACCAGGTATGAAACCATCCCATGGGCTGGAATCCAGTATCATGGCTGGTTGTGGAGATGGGCTCTAATCACCTACTCCCTCATCAATGTCTATATAAGAATCATATTCTATGGGTACAATTCCAAGAGGGAGGCCAAATAGCAAATTCTCACATCATCACGGGAGGCATATGCAGGATCTAATGTCAATCTCCAAGCGGCCTCCTTGTTGGGAGATGAAGGCTGTGTTTGTTGGCAGCACCTAGGATCCACTGAATACAAATTTCTCCATCTGTAGCATCCTACAAACGGTCTAAACAAGCGAAGCAGTTAGATGCCTCCTCCCATGATACATGTGGAAATGCTTGGCTTTTGTAAATAGGTTACGATTATGAAAGCTCACTCAATTCTTAATATCTCCAGTTTCGTACAGAGCATAAAGATTCTTTTCCCTCTCAATCTGATCTACTGTCACATTCTTCATGTGATGTCCGTGATGCAGCTTCCCCATGTCCCTAAGACAATACCCTATCATTCCCTCATAGCAATGGATTCTCATGTCTCTCAAGGCCTTGCACAGGATAACTGCCCAGCAGGTTTATGTGCATCCCACCCCAAGTGCTTCTTCAGCCTCAAGTTCACAACAAAAGGAGTAGTGAGAGAAATCATTAGCACAGTTTGAATATGGAGAAGGTCAAGTTTCGAACCGCTCTCTAAGCTGACAATGCCACACGCACTCACATTCCAGGAACCTACACATACCACTATAAATTGCCTCCCACACATCCACACCACCAACACTCACAGTCACACTGACATCCAAGGAGGAAGGCTCATTCCTGCTAGCAGCAGTCTGTCTCATAGGCTTGCTGACAATTTTCTTTCTAATTGCAAGCTTCTTACCTGAAGGAAAAACTTGTTTTCCTGGCCTTCTATCTACAAACAAAGGAGTTGCAGTGGCGACATTAGGAGAAGCGCTGACCAGTTTAGGAGCAGAGCTCACGTGTTTTGCGCCACAATCTTGTTTCGGTCTCCAGACTTGCAGATCTTGGCTTAATCATTCAGTTTGATAGACGGTGGTGTAAATTTATTCAAGATGGATGTGTACTTGGAGTTGCCCCCGCGAGTTTACGTTGACCGGTCTTATGGCTGCCAGTGGGGATGAATCGAGCACATTGTGGCATCGTCGTTTTGCACACGTGAACTTCCAATATTTATTGGACATGGCCTCTGATAGAATCGTGGATGGTCTATCATTAGTAGCACTGCATCAATGGGTGTATATGAGGCATGTGCTATTGGAAAGCAACATCGTCGTCCTTTCAATGTGAAAGGCAAACGTGCAACACAGCTTTTGGAGCTTGTGTATGCTAATGTATGTGGCCCACTACCTTATGCATTGAGTGGTGCACGATATTTCATCTTATTTGTGGATGATTTTTCCCGTAGAGCTTTTGTGTATTTTATCTCTACGAAGTCCCAAGTCCACCAAATTCTGTGTGTTTAAAAATATGGTGGAGACTCAGACTGGCAATGTGATCCAGAGATTACATACTGACAATGGTGGAGAATTTACTTCTGCTCAAATATGTAGCAAAATAACAGGGGGTTCCAGGGGGATTTAATATGGACGTAAAAATAACAATTCTTGAAACCATAGACCATATATCCCTAAAACAAATGAATGAGTTGTTATAAAAAAAAAAAACAAAGATTCAAGATAAAAAATAATCATATTAGCTCATTGGGTACATTGGTACATCATAAAGTAGTCTTATTAGGACATTGAGTTATTTTGGTAGAGGTTCAAGTCCCCATATTTCATATTCTAAAATCTTAGACAAAGCCACTAAAATCTTAGGCGAAATTGTATTTCATATTTCAAAATCATAGGCACCTCCACTCATAAATGACTATAAGTGAAACGAGAGGTGCCCAGAAGCCCCAACATACGATCTGGGTCCTAGGATCGACGAATCAGACGATTGTGGTAGTCCAGGGTGCACCTCGTTTAGAATATGTAGCATTATAACATGGGGTTTCTTTTGTAATTTTATACGCTTTTTGGCATGGTTTTCCTATGATATAACATGGGGTTTCTTTTGTAATTTTATATGCTTTTTGGCATGGTTTTCCTATGGCCCATACTAAATATTCAAACCCTAAAAATTTTGTTCTATGCACTATTGTCTTGTCGATTCGTGTCGCTGGCGGAGTGAATATTTGGTGGTGGTGGTGTCGATTAGTGGTGTTCTTCATAGTACGAGGTTTTGTTATTGCTAGAGAGATTAGATCAAACGTGGAATATGGTGAAAAAGTATTTGGTTCATTCCTCATCCTTTTAAGCATCAAATCCTGTTATAATTTCTGTTTTCCAGTTTAATGCTAGATATCGTTGTCGAATCGATCGTTTTGGGCCTTCTTAGAATTAATATGTAGCATTTTTCCTCACATCGGCACATCATCACACGATTTTGTGCTTCAAACCAAAAAACCAAGATCGGAACTCTAGAAGAGGGCAAGCGATGGAGCCCCTGTTCTTGCCGGAATTGGTAGATTAAGCTTCTGCCGATTCTGTTCGCCGGACTTCCGAGATTCGCCCTTTGCAGTGGCGACCTTGCAGACCGTATTAAGGGCCTCGGATTTGACGGTGAAACTACAACTTGAATTTGCATGTGTTCTGGCGATGAAACTGGTGAGTATGCCTTTTGCTCCATACCTGTGTTCTGAATTCCGTTACTGTGCTTGCAAATCATCCTGTTTGCCTCCAAAACTGCATCTTTTGGTGAAGATTGCACCATTCTGTGGCAAAAGAGTCCCTGTTGGTTTTATGCCTCTAGGAAACCAAATATACAGAGTGCAGAAGATTTAGTTTGTAGCTTGGATGCCTTGAAGCCATTTATGAGCACAGGCAGCATGCCTTGGATTTGAGCATGAGTAGCATGGATTGAGAGGCTCATGTTGGCCATATGTGGTATGGTGGAGCACTAAAATCAACAGTTCCCATATTTATCTTTTATATGTAGCATCATCACAATTGTTATTTTAATCCAGAAGCTTGTGTAACCTTCATGTTCTTGTTCTGTACATGTTTGCTATGATTTCTCCCTCGTGTTGGCCACACTTTTGGCATATATTAAATTTTATTTCCCCATAGTTCACACACGCCATCTCCACACACTAGTGCATCTGCCCGTTGGGCATGCCAAGGACATGATAATAATCTGGGTTGCAGCATCGAAACTAGAAAGCCCTAAATGAGAAAAGAAGTCCCCATACGGCCATCTGGGTTGCAGTAAATCTAGCTGGAAGTTTGCAGATGAAGTCCCCATCTGAAGCTGAAATTGCAAGCAAGGAAAAAAGAAGAGGCTAAAAGAGCCGAAGTCGCAGAAAAAAGAGCAGATGGATATTTTAAAATACTGTTCAATCGCGTCATGTTAGGTAAGTAAAACATATCGAATTTCCTTATCAAATTTTCTATCTATTTAACGATCTGTACCCTTTACTGTTGAAGGTTGTATTTCACAGAATTACCACAATAATGATACCTTCTTTGGCCCCTATCTGCAAAATGCTTATAGATGCAGATATGTTATGCAATTTTTGGTCATGGTCGTCTCATTTCGGCCGGAAGCATTTTGGATCTTTGTTTTAAATGGGATATGACTTGATCTGCACAATTTTTATACAGAGTGCATCTTCGTTATGACATCATGGCCATCTCATTCCTGGTTTGGAGGCATTTCTAGATGCTATTTTAAATGGGATAAGACTTGATCTGCACAATTTTTATATACAATTTTTATACAGACTACATCTTCATTACCACAATCTTCTTTGATTTGTTTGACATATAATAATGCTCCTTCTTTAAGTTGTTTGAAGAATAATGCTCCTTCTTTAAGTTGTTTGAATTGTGCAGGCAATCTTGAAATGACAAGCAAGGAAACTATTTCTGGGCAAAATATGGCCAAGCAAAAGGCCACTTCTGCTACCATTTTGAGTCAGCAAAATGCTCTCATAGATGCAGATATGGTATGCAATTTAGGTCATGGCCATCTCATTCCTGGCCTGGAATTCCAGATGCTGTTTTAAATGGGATAAGACTTGATCTGCACAATTTCTATACAGAGTGCATCTTCGTTATGACGTCATGGTCATCTCATTCCTGGCCTGGAAGCATTTCCAGATGCTATTTTAAATGGGACAAGACTTGATCTGCACAATCTTTACAATCTTTATACAGAGTACATCTTCATTATCACAATATTTTTTCATTTGTTTGACAGAATAATGCTCCTTTTTTAAGTTGTTTGAAGAATAATGCTCCTTCTTAAGTTGTTTATTCTGCAGTACGTTGAGAGCAAGGGGAGGTCGCATATAATCTAGAAATCTTGTTTTGTGTATAAATTCCATATAAGTGTGATACAGTTAGTGGCATGCTGATACATGTCGTTTAGAATAAAACGTGCTTTTTCGATTCAAGATTATATCTTCAAACTATAATATGATGGTTCCAAATCTCAATTCTTGTTGCTTCACATATTAATTTATCTTTCTATGGTTATATTATGACATTGTATCTGAGGCTATGATACATCATCCATCATTAGAGTATTAGGTAATGTCTCTACACCCCCAACACTATCCTTAAGGCCCCAAAGGGGCCGAATTTTTTTTTAGTTAACATAAACCATTAACAACTACCATTAACATTATTAACACAAACCACACATTTAAATTAAAATCCCCCTTAAACCCCCTTTGGTTGGGTGCATATTCACACGACGAGAGCTATCGGATGGGCATATTTGCCCTTTATTTCAACATCTGGACCGTATATAGCGATCCTCGTTTGTGGGGTATGCATGTACAAGTTTTTGTATACTGTATATTAAGGTTTGCAAAATACTATAAGGTTTGAGATAATGTACTTAATGGTGTTAATTTTGTGAATATATAGCAAAATAACAGGGGGTACTGATATGGATGTAAAAATAACAATTCCTGAAACCATAGACCATATATCCCTAAAACAAATGAATGAGTTGTTATAAAAAAATATAGATTCAAGATAAAAAATAATCACATTAGCTCACTGGGTACATTGGTTAAAGTAGTCTTATTAGGACATTGAGTTATTTTGGTAGAGGTTCAAGCCCCCGTATTTCATATTCTAAAGTCTTAGGCAAAGCCGTATAGAGGTTCGATATTCCCTCAAAACCTTAGGCGAAATCGTATTTCATATTTCAAAATCATAGGCGCCTCCAATCATAAATGACTATAAGCGAAACGAGAGGTGCCGAGAGGCCCCAACATACGATCATGATCGTAGGAGCGACGAATCCGACGACTGTGGTAGTCCAGGGTCCAGGGTGTTTTTTATGAAGAGCACGGTATAGCTCGTGAGCATACCATTCCTTATTGTCCTCAGCAAAATGGTGTTGTTGAGCGCAAGAATTGTACGATAATCAATGTTGGTCGATGTATGCCTATTCATGCTGGTTTGGATAAGTCATTTTGGGCAGAAGCTATGGTTACTGCTGTTTATGTACAAAATCGAACGGTAAACTCTTCTCTAAAAGGCGTCGGTCACTCCTTTGCAATTATGGTCAGGAGTAAAATCAAATGTTCAAAATTTGCGGCCTATGTTCATATTCCAAAAGAGAGGAGAAAGAAGCTTGATCCAGTCGGCCTCAAAGCCATCTTTGTAGGCTATGCTGTCGAGGCACAAAGATACTGATTTTATGATATTGCTACGCGAAGAGTCGTTACTAGTCGTGATGCAGTCTTTGATGAGTCTACTATGGCTAACATGGTTACTTCTCGTCATGACCTCAACGTTATTCTTCGTGATTTTCAGCTACTTGATAGCGAATTAAATCCTAATGTAGATGTTGATTGGCTTCCTCATCTTCAAGCTGTGAATCCTAATGCGGATAATGGGTCTTTACATCCTCATGTTGGAAATGAGCTTGTAAATCCTAAAGTGGAAGATGATTTTGTACAAGAGTTTGATTTATATGATGGTGCTGATGAGGATCATGATGGTCTACTTGATGTAGAAGTTGGGGTCCCTGATGATGAGACTCCAATACGACGGCAATGGAAGCCCACCAAACGGATCTTGGAATATCATGCATCTTTAGCTACTAGTGCAAATCCAGTTACAGTGAAAGAGGCTATGTCTTCGTCACAAGCTGAGAATTGGCGCATGGCCATGGAAGCAGAGTTTGAATCTCTTATCAATAAAGGTACTTGGGAGCTTGTTGAAATTCCTGAAGGACGAAAGCCAATTAAATGTAAATGGATCTTTCGTTCCAAGTACAAAGCAGATGGCTCGTTTGAATTGTTCAAAGCAAGACTAGTTGCGAAAGGATACTGCAAGTGGCCGGAATCAATTATGAGGAAACTTTCTCACCTGTTCTTCGTCTCACTATAGTTTGAGAGTATTGCTAGCATTTGCCGCTCAATATGATTTGTTTATACATCAAATGGATGTCAAAACTGTGTTTCTCAATGGAGATCTTAGTGAAGAAATCTACATGAGTCAACCAGAAGGTTTTGAAGTACGTGGTAATGAGAGACTGGTTTGCCGCTTGTGAAAGGCTTTATATGGTCTACGACAAGCCTCTAGAGCCTGGTATGTGAAATTGAACTCTTATCTTATTTCTGATGGATTTCTACCAAGTTCTGCAGATTCCAATGTGTATCTTAAGAGAAGTCAAGAACACTTTATAGAGCTCATTGACACTATAAACACAGGATATTACCAATGCACGGACAGTTAAAGCTCATTAACACTATAAAGGACTTTGAATTGTTGCAGCTTGAATATAAGCCTGGGAAGGAGAATCAGGTTGCCGATGCACTAAGCTGAGTCAATATTCAAGCCATATTCGTAGCAGAAATTGTTGATTTAGAACCAATGAAAGAGGAGTATGTGAACGACCCCTCCTTTGCTGTTCCGTATGCATAGGTAGAAAAGGATGATCGAGATTCTTTGGCAGAATACAGAATACATAATGGGTTATTATTCTACCAGAATCGCACTTGTGTTACACAAGCATATAGGTTGAAAGTGATACAGGAATGCCATGAACCTCCATGCTCCAGACATAGAGGAACTCAACTAATTTGGCAACTGTTAAAAGACATTTCTTTTGGCCAAAACTTGAAAGAGAAGTTAAAAAGTATGTCAAAGCATGCCTTATTTGTCAACAAATAAAAGCTTCTACAGATAAAGCCACTGGATTAGTACAACCTTTGCCTATTCTAAAAAAACCATCGGAAAAAAACTCAACTATACTATTTTCACTGCAGATGGTAGGTGTCTTGTACACTAACAAATACAAAAGGCATGTGCACGTGAATATAAATATGATACAGGTGGTATGAAAGGACTAATCAATTTTCCTCCATTCTACAGCCGTCTACACTTGAAGCATCAACCTGTGAAGCCACACAAATTTGTGTGAAATTAGAAAAAAGAAGACAATAAAAGAAAAAGGGGAAAGAAAGAAACCTTCACCTCATAATGCTTATTGTCCTGGTCATCATATGTACTCCTCATGGTTGAAAGCATGCTATGGTGTACCACTTTTGGAACCCTCAAAAGTACCTGGGTACTTTTAAAACTGGTACTTTCTGTTTTTTCTTCCCATTAAAATCAATTCAAAACTTCTGAATTGAAGGTCAATAGCATGTTAATCTACAGTCTTAGAGGATAACAATACTATTAGAGATTAAAGAAAGTATAGATTTTTAACGAAATAAGGTAGGTCTTTCTCTTTCGTTCCATCGTCCTCTCTATTGAAATCCGTTTCTCAGTTTCAACAGAAGGGTCGTATGAACTCTGATCGCTTTTATTCACCATGTGAACAACTGGTCGATCTTGTCCTCCACGTCAGCACCTGAGCAAACATCTGCCCCCCTTTTGCTCCTCACAGACTTAGAGACTCATGCTATCCACATCTGTGTTGTAGTGGTAGAAGTTGGAATCTGCATGTAGAAAGTAGCATGCTACCAGAAAGAGGGTGTTGCAAAGCCTATACGTGTCCTCCACTTTGGCTGCCGCAAGGCAGTGGGATAAGCTAGCTAGTCTGTACAAGATTAGTCTAGTATGGACCTTAAACAAAGTACTAAAAAAACAATGGGACTATGGTAGGTGGCACTAGGATGGTGAGGCTAAAAAAGCCATGCCCCTAGAGTTGCCCCTAGGACCTAGACTTCCTAAGGCGGGATTATATCCTGCCTACGTATTACTTTGTTTAAGGTCCATACTAGACTAATCTTGGACAGACTAGCTAGCTTATCCCACTGCCTTGCGGCAGCCAAAGTGGAGGACACGTATAGGCTTTTAAGTTCTACCACGTCGGGGATCATCATCGTATACCCCCAGTAACCAACTCTCAAAGATAAACATACATTGGCAAGGTTTGAACCCATGACCAAATGCACATTTATTTTGGCATTACTAAGTCTATACCAACTCACCACACATCCGTTGGGCAAAACTTTTGCCTTACATGCACACTTTGTTAACCTATAAATTACTAGACCTATAAGTTAACCACTCGGACCTACAACCACCTATAAGTTCTACCACTCGGACCCACAAGTAACAGCTATGTTTGTCTGTCTTCTGCAAAGACATTGACAGCGCCAGGTTGTTCGATAGTAGCAGGCTACACTTCCATATCCTCGTTTGGTTGCACCCATTTAATAATGAGTAGTGTTGATAGCCTGGTAGATATGGTATCCTATGCTTAGCATAGAACATTTTACATTTATCGTGTCCCTAAATATCATTTCTACTTTTTGCAACATTAACAAGGGTAAGGAAACAGTACAAACCTTGCAAGCAAACCATTTGAGCTGACACAACTTCGTTACTGTAAGCATTGGACTACTAAGCCTTGAACATTAAGAATTGGTCCAATCCCATAGGTATGGAACCAAAAAGATGTTCGCAGCAACCAAGGCCGCCGCAATAAATTATTAGTAGCATATGAGGTTTAGTACAGACCCCCATCAATGCATGCCCATGGGTGGCCATGTTACTCCTAGCCGTCCATTCAAAGAAGCAGTGGTGAAGATGTAGCCACTCATGGGGGGCATGCGTAGGTCATGGATGAGGTATGTATGGGCATGCATAGAGCATGCACCATGTCCCTAAGCCATCGCACCAAAGGGAAAGGCAAAATCCTGGCCGTCAAATGTGGTAGGAAGGTGCATGGAAGGTGGAATCGGGGCATTTCATTCTGGCTGTTGATTGGAAGAAGGGCAAGAATCTTGACCATTGAAATTTTAGGGAGAGGATGCAAGGAAGGTGCAATTTCTTTACATTACTAGAAACAAATAATTTGTTAACTTCGAGGAAGCTTCCTTTGGTACATTGCCTTTGCATAGTTGTAATTTGCATTGAAGAATGAGAATGAGAAGGGATTGGATGAAAGTGGGGTCCATGCGTTGGATTCCTCTGGTCGCCGTGAAAAGCTGCACCATCAAGTAGGGTCCAAAGGAGTCTTAAAAAGAATCTCGGAGAATCTAAAAGGATATTCATAGAATCTAAATGATCTAACAGAATCTTAAAAGAATCTAAAGAATCTTCCTAGAATCTCGAGGAATCCAATGTAACATTGAGAGAGTCTAGAGAATATTCAAGGAATCTAAGTGAAAAATCAAGGAGTCTAGAGGAATCTTGATGGAATCTAGAGAATTTTCATGGATTTTTGGGGAATCTTAATGGAATCCCAAATCATCTTGCAGTAACCGGGGGATCTTTAAGAATTCTAAGGAGTAATCTATGGGGATCTATTGGAGTCTCAAGGGACTCTTGAAGAATTCAGTGTAATCTTCCAAGAATATTTGGGAATCCAAGGGAATGTTTATAAAATCTTGCAGAATCTTCGAGGGATCTTGAAGAGTCTAAGTGAACCTTGATAGAATCTCAAAGAATCTTGGTATCTTGAGAATCTAGTGAAACTAAAGGAATCTTGATGAAATCCAGTGGAGCAATCATAGAATCTTTAGGGAATCTAGAGGAAGCTTCAAGGGAGTCTTAATGGAATGTTGAAATATTCATAAAATCTAGATGAATATTCATAGAATCTGAAAGGAATATTGGAGAACCTTAGGGAGTCTAGGGGTATTTTAAGAATGTTGGATCAAGGTGGGGCCCATGCCCTTGGATTCCTCTCGTCGGGACTTCTACAGTGAGAGTTTTGAAAGAATCTAAGCAGTCTTCATGGAATCTCAAGGAATCTAATGTACTATTGAGAAGATCTATAAAATATTTAAGGAATCTATGTGAAGAATCAAGGAGTCTAAAGAAATCTTGATGAGATCTAAACAATCTTCATGGATTTTTAGGGAGCGTTGATGAAATCTTAAGGCACTTACAGTAATTAGGGGGAATCTTAGAGACTGTTAAGAGAATCCTAGAGATTGTAGGAGAATCTGTATAGAATATTTGGGAACCTATGAGGAACCTTAAGGAATTTAGTGTGGAGCTATGAGAATCTTAAAAAATCTAGGGGAATCTTCAAAAGAGCTTGATGAATCTAAGTGAATGTTGATAGAATCTCAAAGAATCTTGAAAGGAATCTTAAAAATCTAAGGGAATCTAAAGGAAATCTGATGGCTCTGAGTATGGTTATATATTTTTTTAGCCATAGAATTACTTGCAAGGTGCACATTGATGTGGAATTATTTTGGTTAAGGCAAGACCTATATTATGCAAATTAAACTGTAGATGATGCTAGCTCGTACAATCGAGTGCCTATAATCCTTAAATATATGCATTAGATTTTCTACACTCCCCACATCATACAGTCCCTTAATATCAAGGGACTATTATTAAAGTAATATTTGTCCAATCTTATCCTAATTCGAAAAGTTGTGAAGTAAATATGTGTCACAAAATTTTTATGTCTCACCCCAAAAGTACTTCTTAATAGCCATTCCCTTTTTTCAGAAAATGTTGAAAGTGGGATTTGTGTGTCTATAGCAATTACACTGACCATAAAAGTCATAAGGGGCGGCAAAGTGTTCAATCTTACATCAAGGGCCTATACATGCACATTCCTCTAATCATGGCAATGGCAGACTAACATTCACGAGGCTAATGAAATAAACGTGTGTCCAAAAGGACAAAGCATTTCATGATTTCGACAAAGATGTGAAACAACAAAGGCAAATAGAGTGGTGACTTGTTCCAAAAAGGGAGTAGAATCTATTACAAAAATGGCATAGTTAGGAAATATGAAAATAACACTAAAATGACAAGTCGAATTAAAAAAAAAAAAAACGGAAAACAAAAACAAAAAGCAAAAACGGCAATAAAATGGCAAAGTACACAAAAAAAATATAGGATACACATTATTCATTATTCTACTAGCAAATGCTCTTAATACTCCAAAATAACATAGAAATATATTAGAGAACTCATATAATTATAATAAGATTAGATGAACTAGCAGATGCTCACATGGCTTTCTATGCAATTGCAAGCAATAGCATTTGAGAGCATCATTTCCCAAAATTTATAGTTTGCCTAGATTTGGGTAAAGGTTAGGTGGAAAAGGTGGGTTTTAATTCTCATTTTTTTCCTCCCTATGGTTTGTGGGGGTGGGCATTTTTTTCGCTTGTCTACAGAAAGCAAGATTTTTTTGCGGCCTGACCATGGCAGGCAGACAGATGGAGATCATTATAAGATGCTGCCCAGTTTGCACTAATTGGTTTCCTAGGTGGCGATGGCATCACTAGACTCTGTTGGAACTGTAGGTAAGATCTGAGTTTTTTGGCTATAAGACGTTGTTCCGTAAGTTAGCAAGGGTTGTTGGGAAAGGGTCCTTGGATGCTGAGGGAAGGCTTGCGGAGAGCAGTGCTATTGCTTCTTGTAGGGGTATATGGAAGGATTTCACCCTTGCAGAGGATACAGATTTCCACAAGAGCTCCTTTGTGGAAGGGTAGCAATCTGTCCCTGTATATGCTAGGGGCCTTCTGCATGAAGCTGTTAAGGCTCACGATTCTATACGGTGAAGTTTTTCTCAAGAAGGTTCATGGGGGCAGCTTTGATTATGAGGGCAGGAAGGGATATCAAGAAAGGTGAGGAGCTCACAACTGGGTATTTTGATCCCTTCGTCCCACCTAGCGCTAGGAGGAGATTGGCATCAGAGAAGGGCTTCAAGTTTGTTTGCAATTGTGAGAGGTGTTTGGCCGAAGAAAAGATTGAGCATGACCAGCCAGAGGGCTTTAAAGTATGAGCAAGCCATGAAAGGCATAGATGCAGCTAAATCGCTTGCAGAATCTGTTCAACTGGCTGAGGGTTTGGATTCTTTGGTACAAGACAAGAGAGTGAAGCAATGGATTATAGCTTCTTATTCGTATGTATTTTGGGCATAAATATATTTCTCTAAGCCAGGCTATTGGTCGAGATGTAAAATACCACGCAAAACTTGTATTCCAATAGGAGTATCAATATGAAGATCTCCAATGCCTTTGATCTCATGACTTGTGTTATCACCAAGACATACAAGCTCTTGAACCAAAAGTGGGCGATAATTCTTTAACTAGTGCTCATGGAATGTCATATGTTGTGTGGCACCTGAATCAACAGTCATGGAAACAACAGGTCCTGTAGAGAAAGCAGCTTTAGAAGCTTCATCACATGCAATACTAGCATGTTCATCTCGAATAGGAGGTCCATCTCGAATTGCCTGAAGTAAAGTTTTATGCTCATTCACAAAATGTTTGTAATAACATCCGCTTTCTACATGATTTGGCTTTTTTACAATAGCACAAACAGTCTCTGATTTAGGTTGCTCAAGTCAAGCCAATTGCTGATTACCACCACCACGGCCTCGGTTGCGGCCACGACCACGACTGCGCCTATCAGTAACAAAAGCCTTTTCATCTTCTCGACCTCGTTTCTTACTATTAATAATTAAAGCTTGATCTTCTTGCATAGATTGCCTTTGTAATTTTCGTACTCCATCTTTTAAAGATTCACAAGCCCGATCTAAGGTCATAAATGAACAACATGTTGATCATGCAGAATACTAGCACCATGTGCAGACAATGCTTCTAGAAGCGCTTTAAATTTATCCACATGTTCATCGAATGAATCACTCAAATGATACTGCAATGATGTAAGATCCTTGCGGAGACTAAGCACTTCATGCATAGTCTTCTTCATATAAGTTTTTTCTAAATACTTTCATACTTCACTAGAAGTAACAAAATCCTTAGCATCCATTAAAATAGATTCTTTGAGAGATAGAGAATCAGTGTTCGAGTTGTTTGATCTTTTTCATTCCAGTCATCTACATCCTTAACCCAAGCATCATATGCAGCACCATTCGGAACAAGATTACCGGTAATTGCGTCAACTAGCTGCACCGGAGGAAGGTTATTCCCGGTCACAATTCCAAAAAGTTTTTCGCTTTGCAGGACGAGCTCCATCTTGATCTTCCAAGCTGGATATCCAGCTTCAGAGAAAACATACAAAGTTTTCGTCCCAGTGAGCCCTCGAAAATTCACAACCGCTCCAGAACCAGATGCAAGCTCTGATACCATGTTGAACTTGCCAGTTTACTAAGAAAACACAAGAGAGAGAGGTATGCACCACAAAAGAAGACACATGTATTGAATGATATGTGTTACAATATATAGATACCATAAAAGGTAAACCATCATTCAAATAAATTGGAATTATGTCAACTCCAAAAGCACGCCAACCTATAGTTGTTTTCTAATGGGTTTTTGGTTTTCCACCTCTTTTTTTTGCAATAATGAAATCACATTAAAGTTGCATTTCTCCTGTGTCCTTTATATCTAGCTTGAAATATACAAAAAACTATTGCAATTTTCTTGAATTCATAATGTTATAATCCTGGTACATTGAGATGAAAACACGATTGTATTTGACAAGTATAGTACATTTTGTGTGGACAATAAAGAGCCTCCAAAATGTAAGGACATGTCAATTAAAACAATGGCATTTAAAAAAAAATGCCACGAAGAGTTGCCCCCCATAGCCCTTTCGAGCCTAGAAAAAGCAATGGGCCTGTAAAAATGTGTATGTAAAAGCATTTAGATTACAACAACATCAAAATCAACTCTCTGCATTAAAGGGTCTTTGAAGCGGCCTAAGAAAATTTTCAAGGTAACAGTAGGATGAGAGGGAGTTGCCAACTGAATCGGTTAAACTTCTTACTGACTATTTTGCAAGCATCTGTAGAGTTCCCTTAGAAAAGCCCCTTGTGTATTATCCGAATTGATGAAGTGTGCATTCATAAAAACTCATGTGATTCATTCCAACAACTAAAACCTACTTATACAACAAAACAAATCACGCCAAGCGTGTATTAGCCAACATAATATTACAGATGAAACCTAGTTATAAAATAAAACAAAACAAATCACGCCAAGCGTGTATTAACAAGCATCATATTGCATAAGAAACCTAGTCATGGAACAAAATAAATCACGCTTTTAGCCACCATAATAATATAGTAGAGGTGAAGTTAAGGATATTGCGTAGAAGATAAAAATACCTTATATGTGATGGCATTCATATCATATATCATTGCCATGTAAATATATTGCATAGTTCTATTTTATGAGGTGTGGACTTCTAATAATGGCCAGTTGTAAAAACGACTGTAACAGATTGACAAAACAGAATGGTTTTTGAACTATATGTACGGCGGATGAACAAACCGGACGAACTGTATTGCCGGACGAACTGTGTTGCCGACTCTTACTTTAAGCCCGAAATTCAACTAAAAATAGATATGCTGACTGCCGATTTCTAGAACTAAGTAGTTGTAGGCATATACAAATTTGAATTCAGTGCAAATTTACAACAATATGTCAGCAGCAGGGAATCTTACCACTGTGATAGACCAATGTAGGCTCAGCGTGATGCATGATATCACTTTTTTCCAAATCACGCTTAGCGTGTTTTATATTCCCTCTTACACTTGAAGAGGTTATCCTATCTTCTATTGCAAACCCAACATCTAAAACCATGGTTTGCTTGCCATCTTGCATGAGAAATAAGCCTAATTGTATCAAGTCTCACTAAGAAGTTTTCTGAAAGACTAAGGCAAAGAATTCGAATGAAAAACATTCACGTTTATGCACAAAAGCACCCAGCCTAAAGATTTGAAAATACCTGGAACTTCTTGAGATTGAAGATGCTGAACTCAGATTGCGTGGAACAGAAGAAATTGGAAAGGCAAAAATAGGACCTGCACACTGGCAGAACCACAACATGAAGCAATCAGACATGACCCATTTACCAACAAACGGACATTGTAAACCGATTTACTTATTGGCTCATATCAGACGCATTTGCACCAGATACTAAAAGCCCAAAGCTCATATGGATTTGCTCAAAGCCAGGCGGATTTTGCTCAATACGATTTTGGATCAAAAAAAATTTGCCCAGGTTTATCTTCTTACCCTGCAGTAGACGAGCATTCTGAGGATCTCGGACTATTCTCACACTTCGAATCTTTGCAACCAACTTCGGTGACATCTGGGCCACATATTTAACAGGCACAGACATACAGAGCAATATTAAGGGACAATGGGAAGAGCAGGCATTTGAATCCGAAGGAAAGAAGACATGAAGACTAAAAACTTGGATGAAGAATCCGTTTAAAATGGATGCTACCCGGTTTCGATGAGGAAAAAACGCAGGGAAACAAACAAGAAGACATGCTTAACTAACTGTACATACAGTTCGGGGTGCGATTCAGAATGCTGGATACAGTTCAATGCTGGATACAGTTCAGGGTGCGATTTAGAATTTGCGATTCAGAATGCTGGATTAAGTCCAAGAAAGCTCTGCTAGATGAATGAACTGTCAAAGTACCTTTGTTTGCCGAAGTGGTAAGGCAGCCTCAAGAATAGACATCTGTGCCAACAATCACGAATCTGCCAACCCAATCACGAATCCAAGGAGCATGGTTGATGAGGAATCCAAATATCACATCTGCAGCTTGAAAGAATGAAAGAGTAAGCCATGGATCGAGCAAAAATGTGCAAGAAGCACAAACTGTGCTTTCATAAATTTGAATTTCACGCACGTGCGTTATCAAATTTGAATTCACGCACTTTTCATTTTCTTTTTTTCGCCTTTTTTCTCGCTCACAGGAATTAATGATACAGAAAGCACGACTTGGAGGCCTCAGGTTTGCGCGGAAACACATACCTTAATCCTTTTTGGCATAACCAAATCCAGATCCGGCAGCAAAAATATAAGCCTCCAGGTATGCGGCAGCAGAAATATGAGCCTTCAATTTTTGTATTCGTTTCATTTCACATTTACATTATTTGGATTGTTGTTGGGCTTTTGTTTTGGCAGCCATGTTCGAAAACTAACTCTTGAGGTACCAACAGAAACGAATGTCTTCCACAACAAGAAGAAATTTATCCTGGTCTACAAGATTACTTGGAAAGAACTCTTGAAGAACTCTTTAATCCCAAGATTTGTAGTAGCGTCAAATCCAGCACAATTTAAATTCGAAGCTAGACAGATCAATTTAAGGTATTTCAATTTTGAGACTAAAATTATAGCATATTTCAGTTTTCAATTTTAAAGCTTTTTCTTATCTAGGTTGTCAACCTAGAAGCTATTTTTGTCTAGTTGTTTTTGCATATGACCTTCCACCATATTCACGCCAAGCGTGTATTTCTAGCCTATTTTTGACTTGTTTTCACTTTTTGGTATTGTTGACTTAAATCAATCTTTCTTGCCAATTTTAGGCTTATTTTCACTTTAAGAGTTAATTGCTTTTTTAGCAGGGTTGCCTAACCCCCCCTGCACAAAAGGCTGCAATTCTAGCTATGCCACGTGTCGTGCCACGTCACCCAAAATCAATTTGAGCCGTCCGATTCTCTAATTTCGAATCGTACGGCCAGGGAAATTAGAAAACTCTAAAAATTCTCTGTCGTGCCTTTCGCAACTCGGCTATGGCAGATCCGGATGGCGACGGCCGTGTTTCTCTTTCTTGCTATGGCGGTGGCATAGCTCTTGAGCTCTGCTTGGCACTGCCTTGAGGTACATAGGTTTTTTTTTTAAACCTATGTTTTTTCCTACAGTCGGTTGAGCTATCTGTTGCGGCAAACTCGTCGGATGCATCTTCTTAGGCCCGAAGGGGCTCTATTACATTTGATCGGCAGGACTAGCAGGACCTCAGCCAGATTCGGCAGCATCTTGGCCAGGTTTGGGGATCATTTTCGCTGTAGGGATAGGTCGCAGGACATTCAGGCTTAGTTTTGACTGCAGGACCTCCATTTCGACAGGTTTTGGCTTGGGTCTCACTCATCTCACTCATTTGCAACATCAGTTCTCTACCTTCCCGCCCGAAGTTCACATCATTTCCAGAGGCGAAACTCATATTTTCCTTTATGGTCAAAGCTAATGCAGAATTACATACTACATTGGGTAACATGCTGATGGGAATTTATTCGAAGTTTGCTTCTTTTCAGGATGTGAATACCGTATTCAAGTCGATACCTAAAAGAGACGTGTTTGCTTGGAATATAATGATCGGGCTGTATTGCAGGTATGGGTGTTTGAATCAAGCCCTTAGCATGTTTAGGGAAATGCAGCAAGAGGGCATTGTTCCAGACAAATTTACCTTAATAGGGGTAATAAAAATCTGCAGTAGCTTAGGATGTTTTGAGACTGGAAAGTTTGTACATGCTCACATATCTAAAGGTGAATTTGATTTGGATCTTTGTAATGGGCAAAGGCAATCCTTAGCATGTATGGCAAGTGTGGAAGTTTGGAAGATGCTTGCCGGGCATTTAGTAAAATTGAGATTGTAAGAGAGAGATGTGGTAGTTTGGACTACCTTGATTAAAGATATGTAGAAAGCGGGCATAAAATGGAGGCCTTTCAAGCTTTCCAAGAAATGAAACAAGGAGGATCAAGCCCAAACAAGATCACATTCCTTACCATCTTTGAATATGTCGCTACAATTCACCTTATATTGCATGTGATGTGTGGTTACACGCTTGTATTTTAAAAAGAGAATTTAGCTTGGATCTTGCACTTGCGAATGCACTGGTTAGTATGTATGGCAGATGTGGCAGTGTAAAAGATGCTTATGATGTTTTTATTAGAATTCCTAAGGTGCTTATGATGTTTTTATTAGAATTCCTGTAATCACCGGACGGATATAATTGTTGCTAATGTGCGAGAATGGGCAAGCAAAGGGTGCTCTTACTCTTTTCCACTTGATGCAACTTGATAATATTCTGTCAAATTGTCAAATAATGTTACTTTTATGGCCATTCTGGATGCATGTTCTAACATGGAATGTTTAGCCAATGGGTAATTAGTACATGCTTATATTAGAAAGCGAGGAACCGAATGTGACACCGCTATATGTAATGCCCCGTTAACATGTATGGAAAGTGTGGAAATTAATGAATGCATGTTGGATATTTAATAGAATGTTGGAGCAGAATGTCATGTCATGGACTTCAATAATTGCAGTGTATGCGGAAAATGGACATGCCAAAGCTTCGCAATGCTTTAGAAATATCTTGAGATGGGTAGTCCGATAGATGGGTAGTCCGATACCGATAAGGTCACATTTATACACGTTCTTCTTTGCATGTTATCATTCTCTACCAGAAGGTAAATTTGTGCATGCTTCTATAGTAGGGTTTGGATGTCAATCTGACTTGTTGGTTCGTGCATATGGCTCATATGGGGTATTGCCACACGGCAATATAGATTATATTCACATGTTGTTGTTTTGATAAGGAGCCGAAAATCAAACTCTTTTGAGTTTCCTTCTCTACTTAAGTCATTCTCAATAGCCTTAAAATTTCATAACTATCTAGGCTGATAAGGGTCATAAACTCCCCTACAAAGAGTTGTTCTTTTTGTTTATCTCTCAAAAATAAATACAATACAATACTTTCAATCAAAAAAAAGAAAAAGAAAAAAAAAAGGGTTCTAATGGTTGTGCCCCATGGGACAACCCTTTACAGCCACCATGTACATGTTGTTAGTAATGTGTCAATTATTATGCTGGAACGTCACATATGCAGATCGATCCTGCAGTTCGAGGCCCCTTGTCGAACTAACCGAGAAGAAAAGACATCGAGGGAGGCTAATCTTTGCCTCTAGTATGGAGGAGCCTGGTCATATTGCTCGTGGATGTCGGTTTAGCCAATTCAATCAGACAACTTCAGGGACCAGCAGCAACAATTCACATCATAAAATTTATGTTAACGTCTACAATGTACCAATTCTGAGAGAATTCGAAAGTAGCAGCAACTAATTTTTTTTTGTTGTTGTGGTTGGAAATTTAACAAATAATACGAATTTATGGCAAATTTTTTGTCTTTCTACCAATCTAGTTTGTATTCTAATTAGTCTATTATTTTTCTGCATTTCTTGCCCATTTTCTTCAAATTTTCCCTCCTTGTTGCTTTCTCCGGTATCCATTTTTTCAAATCACTAAAAATCCTAAAAACTTGATTATTATAAAAACCCAACTACTATCCTTCTTCCCAACCCTGCAGTTCTGCTAGTTTTTATTATTTTTGAGCCAACACCATCTTTTTAGGGTTTTTTTAGGTGAATCAAATTGTTGGGAATGTTTTTAAGCTTTTTCAAGTTTATTTTCAAGGTAAACTAAATACTTTTTGCACTATAAGATAAGCTTGCTTGAATATATTGTTATCTTTAGAATAAATATCATGTTTGCGTATTTAGATAGCAGGAAGCTTACATACACTTTCCAAATAAATAATTGCCTGACAAAAGAGTTCATTTTTAAGCCCTTTTCCTTTTAGATTATTTCAAGGCAATTGGAATTTTTATTTAGGAGTATGAAACCATGTTTAATATGGCATGGTTAATTGGAATTTAGGAATAAAAAACATGTTTAGGATGCATGTATTATTAAGAACCGTGATATGGCACTAACTTAGAGATTTCTATTTCTTTTGCAGCTCATCTCTTTACCAAATAACTTTTAAAGTGTAAGTCTCATTTTTCACGTCAATTTTGAAAAATTAATACTTGCTTATGGTCTTCATAGCTTTGATGGAAATGTCATGATCCTATTATATGTATGCTAGCATGAGTTCGATTTTGGACCACGTAAGAAAGCCCATTCATCTCAAAAACAAATATGGAAGTTGTTGGGATAATGGGTGGAGAAAATTATAATTTTATAGAACATATGATGGAATGTATTACGTGGTAAATTGTGAAATATCGTCTATTCCATAAGTAATATGATATTACATTTTTATACTTTCGACATGAAATATGTGAATTTGAATATGTCACTAAAAACATGCAATGTAAAATTTGTCCCAAAATTAAGACATAATCCCAATTTAATTGAATGATGGTTGGTATTTCCTATGGAAAAAAGTGAAAGCTAAAAGTAGCTATGTTGCCTTTTTATAAAGGCACGCTGCCTTCTTAGAATAGACAACCTCGCTAACATTTTAAGAACTTGACATGTTTTGTTCATAATGAATATGAATTTTTAGCTTCATGTTTTTACTAATGACTTGAACAGGCCTTTAAGTGCATCTTTATAATGGCCGGAAGCCCTACTGGCCGGAAGTGGTAAGCCCTACTGGCCGGAAGCCCAAGAACTTTCGCAATGGCACCGCATACAAGCAATGCCTTGCTGTGCAACTAGCCCTTCCTGATTCAAAACAGACAGCCCGACGAATGATCTCAAAATTTCATTATGAGATTTGAACCCATCATCAGCAAGCGAGAACATAGAAACATTGAACAAAGGAAAATATGGATGGGAGGAAGAAAATTCAATGCATAGCAATAGGTCGGTTGTCCCTGCCCCGCTGAAGCCCTTCTCCCAAACCGCAGTTCATTCCTAAACATGGAAATAGAGCAGTTCATTCCTAAACATGTCCATATGTCCATGTTTATTTTTCAGCAATACTACTGGCCATATATGCATGCTACTCAAAAATGTTAATCTGACTGGTTGGTCAGAATTGAATTGAATTGAATGATACGAGGGTATCAAGGAGAATGTTTATGCCACGTGGCAGATTGACATGAAAGCAAACAGAAGACAAGTGTTAAGGAAACATAGAGTATAAATTGAAGAGGCAGGCGAAATTGAGCGCAGAACAGAGATGGCGATGGCGAAATTTTCATGGGCGATTGTGATGGCAGTGTTGGTAATATTGGGAGCTTTGATGGCAGAAGCTGGAGCTCAAAACAAGCCAGCGGAACAGCCGGCTGAGCAGAAGCCAAAACCAAACGTTGAGAAAACTAAGCCAACCGGTGGCTATGGAGGAAGGCCAGGCAGGCCGTTTTTCTACGGCTCTTCAGCCCAGCAGGAGGAGATGCCCTTTTCTGACTCCATGGATGAAGAAATTGGAAGTGGAAGTGCAGCTTTTGCAGCTCAGCCAAATTACTGGGCTCACGGTTATGGCCCTTTGGATGAGCAGGAGCAGATGCCCTTTTCTCAATCTAACGATGAACAAATTGGAAGTGCAGCTTTTTCTGCTCAGCCAAATTACTGGGCTCACGGTTATGGCGGATACGGTGGCGGCTATGGTGGTGGATATGGTGGCTACGGTGGTGGATATGGCGGGCCTTACGGTGGCTATGGTGGTGGCCGCTGTCACTACGGCCGTTGCTGGTAGCAGCTTCTGCTATTGTGAAGTTCTTTAAGAACATGATACGTTTTGTTCATGCGAATATGAATTTTTAGCTTCATGTTTTTTGGCTCATAAGTAGTTTGGACGTGCACTTTTTCTTTGTACAACTTGTGCTGGTAAATCATATGTGTTTCTGTTATATCATCCTCCTTAGTCAGTGGAGAAGTATTCGTTTATTGACATCTTAAACCATAGGGCACAAAGATTTCTTCATCGTTTATTGACATCTTAAACTATAGGGCACAAAGATTGTTACGATCTAACTGTTGGCAACCTTTACATCGAATTGGGATTAAAAGTTGTAACTTGCAGCATCTTTAAAATATTTCAAAGATTATCAATGATAATCTGTAGAATATTCTAAGGATCCTTCTTTTTATATTATAATGTTATAGGTTGTGTCCGTTTTGCATCGCGCCCTAGATTTGATGGCCTAGATTTGACTTATAAAATGACCAAGAGCCCATGGTCTTAAATTCGAGGGCTAGGAAGCCACTGTATCGACGTCTATGACCCACCCATTGTATCGACGTCTAATACTTAGCAGGAGCAGAGCTTCAGTTGGTGTCTGGAGATTAGAAGGAGAGTTTCTTTTTGGGTTTGTGGTGTCTGATTTATTCTAGGTAAACTTCAAAGTTTGATTTTTGAATAGGCTTTGCCTCTCGCTATGACCCAGATTCGAAGCCATTGCCCAGATTCGTAGCCATTGCCCAAGGATGAAGGCAAAAACTGCAACTTCACAGCTTTGTTAGAGTTGAGTTCTTCTTAGATGTTTTGATGTTTTTGCATCTCCACAGTGACCAAATAATGAAGCAAAGATCGTCCTAATTCAGATTGGACTTGATTATTTTATTCAGTTTCAAATAAAGATCGTTTTAGAGGATTACTAAGTTAATGATAGATAGTTGCTACATATTCTATTATATAATTTTTTTGCGCGAGCTGGCTGTGCTTTCAACTATAGTTGTTTTGGTTTTAGCTAGCTAATGCAGGGATCCGTTCTACGAGCATGCGCTTTCAGATTTGAATGCTAGTTATAATATTTAGATTTTGCCCTTGGAACTCTGGCAGAAATAAGACATGGCAAAGTTAGTTGAAGATCATTAGGTGTTTTATTTTGCCTAAAGTGAGATATAGATATTTTGTCTTTTGCTTTTTGGGCCACGATTTAACACACATTTTCATTTAAATACGAACTGGCGCAATACCATCCTACAACGAGCTCTTGAGGTAATCTGCAAAGCTTCCCCTATTTTTATCACTCTTTTTTTTTTTGTATTAATGGTGACGACTTAGTGACACCGTTAGAAATACTGCCATTAAAAGTGTTGGTATCCATAGCATGATGCCTAGAAATATAAATTTTGTACAGTCTAGAATTCTAAGTGCACAATGCATTGTGGAGGCCTGTGAAGAATCCCCTTCTCATAACGTGCATGCGGGGTATCCTTGGGAAACTTCTCCTATACAGCTTCTATTTGCTATTGATTAGTACAGACATCAAGCAGAACTTCTATGAATCTTTATTTTGATCACATATTTCAGGATATTTATGCAAAAAAGAGACAAAATAGGGCAGTTTGTACCTAACAGTGTCTTTATTTTCATGTTATTTAGGTATTAATACAAAGTCGTCCCCTTCCTAGCTCTGAAATATCATCACAGGGTTAGAGCAGATGTATAAAGCAAGAAATCCCTTAAAGACTGACATGTCTAGGATCATCAGAAAGCCACCTTACATTTAATCATGTTGCCTGGTTTTTTAATCCTAGTAGTAATGATTGTACTAGCCCATTGTATGGGTCCCATGACCTATTGGTCTCCGTGGACGTTAAAAAAACTATTCTATTCTATTCTATTCTTTGAAACTCTTACATAGGAAATGCTCTTCAATGTGGCTGGTCAGGTGAGCATCTATTCTTCTCGTGGACGATAAAAACAATTCTATTCTATTCTATTCTATTCTATTATATTCTATTCTTTAATGCTTATGGTCAGGTGAGCATCTATTCTCATATTGTCAACTATCTAGCTATATGTTCATCTAATTGAACCGTCACAGCTATTCTGACTGGTAGTAAAAAAACCCACACCATGCTTGGAATGTGGATGGCTCCTCCAATTGAGTTTGAGAAGCTTGGCAAAAAGACATAAATCAATATCCAATTTAGTCGGTCTTAAATTTAATTATGGTTCTTATTAAAAAGCCGAGTACTGCAAAATTGCTGCATTAGACGTCAGAGACTTGGATTTTAGACAGGAGAGAATTGCCACAAGAAGAGAACACCACCAACCAAACCAGATCTTGCTCTAATTAGAAGGTGTTGATAGTTGTTGTTAGGGCTCGAAAAGGAGCATTTTTCATGAGTAATATGTGGAACTTAGCTTGGCAAATATGTAAACAGTTGAAAGAATATTGGATATGACTATGCAATTTAGGCCATTGACTATCAACCCTTTTAATTTGAGATTTTCCGGTCTGGTAGAAAATGTTTTTGGTTTTTTTCTTTGAGTGATTTCCTAAGATTATTGGTCTTTTGGTGGCCGGAAAAGATTTTCGTGCTTCCAAAAATTGGAAAAAATAGTTTGTATGATTTGTGGTTTAAGATTTTCAGATAAAAATTTCTAAAATGGGTCCAGATTTGGGGTCGAGGTTTTCGAAGGCTGTTTCGATGGATCAGGAGGGGTGGAATAATCATCTCATATCTTCTGCTACCCCCTAAAAGTCGCGAGCAGAGGCAACCTTGGTCACGGTAAACCGACCAATCAAGCATCTGGATTCGCCTGTAGTAGATCAAGTATGGTTCGCCTCCGAGCTGCTATTTCAATCATCCTATATCCAGGTATTGCTCTTGGATTCTCATGTTCTTTCCTAAAAATTCTAATGGCTTCTTCCTTCCGGTTCTAGAATGCAATTGCGGCCACTTCCTGGGTTACAGCACCTATCAGTTTATTGTATTCTTTGGCCCTTCATTCTAAAGATTTTTGGGTGTTTCCTGATTCTTTTATGCTAGAGAATCACCTTCAAGCGTGATAGAGGTGCTGGCAGTGGGCAAGCTACAATAGTATGTTTTAATCTTGGCATTTTTTAGGTTTATCATTTCCTTTGAAGGACCTTCAGAGGCTTAACGGGAATTCAGAGCCCATTTCAAAGGATTTGCTGGTTAATCTCGATTGCATGAACAAACTTGCAGAGATGAGGACTTGGTTTTGTACGATTCATTTTAAGTCTTTTGTGCAGTTCATTTTCATTCCTTAGAAGCTGTTGTACTGTATGCTGCTTATGCAAGAATTTGATAGCTATAGAACAATTATTTAGTCTTACTCACCAAATAATTATCCAGGTTCGATCAAGATTGTATGGCAGGAGTTGTGCTTGAGTCGGTAGGCCTTTCAGTTCTTCGATGATGATCATCAAGTAAGTGTTTGAATTGTTTCTATACTGAATCTCATAGATATGAGATCATTGCATATTTATTGATGTGAAGTTTGTATGTGTCCATTGAGTGACTAAACATTCAATCATTTTAGCATCTCTTGCAAATCTTACTAATATGTTTTATTGTCTCTAATGTGTGTTATGATAATTGATATAAGGGAGGATGATGAGAATGAATTAGTACGTTTTCTAAATAGCTGCACAAGCAAATGCAAATGAAGGTTTTAGATATGGATGTTCCTATGTCGTAAATAAATTTTGCATTCTACGTCCTAAAAATTGTTCTCTTTTTGCAGCTGGCCAGCATGTTAACATTCAGAATATGCATATATTTTCAAGGGTTAGGAGTAAGTCTACTACTTTTTTATTATCGCATTCATGTTTGCGTGGTGTGTTATGTGTGTCCTAGATTCAGGTTCATGTTTTATTTTATGTGGATTCCTATGTTTATGCCAAACCTTCTAGAAGCAACTGTCAGAAGGCAATTCTTGGTGTCAACCTACAAATAAAAAGAAGCTATGGATGGTTCCAATGGAATATAGTATAAAAGCATGGATGTGCATAAATGTAATGCTTTGTAAGGCTTTAATACTGCTATTATATTTGGATGCATA
This sequence comes from Isoetes taiwanensis, assembly GCA_021234155.1. NCBI lineage: Eukaryota > Viridiplantae > Streptophyta > Lycopodiopsida > Isoetales > Isoetaceae > Isoetes > Isoetes taiwanensis. Next base: position 6,814,379 of record JAJEKV010000048.1, on the reverse strand, counting down.
CTGCTATATTATGTGTATGATGCATTGCACAAGGTTTTAATACTGTTGGTGTATCTAAGATGCACATATGAACGGTGTTTGCAGCTTTCTTACACATTTTAACACTGTGGAGCTATTCGTAGAGCTCAGATCATTCCAGTAATAGGTAAGATACTTGCACTCTATAGTTTTAAGTGTTTCTATGCTGTTTCTACACCACTACTCACTTGGATTAAGGCGCATTCACATTCTCCTGAACCATGTTGCAGTGTTGTCTATAGCATGCAATGCTTGCTATCAGATTTGACGTTGCATAAACTGTTGGAACATCACTTCTTATCTGGACCAAGGCATGTTCACATTCTCTTGAAGAATGTTGAAATGCCTATAGCTTGCAATGCTAGCTATCAGATATTGATGTGTGCATAAACCGCTGAAATGGCATCCACCAAAGAATTATGCAACTGACAGAAATTTGTATTCTCCATAAAATTTAAAGTGATATCAAACATTAGGCTGCTTCAGATTGCAAAGCAATATGTTCATCTCCAGTACTGTTGATTTGGAATTGCATAAAGGGTATTGAATTTTGTTGTTTCTAACTAGGTCACAGAGGGTTCTACAAGAAAAATTGGATCCCACAGACTGATCGAACGGATTTGCTTGGAATCTTCAAATTGGAGATATATTAATATAGGAGTTGGCCATGATTGAGCACAAATATTTCGTGGAATTTGAAATATGAAAAAGGTCTTTGTTTGGCTGTGGGTTTGTTCATTTATTCTGTGTTTCTTTCTGCCTAACATAGAGAGCCTAGAGGTAACAAACCTTGGATCAATTCCTTCCTTGCTTTGATTTATAAATAAATGGTCTTTGAGTCTGGTCGTTAGCAATTATCCTATATCTTACAAAAGCCATTTCTATTGCATGTCATTTTAGTGGCTTCAAAATGCTTTATATATCTTTGTCCTTATAGGTGCAGGAATTGAATTTTAAAATGGATGCATCTTAATGTCAACATGCAACAAATGTATTTGCTATATTATTCTATCAATCTGTCTCTGCCATTGTGGCATGATTATAAATATGTCCTTAATAGTCAAACAGAAAACAAGAGGTAAGAGGCTGGCAACACGACGCTTCTGTGATAAAGGTACTTTCTTCCCCATTTAGTCTTACTCACCGCATGCAATTCATTTATTTAGGAATTATAGAATGTATGTTTTTGAGATGTTTAACCAATTATTGCTATGAATGAAAATAGGTAGCCAGTGTGGCATTATCCAATTTTGCTTTGTGTACTTGCAGGTCTTGCAACAACCCTCTTCTACTGATAGTCTATCATTAATATATGAGACATATATGATCATATTTGTTAAGAGATACTACAACTAGAGTTTAGTTTAATCAGGATGTGGCTTGATGCGACTTAAGGAATATGTTGTATTGACTAAAAGATTTGCATTCTGATCTTTTTGAGAATGGCGGTAAAGTTCTCCAATCTTGATGCTTCATTGGCTTCTTGGTTTTCATATTTGAGCTTCAAAGATATCATTCTTATAGCTTTGTTAAAATGTCATTCCTCTTTAACATTCTGAACCTCATAGTAAAATATGTCAGCTTAAACATGGTTTAGCATTATGTTGGAAATTCATTTTGTGGCCTTGGGTATATGTATGCTCTGAGAAATTTGGAGTCTTCGATCATATTTTGGGAGTGTACTTGGAGCTTCCAGAATAATGCATATGGAGCAGGAAAATGACGCCATTAATGGTTTAGTAACCATATACAATACTTGGTGCAAATTTCAAACCAAATTTGAGCAATAGATAGAGAAGTATTTTAAAGCACTAAAAATACGATAACTCAGCAACAGCTTTTGAAGGTGGTTGATGCCTTAATATGGCTCAGAGTCTATGTTATTATACTTAGTGGTATCTGCAAACATAATGTCCCAATCTCTGTAGTTTTCTATTTGTCTAGGAACTAAAGTCATAGCATAACAGTGTTGCAAAGCATGGCTTAACACAACCTATAAACACGTCTTCATGTCAATGCACATTTAGACGATGACCATTCCTATACTATAATGACTATATCTACAACTTGAGGGAAACCTACAACAAATTCTATCTTGAGGGAAACCTACAAAAAATTGTGTTTATGCCCGGCAACGCCGGGCACCCGTTACTAGTGGTTTTGAATTTGGTTGAGGATTTGGAAGCATGCTTCCGTCCTTTGGTTTAAGGCTTTCCTTGTGAATTTTGGGCTTCAATATTCAAAGTGTTAAGTTTGTACACTTAACAATAGGCATAATTACATATTCCTATTATGTAAGCATGCTTCCATCCTTTGGTTTAGGCTTTCCTTGTGAATTTTGGGCTTTAATTATTCAAAATGTAACAATAGGCACGATCCACCTTCTGCTGAATGTTATGTAAAGAAGTAGATGCTTATAGTCTTTAGAAAATGAATGCACTAAAGTTATAACATACTTTTCTTCTGAATCATCATTGCATTGCATGTGTACTTCTGTATTAAAGAGGTTTAGCCCTATAATATAACATCTCTAAGGTTGCATAAATTAAATCAGTATCAAACAATAGTTACAGTATACACAAAATGAATATTCTAGAAGATTTCATGTCAGTAATACTAAACCCCAGTGGTTACATTATATTGGCAAAACAAAGGCAATATTAAAAAAAATGTTACAAGGGCGTTAAAATGCTAGACATCTTTGTACCCACTTTTCCTCTTGATATTTAACAGAATAGCTAAGGGATTTTCTGGGATGGGAGATATGCAGATAGAAAGTTATAAACTTGCCGCTTAAACTTATGAACATGTTGCTCAAGTTATAAAGCTAAAGATGTTCTGGGATAGGAGATATGCAGATAGAGAGTTATGAACATGCTGCTTAACTTATAAAGCTTGCTCTCAATGATTCCCTGTGTTGGTCAAAATTTTTGTTGCAAGTTCGTAGTCCACATCCAACAATCTTTTCACATCAATCAATGAATGTTGTGCTAAAAGCTTGATAAATGATATAACAAGTTAAATGGAGTTTAAATTGGAGTTTAAATTGACTCTACTTGCAATTCTTCCTTGCCTCTTCAATGAGATGTATATTTTATGAGATGTAACAATAAAACAACTGCCGAAGTGAAGAATGGCAATATAGAAGCAAAAAGAAAAAAGAGATCTCAACCAGTTGAGGGATCAATGTGAAGGCATCATATGATATCCACACATTGCCGGCGTTGCCGGGCATAGCTACATACATTGGTAGATCTTTGTATAGTAAGTAAAATGAATTAGAAATACAAGAAACTTATCGCGGCGGCCAAGGCCGCCGCGAACGTTTCTCTTCATCAAGGCAAGTTTCTTTTTCTTGCGCCAAATTCTAATACACTTTCGTATATCTAGAATAAATTAATGGAAAACAATCAGACAACATACTAGGCTTTGTTGCAAGTTTCTTTTTCTTGCGCCAAATTCTAATACACTTTCATATATCTAGAATAATGGAAAACAATCAGACAACATAGTAGGCTTTGTTGCAGCGTAAGCACACATGAAATGCTCATAACATCAAAGAGAATTTGAATCATTTTCATAGCAAGTTCCCATTAATTTGGGCTTCTACAACTCATGTAATTTTTGAATCGAACTATTTAGCTACCAGCAAAACCCAACCAAGAATTGCATTCTTAATTGCATGTTATAGAGGATGACTAATTAAGATATTTCGTCCAAGGGAAGCCCAATAGTAGCTGCATAAGTGTTTGATCACATCAACTACGGGTGTGTCCATTGGTACCAAATGCTATTGCAAAATATTCAATATGGGTGAGGACTGCCATCACAAATGGCAATGGCATGTCTTACATACCTATTTTCAAAAGATTTTTAAATAAATTACATAATGTAACAACTAACGATGTGCAAGAGACACCAAATAATCTTCGTGAAAAGATTGTTCCTTCATTTGTTGTCATCATACAGCTTTTAATGATTCTCCAAAACCACACGTTTAAGTCTCTTTTAATGATTCTCCAAAACCACACGTTTAAGTCTCTGTGATAGCAGTTGGATACCTTCCAACTAGACAAAGTGGAAACTTGCCAATATTTTGCACAGCCAAAGCCATTGGATACATTCTAACTAGACAAAGTGGAAACATGCCAATATTCTACACAGCCAAAGCCATAGCTGCAAGGAAAGTTGTATTTACACAGATAGTGTTCTCACCCACTGTTCAACAGCCTTATATGGATCCATCAACAATGCTAACATACATGTCCTGCAACTATATATCTTAGCCCAGAAAATAATCACCTCTGTAATCAACTATGCTTCCCTGTTCCAAGGAGGAGATAATTTGTCTATTGAGCCTTGATTTGTGGCTTACAATTCCAAGCAATATGAGTAATTAATTCATCGTTCAAGTCAGTGCAATCAAGCCCCTATTGGGTACAGACCCAACATCGTTGAACGGTGGTTTAGGAAGAATAGAATTGGGGAATGCCCTGTCCAGAAGGAAGTCCATATGTTGTCTTCAAGTTAAAAGCATGATCAAAATGAAGGCACTGTGCAAGAAGCATGAAGATGGAAGCACGTTTGGAAACAAAGCAGATAATGGGGACTTTCCTAACTTATAAAGAAGTCAAGGACAACATATGAGAAGCTTGTGTTCAAAGTGGCTTACAATTTGGTAGATAAGTAGAGATGTCGGAGCCACAGAAATCGGCCAGATGTATGGTGCTCCTGCATCATATTTGTTCAAATAGAGTCAGTTCAAGCAAACATGAAGAATTAGGGCAGCAGACCAAACATGCTCTGCTTCAATCCCTGGTTTTTGAATGCTGGCCATGCAAAAAAACCCAGGCTTCTCTCAGCAAGTCGAAGAGATATGAAAGAAAACTCCGTCAACAGGTCCCTTGAAATGACTCGATCCTCCCCTGATTAGATCTTTTTCGCTTAATACCCCTTTTTCGAGCTCCGAGGAAGCAGACCCCTCTTCAGCTATAAAGTTTCCCCTTCCCTTTTGCTGCCCATATGCAGAAATTGATCCGAGCCTCGGCCGTGTCTTCTCGAAAGAAATTTTGCTCCAAACCTAGATTCGTTTGGCCCTCCTAGCGCATTGAAAAAGAAATAGGTCGATTCTTGCTCTCTTTGGGTCCGCTTCTAATTGTCTCACACAGTCATTGTGAAATCCTGAGTAGAATTAGTTGCCTTACTGGGATGAAATACGAAATACCTTGAAACAAATAGATACTGGGTATGGCAAAACCGCCTGAAAACCTCTATTTCTATTGCAAATACTTCCCTAGCGTAGCTTCCCTGTTCAAAAACACTTCCCTGACACAGGAGATGGTCTTCCCTGGTGCAAGAGATATGGTCGCGGGATGCTTAAGGCACATGGACAGTGCTGCAGATGCTTCGCCAGAGGCGTCACCAAAGGCAGCGTGGAATTTTCTCTTCCTGGAATCCATATGCTCCCTGTTGTAGCATCAGCACCCAGGAATAAATCGAGACTCTTTCTTGAGCCTGTTATTTGCAGACAGAACTGGTTTTCTGAGGAAAACTGACAGATTAATAGTAGAGAAAACTACCCATGAAACAGACCAAAATGAAGCCGCTGCCATACCTGTTTAGAAGAAAACAAATCCGAGATGTTTGTTGCAGCGGCAGGGCTTGAGCTGGGGTCACGCGTGCCTGCCATCTTGAGTTGCTAGTGTTGCCCTTGTAACAAAAAGCCTAGTAAGCATGGTATCTTGCCTATGGCGAGTTCTTGCGCCCCTGCAACCTCAAACCTCTTTCCATTCCACTCACAATTCTAACCGGTTTGCACAAACGGCGCAGGCTATGTCGGAGGAGTGGGTTTAAATCCCCAATCAATTTCATCCTCTGCTTTCCATGGAAGTGGCTTGGCCGAAAAGCAAATCCGCAGCGAGCTATCTGACGAACAGGGAATTTGCCCCCTTTTACGTGTCGCTCTTCTAATTTTTCTTTTTTAAGGTTTTAGAAATGAGCAAAAGATAGTACGTGTCAAGCGCCAGGGCTGCTCTCAGCCCAGAAAAATTAGCTCCTATTTTTTTTAAGAAGAAAAATGATACTGCTTTATATAATGGAATGAAACATTACATAGGTTATTAATGTGTTTAAATTTGAAAAGTGAGAATGCTATATCTCTAATATATAATTATAATATGGAGGATAATGGGGCAGCTTAGGGGCACGTGGTATTGTTATAGAAGTTATTTTTTTGTTTAGACTTGGACTTCTACTATACAAGGGAGGGATTAAACGTCTGAGAATTAGACAGCTGGGGCTAACACTATCTTCAGGAGTCGGGACCTTCTGGAAAGATTGAGAGTATCTTCGAGAGCTTCTGGAAAGATCGAGATTCGGGAAAGATCGAAGTTCGAGGAGCTTCTGGAATGTGCAGCAATAGTATAAAAGAGCCAGAGACGAAGAGTTCGAACTCCGTTTGGCGGGACGACAGAGCAAATCTAATTGTTCGAGGCAGAGATTGGGTTTGGACAAAGCTGCCGGACTATCGTGTTGGTTTGATGTGCCTCTGGATTGGTCAAATCTGCCGGATTATCGTGTTGGTTTGATGAGCGCCTGGACTGGCGTTTGCTTTCTTTTCTGTCTGTTAAGGTGTTCGGCAGTGTTTTTGTTGCATGAACCAGCATTCAATAGCATATTAGGGGAATCCGAACACTGCTTAGTTAGATTTGAGGGAGCGATATAAGATAAAGACGAACCACCTGTGGCATGGACATGGCATAAGAATAGTAGACATCAAAAAGAGTTTGGGTACAACCCAATACAAAACGGATTCTGCCCAGATGGGCTCTTATTCCGATGGCAATCCAGAAATTAAACCTCAGTTGAAGATCCAGACTAAAACGTTCAAGGGAAAAATTACCACTAGGCTTTAAAAAAGCATTCGAAGGAATGAAAAAGAGCCTGTAAATTAGCAGAGACTAAACCTAGATCAGAATTCCAGAACCTTTGGATAATCCTTCAATTATACCTTCTGGGCTGAGAGAATCTGTAGGCGGAGGTAACCACACATCTGTGATTCCACATCAGAAATTTCTTCAACAAAATATCATACCACGGTTTCTGGCCCTTTGCTGACTCCCAATTAAAGCCATGGAATCCAAAGGCTAGATATATTGGGAAGAAAAGAGTGATAAAACGGACCTACTGATTCTATCTGTTATAAATTTTCTTATAAACTACACATTTCGGGCCGATGATTTTTAGCTCTTTGTTTGCTACTGTTTCAGATGCTCCACATGCCAGTAATGGCATCTGGTAATTCAAATTCGATGGCGACTCAAGCTGTAATTGACCTTTCCAGCGATGATGAAAATGAGAAACATGAACCGAGTGAAAGACTAGTGGCCAATGCCAAAGATTCAAGAAAAACTTCAGAAGGGCCGCAATTAGATAAACAGATTCTTGTGAAGACCGAAGAGGGGCATGTTGATGGGACTCAGACAGCTGCCGAAGCCCAACTGCCATCACAAGACGGATCCATCCATGTAAAGAATGGGCATAAATGTGAATACTGGAATGAGTAATTTGGTTCTGCATACTAACCTTTGCATTATGAATTCAGGGTAAACACGACAAGAACGTTTGCAGACATTTTTGGAGTGCTGGCAATTATGATGCAATATCTGTGCAAAAATCTGTCCCTCAAGGTACTTAAAGACAATTTTTAGGCCTGTATGTAAAGCTACGTTGCAACCAAACTAGTGGCTGGGTTATTGAATGGAATTACGCTTTGCATATAAATGCATGTGATATAGCTCTTGGAGGTCTTTGAGATCATGTTACAGTTTTATCGATAACATCTCTCCTCTTAAACATCTGGTGTCGTGGATTATCTTGATCGCAACAATCTCCACCCTTAAATCGGCATCTTGGCAGCAGAGGTTATTTCTGATAATCCATTGCTCCTGAGTGATTATCAAGTCCACGGCTGAGATTGAGGAGATTATCAAATCGATGGTGATAATCCCCTCCACCAGATGTTTAAGGGAGGCCAACCCTCCTCTCTCGATGATTATGGCAGATAACCCTCTCGGCCTGCCGGCCTCGAGGGTTATTTGCCATAATCATCTCAAGAGGAGGGTTATCCTCCTCTTAAATCGAAACAAAAAAAGGTTAGGTATGTCACTTACAAGCGGTCCTTTTCCCGTTGCATTTGTTGAAAGCCTAACCCTGAATGTAATGGTCTGTTTTCACTGTCTTTGTATTTCTAATAGCACTATGTCGTTGGATTCAGGAGGAATGGATCATATTTGGGTTCATCCAATGTTTGTTCACTCCAATGCAACTTCCCACAAATGGGCTCTTGGAGGTAATGAATGCTAATATAGTATATAGCATTTGTTTTCCTATTGAAGATTCATGTGTAGGTCAAGGACAACAACAATGCAGTTTTGAATGTATAATACCTTTTTTCTAAAAAGTCACAGCTTGCAGTGGTAGAATTATGTACCCTTTATATTATTTTTGTCAAAAGCCAGTGCTAAGTACCGTACTTGATGTATGAGCAGCAATTGCAGAGCTGTTGGACAATGCCGTTGATGAGGTTGGAATCTATAGTCATAATTTTCCTTGTGAAGGTTGACAAAATTATAAATCCTCGCGATGGAACTCCTACTTTGTTCTTTCAAGGTTTTTAATATGCGTATCAATGTATAGGATTAAAGATTTTCTGTTATTTACATATCTCCATTACAGATGATGGAGGTGGGATGGACCCAGAAAATATAAGACAATGCATGAGTTTGGGTTACTCTCGTAAAGCTAGAAATGCAATGAGAAACCTTACATTCATGTTCTTTGGATCATTTGACGTCAGTGGAAATGTCCACTTCCTATAAATGGACCGAAGTCCAAAGTCAATTCATAAATATACAATCATGGTGGAGTTTGCTTTTGTTACTCTTTTGTAGAATTTTATTGGCAGTTGCATTGTGATGCTTAAATTTCATACTTGCTCTAAATCTACCGATAGGTTTTGCAGCCTTAAATGCAGATCCATATCTCATCGTCTCAAGGCATTGATCAGAAAAAGAAATATTATCAGAGATAACGAAGATAAAACGCTACGTTGGTCTCTTCTGCAGAATCCAAAAATCAAAGCTGCCACTTAACACAAAAAATCCCTACATTCAGAGCTTCAAGATGCATTAAATCTGTTGAAAGGTTGCTTCGAGCTCTACATAGATCAAGAAACAAAGACTGAGAAGATATCACATGTGGTTTATAGTGGGTATTCGAGCACAAGACGTATAATTATACAGGTTTTTACACAGTAAATTTGGAGGTTTGCAATTGTAGAAAGATTCATTTGCAATTGTACAAAGATTCATTTTTATTGTTCATAATCCTCAAAGTTCATTTGTAATTGTACATAGATTCATTCTTATTGTTCGTAATCCTTAGACGATGTTTGTGTCTTGTGATTCATTTTATTGTTCAACAGGTATTAATAAACGCTGATTAAGTAAGAATTTTCTCTAGTGTGTTGTCTCCAAAATCGTCCCGTTCTTCTAATAAGCCCCTCTTTTATGAGGCACTAAACCCTTTGATTAAGGGCTCAAATGGAACTCTCTGGCCAAACCATAAACTTGGCACCTAGTCGATCCCTAGTTTGATATATTGTTATTTGCTTCTAACTTTCTTTGTATAAACAATGAATGTGTTCCTTGGCGAAGTTGGTTTCCTTTTCTCTAAGCAGGCATTATCAAACGTTGGACTTTAACAATGGGTCTAACTGCACAAGTTTGAACTAGAGAAATGTTTGCGGCGGCCTTGGCTGCCGCGATAAATTTCTTGTAAGTGTAAAGCCATAATATATGGAAGAATAGAATAGAATAGGCAACCATTTAATGGTTGATGTACTACTAATTATGGGCAGATGGCATAACCCTATATAATTCGACATTATAGATGACATGCAGGTGTGTGATAGAGGGGATAGGTGGTAGAACTAAGTAGGAGCCATCTTGAGGCACATAAGTTTGTTTGCAAATTGAGTGTCCACAATGTGGTAAAATGGAGTGCACTAATTGGGGATACATTGTACACGGCTATGGTGTCATCTGAGTGTCGAGGGAATGATTGTGGTACTCTGATATGCAACATAAAGGATGGATGCTTGATTCCTGGTCAAATTATAAAATGTGAGTTTGAGTTTGATGTTGTATTAGAAATGCCATTGTTAATACGTGTTTCAATATAGGAGGGGGCATAAGGCACGCATATTATTTAACAATCTCTAAAATCTTTGTTGGGCATATCTTTGTTGTATACCATGCATTGAAAGGGATATCAGGGCGGCCAACATAACATTTACTACAATGTTTGAAGGAAGAAACTGTACACAGTATCAGCAGCCTGTTCTTTCTGGACATGATATATAAACCATTTATACCTAGACCAAACAACAAAGAGCAAGGCCAATCCGTGAGGTACATGTTGGCCTTTGCTTTAGCGTTTGTAACAAATCGATTTTCAAGTGAAAATGAAACGTGCCTAGTTTTTAAAGTGCAACTTGGTTTATATTCCTCTGTATTAGTATAGTTCTTTGTTGCCTTTTAAGCGTAATTTTTAACAATAATCAAAATACGCCTTATGCAAATCACGAAACCATAAATACAGAGCACTATCATAATTAGCTCAGTTATTGGTCCAAATGCAACCCATTATTGCATTTAGACAGATAGAAGCACCCATAAACGTGCTTCCAGCAAAAGAATAGAATTCCAGACTAATAAATATCAACATGTTAATACAATAACATGGCCAAAGAGTGTGTTTTTCTCATATTTCTTTCTTTTACCAATGCCGAGCTCGTGAATTGAACAATGAAAGCTTCTATCGGAGGCAAAACACTGCCAGCTCCCACTGGATCCAAGCCTCTCTGCATTGTCCTTTGGAAAAGGAAATCCATAATGTATTAACTTTTTACCTTACGTATAACTTCCCTAATTTCATCAACTCAAAATTGGCACCATAAACTGATCTGGTGCATCATGACTTTCTATCAGCAGGTATTAGCAAAGACATCATGGCACAATGATGAGATAAAGAATATAGATGAAAGTCTCCAAAAGACATCATGGGACTCATACAACATTCGCCACTAAAAAGGAACCATAATATGGGCTTTGAAGTTCCTGATTTGCATCAACACCCAATACAAATTAGAGAGCTTCTATGAGAACATCCAAACTGCATTGGATTGTCTCATAAAGAACTATGTGCACAATATCAAAGTGATAGGAACCAATTAGGCCAAATAGGGGCTAAAGAGGATAATCAATCATAAAATCAATCAAAAGTTATCCTATTGCAGAAGCTTCTATGTTTTGGAAACCACCCAAGCAGAGCAATTTTGAGAGCCACACAATAGAAGATTGAAAAATAAAGACACAGCAGGGAGCCATTGTCTTCAAGGGAGCCAGAAAACTCTGCTATAAAGCTTACGAACAAAAAAGCACTGTAAAGCAGTGGCGTTACCTGAACCATTCCGGAGCAAATAGTCTGCATATAAAATGTTCTTCTGCACATTTAAAATTCTGCATATCATCTTCTAGTGTCAAATTCTGAAATTATAACCATGTGTTACTAAATACTTCACAAATTTAAGAAACAATTACGTACCAAAAGAGTAATCATTCTTCTACGTGTTTCTTACTATACACATCATCTTTGGAATTACAACCATGTATCAAAAATACATGACGAATTGAGAAAAAATACATATCAAAAGAGTGACCTACATCTCCAGTCCTATACAACAGATTACCACATTGCCAGTCCCATACATCACCACATTCTAGTAACCACTTTGGATATCATCCTTGCTACATAGCTATTAGTTTGTCAACTTCATATCCTCTTTTTAATAAATAAAAGAATGACATTAAAAGGGAATCACCTATGACATTAAGGAATTAATGTGCGTATGCTATTCCATGTAAATGCTGCCTTAGGCCTTCCACATAAATAGATTGCTGATACTATGCTTAGCCTTGGAAGCGGTCTCATCGAAGCGCCGGGCCTCTCTGGACAGCTTGATCCTTCCATTGGTAAGCTCAAGTATCTTAAAATGTTAACACTCGTTCCTGGGGCAGTTAGAGGTAAGCTTCCAGATTCAATAGATGAGCTCAGAGATCTTCAGTTCATTAGTATCAGCAAGAACAAATTAACAGGTTCAATCTCCTCTTGTATCTCAAATCTAGTAAACTTAGAGGGTCTAGATTTGAGCTTCAATATCCTTATAGGATCAATTCCATCCGGGCTTGGCAGCCTTCCAAGGCTAAACACACTCACATTGGCTCATAACAGTCTATTAGGTTCCCTGCCAAGGATTACATCCCCTTTGATTCACCTTGATCTTCAAAAGAATGCTCTAAGTGGTGACCTGCCTGCATTGCCATATACATTGGAGTATCTGTCTCTTGCCAGGAATTCCTTCTCAGGCTCTTTGGGACTTGTAAGTGGCCTCAACAGCTTAACGTTTCTAGATTTGAGCTTCAATGAATTTCTATTGGAAGCATTCCATCGGGCGATATTCGACTTCAAATTGACGGACTGCTGCAAGAGAGGAATAAGCTTTCGGGACCGTGTGATTCCACCGGGGCGATGAGCATTGTGAACATTGATCTAAGTTATAACACACTTTACGGACAGCCTTCACCTCGCTTTCTTATGCTCGGTCGTTGTTTCTTAACAACTCGAGGTTTACCGGTGCGGTGCCTCAAGAGTTTGTGGACGGTATGGTTTTGGTGATCTTGGATTCGTATTTTGCAGGCACAACTATTTCAGGATCCTCAAGATGGGGGTTGGCCTTCCTCTTCCTACCACTTGCACTTTCTGCATACAGTAAAATTGCCTGAACCCTCCCATGCAATCTGCATGCCCTACTAATGTTGGCAGGCAATCCTCCAGACCCAGCTATCAGTGTAATAGTGCCAGCACAGAATGGCCTTGAGATTGTTGCACTATGGGGTAAGAGATGATGGAAAAATGCATTTTGACTGCAGAATAGATGCATATCTGGATGTGTTAAAATCATGCGTATCTTGTGTTAAAATCATGTGTATCTTGCAGGTCTGCTATATAGCCAGCATAAGATTTGCTATGGAAGCCTCTAGTACAACAGAAAGGAAGACTACTACACCTACAAAGCCTGGATCATACTCTAGCATAAGTTTTTGCAAGTTGTACATGATGGAATCACGTTTGAAGTTTGCAAAATCAATTTGCAAAAATAATAGAAGGTCAGCATTGGGCAGATCCTTCTTCTTGAAGACTCGCTTCAAGAAGTACGCTTCACCACAATCTTGATCAGCTTGATACAAAGCCAAAAAATCATGATCGCAGAGATCCCACGTTTCTACAGCCATGTATTTTACAATCAACCATGCATCTTCCCAGGGACTTTTCAAGAAGTACACTTCAGAACAATCTTGATGAGGTTGATACATCATTTTAGAGAAACTGAAATTTATAAGGGTTTGAGAGGAATGTACTTACATGTAAAGGGATTCAAAGGTTCTGAAGCCTTTGGGTAGAAATAATGACCGCAGAGATCCCAAGTCTCTATAAAAGATAAGACGATAGCGAGGCCGAACATGCAAAATAAAGAGAGTTCTAGCACAGATAAAGAATAACTTCTATTCCTAATAAAGAAATGCTACTAATGGTAGAAAATGATCAAATGTGCAGATAAATTATCTGAAATGTTATTGTGTCGGTTACGATAAGAATTTAAAATCAAATAATCGTCATTACCTTGGGCTTTCCACATGTGGTGGTAGTTCTTCAACACATAGCTTGGCACACTTAAAACGTGGAAAATAGCTGCCTTTGTTGTTGCAAGATGTCTGGAAGAAAGATGAACATAAAGAACACATCTCAAAAGGAAAAAATAAGCAATACCTAGAGTTTGAAGTTTTGTTACCATACGCAGCCCAAACCTGCAAAACATAGGGCCAAATCATTGTAGTGAAAGATAAACAGAATGATCAAAACATATTTGCGAAATTGAAACCCTGAATACACCATTTTGGAATCAAAAGCGAGAAAAAAATGAGACATGCATTGCAGTAAATCCTCCAAAGCTCTCATGCATAGGTAGACAAACCATTGACAACAAATTCGGCCTCCTCACTTCATCATATTTCCTCAAGCATTAGATTAACATAGTAGCAATCTAATCTATGGCAGTGCCCTTCAAAACTCAGACTTTAAAAGAGGGCAAATTCGACCGTTGCACATAATCCTTCAACAACAAATCTGTTATTGAGAAAGAAACCGAAACTTCAAGATGCTTGCCTCAATTTAGGTCCGTTCAAGAGCTCCTCGAATGCCACAAACCTATTTGCAAGAAGAAGCACGCATCATATACAAAGCTTTCACGTCTCTGCTTGGAGATCAGATGGGGCTGTTCATCGTGGCATACGCATGCTCTGCTTGGAGATCAGATGGGGCTGTTCATCGTGTCGTACGCATGCCGGATTGGAAGGGGCGAAATCAGAAAGGGGCGAAATTGAAACCCCAAGGAAATTTTCCCGATTTTTGGCAAATCAGAATTATTTCCCGGCCGCCAAAACCCTCGAAATCTTAGGAAATCAAGTTAAAAAAAAATCTAAAAAGTTTTTGGGGTGCCGGAAAAACCAAATTTAAACAATAGATTCTAAGAACCATATGCAACCAAACAATAAGTGTATTATATGATATCAATATGTGAACACGTTGCCATAATAACCTAAATTCTAGGACCATATGCAACCAAACAACTTTAAATTTCTCAATACCCTTTTAAGTATATCCATGTCTAAAAACTAGAGCAACACATGCATTCTTTATTAAATTAAAATTCAATTTTGATTCTTTAAGACTCTTACACCTAGACAAATTGTCGCGGGGTCAAACTGTTACAGGTTTTTAAAGTTATCCCCAGCAATGTTGGGCACCATAACTAGTTATCAATAATAATCTTCAAAATATTCCTTCATTAAGATGATAATTTGCAAAATATTTCTTCATTGAAAAGCTTAAACAGATAAAACGATTCAATGTTTGCTGTGGAAAACTTGCTGTCATTTCTTGAAATGACAGTGCCATTTCTTAGAATCATCTCGGCTCTGGCTTGAAGTTCATGGCCATCGGAATGATTTGCCACTATATATACCATTAGATGGCGTAAGTCATCTAAGCACAAAAAAGTGAATCTGCTTTTGATTTTTTGAAGAACTTTCTCAAAAATCTAATCCTTTTACTATCTTCACTAAAATTATACGCTGGAAACCTGTATATTTTCTTAGCTACCTTTCACATAGCCTCCGGAATGATCTGTAAACCCTATCTATCATTAGATGCAGATTCAAACATGAATCTACTTTCGACTTCCCTGAAGAACTTTCTTAGAAATCGAATTCGTATGCGAGAGAAATCACCGGACATTTCCACTGTCACTTACTGCCCCCTTTAAAATCATACTCTGGAAATCGGGTATATTTTCTTAGCAACGGCTATTCTCTTAATCTTGGCTATAAGGTTCAAAAGTTGTGGAAGACGTATTCTAGAACTTAAGATTTTATAAGGTTTAGGGTGTGTATACGTATAATTATACGTATAAATCTGATGTTGGACTGCGGAGTCTGAGTTTTGTGGGAGGAGGGATCACGAAGTGTATGTTGAAGAGGGAGCAATTTTGTGCTCCAGGTGTCGCTGCGGAGGCAACACGTACGCGCTCTAGCGAGGTGGTCGGCATGGCCTGGATCTGAAGCCCAGCTTCCGTTTGCTGTTAAGAGCTCTTCTTGAGCTGGGTATGGCTTGACTAAATTCATTTTTGCCTTAAACAGCTCTGCCAAGGTCTTCATAGCCAACCCTTGTTGGCCTATGCAAGAGCAACATTAATGCTTATGTTCTTCAACGTTTTACATATGCACAGGTAGGCACTCGTTTGCATTGAATTTTTTTCAAAAAAACACGCAAGGGCTACGAATTTATGATGGCTTTATTGCCTGTTTACCTCTATAGCATAACTAAAATAGGCTCGCTTATTCATCTTTGATTTTCTTGAGCATTCAAAGTTGGTGCATGCTTACATAGTTACAGGCTGATTAGGTCCGTTGCTGGTTAATAGGTGTAGCCTTCCACAGCTTTTGAACCTTATAGCCATTTGAGGATTAAATTCCATGGATCTTGTAGTTTGTGGTTGGGAAGTAGTGATGCATTTTAGCAAGAGAACTGCAAACATGATATTTGGCACAGTGATTTCTATTATGAATGTACAGATTGTGAAAGTTCAGGAAGATTGACAAAGAAGGTGTGGCCATGATGCTCTGTTTAATACATTTGAAATAAGATACAAGGTACATCTGAAATATTTTAGCTAGTTGCTTTGTGATTTGGCAGGCACATGTATTCCATTTCTTAAATATGCCTATTTTCTATGCACAAAGACTTGTTTGACTACTGAGCTGCGCCTTCACTTTGATTGAATTCTCATATAGTGCTTATTGTGTCTATGTACACGATCACATTACTCCTGCTATATTATGTACACCTTATCTGATTCATACAAGGGGTATAATTCTGTCCAGCTTCTACTGCAAGTTGTTAAGGTCATCGGGCAAGTAATGTTCAGGTATCCTTTTGTTTTCTACATTAATGTGGACGAAGCCACTATTAAGTTGCCGAGATCTATGGAAATCCGCCTCTGTTCTGCCTATGGAAATTTGTCAATTTCCAGAGAAGACAAACCACAGTTCATGTTGGCTGGGTAACAAACTTAAGTTCTTCTTCATATTTTGGGCTTCTAGTTTACGAGTTAGTTCTTTAGATTGCCATTCCTTACATTTCTTGTACTTGCCATTCTTACATATCAATATATCTATTCAGTTCACTTGCATAGTTACTCATGGCAATCGATATGCAGACACCAAGTAGATGCTTTTCTATTCTATGCTATTCTATTCTATTGAACATCTTCATGGTGCTGCCTACTATGGCAGGGAGGTTCAAATCCCTACAAAGTACTATGTGAAACCAATGCTATTATTTGAATGTTAATGTAATGACACTTATTTCGACCTTCATATTGACTTGCAGCAATGCTTAGATAATCATATGTTGAGGTGGAAAAGGGAGGAGATGCAACACCAAAAGATGATAGAATAGAATAGAATAGAATAGAATAGAATAGAATAGAATAGAATGATTTTTATCGTCCATAGAGACCTTCATGTATCATACATATATTATGCCTCAAATAACATAAAAGGGTAAAGCATCTAATAATAAGATAGAGATACTAATAAGGCAATATCTAGATAATAATATTTGTGAGGCCTAGAATGCCTCGAACACTTCCCCTACAATCTTAGTCTCACATCTAAAACAAAATAGACCGAGGGTGGAAACTCTAATATGCCTATCCCCCCTGCGACCTTGGTTTAGTAGAAGTATCACTGTCAGGATGAAAAACCCATGCCCTCGTGTTTTCGAGGGAAAAACTTGGCAGTAATAAATCAATTAGTCAAGCACAATGATCATTCTCCAAGAATGCCAAGAGAGAGAGAGAATTGGAGATGTTTCTTTGACCCTAATGACTTCATAAATATATCCGCAACCATAGAGTCAGTCGGGCAATACTCCAAGACAATCATCCTTTTATTTACCTCCAGTTTCACATAATGATGATGAACTTCGATGTCCTTTGGGGTAAAAGCATGCTACGGTGTACCACTTTTGGAACCCTCAAAAGTACCTATACTGGGTACTTTTAAAACTGGTACTTTCTGTTTTTTCTTTCCATTAAAATCAATTAAATTTTTTTGAATTGAAGGTCAATAACATATCAATCTATAGTAGTAAAGGATAACAATACCATTAGAGACTAAAATAAATGAATTAACTCTCAAACTTATTCTTTATTGCAGCATTTATGCAAGTTCCCAGTACCCAGTGCTGAGTACTTTTCTGGGTAGTTTCGCACTCCCTAACAAGTACTTTAGATGGTACACGCTAGCATGCTTTCACCCTTTGATTTAAAGTGTAAGACTTCATCCTGAGACAAATTTATAGTACCCTGGTTATCACATAATAACCATGTCAACTCCAACTGCACTTGTTGAAAACATTCCAACGTTCTTCGTAACTAAACAAGTTCTCTACTTCCTAAAGAGGCAACAATTTACTCAGTTTCAGTTGAGGACATAGCAATACAAATGTTGCTTCTTGCTAAACCAAGAAATAAGAGATTTATCAAAGAAAAAGCAAGCCCATCTAGTAGATCTCAAAGTGTCATTATCTCCAGCCCAATCAGCATCAGTGTAACCATAAAGAGTAAGAGATGTATGATGGTCAAGTTTTTGTAGAAAAGCCCATAATTGTTAATGCCGTTTAACTAACAAAGAACTCTAAGGAAATTGAGAAGTGACACATATGCTCCACAAATTTGAACTTTGGGAACTAAAACATACCTCCACATAGTGTCACTATACATTGATATGTTCTTGTCACGCCATATGAATTTACGGTCGTGGATCGTTTCGACCATGTCTTTCTTTTTCAGACCCGATCTCAATTTCATTGAGATATTTTTTTTGCTTTTGCTTATTGGCAAACATATTATTTTTAGAGTGTTGTTATGCCTAGGTTTTGGAGGTTGTGTATTGTTAATCATGATGCCTACTCTCTTGGGAAGAATTTCATAAGTTGTGAAACATTTATGGATATTCAATTGTCTTGTCATTTGGTTGTTCTATTAATATAGTACTTTAGAGACCACTGTAACGAGCTTTCAAGGGTTCACATGTTTGTGAGAATATTTTCTCTAAAATTGGAGGAATGGTAAGGAATGGGGGGTCATACGCTAGTGCAAATATGATTGAGACAGCAGGTGCTCTAAACAAAGTGGCACAATTCCAAGCTTTATCAGATTTGTTTTTTCCTAAAGCTTATGCAAAACAGGAAAATGCCTGGTAAGGCCTTGAACGCAAATTAACGGAAGATGGGAACGAAATAACATATGACTTATCTGATTACATTGAAGTGAGCGCAGATGCAAAAGTGATAGGTGCATTACAGGAATGGCTTATATGCACAAAAGAGTTATGCAAGCAAGTAGACATAGTGAGCAAGGATAACTCAACGTGGTGGAAAATACACTATGGTAGATGGAGGACTATTTTCTTTGGAACTATTACAAGCATCTAGGATTACTGTCAAATAGAGGATGAATCAGATCTTTTGGAAGCTGATGAAAATCATATTTCAAATCACGTAAGGCCTTGTGACAATAAGCAGGTTGATGAGGAGTTTGTGGCAGAGTTGGAGATGAGGCATGTCTTTGATGACATGCTAGATAAAGAGGAATTAGGAAGAGATGTGCAAGTTGAAAGAACAGTGCAGATTGATGACAAGAAGGTATACAAGGCAACACCTTAACGGAAATCCTTGGCTTTCAAAGAACAGGTTGACTAGAATAATGGGTTATATAAGCTTTAATGAACAAAACAAAAATATCAATGCTATAATATCGTTCAGAATTGGCTCTAATTGTTTAGTGTACTTTGAAGTAGAAAAAGACAAACACAAGGTTGTAAAACATAAACTCAGAACTTATAATGGGGAGGAAACATTTCTTTGGTACTTGGGAAAAGTCGCATTAAAAGAAAGGTTGGAAGGAAAGTAGGGATTCTATTGACTTGGCGAATTGTCCATCTTATCTTGTGGAGGTGAATTTAGTCTGGTATAATGAACACAAGGACGAGAAGTCTACATGGTTTTCCTACGACTTGTCAAATCTTCAACTAATATCTTTGGACTCAATTACTTCACTTGCATGCTGAGTATATAAATCCCGAACATGAAAATATTATCTACATAACAATGATAGATCTCTTTTTTTTTTTTATTGAAGGCTTAGTATGTATATATTAATATAGAGAGAATAAGTACAAAACGGTTCGAGAATGCAAATGATATAAGTATGCATTCTCTAAGTCCCAAAATATATATGATAAGGTTTGAGAATGCAAATAATATAGGCATGCATTCTCTACTCAGAAATTATATCATAGCTTGAAGTTCAAAGGTCAGAAATATCCATGGATATTATTTTCGACCTAATCCTCTGGAAGTCGAGCAGAAATAGCAAAACAGGCAGTTGCATGTCTGAAATTTTGCCGGGTTGAAACGCCCAGTGAGATCCACAGCTTCACAAATCAGCAATCTTCTGAAATCGAGGTTTTGGATGCAGGAACAGTCGCATCGACACTGGTCTCCATGATATGCCGAAGAATTGGCTCCGAACTGGTCAAGCCACATTGAATTAATCATAAGATTAATCCAGTCCCATTTTATCTTCTTTTGTCCCACCAAGATATTACCTGAAAAACAAAGAAGAAATGTGCAAGTTACATAAAGACCTCATTGATCTATTTTATATCAAATTTTGACTGTTCATGACAGCCTTAGGCCAAATAATCTCTTCTTTAAAGATGAGAGAGTTTCTAGCCTTCCACATTCTCCAGAGGAGGATATAAATTCTCCAATCTCTGGGATAGTGAGGAAACAAAATATCCACCAAGCCAGTTTCAAAAAGATATGGAATATTAAACTCAGTAGCTGCCAGCTCAAGAACCCATTTTGACCAAAGGCAATTTCTAAAAAGGTGCTCTTCGTCTTCATGCTCCTGCAAACATCTTTCACACAAATTAGAGGTCATATTCAATCTGAACCTCTTGGAATTAGTGGCTAGAGCTTTGTGCCAGAGCTGCCAAATAAAAGATTTAATCTTAGGATTGATTGGGGAGTTCTACATAAATCTCAGATTTTCAGAACACCTGTCTGCAGATATATCCCATTTTAAATGTAAGGATAGGGTGTAACCTCTTGTCAGGAACTTGTAGATCAGGCTGACTTTATAGTAAATTTTCCCTTTATGATGCCATTGGATGTCCTCATTGTGCCAAATGCCTTGGCTTAAGCATACCTTAATAGCATTATAAAGTCTTCCATTTTCCTCATCCAAGTCAGCCAGCACAGAATCATGAAACTCAATGAAAACTAGGTCATTAAAAAGGTGAGAAATATGAGTGATACCTCTGTCTGACCATTTTCTGCATTGAGAAGGAAAATTCATAGCCAAGCACATGTTAGGATTATTTAGAATCAGAGAAGGGTTCCAGAAAATAGATTGGTCTTTAGGCAGCCCTTCCTTCCAACTATATAACTTAAAAACAACCTTCCAAGCCTTGATCCATTTTTTGATGATGCCTGGAGTATTATTTGGAACCTTGAAGTCAAAAAAGAGACTATCAGGCAACTGCATCTTGACATTTCTCCAGCCAAAGGGCTTGCATCTAGATAAATAGTATCTAACAAGGCAAGACACAGGGTGATGATCTTATTAAAGCCAACCCTGTATATATACTTGGCTGCCAGGGCCATACTCTGCTTTTCAATGTCAATAATACCCAATCCACCATTTCTCTTACTTTTCATACACTCTTTCATAGCCACAGGAATCCAAGTTCTACTAGTTCCCCCACTAGCTATAAATCTACCAAGAATGCTCTGAAGTTTGGAAGTGACTTTCTTATGGGCTAAAAGAATGGAAGATTGATAGACATGAGAGGCAGATATAACTGAATTAGCCAAGATTGCTCTACCATTCTTGGAAAGAAATTTACTGTTTAACAGATCAGCTTTCCTATTAAATTTCTCAATGATGCTCACTAGCATTACTTCTCAAAGCAAAAGGAATACCTAGAATTTTAGATTTAGTGATAGGAGAGATATACTCACAGCCGAGATTATGAGCAGAATTCTGCCCTGTTACCTGATTGTATGCTATCAACTTTGACTTGGTAGGGTTAATCTTACATCCAGATGTGTTGCCAAAGTTATGAAGCAGCTCATGAGTGTTGGTGATTTAAGCCTCCTCCATCTTGATAAAAAGGAAGGTGTCATCTGCAAAATGAGCATTAAGAAATACATGTTTGTCTGGGAGCTTCAAGCCTTTAATTCTGCCATCATTTTCAGATTTTTTGAGAGCACTGCTTAAAGCTTCCATAACTATAAGAAAGAGGAAGGGAGCCAAGGGACAGCCTTGTTTGACACCTCTTTTAATCTAAAAAAAAGGGCTGCATTCACCATTGATTAGAACAGACGATCTAGAATTCTTGAGAATGGCCAAAAACATGCTGGTAACATCATGAGAAAATCCCATCTTATGACAACATTTAATCAAGAATCTCCAAGAGACAGTATCAAAAGCTTTAGTGATGTCCAATTTGAGCAGGCCAATGTCTTGCTTAGTTTCCTTAGCCCACTACATTGTCTAAGATAAATCTATCTTTGAGATAGGCTGACTGATTGTTTGAGATGACCATATTGAGGATCAGTTTAAATCTAGAGGCAATGGTGGCCGAAATGATCTTATAAATAACATTGGCGAGGGAGACTGACCTGTAATCAGAAAAGGTAATTGGCTCCTCAACCTTGGGAATAAGGGTAATGAGGCTAGTATTAATTCTGCAGTCCAAAGATCTGAGCATCAGAAATTCATTACACAAATTAGTAATATCAAAGCCAATAATACCCCAAGTTTTTTTAAAAAATTCAGCAGGAAGGCCATCAGGCCCTGGGGTCTTACCATTTTCCATACCTGAGACACTTATGAAAAGTTCCTCATTGGTAAAAGGAGCTTTCAATGTGTCATTGTGGATATTTTGAATAACATTTTGCATGTGAATGAAATTGTCCATTTCAGCTTCAGAGAAATCATGGTTAGTACCCATAATCTTAATAAAATGATTGGAGGCAGCTTTTTTAAGATCAATATCCTCAGAGAGAGTCATACCATCAGCTTGAATACTATAAATATGATTTCTTCTTATTTTGCTTTTGGCCTTGATAAAGAAATATTTGGAATTGGACCTTTCATCTTCCTTGAGCTCCCTAATTTTGGCTTTAAGCTGCCAACCTTTAGCAATCTTAATTTCCTCCTTTTCAATCTGAAGTTTGATTTCCTCTTGTTGCTCATGATGGGAGGACTGAAGTTCAGCTCTAAGATCTTCAAGGTACTGCTTACCTTGAGTGTGAATCTGCTTACCCCAATTCTTGAGCCAGCTCTTGATACTCTTAGAGGTCTGAACCCACCAATTCATCCATCCCAGCTGATTAGTGGGCTTGGGGATATTGCTATAAATCTGCTCGAAGTCTTGAAGAAAACTATCATGCTGGAGCAGGGAAACATTCAACTTAAAGAATGAATTTCTCTTAGTGCCATTAGGATTACCATTGATTTGAAGGAGTTGGGGGAAATGATCAGAAATGGTAAAGCCATTAAGATTGGAGACTCTATCACAGCTATGCCAAAAATGTTCGCTCACATAGAATCTATCATGAAGACAAAGAATGGGATCATTAATTCTATGGTTGGACCAACTATAGGAATTGGGCTGAGTTCTAGCAAGCTTGAGATCATGGCTGAACAAAAAGATGATTCCAGGAATTGGCCTCTTGATTGGTGAGAGGTTTGTAATTGGTACTTCTTATAAAATTATGAGTGACCATATTAAAGTCCCCTGCCATGATGCAATTCTCATAGGGGATCCTATCCAGACTGTTCCTAATGCAATTCCACAAAGAGCTTCTTTCACTAGGCTGGTGCTGAGCATAAATATTAACAAAGGCAAACTTTTTGAAGTTAATATCTCCCTGAAGAATCTGCCACTTGCCACAACTAGCATTCATCATTTGAATGTTAGAAATATTAAGACTGTCTCTCCAAGCTATAGATATCCCTGCAGAAGAGTTGTTAGCTTTAATAGCCCAAACGTTAAAATCAGAAGGCAAAGAAAAGGAAATTAATTTTTCAAAATCATCATCATGAAGCTTATGTTCCTGGAAGAAAAACATGTCAGCTTTTATAGTTGAAAGACAAACTTTTGATCTATCTCTTTTCACATTAGAATTAATGCCTTGGAGATTCCAAGACACACATCTAAGATTAATATCCATAAAAATTGGTTTTTTAGATATCCTTGAGCTTCTCCTCGATGGCTCTGTGGGTCCATCTTTTTGCTTTTTTCTTTTTACGTGGTAGGAAACAATCTGCCAAGGATTTAGCATTTCTTCCCTTTCCAGGTCCTTATCAATGTTGTATACCAAATAAGCCTGCTCAGATAAGCCAGATTTATCACTATCATAGGGATCATCTTCATGGGTATTTGGATCTTGATTCTTGTTACTTAAATCTGAGTTGTCATTATCTTCAATGATTACTTCAATGATCACATTACTGTTAATCTTGTTGCTGCTCATCTGATCATTCCAGAGTATGCAAACTTGGGCTGGTACAATTACCTTCACCACTTTATCATTCTCTATGCTGCATTCTCCCTTCTCAAAAGTGTTTTCCTTTTTCAGATCCCTTTTAGGGACCCATTCCTTCCTTCCATGAGTTTGATACATAGGAGCTTTCCCCTTGGAATTTTGGTTGTCCTTTTTAGACTCAATAATTGGGGTTTTAGAGTAGCTGATCTTGATATCCAGGAAGGTGTCCTCATCAATTCTTGAACCAATATATTTCTCCCAGTTTGAGTTAATTTCCTTCATGATACATATGGAAGGAAAATCAGTTTGTGGAATAGAGATATGAATTACTTCACCCAAACACTCACCAATTGCCTTAAGATGATTATTCGTCCAAAACAAAGGAGGCAAATTCGGGCAGGAAACCCAAGTGATGGTAGCAATGGTAGAGAAATTTCCTGGGATATAAAGAGGATTCCATTTCATAATGTAGGCAGGACAATTAGCAATAGAAGAGATTTTTCTGGTAAGAATGTACTTCATGTGATTGCTATCTCTGCAAATAATCTGAAAAGTTCTGGAATCCATCTTTAAGATAGAAAGAATTGGAATGTTTATATTTTTCTTGATCCAGCTTTTAACTTCATAAATCTGAGAACAATTCTTAGGAACTTTAGTGAACTAAAATTCCATGAGAAGAATACTTCACAAAAGCCTCGTTATCCTGGATAGCAAAAAAATCTACAACAGAGCCCTTTACAAAATCCTTACTATGCATATTATTAAAAGGACACTCCCCTATAGTAGAATTAAGAAGAACATTTTTTAAAGAGGGAAGTGTACCATTTATTTTGTCATATTTGCCCAGGGTAGGGATTCTTGACTTGAGCTTGGTGTCCGAGATCTTTGTTGACTGCTTGTCCAGGTTAAGATTTACAATCTTTAGGCAGTTCGGACATCCACATTGAGCAGCTTCACGAGGATTGAAATAACCATTTGAATCACAAATGGTGCAATCTTTTGTAGGGGTAAGCTTGTGCATGACAGTACCGTGCTCCACCTCGATATTTTTAAGTTCAGCAGCAGCCAGGAGAGAAAGATCATCTTTAAATTTTTCCTTAAACTTTATGATTTCATGATCATCTGCTGCCTCCCAAACTCAAACCAGGCGAAAGGAAGCTTTAGAATTCCACCCCAATAATTCCAGATCTTCTGCTGTGACGTCCCCTACTCATATACGGTGCACTCACCGTATACAAACAGGAGTTCATCCCCCATACCAGCTCCATGCTAATATAGGGCCCTCCACGTATCACTGCAACCTTGAAGAGTTCCAGTGGGAAGAATGAAGGGGTCCTTTACCCTGTCTCCCTCAGGGCCTACCTAGCTGCGGAAGTGTGAACATACATGTCAGTAGTACATACATCAACATCATATGACCATCACGAAGGATGGTCCTCCACATATCTGCATAGACAAAGATCAGCACATCACATAGGGAATCCTACCCAAGGCTCAGACCCAAAGGGATGACTGACGGCTTGGGTCTCCGTGAGTTCATTGCGCATGTAATTCATGGCAATGGATTTGGTCGGCATAAGAATATGGCATAGGGTTGTCCACTCCATCCGCCCCTCCCATGCACACTTTGCGTAGTAGGTGAAAAGTGTCGGGACTCGATCAGAGCCCACGGATGCATAGCCAAAGGGCCACTCCCGGGTCATCATCCCGATTCGATGGGGGCGGTAGGGATCACTCCCTCCCGGAGATCTACATGTCGACTCAAGGTGACTAGAGGGCCTTTGCCCGATTCGGATTGAACCCACTGGAAAGTCATGAACACCACTTCACTGGGTGTCGAGCCCATGCCTTACCCACACTCGGTGGTAAGCCATTAGACCTAGTCACAATGATCCCCAGAGGGCCTTACACACCGGAGGGATCGCTCAAGAGTCGAACACTAACCTCCTTCTCGGCCGGCCCGCCCCTTCACCCACGACCAGGTGTGGCTCTTGTACACACAGGCGAATCTATGGTGTGCTAGAGAGGCTAATCTAGGAGCATCTACTACCAAGCTTGAAGTCTCTACCCCCTTCCCAATACAAGGAGTTCACAGAGATACATCATCCATATACATCACGGAAGAACTAAAGAACATAGATCTAATCTATATCATAGAGTTAGGTTCTTTAGTTAGAGTCCGGTATCTACTCATCTAGAGATCTAGATAGCTGCTAAAGGTGATTTAATAGGCTAAACCCATCGATACAATGACCGGAAAACGGTTTAGACCATTAAATCGACTACATACCCGATCCATGAGTTGCTCCTCCCGACCGAGTTCGACCATCCCATCGAACCGCTCAATCAAGGGAAACTAATGGTGCCATTCTCTCAGACTGAGTCTGGGAGGCGGTTTTGACTCATAGAGCAGCCAAAACAGAGCTCTAAAACCCTAGGAACGAAAATGGGCAAGTTAGGGTTCTTCTACTTAAATAGGCAAGGGTTGGGGCTTAGGGTTTCCAATTATCCCTTTAGGCATGTGGGATAATTGGAAATGGGCCCACTTGCCTTTAATGGCTAGGTGGCCAAATGTGCCTACATGGAAATGTGTGCACCTAAATGTGCCCACATGGAAATGTGTGCACCTTAATAAATGTGCATGTGCACATTAATAAGAAATGCACATACCTAGCAAGTTGCCCCCTAGGGCTACTCACCTGGCTACACGTCGGCGTACACGTCAGTTGGAGTGGCATGTACGCGTGACGAGACAGACAAGACAAGATACGCCCCGGAACCGTATATCGCGGGCCGGAACGCCACATTCTCCCCACCTTGAAATGATGTTTCTCCGCAAAGATCGTGGGTCTCCCCACCTTGAATCTTCCTAACCCGCAATCAACCCGATGCATATGATATATACTACTATTATACTTACACATTTATTAAGATTACCTTAAGGTAATATTTTTAAATTATTATTACGCCATTACATTATCAAATAACTTGTCAATTCAGAACTTCTATTAAACAGGTACTTATTAGTCCTCGTTATTATAACATTTAGTTTATCACAATTTAACACTTTCATATACAATTATTATTTAAGGTACTCTTCATTCCTTGCAACACATTCCAACAAAATTTGTGTTGCAAGTCCTCGCACCTTAAAATCCTGCATTAATTTTACAATATCTATAATTACATACTTACTATCTTAATTATTAGAATTACTCTAAGGTAATGTTTAAGACATTACTGTACTATTTCATTACCCAATTAACTTATCACTTCATAACTTAATCTACGCAAGGTAATTATTAACCTTACTTAACACAACATTTAAGTTTATCAAAGTTTATCAATTTCATACAAAATTTACACTTCTAAGGTACTCTTCATCCCTTGCAACACATTATGACTAAATTTGTGTTGCAAGTTTTAAAGTTCTCGACCTCCTTGCCTCCGGAGCTTCTATTGGCCTGTTGTGGACCCCACGTTATTACTATTTTAATTATTAATAAAATTTTGGTTATATGGTGACCACCCCACCTATCTACATGGATGCATGGCTAATCTCCCGGCGTAGGAAGAGGGTGAATCTTCCATTATGGCCGTGGAGACAGCGCCTATATGCCTATATGCCGCTCATGCCTACACCTCTAGTTGCCCAGCGTGGAGGATATCCTTCCCGCGTGGGGGCGTGAAGGATAGCTTCC
Organism: Isoetes taiwanensis; assembly: GCA_021234155.1. Classification (NCBI taxonomy): domain Eukaryota; kingdom Viridiplantae; phylum Streptophyta; class Lycopodiopsida; order Isoetales; family Isoetaceae; genus Isoetes; species Isoetes taiwanensis. Next base: position 6,786,291 of record JAJEKV010000048.1, on the reverse strand, counting down.
TCCTATCAAAGCATATATGGGGCTAAAGGTGCCTTTCCTATCAATGCATTCCTGAATGACCTCCTTTCTCTCGAGGTCGTCTACTTCCGTGGGACAGAAGTAGACTTTCTAATCTACCTTCCACTCGTCCAAGCGGAAACGCGGTCATGCCTACATTGACATTACACCACCTAGAGATCACCAGAGCGGTCTCATCATCGGTAACAACGCATGCAACCCCTACCTAGCATAGGTTGCATGCGTAGATTGCTTTTAACTATACAAGCATTTAATCTACACACAAACGACATGCCCCGAGCCAATTTTTGCCGGGCTCCTTTAATGCATGTGATTAACATAATTACCCTACGGTAATATTTATAAATTAACATTATCATAGTATCGGATACATTACTTCCGATAGTACAATTATATTTACTCTAAGCTTTGCAATATTTAATGACTTTTAGATCGCGATTATTTGAACAATAACCCTGATTTAGACCTATTGTTACATAGACAAGGTTTTAATTATCATACACAAGAATTAGATGTGCTTCTTATTCTCTTCCTTGGGTCCTGCATTACCCTTGGAAGTATATCCCTAAGATGCACTTAAGTATCTTTGAATTCTATTTTCTATCTATATCTATAAGGACCCCAAGGTCATATGGCTATCCTTGGAAGGAATTGCATCCCATGAAGGATTAATTAACATGCTACCTCACATTATCGTTGTTATTTAACTTATTTCCGTATGATACATATACGTACAGTAATTCCATGCAATTATTAGGATCTATATTTAACTTATCTATAAGACACATTAAAGCTTATAATGCATGCGCACGCCTTACCTAGGCTAGAATGCATTCACCCATTGAGCCAAGGCGAGTAATTTGGAGATGACTTGGTCGTTGCATTGCTCCCATAGTTTTGCTCCACTTCATTGGTGTAGATAGCTACTGCTACGGGTCTCGCACGTTGAAGACCTCCTGAGCTATCTATCTATCTATCTTGCGCTCTATTCGCTTCGGCCATTGCCGGAGTGAACTCTATTCTATGGGTCACTCAATTCGATGCAAGTACGCTCAATCATAAGATTGAGCCCTCCCACTTTCTTCAAAAAAAAAGAAAAATGGTCCTCAACCCCTTCAATGACGTTGTACACAACGCCATATCTATTCTCTCCCTTAAGAGGTTATATGCTTCTTACTTAGCACATTAATTTACTAGCCTTAGCTAACATATATAACCATCTAAGATGGATGCACATATTATGTTATCATTTATTTCAATATAGCTATGGGTTACCTACTTAGTTAGAACGATTCTAAACCACAAGGTTTTGTCATCATGACAATTCCTTTTGTCTCAAAAGACTATTTGGTTACTATAATTTTATTTTAGATGTACCTTGCATGTATTATTCTTTTTATATTCTAGAGATTCCCCTTTCTTAGTTATTTAGCTCTTGGAATATTCCTACCAATCGAATTGATGTCATCGTAAAAGTTGGCGGACTTGTTAGATTACTTTTTTTTCGGTTGATTATTCTTTTGAGGTACTAGATTTATACATGGTCAACAATTATCCTAGTAATGATTCCTTCTTAGCGAGGAGATCAATCTCACCAAGTGGTTTCAACACGTTGGATGTCCGTTAACAATCGTATAATTATAGTTACTCCTATGCATTTCCTTCCCAATCCTTGACGCTTAGCTCAATATTGGGGCAATCCTTTTAGCCAGAATATCTGGAAATGCCTTCTAATCCTAATATGGATGTTACCGTCCATACATTTAACCTACTAGGCTCCATGGCCTTAGATCCTTGAGCTTGCTAGAAGCTCATCCACTCGTTGCCTGCTTGAAGTAGCAAGGTAACGTTCTTCCGAGTCGCTCGATACTTCAGTCTCCTTGACGGTGGCTCCTCTTTGATGTAGAGGTTGACTTTGTTCGTTAGAAGCCTCGCATTGCTTGATGGTGTAGTTGATCACTTGAAATCTTCCATGCCGCTTTTCAAAAGCCTGAAGGTGGCGCCGTTGAAAAAGATCTTTCATCTTGAACTCTTTGTCTTGGCAGCTAAAGGACGACTCTGTATCCGATATTGTTTCTTCGACTCCATCGATGTCTCATACGTTGAGTCCTCTTGTCGCCCCTGCAATTGCCTAATTACAATTACCACTAGAGCTATTAGGTCTCCCTTGTGCCTCCCTTCAAGTTGCACACCTACTCCTTGGCAATGTCATCAGTGTTCCTCCCGGTGCAATGGTGTTGATGATCTATATCCTTCTATTTGTACGTCAGCTCATACTCCGGGGTAACTTGTTGATATGCTTGGGCCCTCTGATGTTTGTCGGCTATGGCACAACACGCTTTGCATCACATTCCAACTAAAGGTGTGCTTGTCGTTGATGCTTCGACATTTCAGTCTGCTTCCTGATCCTGTTTTCGGGCGGTAGTTGTTCCTCCCGTCGTGATACTTGAAGCTATTTGGAGGCGTCTCTTGAGGCTGTGCGCGATTCCTTTGGCTATACTCCTCTCGAGTTGTTCTCTTCGCAGCTTGTTCTTTGAATCGCCCATCCTTGTTCACCAAGTTGCATGCAAGTCCGTAGGTAAGTCATCGGCTCGCCTCGCCTAGATGCTTCTCCATCGAGCTTCTAATCTTCCTTGTTTGCTCCCCCGATCACATGGCTTGGACATTGTCACGTTCCCGCCATGCTATGCCGTCTTCTTGTCTTGAGGTACCCTCCCGTGACTTTGATTGTGCTCGTCGGTTTTGATCCTCCATTTGCCTCTAGGGGAGCTCGTGGAAGAAGTCGGTTGCTAGCACTTCTCCACTTTCCGGTTCGACCTTTGTCTCTATGCATGTCGGCCTCTCTAGCAAGTAAAGCTTCATGGCTCTTCTCCCTGCTGGCGATGTTGTCGGGATGATGGATCCTTATATCTGCGCAGCTTGACCCTTGAGTTGAAGAAGTACCTGCCTTAGATATGCTCTTGTCGTTGAATAGCCTGGCTATTATCTTGAACTCTCTTTTTGCGGAAGGTGCTTTAGTTGCTATCCTTGTCGTTAAGGTGTCGAATGCTTCTACCTTGGGCGTTTGACGTGCCACATGTCGGAGATATGATCGGCTTCTTCTCTTCTAATTACTGGTAGGAGTACCTGACGAAGCCATCACCTAGTTCTTGAAGGCATATCTCCTCATCGCAGTGCCTTTCGTAAGTGCATCTCCATCTAATACACGTGTCATAGCGCATCACCCTATATTACCACAAGGTGGAATTATGGTTGTCGAGATGTTGCCTTCTTAGTTGGCTCATTGATGTCGGGGCGTTCCTTCTTCTATTGTTGAGGCCACTCGTGTCATAAGTTCGTCAAGTGTTGCTGCTGCCACAAGATGTAGTGTTGCGTCCTGACGATGTCCTGGTGCAGCGCTGATGATCTTGACATGACCGGTATTATCTCTTATTCTGACATTGGGTGGACGAGTTGTCTTCTACTTCAGGCCACTTCCGGAAGTGTTTGGAGTCGAAGGTTTGCTTGGCCTCCGGTCGTTTCTCCCTCGTACTTGCTCTTCCATTTTGATCTTGGGCTATAATTGTGCTTCTATGCTTCCTCTTTTGGTAGTCGGCGAAGGAGCTTCCTCGATCTAAGCGCTAAAACCGTGAAAACATGACTCTAAACTCATGTTTCTCCATCAGATCTGTGGAGCACCCGAGATATACAATAGACATATACGCATTTACATTGGGATTTTAATTCATCGACTTTTTCAAAACAACTACGAAGATCTACTTAATTGTTTATACTCCTTTAGGGTTTCCCCTCCTTCTATCGCGTTTGACTCTTTGGTTTTGCTGCATCTTCTTCGTTCTGGTTGACTCCAGGATTCCTTGAGATGCTGCTACCATTGTTGAGCTTCATGTCTGATCCGAGCTCGTCACGCTAGTTGCGAAGAGTGTTCGTCGATGTGATCCCTTGAGAAAGATGCTCCTCCTTAATGTGTATATTCGTCGTGAGGAATGCGGTGACCGCTCAACGTCCCTACATGCAGTGTGTCGTTGCAGGGTTGCCGATGTGCGGTGCCGTTGGTCGCTTGAGTAGGATCACCTAGCTATTGCAGTTGGGCATTCTTGGATGTCTTCGAAGCTCTGAGATCATGGTCGGTAGGCAGGCATTGTCATTCCTCCGCAGGTTGAATTTCTGAGTGCGACTCCTGTTGCTTGGGCTTTGCTTCATTCCGAGGTGCCTCTCCTGTGCCTGGAAGTGTGGTCATCTCTATTGTCCCTACCATGGCTCCTTCCCGTGCGCCTTTTGCATGATTTGTATCTGGCGGCTAGGTCGTCTCCTCCGTCCTTTGGGTCCTATCCATTCGAATCTCGCACTCCTTGGCCGACGTAGTAAAGGTCGCCCTTCCTTTGGTTTCTAGGTGTTTCGGGTCCGAATTCTTTGTTCGCACGGAATATTCTCCTCCTTGATCTTGCCCCTAATGCTGATATATGCCTTCAAGTTGGAGATGTTCCCCGATATCGTCTCCTCCTCGTGGTCTCCTCGCTGGTGCAAGGGAGCTAGAAGCTCATCTTGGTTAGCCTTAGGTGCTTTGTGGTTGCCTAGCTTGGTCGCTCCTTTTGTTGGCGTTGCGACATTTGCTTGAGCTGCTGGGCCGCAAGTCGAGGTGGTCTTCTCTCCGGTTCCTATACGCCTCCGTGTTGGTCGCCATGACTTCTCTCCTCGACGGAAGGTTATGCCCTCGGCCTTATTTCGTGATGCTAACGCGGCATCGATGTCTAACGCCTTCCCCGCACCTATATTTTCTTTGCCTTGCATTCCTCCATTTGAAACTTATGTGCGTTGAGTCGGTGAAGGCGCCGAGATCCTCTTTCGATGTGACCTCGTCGGATAGCCGGAGGTTGACACCTAGAAAATTCTTGATGCCGTTGGTTACCAAATATTCTTCCCATTTGATGAAGATTGATGATAGTAGGTGGTGTCTGTTCTACCCGTTTGTCGGTTGAGGTGTTTGTCATTGTGCTTCCCTCTCTTGGGTGCGCCTTTCCGGTCTCCTCTCCTTATGCAATGCGTACATCTTTTGGGACCTTGATGTCTTCAAGGAGTTGCGCCTCAAGCTCTTCTCGTGGCTCGGCCCCGTGCTTCAAAAAAAGCAACGCCAGATTTCCTAGAGTCTAAGGTCTACTTGAAGGGCTCTCCTACAACATCTCGGGCTCTATAAGCAAGCAAGGTGGCTCGAGCAAAGATTATTTGGAGACATATCTATAATCTACAAGTCTATGGATATTAGGACGTGTGGTATGGCATGAAATGAGGGTTGTTTTGCAAAACCTCCATGATGTTTGAGGCATACCCTAAGGTCCTAACAAAGTTGGTTTGGGGGAGTCCAATCTCTACACATGGAGCGGCTTGGGCAGTTCTAGACTCTAGCTCCTTTCTAGGTACCCTGGCAATAGGGAGTGTCAATGTGGCGGCTATATAAGTCAAACTCTATTAGAAGGACAATGTAATTAGGTCAAGGTTTATGCCTTTGGCATGAGCAGGAGGTGATGTACCGACAGTTGGACTTGGGTTGCTATGCTGAGGTCTAGATGACTATAACAAAGGGGTGTTCTTGGGCACTTCTATCTAGGAGTAAGGTATCAGCTTCGAGCCGAGAGCAATACTTGCGAGCTACTAATGGGGTAGGCTTCTATCTACAAACAAACTACAGTTTGGAAAAACAATTCAAGGGTTTGGGCAATTTTGGTCAATTTGGGCTAGGGTTTGACATTTCTAGCCTAATTTGAGGTCATAAATGGATTCTAGGCTATCTAATGGTCCTATTGCAACAATTTTCAGGCGATTTGGAGCTCTGTAGCTCAAGTTATGGAGGTTCAAAGTTTGGAGGTTCACAGTTGCGCCCCGCTCAAAAACTAAAGTTTAGTTCTTTGACCAGCGAGCTGTGGAGACATTGGCTGTAAATTGGGTTAAACGTGTCCAATTTGGGTGATCTAAGGGTCAAATCATGCTAGTCTCATCGAAGTTAGCGAGAATGGACCCCTTACTTGGTCAATTTGGAGGTGTTTTGGTCTAGTTTGGACATGGTCTAGGTATGAAATGCTTGAACAAGGCTAGGTTACCTAAAAGATGCTATGCAAGAGGGTTGAAGGTGACTTTGACAAGTCCTGGTGAAGAAATGGTAAAGAGGTCTCACAGCTTGCGCTCGCTTCAAAACTAACTTTTGTTTTGCGACAGCGGAAAGCCGCGGAGACATCGATCTCATTTCGATCAAAGGTGTCTAATTTGGGTAAACTAATGGTGTAAAGGGTGATGGGCTCATCAAATTAGGCGAATCGACCCCTTATTGGGTCAATTTGGAGCTGTTTTGGTCAAGTTTGGTTAGGTCTCACGACTTGCGCCCCGCTTCAAAACTAACTTTTGTTTTTGCACGGCACAGCCGTGAGACATCACACTTTTTGGTCCGAGAGTATCCTATTTTACTAAAATAAAAACTACTACTTGCTAACTCGTCCTAATTAAGCAAGATTTGACACATAAACTACTCAAAATTATCATGTATTAACAAAATTATTGATTATTTACAACATATCCACGGGGGATCTCCCTTAATTAAACTAGCTAATTACATGCCTTCCCTCATGAGGGTTACTGCCGCATGAACAAAGCAGTGAGGGTCGTTGAGTCTTCAAAATGTTGGACCGGCTTACGCTCTGCACGCTTTTTGAGCCTTGGCCTCCCGCCTCGTTCGTCCTCTCCTCTTCTTGTTTCCTTCGCCTCCTTGGCCTCGGCATTTCGCCTTGTCGAGAAAGTCGGCGATGTTTGGTGTGCATCATGTCGATCGGAGTCCTGGTGTCTATCGAGATGCTGTCTCTATCTAGCTTAAGGGTCTTGGTTCTAAGTCTAAGGCTTAGCCATTAATATTATCTAACATTATTAAAGCTTAAATCTAATTAAGAATTATAATTCAAATACAAACGATGCCCGCCTTCAGTGGTTGGCACGGGGGGGTTTGGGGGGGTTCAACCCCTCGTGGGTGGGAGGTTCAATTCTCGCCATGAGGTTCGGGGAATTTTTAAGATGAGGTTCAAAGAGATTGGAAAACTAGACTAATCTAGCTAGATCCTAGGCTAAGATTCGAATTACCAAGTTACTTTTTTAAATTTTATAACTTTTCAAGCTGTTGTCATCAATGTCTCACAGCTTGCGCCTCGTCGCAAAATTAAAGTTTAGTTATTGAACCAGGCAGTTTAGTTATTGAACCAGGCGCGAGAATGTTCACGGAAAATTAAAGTTTAGCCGTCGCAAAATTAAAGTTTAGTTATTGAACCGAGGCGGTTTAGTTATTGAACCAGCGCCGAGCCGCGAGACCACTTTTTTACTCGCTCATTCTTTTTAAACTTTGCGAAGCCGTGGAGACCACCTTACCGGCTGCTTGAGACCACCTTACGGCTCATTCTTTTTAACGACTTAGCGCTGAAATTTCTGTGGAGACCACCCTTACGGCTCATTCTTTTTTTTTTTAGCGACTTACCGTCGCAAAACTAAAGTTTAGTTATTGAACCAGCGCTGAAATGTGGAGACCACCTTTACCGGCTCATTCTTTTTTTAGTGTGAGACCACCTTACCTGGCTCATTCTTTTTAGTTTTATTAAGTTCCAATTCACCTAACTTTACGGCTCATTCTTTTTAGACCACCTTACCTGGCTCATTCTTTTTAGTTTTATTAAGTTCCAATTCACCTACGGCTCATTCTTTTTAGTGTGAGACCACCTTACCTGGCTCATTCTTTTTAGTTTTATTAAGTTCCAATTCACCTAACTGTGCTAATATTAAATTCCAATCCACTTAACTGTTACTAGCTTAGCATAAACTACAAAAATGAGAAAAAAAATTTCCCACTTTTTGAGGTTCGAGGATCCTATCAAGTTAGTACTACTGGGAGCATGGCCAGTGCTTTGCTCTTGGTCTCCAAGAACATTGCTCTGATACCAATGTGACGTCCCCTACTCATATACGGTGCACTCACCGTATACAAACAGGAGTTCATCCCCCATACCAGCTCCATGCTAATATAGGGCCCTCCACGTATCACTGCAACCTTGAAGAGTTCCAAGTGGGAAGAATGAAGGGGTCCTTACCCCGCCTCCCTCGTGGCCTACCTAGTCATGAAGCGTGAACATACATGTCAAGAGTACATACATCAACATCATATGACCATCACTTAAGGATGGTCCTCCACATATCCTGCATAGACAAAGATCAAGACATCACATAGGGAATCCTACCCAAGGCTCGAGACTCAAAGGGATGATCGACGGCTTGGGTCTCCGAGTTCATTGCGCATGTAATTCATGGCAATGGATTTGGCTGGCATAAGAACATGGCATAGGGTTGTCCACTCCATCCGCCCCTCCTGTGCACACTTTGCAGAGTAGGTTGAAAAGTGTCGGGACCTGACTGTAGCCCGCCGGATGCATAGCCAAAGGGCCCCGGGTCATCATCCCAGTTCCGATGGGGCAGGTAGGGATCACTCCCTCCAGAGATCTACATGCTGACTCAAGGTGACTAGAGGGCCACTGCCCGTATTCGACTGAACCCACTGGAAAGTCATGAACACCACTTCACGGGTGTCGAGCCCATGCCTTACCCACACTCAGTGGTAAGCCATTAGACCTAGTCACAATGATCCCCGGTAGGCCCTTATACACGGAGGGATCGTTCAAGAGTCGAGAACACGAACCTCCTTCGGCCCGCCCGCCCCTTCACCCACAACCGGGTGTGGCTCTTGTACACAGCCGAATCTATGGTGTGCTAGAGAGGCTAATCTAGGAGCATCTACTACTAAGCTTGAAGTCTCTACCCCCCTTCCCAATACAAGGAGTTCACAGAGATACATCATCCATATACATCACAGAAGAACTAAAGAACATAGATCTAATCTATATCATAGAGTTAGGTTCTTTAGTTAGAGTCTGGTATCTACTCATCTAGAGATCTAGATAGCTGCTAAAGGCGATTTAATAGGCTAAACCTACTGATACAATGACTGGAAAACGGTTTAGACCATTAAATCGACTACATACCTGATCCATGAGTTGCTCCTCCCGACCGAAGTTAGACCATCCCTCTTGAACCAACCGAATCAAGGGAAACTAATGGTGCCATTCTCTCAGACGGAGTCTGGGAGGCGGTTTTGACTCATAGAGCAGCCAAAACAGAGCTCTAAAACCCTAGGAACGAAAATGGGCAAGTTAGGCTTCTTCTACTTAAATATGCAAGGGTTGGGGCTTAGGGTTTCCAATTATCCCTTTAGGCATATGGGATAATTGGAAATGGGCCCACTTGCCTTTAATGGCTAGGTGGCCAAATGTGCCTACATGGAAATGTGTGCACCTAAATGTGCCCACATGGAAATGTGTGCACCTTAATAAATGTGCATGTGCACATTAATAAGAAATGCACATACCTAGCAAGTTGCCCCCTAGGGCTACTCACCTGGCTACACGTCGGCGTACACGTCAGTTGGAGTGGCATGTACGCGTGACGAGACAGTACAGTATACGTCCTGGGACCGTATACTGTGCTGGAACGTCACATCTGCCAAATCTTTGGTTGTTTGCAGCAGCTCAGACATACTTTTCTTGAAAGCTTGGTTTTTCAGACTGCAACAATCTTCCTTGGAGGTCCCGATTTAACTCTGATCATTTGATAAAGGAGAAGATCTAGTTCTTGAAGCTTCTTGATCATGTTCCAGACAAGATCCCGGTTACTGGCTTTTCCCTCGGCATATTGGCTTTCTAGCCTTATGATTTCCTCTTGGCATGCAACAATAAGACCTTCTTTCTTAATTCCGCCTTCTTTCTCCAATGTGAGAATGATCTTCCAGTCTTTGTTATCTTGGTCTAAGGTTTTGTGGTCCTCCTCATCTTCCCATCTGTTTTGGCGTGAGGACTCGCCTTTGAAAGCAGTTTTCTTAGGCCTCATTTTGGAGGACAAGAAGCTCAATTCCGGGACCCAAGCAGAGTTCTTGACAAGAATGGAGATGGAAAATACTGCAACACAGCTTGATGACCTGAGGTTCCGACTCCAATACCAACAAATTTTCCAAGAAACTGTGGTTTCTCACCACCGTTTCAAGAAAGCCAGAAGAATTGAGGTCTCGAATGAGACGTTTTCCCTCCTCTGAGAAGGAAATCACGCACAAGACGTCTGAATCTCGGCAAGATCGAAATTTGAAGAATCCTACTGTAATTCTACTACGTCTAGCCTCTGCTACCCACACTCTAATGATGAAATTGGATTGAGGTGACAGGTTTAGGCCAGGGATCAAGCTCTGGAGAATAGCAGAGGTAGCCTCTGCCTCATCCATCGAGCACCCCGGCTCTATTCCCGAGGCACCAGGTCGAGCGCCTAGTCATCTCCCCTCCGTCCCTTACAATGATAGATCTCAATTTGATGATTTTGTCAAAGGGCAACAAAAAGGTTTGTATTCTGTAATTGGTTTAATTTTAGGACAAAAATAGATTTCGATTCCTCACTTTTGTCTATGTAGAAAAGAAAGGAAAACAGAAGATTACTTGACCTTCATATCGAATTTGCTTGTATGTTAATTGGGTTGCCCCTGCAATAGCAGTTTGATGCCTTAAAGTGATGGACTTCATTAACAATTTTCATCCTTATTGCTGACATGCAGGTACAGAAGTCTTGAACTGAACAAAAGAAAGTGCTGCTAACATTTACTAAGCTGTTAAAACTCTTTCGTCAAAGTGCTATTGACTCTTTGGTTGAACAGCTTTTTTGTTTCCAAGTTATGAGATATATATCGCATAACTGGCTGGATCTAGCTATAACTTTATTTAAGCTTGATCTACTTTCATTTCCATAGTCACTAGAATATGTGCCCGATGATGACGGGCATTAGTCGTGATGTGTGGAATGGGTAAATTCAATTGAGTGCATAAATGGAGTGGAATATAGTGGAGTGTCACTTGGAAAATGATACGATCGGAATTTAGGAAAGGAGCAGGCTTTGTTGGAGGTCGCATCCCATAAACAGTGGATTAGCAAGGCAAAAATACATCAGCAGAAAATCAACATTAAACTTGAGAAAGATAAACAAATCATCTCAGTCTAGAACTTATCCTACCAAAGATTGGAAAGCTGCTTACCTTGTGTACATTGCTTGTGGTAGAGGTTTGGTTGTTTGGGAGAAAGATATGTTAAACCTTGTGAATCCTGCCACCAACCTCAGTCTAATTCACAACCTAAGTCAAAATAAAAGAACGGATGATAGACTCGCCTAAGTTGCAATGGCAATGACAAGAAGACAACAAAATACAAGTGGTATAAAATACTTACCCCAATACATTGCATGTGAATACCCACAACTGCAAAACGCAAAACAATAGAACATAAGTGCGCAATCCTATCTATTAGCATTAGAACAAACATGTTTACATCAGCGTTTTATCAATGTAGACGACGGTTGATGACAGCATGCAGTATGATAAATCCATTGATCAAAGCTATGCTCCCTACTACCACGAACACAACTCGAGAGATTCTCAGAGCACTAAAAAAAAAAAAAAAAAAATCAAATGATATGACAACTTAAAGCAAATGCATCAAATATGGAATCACAGGGGGTATTATAGATGGATGTTGGTGTAAACAATTTAGCCAGTATGATGGATTCACTGGTAAAAGCTATGCTCCTTACTACCATTGGGATGCCCTAAAAATTCTCGTAGAACATAAAAACTCAAATGATATGATAACTTAAAGCGAATGCATCATATATGCAATCACAAAGAAAGAATGAAATGGAAGAGACGGATAATAAACTTTTACCTATTTGAACCTGCATTGAATGCATGTGCAGGTTCAATGCTTGCATGAGTGACGTTCTAGCTTATTGCACGTTACTTATTGATCCATTTGTGTCTCCATGAATTGGTTGATAAGCAAAAGCCAGCAAACCTGCATATAATAAAAAAGTTATCTTAATGATCTGCATTAATGTTCTTTTATGTTTTATTATATTAGAAGATTATAAGATGTTGCGTCCATGGTCGATTTTCATCACTCCGGTTCAAACATATTGCTTATTTATTCCAACATTGCTCATCAACTATACATTTGATAACATCGTATATAAATTCTTATTCCATAGGGTCACCAAACAATTTAACATTTCAAATCCTCCTACGATTTTAACCTGCATATCATTGGATTTAATATTTAACATTGTCATACACCTTACGAATGTTAGTTATTGGGTTGTTCTCTCATGACATCATGCCGTTGTTGTGGGATTACAAATGACTTGGCATCCTCATATAAGCCATAGTCATGTTCTATTTTAGAGAGTGCACCTTCTAGAGATTCATAAGTTACCTAGAGTCATCAGAGCGCCTGCCTTGCATTCTGTAATTCTATCTAAATACCCATGTCTGATATATCCGGGCAGTTATTTTCCTACTATCCCGGCTTGTATCGATGTTCTAGCCCTATATGTTCTAACTTACAACTCCGCGTAACCCATTGGGTTCATCTCTGCCTGATCCAAGCAAGGATCATGTTCGATATCTAGCCTTCGGTGTCTATGCAAGACACATTTGAGCTTTTAGCAGATAACTGCTATTCGCCACCCAGTCGGTAATTGTGCTATTATACTATTCAAGTCCATCATCTTGAGCTTTATTCTATTGCCCATTGACATTTATTTTAAGTGCCAACGACAACATCCTACCTTGGCATGTAGCAGATTGGCTGTTGTCTGCACATTCCAGACATACTCCAAACCCTTCACTGGTAAGTTTGAGCTTCGGTTGTGCCTTTCTCTCCCTATGTCACTGCATGGATTACCTCATCAAATTGTTTATCGTATGTGTACATGGTACGTACGTAGTAAACATGTCTCCTCATCCCACAATACAAGAGCTCTTCTCTAACTTAGCTAAAGTGTAACCTTGGTAGTTCCCTAGAGCAAAACCCATTGCTTATATACCTTGATGATGTGGCTGAGCCATCGACTTCCCAAATGGACGGTAGCCAACTCTATATTGGAATTGTATATGTTGCCTACTTTTTATAAGGGTCTGAATGTATTTCAACCATCCCACTAATGGTACTTATGTCCCATAAATAAATTGTGCTCCCAATGAAATTATACCAAAATTCCAAATGTTAGTACCCAACCTCGAGAGTTTTTCCAATGGCTCCTTCAGCTACACTATTATTTGCATTTCCGATATCCACTGTGTCTTTTCACAATTAACTTAGTATTTTTTTAAATTATCATGTCAACTTCAACTTTTGATCGGTTTCAAATGTTGTCATCTCCGGACCCCTCATAATGGGACGGAGGCATTATGCCATCTCAATCTCAAAATAGAAAACCCCTATGTTCGAACCTTCGTTAGCAATTGCCATAGGGTTATCCAATTCTTTAACCTCTTAAGGGTTTTAAAGTCATAATCTATAGGAGATGTATACTCAAGGCAAGGGATCCTCGAGCCTTTACTTCGAGTCTAGCATTGCTCCATCATGAGTAGGGTAATTCCTAGGATATACGGGTTGCTGGTCTATATAATCTCACCCCTTCTACTCTATGTACCTCGTCTTGAATCATATTGGGACTTGGAACTGCTACATATTGGCCTCTTGTCGGTTATACCTAAAGGTCATGTCCCTTAGTACGTTGTAGCTCTCGAAGATCGTCAACTCCAAACAATTGGGATAACTTCAATGCTTCTCTCTGGTAGATTCTACTTAGTCTAATATCTTCATATATAAGCATATCATTATGCTTATTCTTTATACCTTGTCAGGTAACATTCCATTCGCCTTGCACAAATATCCTACTATCTTTCTGTCGGGCATAAATCTGACTATCACAGTTGACAACACAAACCATTAACATCCAACATATAAAAATTAAATCCCCCAACACATAACAACCATTGACATTAACAACCAACACATAACTACCATTGACATTAATTAACACAACCATTGGGTCCAATACATTTAAATTAAAATCCCCCTTAAACCCCCTTTGGTTTGGGTGCATATTCACACGGGGGGTGACTCCGGGCAACGAGAGCTGTTGGATAGGCATATTCACCCCTTATTCCTTAATCTACACCGTACGTAAAGTTCCTCGTTTGTGGGGTATGCAAGTACAAAATTTGCTATACTGTATAACAAGATTCGCAAAATACTATAAGATTTCAAGTGGAATACTATGGTGTTGATTTCGTACGTGCAAAATACAATTATGAGGGCTTTCGCTGCCCTACGTCACCCCCCGTGTGAATATGCACCCAAACCAAAGGGGGTTTAAGGGGGATTTTAATTTAAATGTGCCAATAGTTGTGCTAATTAATGTCAATGGTAGTTATGTGTTGGTTGTTAATGTCAATGGTTGTTATGTGTTGGTTGTTATGTGTTGGGGGATTTAATTTTTATATGTTAGATGTTAATGGTTTGTGTTGCAAAAAATTTTTGGCCCCGAGGGCCTTAGAACCCCTCCCGGTGTGACAAAAATTTTAGAATTTAAAACCGAGAAAAAAAAACTAGAATTCATTTGAGGCTTTCATCATTGTAGCTTTTTGAATTTCATCACAATAAAACAAATAGAACATAAGTAAAAGTTACCATAAAGATAGAGCAGATTGATCCCATTATTCGAAAGTCATAAAGTTTGCAACACCCATACACAAACATTTTTCAACTGAATTTAACAGAAACCTTTGGCCTCCATGGATTCTTGTGGTGAGAAACCAAAGTGGGAAACTTTTTCGCTTGTTAGCACAAGGATCTAGAAGCCTTGGAATTTGCTTAATAACTGCCTCAAAATCTAAAAATGCATGGTAATTTTTTGCAAGCTTCATTCGGAATGAGCCATAAAACAATATCCAATAGTGCAATCCTGTATTAATCAGCTGGTAGGATGTGAAAGCCTACCAAACCCGGCCGAAAAATTGTTGTTTTAGCATAAATAACTTAACCAAACATATCAATATTATACACTATCAAAAAGATCGCGGAGAGAGCTTTCCAACGCAATAAAAATCATCTGAAACAGAGCTCTGGATCAAAAGTTATGATAAGAAATGTGTTGCCGGCGGGGAAAATGCACTACATGCGCCCTCCAAGCCCTTCATGTGTCCATTATGCACCACACACACAAAAATAGGGCTTTTGTTGTGAGTCATTGGTTGTTGACCATTATGCACCACACGAACAAAAAAAGGGCTTTTGTTGTGAGCCATTGGTTGTTGACCATTGAAAAAAAAAAGGCTAAAATCAATGGCTCAGAAATGGTGCACTCTAGATGTACGCATTAGTACATCCATTTGAATACATCACGAAATCATAGGAAAACCTTAGTGAAAAGCGTACAAAGACACAAAGAAAACCCCCTGTTATTGGGTATAAGCACAATGGTGGGGGACACTTTTTATGTCGGCGACACATGGTGCTTGTGCTATGCTTTAAAAACTATTTTCTTTGTATTTTAAAAAATAAATTATTTTTATTTTTTTGATATTTTTCTCTAACACGCATTTATGTTTCGCCTTAGAATATAAAATTTCAGCCCAAACGGACTTCTAAAAAAAAGGATAAAAATAAACAAAGATTCATCAGGGGGGTGCTGATGCTATGCTTGGATTTCGCAAAAATGCCCCCCAGCTACGTGCTTTTACCCTATTATGCTACATATTCTTGCTATCATCACTAATGTAGTATTTGATGCTACTTCTTTTACCAACATTCACGACTCTTATCTTATTTATGTAATATAGTAACATGTGTAAGCCGCCACATAGTTATGCTCATAATTGCAGGGCACATTGTACAATCTTCAGTACCTACAAGTCTAATACATGTGTTTTCACATGTATAATTATAATCCATTCCCATACACAATCTAGTGGATATATTATCCACCAGCAATTCAGCTTCTTGATGCCTCAAACACATTTTCTAAACTCATTTATCTTGTACCATGTACATGTTGTGGTTTTAACACCACATTTTCCAGAGTCTCTGATTAATACACATAGAAAAAGCCTAGTTCGACTTGATTCTCAAGCTCTAGTCACCCATTCAACAGTGAGAGCTGCCACCCTAAGTTCCTAATGAACGTATTCACCGCCTAGTATGGGAACTCTTCTCTCCATTATTTCCGTATATCATACGGACTGTGAACTAAAAGTTCTATTATACGCCCTCTCTTCTAGTAAGCATATACCAACATGGAGCTACTCCTGGAAGACAAACCACAGTACCAAGTCCAGACCACATTCTCCTTGAAGAGTTGTCCATCGGGCACCTACCTTGTTCATATTCCACACTTTGGGTTATTCAAAGTGTCCCTTCAAATTTCCTATATTTGACATGTTATTCACAACTACTTTCATATTGTTCACAACTATTTTCGTACGTTCGTATCGGCTGGGTACATTATTTGCCTTTGTAACACATCATTCGTTGGAGATCAACTTCTGGTAAATAGTATGGCTTCACCAAAGCTCCAGCATACCTTACTTACCGCTTCCAAACGATTGTGCCATATACTAGCAATTGTCATTTCCCATTCTAACGGTCTTATAAGATTTCTATTCTCGTCTTCGCCTTGTGTGGAAACTGTGCCCCACACCATTGTCACCATTAAGCGTATCCACATGACTACATTCTCATCTTACTCATCCATACCCTTGCATCTGTTGCACACCTAAGGAACTTCGGTCTCCTTACGAAACGCAAATTATGCGTAATTTTATAATCCATAATTTATGGATATGCGTCACTATATGCCATTAATCTTCTAGCTTCCCATGAATCATACCTCGATTCAAGTAACAATAGCCATAGAATGTAGGATCAACATTGACCACCATTGTTAGAAACTCCCACTTCTAAACTGATATTCTTTTATTACTTTGTTTAAGGTCCATACTAGACTAATCTTGTACAGACTAGCTAGTTTATCCCACTGCCTTGCGGCAGCCAAAGTGGAGGACACGTATAGGCGTTTAAGTTCTACCACATCGATGTTAATCATCGTATAACCCCAATAACCAACTCCCAAAGATAAACATACATTGGCAAAGTTTGAACCCATGACCAAATGCACATTTATTTTGGCATTACTAGGCCTATACCAACTCACCACACATCCGTTGAGGAAAACTTTTGCCTTACATGCACACTTTGTAGGCAGGATATGATGGATAATTATGAATTAGCTCGTACATTGGTACATTACCTCACATGTCATATGACAAATAATGCGAATCGATCCACTCCGTAGGATCAAGATTCTCAAGAGGAGGAGCATGCATGTTTTGCATGCAGTTTTGGACCTCTGGTTTAGGTTTTTATAGCAGGAGTCTTCTTCAGCTTCTCAAATCGACGTTTCTTCTTCGTCTCAGCAGTTTCCTTTCTCTTTCTCTTGAACCACTCCCCCCTCCCTCCCCTCCCCTCCCAAAACCCCTTTTTAATTCTGTATAATTAATTAATTTTCTCCCTCTCTCTCTATTTATGTTATGTTTATTGTTTTGCGTGGCACGCGTAAGCAGCCCTTTTTATTTTGGAGGTTTTTTATCATGTATATGTTTTAGTATTTATGTTATGCAAGGATTCAGTTAACATGCACTTTTTGGCTTCGTCGATATTCACATTTTTTGGTAGTTTGGATGCATGATGCGAATCCTCATGAGAATCATTGGCCAATTCTCCCTCAACTATATGGCGCATAGTTACTGGGAACACCGTTCCAAACGCATTCTCGTTCCAGACGCATTCCCGTTTTGGGGACGCCAAGTTCCAGTTCCAGACGGTTTCTTATCAGAAACGCCGTTTCGAACGCCGTTCCCAAAGATGAGAACGGAATTCCTGGTAAGTTCCCCAAAAAACTAAGAAAATCAATGCTTTCTTGTTCATTTTATCCCTTCTTTGCTTCTTTTTTTGGTAGGAAGGAATGGTGCAATCGACAGTGGCTCTCTACTCAGTGCTTTTCATAAACACACATAAAGTACTCTGTGCTATTCTATTCTCTTGTTTGTTTTTTAATTTGCGTTCCTCCTCTACTGTTGCGATCTCATGTGTAATCCATCCATTTTGTATTTCGATGATGGAAATTTCGAATCAGCCAGAGAGACTTGAATTGGAGAAAGCCATGTGTTCTTGAAGGATGACTTGTGGGAGAGTCGAGGCAGCAAATGAGGATTAAGTTTAAGAGCATTAGACATTAAAGAGTAAAAAAAAACTTGTTGCAGAACTGTAAAAAAAAAAATTGATGGAGATTTGTAGTATTGCATTATAACAGATTAAATGGCACTATTAATTTTGAACACCATGAACGACATATAAACCATTGAAACACATGTCCCATAACACACCAAAACAAAGATTTAAAAAAGAAAAAAAAAAAACTGCATACAAAATGCGACCATGTTTCAGTTCTTGAATCTGCTAGAGAGTTATAGAATTTAAAGAATTTAAGAAATTAAGAGCAAGAATATAAGAGCTCTTGCAACAAGGACTTTGCCAAGTAAAGGATCAAGATCTCTTGTATTGAATCAAATAGATATGGAAGCCCAAAAAAACATGTTCTACAAACTGTTGCTCGCCTGAGAAAAAATTTGTGCGTAGCTATGGCTCCGAGGTATTGACAGGGTGCCCACAATTCTGGCATCTCCACGGGATGTTGCATCTGATGGCAATGCCATGGATATTGGCAACATCCCTCGGACTGTTATCTCTAAGGACGAATATCAGTCAAAAGGCGAATATTGTCATGTTTTTTAAAAAATGGCACAAATCTTGAGTAGGTTAAAGAAAATGATGGGAAATAAATATTAGCCAACTTTTGTCTAGTCTTCCGGTGATCAGGTTTAGTTTCGCCTAGCCTACGTAACATGCTACGAAAATAGTATAGAAGATGCATGAACATAGCCACCTTGCCAGCGTATTGAACAACTTAATCCACGCCTAAGAAAGGTTTTCATTATGTCATCTGTATCTCTGGTGTCAGAAGAGGACATCATTCACTGAGATCTCAAATTTCTATGTATGGAAACAGTGAGCGCATACATAAGACAACAACTTTTCTTACCGAATATATCTGATGCTTTTCTTTCTTGTCCAGAGGGTGTCTATCTTCACATCTGTTGATTGCTCCACAGGATCGCACCTACATAATCAACCAAATATGTTTATTTTAGCATGCCCAATCGAAAGGTTTTATGATGCCTCCAATGTGAATTAATATATCCTCACTTTTGTTTCTTCTCTTTGTAATGGAGGGATTTTGGGGAAGAGGTATGAGAGGCGAATACATGTTTGATGTTTAAGCATTCAAACAATAAAAGCACCATACACGGGACTTGTTAAACTATTCATGCATCTGCTTTAGCAAATCCAAAGTAGAGTATAAGATGCATTTCCAGTATGATTGAAACTAAAGTTGCCAAACAGATTTTCAACATAACTGTACTATATTGTATTTTACCCGGATCATTTATGGGACACATTCCACATGTTATTGGACCCTTCTTCCTCAACTACCTTTCAAGGGATTCGTAGCCAACTGGTGGATCTAATTTGATGCCCACTGAATAGACACCAATATATAGCATAATAACAGGGGGGTTTTTTTTGTATTTTTATACGTTTTTTCCTATGGTTTTTATATGATTTAGTGATAATATTTGATGAGGCATACTAATCGGTACATCTAGAGTGCCCATACTATCAAAATCAACTTATTTTTAGTGGTATTTTCCAATGGTTACAACTATGATTTCATGAAATATCTCAAATCGAACATGCAAGCATCGAACAAGCTTGTTTTAGGATTTTTGAGCTTTGGTGGTCTGGGTGAGGCAAGGGTTTGGAGCGACCTCTCGAAAGCAGGGTCCGACAGCATTATTTCAAGTCTTGGTGAGGCAAGGGCTTGGATCGACCACGAAAGCAGGATCCATCAGCTTCAAGGATTGTTCTGTAACCCTTTTTCCTTCAACGAAGCCTATTTCGTTACCTTTGTTATTCCCAGACTGCTCTTTTTGTGGTCTTCAAAATCATGAGCTATAATTATTGAATTTTTTTCTGATATAGAAGCGGGCTATACTATAAACTCTTTATAATGTTCTAAGAAATTGCAACGATCTAAACAAGCTGGACAAACGAACTCATCAAATGCAAGCTCACCATCTTCATGCTTTGGAACCTACATACAATAGATTAATTAATTGAACATTTTTACTGAGCCAACTTCTTATTTCTGCATGCACCTCCTGAGCTTGATCAGGAGTAGCAACTTTGCCAGTACCAATAGCCGAAACTGGTTCATAAGCTTCCCTGGGTTTCCAATAGAACTGTTAAATCTTCCCTGGGTTTCCAATTAAGAAAGAGGATGTGGCTTTGGATTTAGAACAACATCAATCTTAGAGATGTCAAACGCAATCAAACGGTCTGTGCTTCTAACTGGAATTCATAAAATCATTTCTTCCTTCTGAATCAAGAATAAGAGACCTCTGTTTTTTTATAATTTGAATTGTCTCCTTTATAGACCAAAAGCCCTTTTCTCACAAAGACATCCGTTTTCTATCATGTATGAAAGATCATTATAATCACTCATGAACACAAATTCTTCTGATTAATGCTTAATGCCTAAATGTAGTAAGCATGATCCATGCACGTACCTTTAGAACAATTAGAGCAAAACTGCATTCATCATTGAGCTTGAATTGAATCTTGTAAACCACAACAACACAGAACTAGAAATAGACAGCTGGTACATCTGCAACCTGTGGCAGCCAAATCATTTCAGCATTCGTGACCCATCCTCCAAACAACATGAAAAAAATCTCAAGAGGAAGCCAAATCGTTTTCAAATTTGTAATCCCATCCAAGGAAAAAAAATGAGTAGAACAAAATAAAAACATTACCAGTAATCTTAGTGTTGCAATCTGATTGATGCCCCTACGAATAGGCTGCCGAATCACTAAGCCCTCTCCGTATCATACCATGTTCGGTTCCCCGCCACGGAGCACCCCTCTCTGTTAGTGTACGAAGAATTAAAAAAAAAAAAGGTATATTGTACCGTAGGTATACATACTAAGAACCCACAAAATCAACCCCTTCATGTTTACGCACATGGTTTGAGGGGTTCTTCTGAATGACTCCCCTTGGTCTGTGCAGACTCTGATTCAATTGGGTTACAAGAAGACAGACGTCCACTAGATTTGGCCTTTCTGGCAGCCCTCCTCATAGAAGACATGATGAACAAAGGATGAAAACAGACGAAACAAAGGATGAAAACAAAACCTCTGGTCTGTGCAGATCGCTTCACCTTGGCCGCCACCAAACTTTATATCTGAGAACACCAGTCAGAGGACGTCCTCCCTGAAAACGGCCAAGCATGTGCTGGCGACATCTCATGCAACCGGATCAACTGGATAGACACCTGATACAACACATAATCTCCCCCGAAATAGCATTCTCCTTTGTTGGCGACACCTGCAGCTGCCTCCAAACACAACCACATCCGGATCTCAGGACTCTACTGCCAGCTAGGTTTCCAAAACGCATCCCAGATCAGATGCCAGCATCACAAAAATACGTTTTTGCATATAAATACCTCCCCTTACCTTAGGAAATCATATGTAACAAAAATAACATTCTTGATCGGGACCACATTATCGATCTCTAAATTTACTAAATCTACTGGGTTCTTGAAGCCGTCAAATCAGGGTAAGGTTGAGAATGGATGCAAGGAGATTATGAAACTAACAAGGATAAACAGAGAGAAATAACAGTTCAAATCAATCTGTGGCTCAAAGTCTTGGAAGGCACAATATAAATTCAATGTTGAGAGACAAACCAAGGTAAATGTCGAACATGCAAGGAAAAAATGACTTAGGCAAGTTGTTAGAGAGGTCTCCTACCTCTTTTGCAAGCAAGGAAAAAAGACAATTTCCAAATCTGGCAAACTCTATCGTGTTGCAGAAATTAAAGCCTAGGATTCAATCCCATATAAAGAAGACTGTGTCATTGAAGCTGTTCTGTTGCAAACAACTTGAAGATCTCTTGACAGAATCCTGAGCATCTTGTAGTATTCGCAAGGGAGAATCTTTAAGAATCCTAAAGGAATCTAAGAGAATGCTTATAGAATCTGAAAGAATCTAGCAGAATCTTCAAGGCATCTTGAGGAATATAAGTGAACCTTGATCTCAAAGAATCTTGTTATCTTGAGAATATAGAGAAATTAAAGGAATCTTGATGGATTATCAAGGATTCTTCAAGGCACCCAAGGGAATCTAGTGGAATATTCATAGAATCTTTAGGGAATCTAGAGGAATCTTCAAGGGAGTCTAAATGGAATGTTGAAATCTTAAGAAAATAAAAAATAGGCGAATATTCATAGAATCTTGGAGAATCTTAGGAAGTCTGGATGTATCTTAAGAATGTGGAATCAAGGTGGGGCCCATGCCCTCGGATTCCTGAGAGCTCTACAATGAGAATTTTGAGAGAACCTAAAGGAATCTTCATGGAATCTCGACAAATCTAATGTACTATTAAGAAAATCTATAGAACATTCACGGAATCTACGAAAGAATCAAAGACTTGATGAGATCTAAGATTTATGGATTTTTAGGGAATCTTGATCAAATCTTAGGGCATCTTACAGTAATCAAGGGGAATTTTAGAGATTGTAGGGGAATCTGTACATAATATTTGAGAACCTATGGTGAATCTTAGGGAATCTCTTGTGGATCTACGGGAATCTTAAAGAATTTAGTGGAATCTTAAAGAATCTAAAGGAATCTTCAAGGGATCTTGATTAATCTAAGTGAATTTTGATATAATCTCAAAGAATCTTGAAAGAGTTCTTGAGAATCTAAAAGAATAGGAATCTTGATGGATCTGAGTATTGTTGTCTTTTCTTTTAGCCATAGAATTACTTGCAAGGTGCACATTGATGTGGAATTATTTTGGTTAAAATGAGACCTATATGACTTGCAAATTAAAATGTAGATGATGCTAACTCATACAATTGAGTGCCTATAATGCTTGGACATATGCAGTAGACTTTCTATACTCCCTACATCATACAGTCCATAAATATTAAGATAGATAGATAGATAGATAGATAGATAGATAGATAGATAGATAGATAGATAGATAGATAGATAGATAGATAGATAGATAGATAGATAGATAGATAGATAGATAGATAGATAGATAGATAGATAGATAGATAGATAGATAGAATTTTAACCTTCAGGGAGATCCGGAGATCCGGAGATCCTACCGCAAGCCATGTGACGAATCTAAGTCACAAAATTTTTATTTTTCACCCCAATGTACTTTTTTGCATCCATTAACTTTATTCTGAAAATGTTATAGGATTTGTGTCTCTATGTGAAATAAGACCCTTGCAACTACACTGACCATAAAAGTCATAAGGGGTAGAAAAGTGTTCAATCTTATAGTAAGAGCCCATACATGCACATTCCTCTAATCATGTGTCCAAACGCTTAGGAGGCTAATGAACTAAACGTGTGTCCAAAAGGATAAAGCGTTTCACGATTTCGGCAAAGGCAGCATTTGAGAGCATTTGAGAGGTTAAAAGATATTTTCAGCCATTACTTTACATACATTCACTCTTGTTTTCAAGTAATGTTAGATTTAGGTTTTTTCAAATCAAAACTATAATAAATTGAATACTAAAAATGGTCATTTTTAATCATATTTTTCAAAATAATGTAAAAAACAATCATCTTCTGCCACATCATTTTTATCTGACTCCGTTTTCCATTTTTGCAACTGTCGAGACCAGTTTTTTATTTTTTTCAAAGAAACGATGAAAATGATTGTTTTATTCTGCCCTAACTGCCTTGTTGTAAGTTGCCAAATCTTAGCTTTAGGAGATCTGGTCTATTAGACTGGTCTATTTTTCTAGTCTAGCTGCCAAAGCATTCAATCCTTCAATTCAACAAATGTGGATTGAACCTTTGCACAATTATATGTGGGCTTTTTTTTTTCAACAGCAAATGGTGGAAAAAAAAAGTTCTCTACCTCTGTCATTATGCAAGTACTTGCCATGATGAGCAATTACACATTTTTTTCTTGCCACACCTGCGGTCAAGGATTTTTTGTCTTCACGGCATGGTTTAGTAGCAAGACCTTAAACTACCACACCCAAGGTCAACGGTTCAAACATGGCCAAGATCGGTCTAGTAATAGGGACTTTAAAAATCCGTTGGCTCCATATAAAGTTTTATTACAAGATATCACTCAAAAGCCACCTTTTCTTCCTGGCCCTGCCCTAATCTTTTCTTAAACTTTATTAATTTATTTAATGAAAAAAGTTGTCAGATCTGCCTAGCTGCGCGTGACTTTAGATCATAATCATCATTTCATATGTGATATTCAATTATAAGAAATCAAAGCACTGTTTTTTAGGTTAGGATTGGTGGCATTAATGTTGTTTGGCTTAATTGTAAAAGGTCTGCAGATTTTCCTTACTCTATTCTTCCATGACAGCTCTTGCAATGTCACAATGGATATTCGAGGTTTTGTTAATTGTTTTGTGAATCATTTGAATATTATGTGTTGAAATACATCTATATTGCCCTAAAATAAAAAATATTTTTGGATTGTTTTATGTAATCTTTTTCCATGTTATGTTGTATATATGTCCCATGTTTAATATAGTGGTCGAGGTGATATACCATTAAACTGATGTCATTGCTATTTGGTGTATGTTAGAACCCTTGGGAAGACAATCTGTAGTATAAGACACCTAAATGGGAGACAGAGTCTGAGAAGAAGAGATGTTTGGAGCGTAGACGGGTTGCAAAATATAGGGTTCTAAAAGTTTACGCAATCCCGATGCAGTAGAGCTACGTCACAATTTTGTGGATTTTATAAAGTGGCTTGGACATGAATTTAGTAGCTCTATCTCATGAGCTTGGAAGAATGGATGATGTATGTAGACATTGTAGAGCAATGAGATGGAGAAGCGAACTAAGCGGTACTTGCTATAGTGATGGAAAAAATCAATTGCCTTTAATGCGAGCTACAAGATGTATATAATTGGAGAACATCAATACTTTATTCTCTTTATTCAAATATTATGGGTTTTGTTTTTAGGATTGCACGCAGACCATTGATCTCTAGCATATGCCAGGCATCATGCCAAATCAACGCCCAATATTTTTTTCACAAAAAATTCCTCTACCACTTTCTAAGGTCACTTTGAAATATATGAACATTTAATTTTATCTTTCATTACATTCAAAACCTTTCCACATGACATTAAAAATGAGAACATCAGAACAGAGCAGAGATCCAAGCAAGAAAACGAGTAGGAACCCAGTATGGATCCAGGGAATCAGACCGAAATCCAAACAAGATGGCCGATTTAGTCAAGGAAACCATGAATCAGAGGAGCTGCCGGATTAGCTGCCAGAATTGGTTCCTAGCATCCCGATTTTAGAAGATCAAGGCAAACTTACAAATAACCAGAACTGAGGCATCTGAAATTCAGCCAGGGATCCCTGGAAATCGACTGTTCATTCATTACACTCAAAACCTTTGCACATGACCTTTTACCATTCATTGTACTCAAAACCTTTGTAGCTAATATCCAGCACATACACACGAACAGAACAGCGATGACAGACAAGCCATCAACAGCTACTCAGATCAGTTCCACAAAGAACCAAAGACGAAAACAAAGGCAAAATCAAATCCCATCTACAAAATTGCAACGTATGGGAACAAAAGAAAAATGGCAGAGACATCAACAGCAGCTCCTTACATCACTTCCATCAAGAGCCGAAAAGCACAGCGAAGCCAAAACCAAATGGCAGCCATTCAGGAGATAAACTAATCCAAAGCAAACCATTCCGGAAGACTTCTTTGGCGCTGGCGCAGAACTCCCCCTTCTCGATTCGACCGGCATGCAGCAGCACAGTGTCTTCAAACGCAGCCCCTTCACGTGACGACTCTGAATTTCCACATTCAGACATTCCATGCACCCTAAAAACTTGAAACACTTTCCTTCCATGACAACTGAACGCAATCAAGCTGCTCAAATTGCTCAAAATATACGCTTTCCAATACGATACTCCACTGAAATCTTACCCCAGACCATTGCTAAAAGCACCTCTCCAAATACCAAACTCAAATCGTGGAAGTTTATACAAGATGTATATAATTGGAGAACATTTTCGAAACCAATACTTCTAAGTGAATTATAGTGTCTATCTTTGAAGGGTGTTTTCGCTTGAAATAGCGAGGGACATCTAGTCTTATAGAGATCAATCCATTTGTGCGTATCTTTCAATCTGAGAAGCTCGCCGCCTCACTCTCTGGCTTTAGAAAAGGAACAGGAAGAACAGCTGGCATTCCTGTTGTAATATACCAGTACAAGTAAATACATGGATCCCCCTCAGCTCATTGCTTAGCATGCTGACAACATCTTTTGAGGAGTTGTTGGAAATATGCAAGCTCTGCACAGAAGCTTGTCGAAGACGAATCTGCTTATATCCTCTGTAAAATCCTCACAGGGTTTATCAAGAATGCTTTGTTTGAGAAGAAGTAAAAGCAACTCATGCTCCAGCTTTGCAGCCTTTGAAATTGTTCTGCCATTACTCCAATAAAACAAAGTTATTGAAGTTTATGCATTCGAAATTGTCTTGTCTGTTTGGCTCCCTAACTGCATGATGGACTTTTGTAGCAAGTATATTGCTTTCAATATGTTCATTAATGGAGGATTGGTAACTAAGTGTATCTGTTGCCCTCTTTCACACATAAGGATCTCTCAAATTCATAAAGATATTGAATCATAAAGTCCTCAAAAATGGGGACATCCTGAAACGTCTCCTCGTCCCATCTACCCTTGAAATTTAAAAGTCATTTTCAAGATTTGGGGTGAAATTCAGTATTTGATTCCACCTCTGAAAATGCCCCTTCCTTGTACGCATGGTTAATGGTCTTTATGAAGCAAATTTGGAGGTAGATCCACAGAACTCAAAGTACATGTACAAATAAACTTCAAAAGTATGTAAGATCTAATGATATTCGTATTTGTTTAAGACTGCTTGATTAATATTCTAATGGTTCATCCAAAGAAATTCACTTTTGATGAGCCACTTGTGTGTCTTACAGGGGTGTTTCAGCTATGCCACTTCTCACTGGAGAGGATAAAAGATATTGACATATGTAGCATCCATTTCATGTTCATTAAGAAAACCTCCTAGCATGAATTCATGATAACAGATTAGTTAAAGTCATACAAGTCGTAATAAGGCAGATCTGTAGCCATTTGTGAACTCGCAACTTAGATCTCTGTAAGTTAAGAGGGAATCAGACAACTGTGTAAGATTATGTAAGAAACCTCTTTAAGGGTGTGCTTCTCAAGCTTACACTAGGGATTCAAGTGGCAGTGGAGAGGTTTCTTTTTTCAAGCAGAGATCTGCGGATCAGTAGTTTATAATGCTACTTGTTGGACATAATTATAAAAACTCATACTTCTTGAAAGGTATCAGAAAAGTGCAGTATACTTCATGTATTATTATATTATGTTAGGTGCAAACCCACAGATATGAACCTATTATCTTATGTAAATTGAAAGTGTTGCATCTATGTCATTTATCAACATCTAGATCAGCAGCACTACCAGATGATGTATCTTTCCTTGCAAAAAAATGGAACACCGCTTGCTATTATATAGAAAAATCAGACCTGATGTAAAGTCATACACATCGTGTCATTAGGTTTTTAAAAGTATCTAGTTTTAGATCAGAGCACATTACGCCTTGGCATTGGCATATCCATTCTTTTTGAGAGAGACGCTTTTATATCTGGACTCTGGAGTTTGCTTGAAAAATCATACAGTAACTCAGGTTTTGAAGGCAATGTGGTTTTGCAGGAGTTCAACATCATGAAAATCCATGAGCATGATTCTAAAGCCCTAAAACTATACTAACACTAAACCCTACTTCTGGTTATTGGAGATCTGCTAAACTCTACTTCTAGTGAACAAGTCGAAGCCCTAAAATATGGATTCCTTACCTGTGAAAGTGGATCGCTCGTAGCTTGAAGAAATGAACAAGAAAAATCCCTGTCTTCTCGAAATGTAGAACAATATTATAAATTCAGCACAACAATCGGGTGGCTCTGGAACCTGGACTCTGAAATTCTGGAAGCTGGTAATGGGATTAATATTTTGCCAAAAAAAAAAAAATATCGGCATTTTTATAAATAGCGTTAACAAAGAAATGTCCGTAATTGCCTTTTTGCGAAAAGGCCCAAAAGGCAGAAGCAGCCAATTTCTAGAATAAATACCCTGAGAGAAATGCCGAAAGCAGCAGGTTCTTTGACACCAAAATATGGGAACACATGAAGCAGGGCAATATGATTTGGCTAGTTATGTCCATTTTGACTGGCCAAGCCTCATCCGCAAAGTCATCGCCCAACAGCAACAGGCCCATTTTGACTTTAGACAAGACAGGCCCAAGACAAGACACGCTGATCTACTAAGATGGTGCCACTATAAGGAACAAGACTTTAGAGATGTTGTGGCCCTCTATTTACTCGACACATGGAGCTCTTGGTCCCTCTCCATCCCTAGTCAGACTTTAATTCTAAATGCATGGGATTTCCATACCCATGCTAGCCCTGACGATGAGCTCAAAGACCTCAGGATGCTGTATGAACTTGGTGTCATAAAGCAGCATCAGTTGGGAGCTATGTACCTACCTCCCAGAAGAAGAAAACGATTTGTTGCTCCCACTATTCTCTGATGCCACCTGGCCCCATGGAGGAGTGTATATTTTGCTTACGTGCAGGCTCATATAGCGACTTGAGTTGTAAATATTGCGACATCGATTTCTGTTGTTTTGATGTAAAGACATCTTGATGCTACAAATTCTATTCGCTACACTCCTCAATTAAATGTGAGAAACGGCCGAAGGAAGGTCTACCCTTTTGAAACATGACCATTTCACATCCACACACAATATGACATATTCAACAAAATTTGGACTTATTCAGATTTAATAGATAGCACTTCAAGAACGCCATTATAAGAATATATTTATTGTTTGAAAATTCTTGATTGTTATAATTTTTATAAGTTTTAATTATATAAGTTTATCTTTCAATTAAAACTATAATGGTTATCAAAGAATAAAATTGATTTCCAAATTAATTTTTATTTGAATCTATTTAGAATTAGACATTTCAAAAATATAAAAATTTCAATTTGTAGTTATTTAACAGATTCAAAATTTAACAATCATGACAATTAAATGAAATCTGATGGTTTGATAAGCGATTGACTTAAAACTATTATTAGAATTTCACAATTTACAAATTTTTACACTTTAAAAAATACTTTAAGAAAAGTTTTAGGTTGAAATTAATTAAATGATATAAAGTTATTGGTTTAATAATAACTATTGAATAATTTATTATTGATGAAATAAAATATATTGACATTTAATCGATAATAAACTATTCATTTTTTATTAAACATAAACGTAATCATTTAATTAATTTCAATCTAAAACTTTTTTTAAATGTTTTAAAAAGCATAGTATTTTAATTATACAGAGTTATCTTAGATGAAAAATTAATTCTAAATAGATGATATCGAGAATTAATTTAGAAAGCAACTTTAAGTTTTAGTAAATATTATATTTTTTATTTAAAGATAAACAGAACAAATTATTGAAATCAATAAGAGCTAAAAATACATAAAATGTTATCATGACATCCTTGGAGCACATTTATTAGATTTGAATAAGTCCAAATTTTGTTAAATATGTCATCAATGCTTTAAAAAACTCAAGAATTCAAGTCCACAAACACAAGGCACTTTGTGTCTATCACCATTGCATATCAATTAATGAAGAAACCGGGATGCAATCCCTTTGCAAGTGAAAAACAAGTTGTAAATATGTTAATAGTATTGTGTGCTTGTGGCATTGCTAGGCTTTAGCAATAGGTTTTATATTGCAATTTGTGCTTAAAACTAGAGCTAAACTCTCGCAGCATTGTCACGCTTTAGTATTGCTTTAACTTCCCCATTTGCACATTGTTTGGACCCCCCCCAAAAAAAAAAAAAAAAAATAAAAAATAAAAATAAAAACAAAAACCTGTAAATGCTAACTTAGCATTAAAACCAACCATTATAAAGGAAGTGAGTTTAAATCTATGCCTAGTGCTTGGGATCTCTTGGGATGTGATATAATATAGAAATTGTGTTTGGCTACATGCATGGTGATCTAGATCTTTTAAAATGTAATATAAGCCTCTTTAATGGCACCTCTATGAAAGCAGGACTCAAATTTGACGACTTTCACGCCTGTTTTTGGCATTTTTGCCTGTCAAAACAAGCAAAAAAAAAAATTATATTGCAAATGAAAGGTCCCCAATGATAAAATGCCTGTCATAGGGAAAGGCCATCAAAATATATATTTGTCATTTGAAAGGCTAGGTATTTAAATTGTCTGTCATTTTTTTGACATATATACTAATCTATATCTAACATATATATGTTCTTATGTTTGTCCCATTGAATCCGACCGTTGATCCGAGATCCTACGGCTCACGTGGCTTTGGGACATATCCTACGGTCGAGATGGCTTGGGAGTTTACATACAGCCCATATAGACACGATCCTACGGTCCAGGTTGATCTGATCCTGATCGTGGATCCGAGATCCTACGGCTCACGTGGCTTTGGGACGTATCCTAAGGCCCAGATGGGTTGGGGGTTTACATACAACCCATATAGACACGATCCTACGGTCCAGGTTGATCTGATCCTGATCGTGGATCCGAGATCCTACGGCTCACGTGGCTTTGGGACGTATCCTAAGGCCCAGATGGGTTGGGGGTTCTTATATAGACTATACTATATGTAACGATCCTACGGTCCATGTTGATTTGATCCAGATCGTCGATCCGAGATCCTACGGTATATATGTTCTTATGTTTGTCCCATTGAATCCGACCGTTGATCCGAGATCCTACGGCTCACGTGGCTTTGGGACATATCCTAAGGACGAGATGGCTTGGGAGTTTACATACGCCCATATATAGACACGATCCTACGGTCCCGTGTTGATCTGATCCCGATCGTGGATCCGAGATCCCTACGCCACGCGGGCTTTGGGACGATCCTAAGGCCCGGATGGGTTGGGGGTTTACATACAACCCATATAGACACGATCCTACGGTCCAGGTTGATCTGATCCTGATCGTGGATCCGAGATCCTACGGCTCACGTGGCTTTGGGACGTATCCTAAGGCCCAGATGGGTTGGGGGTTCTTATATAGACTATACTATATGTAACGATCCTACGGTCCATGTTGATTTGATCCAGATCGTCGATCCGAGATCCTACGGCTCAGGTGGCTTGGCACATATCCTACGGTCCACATGGCTTTGGGAATTATATGTGACAGATCCTACGGCTCATATTTGCTTTTATATGGTGAGATCTTGATCGTTGATCGAGTCTAAGATCCTAAGGCTCATGTTGAATGCCCGTCCCTTGAGGAAAGGCTTTTACAATTTTTTATGTTATTGGGGGGATTCGAACCTTGGTCCTCAACCCCCCAAACCCCCCACTCTAACCACTAGACCAAGCATTAATTCAATGAATAATTTATGTTCCAAATATACTTAAGGGTAATATTGCCATTAAGATAAAATAGCCTATAATATTCTAGCTAGTTCAAGAAGGCTCTAGAATGTTCTGGAAGGCTCTAGAAAGTTCTAGAATCTTCTAGAAAGTTCTAGAACATAAGAGAATCTAGTGGGGATCTAAGAAAATTCTTCCAGAAAGTTCTAAATTGTTCTAATAAGTTTTAGAATGTTCTAGAATGTAGGGGAATCTACGGGAATGTAAGGAAATCTAGGAAAATACTTCCAGAAAGTTCTAGACTATATTGAAAGTCTTAGAATGTTCCAGAAAGTCTTAGAATGTTCAAAAAAGTTCTAGAATGTAAAGGAATCCAGAAGAATCTAATAAAATGTAAGAAAATCTTATAAAATATAAGAGAATCTAGAAAAATATTTACAAGCCTAAGGGAATCTCTTAAAATTTGGGGGATCTAAAGGAATCTTCATAAAATCTAAGGGAATCTAAGAAAATGTTGATGAAATCTTAGAGTATGTAAGGGAATATTTATAGAATCTCTTTGAATCTCATATAATGTAAGGGAACCTAGGGCAATCGCATAAAATCTAAATGAATCTAAGAGAATCTAAGGGGATCTTCATAAAATCTTGGA
Organism: Isoetes taiwanensis; assembly: GCA_021234155.1. Lineage (NCBI taxonomy): Eukaryota > Viridiplantae > Streptophyta > Lycopodiopsida > Isoetales > Isoetaceae > Isoetes > Isoetes taiwanensis. The sequence continues at coordinate 6,753,964 of JAJEKV010000048.1, read as the reverse complement.
AAATCTAGGGAATCTTATAAAATTTAGAGAACCTTGGTAGAATCTTAGAGAACCTTGGTAGAATCTGAGAGAACCTTGGTAGAATGTTAGATAATCTATGAATTTAGAGTATTTTCAAGAGATTCTTTTATAAGAACTTGCACGTAGGAACATGCTAAAATGGAACAATGCGCCGTAGGACGTATTAATTTTCTTGTCTCTATATATGTTCTTATGTTTCGCGCTTATCCGACCGTCCGTTCGAGATCCGACGGCTCACGTGGGTTTGGGACGTATCCTACGGCCCAGATGCCCTGGGAGTTTACATATAATATGTGTACCGTGGTCCTACGGTCCAGATTGATCTGATCCTAACCGTCGGTCCGAGATCCGACGGCTCACGTGGCTTGGGGACACATCCTACGGTCCACGTGGCTTTGGGAATTATATGTAATAGATCCTACGGCTCATATTGCTTTTATATGGTGAGATCTTGATCGTTGATCGAGTTTAAGATCCTAAGGCTCATATTGAATGCTCGTTCCTTAAGGAAAGGCTTTTAAAATTTTTTATGTTATTGGGGGGATTCAAACCCTAGTCCTCAACCCCCCAAACCCCCCACTGTAACCACTAGACCAAGCATTAATTCTATGAAAAATTTAGGTTTCGAATATACTTAAGGGTAATGCTCTAATTAAGATAAAATAGACTATAATATTCTAGGATGTTTTGAAACTTTCAAAATGTTCCAGAAAGTTCTAAAATGTTCTAGAAATTTCTAGATTGTAAGGGAATCCAGAAGAATTAAAGGGAATATAAGGAAATCTTATAAGTTGTAAGAGAATCTAGGAAAATATACAAGTCTAACGGAATCTCTTAAAATCTAATTGAATCTAAGGGAATCTTCATAATATCTAAGGGAATGTAAGAAAATCTTGATGAAATCTTAGAGTTTTTTTAAGATTTTGCAAAACGCGACAATAGAATGTTCTAAAATATTTCATAATAAAGGTGTACAATATAAATCTTGAAAAAAAAATATTCTAGATGCTCAAGGCAAGCGCTTTAGTCTAAAAATAGAAAATGTTTTAAAAATATTGCACAGATCTAAAATATATTATTTTAGAAGGTTTTAAATGCTCATGGGTTTTTAAGATTTTGCAAAGAGCGACAATAGAATATTCTAAAATGTTTCATAATAAAGGTGTACAATATAAATCTTGAAAAAAAAATATTTTAGATGCTCAAGGTAAGCGCCTTAGTCTAAAAATAGAAAATGTTTTAAAAATATTGCACAGATCCAAAATAGATCATTTTAGAAGGTTTTAAATGCTCATGGGTAAGCACCTCAATCAAAATAGAAAATTCTAAGAGAATCTAGGAGAATCTAAGAGAATATTAATAGAATCGTTGGTTATCTAGAGCACTATAGGGCCTTACATCGTAAGAACATGCTAAAACTGGAACAATGCGCCGTAGGACGTATTAATTTTCTTGTTTATTAATATATTTTTTATTTATAATTTTTATATATTTATAGATATCCTATTGTTTAAATTTGGTTTTTCCGGGGTTCCGAAAACTTTTTGGATTTTTGTTTCAGGCTGATTTTCTAAGGTCTAAAAGCTTTTAGCTGCCGAAAAATTTTTCAGGTATTCCAAAAATCGGGTTTGTGGATTTTTGCATGATTTCGAAATTGGAGGTTTTGGGGTTGCTTATCCATTCCGACTTCTTCTTTTGGCTTGGCTCCACCTTATCTCCTTATCCGATCGAGCCGGGAGCACATCACGGCATGCATGCCACAATTCAACGTAATAAATCAATCTGTCACAGAGTGCGATGGATTCATAGCCCCAACTTCTGGTTTCCAATTTCTGATGCAAATTTGATCTTTTGCGGCAGTTGTTTTCTTCTGCAGATATCCTGCAGCGTGGAGCATGGGTTTAGAGATCCCGCTTTGACTTCGTTGTATATGGGCTTCAATCTGGCGACAAGATGCGGACAAGTTTTTTTCAAAAAGTGGATTTCGTCAACACTCCTTCTCAGGTTTGCATGGAGGTTTTTCTGTCAGATTTAGGATTAGACACAAGGGGACTCATTTCCTCGCAAGTGCTATTTACAGTGCTGTAACTCTGTGAGCATATCAGATTTAGGGTTATACACAACGGGGTTCATTTTCTCAATGGTAATCACTGGCTTCATCATAATTAGTCCGTTGAATGCTAATGTCATCTTGCAGAAATAATCTGGCTACATACGTTTATAACCTACATCTATATGGTACTTAGTTCTTATTCAATCCAGTATTTTGTGCTGATACACAAGAGAGCAAGGAATGCTTCCATTGTAACACTTCGAAGAATTATGCCGCGATGCAGAGGACCACTAAAGTCTTCTTCTCAAGTAAGGCCAACAGATTGTTATGGCTTCTTTAAACATTTAATTATTCCCATTTGATTTGCTTTCATATTTTGTTCTTCTTTTTCAGGGATTCCTAGCTTCCCATCCACTCTCTAGCTAATGCAAAATTAGATATAATAAAAGGCACGCTACTGATATCAGATCCCTCCTTTGTAGTGTTATAGATGGTGATGTTGTTGCTGCAGAAGAATCTCGGGTCTATTAACCATAAACATTTCTATCTTCTTTCATGAGACTTAAGGCATTGGCAAGCTTTACTAAATTCTTCTTGCTGAGCGTGAGCTTGGAGTATCATTTGCATCAAGATGTTTCCTCCTATTTTCGAGAACTGCTCTGTTCGAAAAGCAGAGATACTGAGAGGTAATTCTTAGTAGTCGTGTATTTCTAAGTTTTAGTACTGATTTTCACAAGCCAGAGCACACAAACATAGGCTACTTTCTTATTTGTAAAAACAGTGATTGGAACTGTATTGGATAGTCTGTGCACTAGGTGGTAATCTGCAGTTTTAGATATGCAAGTTTAGTTTTGAGGCAAGGAACATTAAATATTGATGCTTAGAGATAGTATGTGCAGTATGGCATGGCCAATGGTACATATACTGCTAACAGGACAAGAGCAAGTACCAGGCAGCTCATGGAACAACATGAGATGCCACAATTCTTGGTGCAAAATTTAGTTTTTTAGATAGCGCTTAGCCTTAGATTTTTTATTGATGCAAGATGATCCATCATTTTCTTTTTCTAGGATTCATAGGTCCAGGTCAACGTATGTTCTGAGTTGTTTTTACTGCCTCAAATTTTGCCTTCTTCTTCATGCCGTTGAACTGATATGCAAGTCTATCATACGAGAAACATTTTTAATCATTTGCACTTCGGTTGTTGAAGATGCATTTTTTCCTTTCTGCATTTGAGGCCAGCTAAAGGAACAAATGTTATGAGCTGTGGCATATTTGGGGCATCATTTACCTACAGAGACTTCAATCTTCAGTCGTGTTGCTTTCTACTGAGCTGAGCATAAAGAAAATGAAGCGTATCCATTTTCGCTGTACCTATCTATAATCATTATGCAAGTAAGCAGGCATCTCTCTATTGCTAAAATTCCATATTTTCGTTGTAGACATACCTAAAAATTTTCCTCCTTTATAAACGGGTCAATTGCAATGATTTGTAACTCCTAGCCTTATTTTCTAGGTACATCACAAAAGCTCACTTCCCTGCCACGTTTGTGTAGATGCTATATCTATGTAATGGTCATTAATAGAGAGGCTTATTTGCACATATTAAGTCTGTCACACAGGTTCTTATAACTGCATTTTATCAGGTCATGCTTATTGTCTTTAGATGATGGATCCCATTTATTAAGATGTAATGAACACTGTTATAAGAGCTGCATATTTCAGAAGATATGCACATCTAAAATATTATCTTTTTCCAGCAAGACATGCTTTATTGTCTTCAGAGAAAAAGCAAGTTGTTCTCTTTTAGGTCCTAGCTTGAAAACTTATTAATTTAGCTTCAGAAATTGCACATTCCTTCATGACACTTCATGTCATGCGGTTCAGAGTTAAAAAAGAAAGAATTGGCAAGAGTTATGGTATAAATATATCAGATGCTCAAGTAGCGAAGGCTGAAGTGCAAAATCTCTCGTCTTTAAATGGTAATACTTTGTGTGAGCATTAGCTTTAAGTACTGTGGACGTGTTGCGTAGTCAACTTGATTATTGATTATACATCCTTTTCAATTGGCAGGAGAATTTAAGATGCCAACAAGCTTCCTCTTTGGTGAATCAGCATGGTGTATATGAGAAAGCTTCGTATTGGTTGTGGGAAAGCAGGGGACTCGCTCTATAGGCACTTTCAGCTCCTCCTCCAGGCTGTGGAGATTAAAGAGGGATTAAATGCGATTGATTTTATACGAGGGACGTTGGGCTATAAGTATAGCAGATCTGCAAACACACCTTCAGCAACAGGTGTCCCATATGATATGTGTATAGGTAAGTGTAGAGGAGATTATTATGTGATTTAGATCCTTGGTCTATATATGTCCTGAAACAGTATTTGCAAATGAGATGCTTTATGGCCTACTGGAAGGCGAGCAACCCTGTTGGATGCTTTATGTGATGGAATTGTTGACAACGAAATGATTGTTGGACCAACCAAACAAGATATTATTCTTGGTCTTGGTAGTAAGTAGTCAAGTGTATTAGAAATGTTTCCCACATACTGGATGGAACTATACTAATGGCTCTTGCAGCTTCCATTGGAAACGTTTGCATTGTTTCATGATCTACTATGAGGATGCCATATTCTATATTCTGGTCCAAGTGATAGTGCCTTGGAAATATTTTGTAGTCGCCAAGGAGCATAGAGCTTTAGTAGCTAGGCTTTATGTTTGCAATTCAAAAGTATGGATGCATATCCATTGCATTTTCTACCAGCAGTTTTCTCTGCAACTTTGGAACCATGCACAGTGCAAATGGGTATCTCTTGAGCTTTTTTGCAGTGGCTTTAACAATACATATAAGTTGTAGAATATTGATCTGCAAATTATAGATGACAGGTTCTGACATCTACTTACATAATTTCCATGTAAATTGCATAATAGAAAAGATTTACATTTGTTTCCATTCGATATGAATGATGCCATTTTAAAGAAATTAAGATCTTAGATCAATAAATTATCCATGTGCTTTCTCGTAAGAATGTGTAGGCCTAATACATGAAACATTTTGAAACTGCATCATCACTCACATTTATTTTTTGAACTTTAATTGGGCCTTATATAATTCAAGGTTGCCATTGGCTATTTAACGACAAGTTATATGGTGCTTGATGGTGTTGCTTATGTTTGGGTTTTTGGCAGGTGAACCTCTTCTCATCGTATAGATTGATAGAGAGATAGTATTTTTATGTAAGCATCTTAAATCTAAGGCTTTTTTACAAGTACTTGCAATGTTGTCACAAACATTTTACATCAATTACAAGGGAAAGAAAAAAAAATAAGAAAGATAGATTTAATTCAACTGTTTTTTTCAAATTGTAGCAAGCAAATCAAAGTCATTTCCCATACATATTGATAAAGCCACTAGCAAATATATTATTTCAATAACATTTCATGCAAATTACGTACTAATGGTACTTTTATCGCATTACACATTTCTCCACCTAGATTTTAGTGAAATAGCCATTTCCCAACAATTAGCGTAGATCACCTTATTCTCAAAATACAGCTTTTATAAAGTAGCCATCTTGACCAATTTGAAGTGCAAACAATAGGATAGCTACACTCATCCATTTCCAACATTCAAATATGAACATTTGTATCAAAAATGGCCGTTGTATAAGGTATTAGGCTTCTTAGGTTAAAAAAACCCCAACTTCAACAACAACCTCCACTAAACAAAACGAAGAACCAAAATCCATATTTGCTAAAGCCCGGCAACGCCGGGCACCATTACTAGTATTTTTTATTTCTTATTTTCCTATATAAATAAAATGATATGAGCACATTACATATGAGAAATTGTATGGTCTCCACACAAGCAATGAATTTAAAAATAGCTCGTAAGTATGCAAATTTAACACCACCTACCTACCATTGACGAAAATTTTGAATACGAGGCTATAGCAAAAGCCTACATTCTCTGATGCAAAGATTTTGCCCCCAAAATAATTGGCGGCAGGAAGCTAGAACAAAGCTGCAACAGGCAAGACATCTTCTCGCCAGACCCAAATGATCTATTCAGGGCCGATCATTCTACACCATTACAAGATGATCTCATCAATCTGCTTGCATCGGCCAGTGGCAGGGAAGGATCCATGAAATCGGCTCTGAAATCGGCCAGGCTACCTCAGGGAAATCGACCAGGGAATCTCAGGCAAACAACTAAGAGGTTAGAGGTTCGCGGCATTTGCTGAAACTCTGATATGCTTTGCTGGACCTGGGTTCTTCGCTTCTCTTATATGCTCTGCTGCACACTGGTTCTTGAAACTACAGAATATATTTCAGAGCCACCACAGCAATCAAGACATTTGTAGAACCATTATTTCAACAAATCCACATAACATGTCGTTCTTGGACTTCAGGTCATTCTTGGGTTGTCTATTATTTGGGTGGGCTAAGGCTTATGCTTGGCAAACAGCAGCACCGCCATTCTTGGACTCATATTAAATCTACTACAATCTTATCTATTCAATCATCATGGAGCAAGATAAAAGCAAAGGAGGTAAGTTCAGTGATTTCTTGCTAGTCTTGAAAAATGTGCGGACGGTTGGGCGGAAGCGGCTAGGGCAGGCGGCCGCCTCCCTTTCTTGCCGCTCTACACCACCGGAGTATGGTGCAAACCAGCAGGGATCTGTGTGCTAGCAGGACTTGGATTTGTTCTGCCTTCTCAAGAACAGTCATCAGATCTGCTGGTTGTATGTGTAACCTTCCTTCTTTCAGGCGGCCATAATCGGTTGTTTTAGGTAATCCACTAACGTGGCATCTTCCTTTGGTAGCAGACAAGTTCTTTGCTTGTATGCCCACTATGTCTGTTCTAGACACGCTGAAAGGGTAAGCCCAGCAGATTGGGATATTGGCCTATAAAGCGAAGGGGATAGAAACTCCCGATTATGTAAAGTATGATTTGGATATTCAAATCCCAGCGGGGAATATCATACGCTGTTTTTTGGAAGAAAACTTTTCAAGGCCTTTTAGCTTCTTTCCTTGCTAGCAGGAAGCATCTGTTATTTGACAGAGGCAGTTCAAGAGACAGGTGGCTTATTCTTCATATCGATGCTGAGCAATCAGTTTTTTTCTTGTAAATATCAAGGATGCAGAAGATAATCCCGACAATGCTGCATTGATTAGCGTGCATGATACACTCAGAGGTATGGGACTCTTTGATATCAAGTTCTCTAATTTGTGCATGCTAGGGATTTAAAATATTTCAAGTACTGCTATGCTTGAACATTTTTTATGTGGATAATGATATCCAATCATATGCTCAAGTACTAATATGCTTGCAACACTTTAGACCAGGTTCTGATATGCCTGTGTCAATCTCAAGTACTACTAAGCTTGAGGGCAGCTGGGGGATGCATTCTGTTTTCCTTCGATGGTTATAGGTTTAAAACTGGTTGCGAAATGTTTTTGAGAAAAGTATAAGTTACCTGTTAATTGTACTTTCTCGTCGAATGCTGATGTAAGAAAGCTTTTTGAGCATATTATGTATCAGGCCAACAGGGCTTCACTGTGCTCATTCTTCCTATCTGATCTTTAGAGATCAATATTGTAATCTTTTTTATTTTAATAGAAAACCACCTTGCCTTCAAAAAAAAAAAAAAAAAACTTGCTTTTTCTTACGTCTTGCATTTCCTTAGATTTTAAAATTTTATTACAGTAGCAAGAGCAGCTTCTTCAAGCTATAAAAAAAGGAGAAGGGCAGATCAATGTAGATCTATGTTTTCTTTCTATAAACTATCTAATAGTACAGTTGCAAGCTCAGGCTCTCAAACGCAGCATCAGCCTGATCTACTTCTTGAGGAGGCCATAGAAATTATACAAGGTTCTTGTGATATACAGGAGAGCATAGCTATTGTTGGTGCTGCAGGCAAGAGAAGGAAATGGAGAAATGAGTGGACAAAAATTCACAAATGGGCTTTTAGAGTAAAGACTCTTGAAAATGAAGATCGTGCGAAGTGTAGTTGGTGCATTGAATTTAGGAAGGACAACACATACACAAGAGAGGGTTCTAAAGTGATGCAACTAGCATTGAATGAGCATGCAAAATCAGAGGATCATGTATATGCAGCTGCCGCACATCGTCATAAGCTAAAAGGCGAGTCAATGCGAAAGGGCCATTGGATGTTAAAATTGATGCTATTCGTGGTACAGAAATGGCGAGAATTATTTTGTGCATACAAAATATACATTGGATGGCACAATGTTCTATTCCCTTGTCTAGATTTCATGATGTTTGTGCCCATTTGAGGCGTATACACGCACCAGATATGCCTGCTAGTGATGAATATGGTGCTTACACCAATGACATGGTTGCACGGGAGTTTCTTATGAGCATTCGCAATGTATTTAGATCTAATCTACTTGACGAGGTGAGCTCCTCTCCATGCTTTTCCATTCTTATTGATGAATCAACGGATCACACACTTGAGAGGCATCTTATTGTGTACATGCAATATCTAACTCAAAATGGTAAGGGTGAGCCTAAGTGTGTTTTTTTACGACTTTTGCCACTTGAAGATGGTAGTGCTGAGTCATGCTATGATGCTTTAGAATCTTTATTGATCTCTATGGATCTTAAGGAAGATAAGGTAGTTGCTTTTGCTACCGATGGTGCATCCACAATGCTAGGGTGTCGCACTGGAATGGTCACTAGGTTTCAGGCCAAGAACCCCGACATTACGGGTATCCATTGCATAGCACATAGAGAAGCACTCGCGGTGAAGGATGCATTGACATCAAATCCTGATGTTTTTGATTATGTTGACAAACTAGCTAACAAAGTTTATTCATGGTTGGGGAAGTCATCAAAGCGACACGAGGAGTTTAATGATTTGTTGGACACCTATGATGAGCATCACCTAAATACTCTACAAATACATGGTGTGCGATGGTTATCAAGAGGCCAAGTAATGGTAAGATTAGTTTGCATCATGCCGGCTATTCTAGATCAATGGAAGTTGCATGACAAAAAACTCTATGGAATGGCCACTATATTTCAGGTACAATTTCATGATTTATTTAACTATAACTTTTTCCTTTCATTGACTATCACTTATTCATAATTTGTTTCTCTTAGGTACAATTCATAGTCCATTTTTTGGCAGAAGTTCTTGTAGAATTAAACAAGTTGAACTCAGAATTCCAGAGGGAATTGCTTGACGTCACAAAAATTGGTGATATGTTGGATATGGTGAAAGTGAAACTTACTAGAAGATATCTCTCTACCGAGAGAGCATTTGGGGAAGGAACCAAACATCTTAGTCTTTTCTTAAGTTGTTGCAAGTATGGATTTATTTCATTCTTGAGTGACGATGGTACTACCCATGAACATGAACTCAGGTACATTCCAATTCCAAGAAAGAAAGATAGTCTAGATGAGCTTAATTTGAACCAGAGGATAGTGGTTCTCTTGCACATTGTATCCGTATTGGTAAGTCTTTCATCAATGCTGTATTAGATTCACTTGCCAGGAGGTTTGCAGACGTGTCTGATATATTTGAAGCTATGAGTAGGGATGATCAGACAAAAGAATGGTTAGAAAAGTTGCTTGTCAAATTTTCTTCAAAGGTAGATGTTGCCAGATGTTTGAGTGAGAGAGAGGATTTTATTGAGACACTCTATAGGGCTGCCAAGAACAAAGGTATGACAGTGGCTTGGAGCATTTGTAGAGAAGAAAGTGGAACATGTGACAGTTGGTGGAACAGTTTTCCAGCGTTGATGAGGTTATGGCAATGTTGTATGGTTATTCCTGGAAGCACAGCATGTTGTGAGAGAGGTTTCTCCCGCCAAAATGCGATCAAGAGCACTATAAGATCAAGCATGAAATTAGAAACACTTGATGCAACTATGATGGTATCATTGTGCAATGAACCATTTGAGAGTGTGGATTGGCAAGCATGCCTTGATGATTGGTGTGAGATGAAGAAGAGGAGAGGAATGCCGCTCGAATAAGCTCATTGGTGGTACTTGTTTAAACTATTGTCTCTTGCAATACGTTTGAAAACTTGGTTATTTCACGACAATCAACACACAACACCATTAATATTATTAACATAAACCATTGCATTTAACACATTTAAATTAAAATCCCCCTTAAACCCCCTTTGGTTTGGGTGCATATTCACACGGGGGGTTACTCCGGGCAACGAGAGCTGTCGGATGGGCATATAACCCCTTTATTCCAAGATCTGGACCGTACATAGCGATCCTCGTTTGTGGGGTATGCATGTACAAGTTTTTGTATACTGTATATTAAAGTTTGCAAAATACTATAAGGTTTGAGAGAATGTACTTAATGGTGTTAATTTTATACATGTATTGTAAATATGTTTTTGGGGCTCTCTTGCCCTCACGTAACCCCCCGTGTGAATATGCACCCAAACCAAAGGGGGTTTAAGGGGGATTTTAATTTAAATGTGTTAAATGCAATGGTTTATGTTAATAATATTAATGGTGTTGTGTGTTGATTGTTATGTAAAAAAAAATTTGGGCCCTTCGGGCCCAAACTAAAGCAAATAGGTAAACTTTATGGGCCGAAATATTAATTATTAAAAAGCACAATAACATCAAGACAAATAAATTATTTCCCTAATGGTTGTTTCCATAAGCACATAATCTGTAACATCTGGTGCAAGATCTCCAACAAACATGGAATGATCTGGACCTGAATCACCACGCCTGTCCCATATGCCAAAAGATGTGGCCATTTTGATGGCTTGATATGCCGAGGAATTAGTGCGCATCTATCTTCGGATCGCCAAGAACTACAAGATTTTGTATATAGTGCTTGAAAATATCACGTCCAGGATAACAATATGTATAAATCCGAAGTTCTGATTTCGAATATTGTACACTCTGGAAGGTGGTATTGCTTCCTTAAAACCAATCCCTTCAAACAAACCAGCCCATATTTGCAAAGACTATGAACATATATGAACATATATGTTGCAGATAAGAACTGTTGGTAAGATAAAAAGAATTGCTATAATAGACAGCAGTTGGGAAGGCCCAAGATTTATCCATGATGTATTGAGAGCAGCTGCAGGAAATAGGTTGGCTAAATTATCTCCCACGGATATCGTGTAACCAACAAGGACTGCACAAATTTCCACGCACAAGAAGCATGTAAGCGTAGCTCGACCCTTCCGACCAAAGGCGTAACCACCAATTTCTTGGTAGCTATTCCCGTGATTCACTAATGCTAATGCAAAGCAGACCAAGTTGGTATCTTTGTGTAGCAAAATGTTAATGCAAAAAATAAGAGAATGCCGAGGCCAAGCCAGCCACCCTGTTGGAGTGCAAAAGGGGTTGAGAGCATCCCAATACCTGCCAATACACAGCGATTAACCATGGTCGGCACCATGTTTTGGACGGATCTTGCTTTGTATTTTTACATTGCCAGTTTCAAGACCAGAAAAGTAGCATCTTTTGCTTCTGCACGACAGACCAAATGCTTCCAAGCAAAGATTTCATCCTACATTTTCCCGGGTAAAATGAAACCAGTAAGTTGCACAATCAGATGACAATCTAACAAGCATCAATGTTAGAAGAGAAGCATACCCGTTTGTAAAGGGCATCCAATGCTTTAGTATTGATAGCATACCCAACCCTGAATGTCGGAACTGAAAGGCTTTCCACCATATTTCGAGCCACTGCAGCTTGCATGGCAGTGAAAGGGAAGTTGGGGTAACAAGTTTCAGGGTTCTGAAGCAGATGTCGTAAAGGGCTTCATTGTCAAGCACCATGCACTCGTCTGCATTCTCGACCAGCTGGTGGACAAAAAGAGTGGCATTGTATGGCTCTACCACTGTGACACAGTGACTTTAGGTGATGGAAACACAGAAAATGTAAGCATCATTCTGTCAGGGTAGCCTATTCTTCACGGATCTTTGAAATAAGCAATGTTCCCATGCCAGAGCCTGTTCCACCGCAAAGAGAATGGCAGAATCAATTAACTCAGCGCCTTCCGTATAATGTCCCTTTGCCCAGTTATTTCCAGCCCCAGTTTGGCCGAAAACAATTCAGGCCTGAAAATTTACCCATAAGGCCCAGCCCTCAAACTATCCATAGTAACAGGGCTCCAAATCCATAAGAACAAAGACGAGGAACATATCTACCACCACTGGCTCATCGCATACAACCTCCCAAAACTTGGCACCAATTTGATTACCGCACTGGCCGCCCTGGATATGAAGGATCTCTCTCATTTTGGGCACCGCTATGCATGTCTCCAAAAAAGCACCTGCCATCATCGATTCACAAACCCTAACCGTGCCCTAATTCCGACTGTCTCGAATTTGATGAGAAAAGGGCTTTTATTATAAGCCCTTGGATAATTTTGAATTAAAAGAGGGCTTTCTTTGTAAGCCCTCTGATCTTAACCATTGAGGAGGATGAAACAAAAATTGCACAAATTGCATGCAAAAATTTGGTGCACTCTAGATGTACTAATTAGTATGCCTCGTGCAATACGCCCATGAAATCATATGAAAACCATGCCAAAAAGCGTATAAAATCACAAAAAAAAACCCCTGTTATAATGCTACATATTAACATAAGTATGTTTTTATTCTATGTTTTTCAAACTATTGGGTATATCATTATGAGTTTGTAACAAACTTTATAATTTGTTCTAGTTTTCTTACGTAAAAAAATGATTTCTGTTCATTTGAAAGGTTGAAATTGAAATACTTCCTGTGATGATGGAGAAAGGAAGCCTTGAGTCGTATTAAGAGTCACATATATGGTAGCCTTGCCTTTGCTTATCTTGGAAAACACACAAGATGGGTCACCTCTAAGGTGCGAGAAAGTTTCAAAGGAAATTATATATTAACTTAAGGTAAGCGAGGGTTTTTATATATAAATTTGTACAATAAAACCATAGCATTATCATCGCTAGTATGTCAAAAATATTATTTCAAGATCTAATGATATTCCTTTTTGTTTAAGCTGCTTGATTAATATTCTAATGGTATCCAATGAAATTCACGTTTGACGAACCACTTGTGTATCTTACAGGGGTGTGCCACTTCTCACTGGAGAGGATAAAAAATATTTACATATGTAGCATCCTTTTCATATTCATTAAGAAAAACCTACTAGCATGAATACATGATAACATATTGGATTTAAAGTCATATAAGTCGTAATAAGGCAGATCTGTAGCTACCTGTGAATTTAGAGCTTAGTTCCCTGTAAATTAAGAGGGAACCAGACAATTGTATAGGATTATATAAGAAACCTCTTTAAGGGTGTGCTTCTGGAGCTTACACTAGGGATTCAAGTGGCAGTGGAGAGGTTTCTTTTGTTAAGCAGAAATCTGCCGATCAGTAGCTTTAATGCTGCTTGTTGGACATAGTTGAAAAACTCATATTTCTTGAAAGGTATTAGAAAAGAAGTGCAGTCTACTTCATGTATTATTATATTATGCACTAAATTGTCTGATATATCCATGTAGACAAGTGTGCAATCCAAACCCACAGATATGAACATATTAAACACTAAGAAAGCTATGAAGAATATATGTTTTTATTATCATATGTAAATTGTGAGAGTGTTGCATCTATATTAGTTATCAACATCTAGATCAGTAGCCTACCAGATGATGTATCTTTCCTTACAAAAAATAATAGAGCACCACTTGCTAGCATATAAAAAAATTAGATCTGATGTAAAATCATAAACATCATGTCATAAGGTTTTTAGGAGTATCTAGTTTTAGATCAGAGCCATTATGCCTTGGCATTGGCATATAAATTCTTTTCTAAGAGAAAAGCTTTTATATTTGGACTCCAGATCATACAGTAACTCAGGTTTTGAAGGCAATGAAAATTCATGAGCATAATTGTAAAGCCCTAACAACTATACTAAGACTAAGTAAACTATACTTCTGGTTCCGGTTCTATCCAAGTAATCCCTAAAACATGGGCTTCGATGCGTCCTTACCAGTGAAAGTGTATCGCTCGCAGCTCGAAGAAATGACCAACGAAAATCCCTGTCTCCTCGAAATCTAGAACAATATGGAACCTGAACTCTGGAAACATTGACAAATCTGGTAATGGATTGATATTTTGTTGAAAAAAAAATATCTGACATTTTCATAATAGCGTTAACAGAGAACTGTCCATAATTGCCTTTTTTTGCGAAAAGGCCCAAAAGGCTGAAGCAGCCATCTTCTAAAATAAATACCCTAAGAAAAATGCCGAAAGCAGCAGGTTCTTCAATACCAAAATATACTCATCCACAAAGTCATCGCCCAAAAGCAAGAGGCCCACTTTGACTTTAGACAAGACAGGTCCAAGACAAGACATGGTGATTTCTTTGGCGGCATCCTCTGCTTATTGATTCTGGCCAGATTGAGGTACACTTCCTTCTTACATGCTTCGTTAGATTAAAAGGAGGCCGGATTTGCTGGGCGACATTACTTATGCCAGATTTTCCATGTTTTGGTGTTGCTATAGCAGTGGTGGTATGGCTATTCTTTTCCCCAGATTATCTTGGTTTTACATTCACGCTGCATGCCAGAGTTCTGGTTATATCTTAGGTGTAGTAGGCTGGATCACATGGCTCGAAACTCCAGTGCCATTTATTACAAGCATAAAGGATTGGGGTATTGCCATTCTACCTCGAAGCCAGGCCAAATCGACCACCTGTTACCTTGAATCTATGCCAAATGGATCTTCTTAGCATGCTTCCATCCAGGCATACATGGTGCTTCTACATAGCATAGCAGAATGATGGAAGCATCACATATTTAAAGTTTCATTCTTGTCTCTCTGTTAATCGCTTTCTGCATCTCCTTTAATTCAATATACACCTTAATGTATAAATTCTTAAACAACCAACAACCAACAATAAACAAGTACTAAACAATCCATTATTACTCTTATTCGTGTTGCATTGTTGTTTACCTATATTTGCTTTTTATAATACAACAACCAACAAATAAGTACCATTAACATTAATTAACACAAATCATTACATTCAACAATTATAAATTAAAATCCCCCTGAAACCCCCTTCGGTTTGAGTGCATATTCACACGGGAGGTTACGTAGGGCGGCGAGAGCCCCAAAAATATATTTACAATACATGTACAAAATTAACACCATTAAGTACATTCTCTCAAACCTTATAGTATTTTGCAAACCTTAATATACAGTACACAAAAACTTGTACATGCATACCCCACAAACGAGGATCCCTATGTATGGTCCAGATCTTAGAATAAAGGGCAAACATGCCCATTCGACAACTCTCGTTGCCCGGAGTAACCCGTGTGAATATGCACCCAAACCAAAGGGGGTTTCAGGGGGATTTTAATTTATAATTGTTGAATGTAATGATTTGTGTTAATTAATGTTAATGGTACTTATTTGTTGGTTGTTGTATTATAAAAAGCAAATATAGGTAAACAACAATGCAACACGAATAAGAGTAATAATGGATTGTTTAGTACTTGTTTATTGTTGGTTGTGATATTAAAAAAAAAATTTGGACGAACCTTCTAGGTATCGAACTTGGGCTAATAACAATTTCCATTACCCAGAACTCAAAAGATTCCATAGAAAGCAGCCACAAGCAGCTCATTTCCCAAGTATGGTTGTATCCCCAAAGCACCCGTGCACAAAGCAGCTCATTTCCCAAGTATGGTTGTATCCCCAAAGCACCCGCGCACAAAGCACGTGAATTACCTAGCTCCTTGTGGGGGTTTGTCCTTAATTGCTAGAAAAGCAATTACAAGAGGCATATAACTTCAACCAGGATAAAAATGCACTATGAATTAAACAGAAGCAATTCACATAACATGCTTATGCTGGAACACATTAAGTGTGTAAAATATAGAAAAAATGTACAACGTTTGAAGAGCCTCAATATCCAAACAAACCTCTGCAAATAAAACCTTAGCATATGTCCTTTTGCAAGGGGTGAAACATTCAGATGACAATTGTTACTTCCCTCTATTTCCCTCTACAAACAAAGTTTGCAACGCCTAGTTTCTGAGCAGCGGAGACAAATAGGCTTTTTGCCTTGGTGCACTTGGTGCACTGCATTGAAGCCAATCTTTGCCAGGTTTTTGCCACAATTGAGCATGTATGTGATGGAATAGGAAGAACGGAGACAAATAAGCTATGTAGCAAACTGCAACTCTAGGATTCATGGCAATCATCCGCAGGTTCGTGCATGGTTTTTTTGTTGATGAAATGAGAGGTTTTAAATACAAAACTTCAAATGGCTTGCAAAATAAGAAATTTGACATAGGTGAAAAGGATGGGAATGATAGAGAGGGTGCTTACCAATTTCAAAAGAATTTCAAAAGGGATGGCTTCTCAGCTTCTTTTCTTGTATCCAATTTGTCCATCATCTTGTGTAACAATGGAGGCGCACTGGAAATGTGGCTGCCTAAGAATGGAACCCACAAATTTACTAATCTTGAACTGAATTGTGAATGAAATCAAAACACCCATGTCAGGAATGCAGGAAAAGGTTTCAGTAAGAGTAATAGTACTGCTGCTATTCTTCTAGCAAAGCCATCATGCCCATGGCGCTACAGCGCACCGTTGTACAAAACCAAGCATTCAATAATCAAATTACGTTGCAATCCCACCTTTTCCATGGCCTGTGCAAGAGATGCTGATAATTATTTCCTCTAGTACTTGGCCTTCCAAGCATCAGCCTGTAGGCTCTTAAGATTAAGTAGAACAGAGAAATGGTGGAGAATAGGTAGTTGGATTTGTATTAAGAATAGAGAACTTATACAAAAGCATCGACCAGATGCGACTCTTCCTTAAACAGTTACGACTCAATATATGACATGGACTGACACATCATCTATGCTGAGTTGGCAGGGTGATCATATTCTAACACCCTCCCTCAAACTGCAAACTCAGCCATGATCTGAATCAGCTTCATACCGAAGGATTTGATCCTTCCTTTTATGTTTTCTTTGTCTCCTTATAAGCTTACATTCCAAACTGGCAGAATCTCTTTTTCTATGTTCCATGAATGGCAGATTTCTATCAAACTGTCCAGCTGCTTTCAATAGCATCTCATTCTCTAAAATCAGATTTATCATCTCTTGATCGTCTCTAAATTCATAACACATTTCCAATAAATCTGTTGCTTCTTTTTCCGCTAAAGTATACCTTCTTCTCTTATATTTTGCTTTTCTCCAGCAGGAGGGATATATCTCGTTCAAATTCACTTCTCTCTTCATTTCTAAACTGCTCATACTTCTGTCATATTGTTTTCCCTCCCTTGAGCATTTAGAAATGAAATTCCTCTCATAAAATACATCTTGCTTTTCTTCAATAATGTAATTATCAGCTGGATTAAAAGTCATATAAGTACCTGGTGAGTATATGTCTCCATCTGAATTTTCTAAGAGATAATCTAGTGACTGCAGCTTCTCTGCATCTTTTCCAGAACCATGAGTAAGTCTCGCTGCTTCAATTAGGATAACTCCATACAATTCTCTGATATCCTTGCAAGTTTGTGCACAAGTATCATTTATGGCTGGTTCTGCAATGGCATGGGCATCTCCACCGAGTTTTTCCTTGGCTGGGGCTTCAAATTCAGCCTCTTCTGGATCATTCTTGAGATCTTCCACAGTAACATGCTGTAAATCCCTCTCTGTGGCAAACTTATTTGCTCCTCCTAGGTTGCATTGAGCAGGGGCACATGCATGGATTTCTGATGGCAGTTCCCTTTGGGCGTCCTCCTGTAGCAAGGAAATGCCATCACCACATGTGGGCTTCAATCTGTGGCCTTCAACCGAGACCTTTTCTTCCTGAATTTTGAAGCTTGAGGCATCAATCCTGTTTTCTTTGGCAATTTCAGCAGCCTTGTTCTTGGCATCGTCTCCAACAGCTATGTCTGCAACCACGTCCCATAGAGCAATAGCTATGGCATTCCCAACTTCTGCAATAATTTTCTGCAGTCCCAATTCTGGAGGCATCACCGGCCAATTACATCTTGCTAGATGTACAGAGTTTGATCTGTGAAACATCACACCTGCGCAAAACTTTTCTGGAATTTGTCCATGTATGGCAACGACATCCTTCTGCCTAATTCCTGCGCTCTTATCTTTATCTCTGGCTTCTCTAAATGGCATCCCTGTTGCTATCTCCATCTGCACAGGGTTTTCTGCTGCGACATATACAATCCCAGAATTCTTATCTGCAACATTTCCTGGCATCCGTGGGTCTTCATGGGCATAATCATCAGTCATTTTTTCATGCAATTGGTCCTCAAATATGACATCTTCAATTTCGACCTCAATCTGATCTTGTGAGACAATTTTCACTGCCATATTCTTGGCCTCATCTCCAACGGCAAGAGAATCCTCAACAACCGTCAACCCATCACTTATCTTGGTCCTCGCTTCAACCGGGTGCCTTCAATCGCCATAATTTGCCATATCCATTTCCTCCGGTCCCTCTTCTTCTAGATTTTTCACCAATGTCTTCCGGCATCTCTATTATTGGGGGTTTCTTGGCCTCTTCTTCATCAACGGCTCCTGTAACGAACTCCAACCACATCACGTCATGGAATTCTCGGCCGGTCGCATCACGGCCCCATCTAAATTTCGGCACTCTCACGCTTCGCCCCCGTGGGCTTCAACCAGACCTTGTTTGCTTGATCTTCTACAGCCAAAGCATCTTCAACAGATTCTATGGCTTCTTCTCCGTAAATAGAAGCCCCCGCCGGTAAAGCATGCAGTTATGGGGCTCTCGCTCTTCAATCGAAAAAAATCCTTAATACGTTTTCTGAATCCGTCTTTCCATAGAAATCTCATCTTCCTCCATTTCTTCCACATTTGTAAATTCGGAGGAGGCTTTCCGGTTTTGTCTTCTCTAGTCTCTATCATTTCCAGGTCCCGAGATCAAGAGCACCGAGGCTCTGATACCATCTTAAGATTAAGTAGAACAGAGAAATGGTGGAGAATAGGTAGTTGGATTTGTATTAAGAATAGAGAACTTATACAAAAGCATCGACCAGATGCGACTCTTCCTTAAACAGTTACGACTCAATATATGACATGGACTGACACATCATCTATGCTGAGTTGGCAGGGTGATCATATTCTAACATAGGCTGTGATAAAGAAGCACATTAAACTAGTAGAAAGGATAGGTAGAAACAACCCCTTGTGTAGTTATACAAATTGAATCAAACATTGGATTCAACGTCAAAGAATCATACACCCAGGCTGTGCAGCTTGCTAAAATCAGTCTTGTTACCAGAGAAAATAGGCCTAAGGCCCTGCCCCTGCAGCCCTTGCAATATCCCATAAGAAATAGACCTGCTTTGGAGAAGCAACATGCTTTGAACTACCAGATCCAGGTTTTCGTGGAGCAACAAAGGTAACGAAATAGGCTTAGTTGAACGAAAAAGGGTTACAGAACAAACCTTGAAGCTGATGGATCCTGCTTTCGTGGTTGCTCCAAGCCCGATTTCGAGGAGCAACAAGCCTTGAACTGCCAGATCTAGTTTTCGTGGTGCATCGATAATAATAAAGGGAATGAGAATGGTGATTGCAGTTCTCTTGTCTCAATAGCAGTGGGAGCTAATAATGTAAGTGATGCAGCAGATGAAGTTCCAAGTTCTGAAGGCTGCAAAACAAGTTGTCCACAAGTAGGGACATCTGATAATGGTATGGATGATAGCTGCAGGTCTGTAGCTTCTTCTGTTCTGAGTAATGATGTAAACGGTGGACTGCAACGCTTAGAGAGTACATCTGGTAGCGTGGTTGGACCCAAGGAAGCATCAGGTTGCAAATTGGCTGGCCACCTGGGTAGCACTGATCCAAAACTGGCAGCACTTTTTCTTGAAAGAGGATGGAAAGAGAAGATATGCAAGTGTCATGACTGTTTGCAGATGTATGTGGGCCTTCTTTCTCCAGAAGTTGCAGTGTTTACAAATCTATTCAAACTTTAAGACATGGGCTTAGATAAACAGGTATACAACTGCAATCTTAATTACAGAGTAAGAACGGTGACCCAATTTACAGATAAGAACAGGCATGCAAACTGCAGTCTTAAAGCCATAAGAAGATCTAAGCAAAAAGTGTGTTGTACTTCCAATCGTGCTAACTTCCAATCCATTGAATTCCATTGAACAAGTACAGTCCAAGCGCCAGCATTGACAGCATATCGGTTCCCTGTCATCAAATCTGTGCTACAAATTCTAGCTTTCTCACTGGCAATGCTCCAACATTCTGGCTTTTCCTCAGGACTGCGGCGTGTAGTGCTCATACTTACAAGCTATGCAATGCTTTGACCTCATTGCTTGTTCTACTGACCTCATTGCAATGCTCTGACCTCATTGCTTGTTCGTTTGTATGTAAGAATCAAGATGAAGAAGGTAAGACTTACCCAAATAACTTAAGGACCACTGTAGCAGCAGATCCACTTAGATTATTATCACTTAGATTTAAAGTGATATAATTTTTGCTGTAAATTTCCAAGTTTTAACACCATGTTTTACATTTTGTTTGTTTTTTATGGGTAGGTTTATATGGCAGACCCAGGAACATTCTTCATCCTCCTTGACGAAGGCAATGGCAAGTCAAAGGAGATTGGTTTTGTGAATGCAAGGGCTTCTTGCACATATGCTGAATTGCGCAAGGAGATCGATTGTGATGGGTTGGAGGCTTTAGTTGATCATGCATATGTGTTTTTAGGAGAACGTACTCTATCATTGTCACAGCGGCAAGAGCAGCGCCATAAACCAAAGGATAATGATGTTTTAGTAAGAATTATTGAGGACCATGCAACAAAGAGGGCAAGGATTAGTGCAGATGAAGACGACATGTTAAGCATTGACATGACAACCCTATGTGGTAAGGATGCAGAAGTGGGACCTGTGGAAGATGAGCTGACTTGCATTTCCAGCTCTAAAAATGGCTTAAGGTCAAAATTGGCAACCAAAGGGGAACTTCACAAATGGACCAAGGATGTTATGAATACTAAGGCAAAGCTGAAAAATATGGGTAGATCAGACCGTTTTGAATTAATGTCATGCGATGAGAATGGAAAAGCTATTTTCTACCTTTGGTGCAATGAGTGCAATTGCAAATATGGCAGAGGAGGACCTGACACATTGGGTAATTTTATGCGTGCTCATTGTAAAAGCAAACTTCATGAAGAGAAATATCAGCGAAATTTGAGAGAGCAAAGTCAAGAAATTCTAACCCTGAGGATATGGTTGAGCGACATAAAGCTCTAGTTGAAGAATGCTTGATGAATGAGGTTGCAACTTTTGCAAAGGAAACTGGTGCAGCATTTGAGTTGTATGAACCAAGTTTTGCAAGCTACTCTAACCTGAACAATATCTGTATTGTTTGTCTTCCTTGTAAGAAGACAATAAAACTATTTCCATCAACTGGATCACTTGCAACAAATATGAGAGAACATGTTCTCGGTAAAACACATGTTCAAGCAGTCTTAGAACCACAGGTGAAAGGCAACAAGGTTGAGGAACGCAAGGCCGGTCGTCCACGTGCTATTGAAGATCCACGCCAACGTAGTCTTCTTCCTTTCGTGACAAGAGGCAAGGATCACATGTTTTCGTATTCTTTATTTGTTTCATGTTATTCTATTTAATTGTTTAACATAGTTTAACAAAAGGTAAGGATCACATGTTTTTTCATTATTTATTAAAACTACTTTAATTGTTTGACACTATGATATGCAACTTGCAGCTACAACCTCGGGAACAAAGGATCCAAGTACATCTGCCATTTCTCGTGAGTATCATATAGTCTATGTCAATATACCTTTGTTGTTTCCTATGCTATAGTTCTAGCTTCTGCCATCTCAAATGCAGGAAGTACGTCATTGGCATGCTTATGTTGGGGATATTGGCAAATGCAATATCAATACAAATTTGGCATTAAAAAGCTTAGGCCATTCTTGGATGACTCCAAAAGTGGAGCGAATTGGTATTGTGAACCAAAGCTGGTTATAGAATTTAGCAATGTTGAAGAGCACATTAGTGTCAATGGAACGTTTAGGCATGTAAATTGCAAGAGGATTTGTCTTGATGGTAGTGCATTTCCTAATTACCAGTGCTCTTTATGTGCATCAATACCCAAAGAGATGGACTTCAGAGCAAGAGTTCGTCGTCAAACAGATGACAAGACACCTAGAGGGTTTAGGACAACAGAAACAGGGATCCGAGTTGATTATTTAACGCATACAGAAACATTAGAGATTGCACAGTCTGCAAGACTAGAGAGACGGAAGATGAAAATGGAATTGTTATTTAGCAAAATAAGAATTGTTGCACTTTCAGTAAGAGCAAGATCCTTACGGAAGGAAAATATGGCTTGCCAATGCGAACAATTGGAACTGAAATATACTTGTCCATTGTTGCGATGTACATTGACATTTTTCTATCTCCACACATGGATTTATATTCGCGCATCAAATCTGCCTCAACTATATCCTTCTTCTTCAGGCAAGTTTTTAGATACATCTTGTTTTAGTAATCCTTTAGTCTTAGAGTGTGTAATTGACATAATCATATGATTTTAGATTGTGGAGGTTGTGGAT
Source organism: Isoetes taiwanensis (assembly GCA_021234155.1). Lineage (NCBI taxonomy): Eukaryota > Viridiplantae > Streptophyta > Lycopodiopsida > Isoetales > Isoetaceae > Isoetes > Isoetes taiwanensis. Next base: position 6,731,283 of record JAJEKV010000048.1, on the reverse strand, counting down.
TTTGAGACATGGCACATACAATTTGAGCAAGAACTTTATCAGTCGCGAGACGTTTATAGATGTACTACTTTCATGCCACTATGTCGTGCTGCTTGTAAAGTATTTCAGAGATAATTGTGATTACTTATCACTTCCACTAGATCATACTGGATTAGATGCATGTGAGAATTTTTTCTCTAAAGTTGGTGAAATGGTTAGAAATGAAAGATCATATGATGGCGCAGAAGATTTGTTAGAAAGTGCAAGTGCATTAAACCGAGTGGCTGAATTTGAAGCTTTATCAAATTTGATTTTTCCTCCTACACATGCCAAGCAAGAAAATATATGGCATAAATTGGAGAGACGTGTTGGAGATGATGGGAAGGATATAAAATCTGATCTCTCAGACTATACTTTGGTCAAAACGGATGATCAAATAATTGTTGCACTGAAAGAAGGTTTTTTATATTTTTGTTTGGGTCCCATAGGCCAATTGGTCTCCGTGGACGCTAAAAACCTATTCTATTCTATTCTATTCTATTCTATATGCCAAAGAATTGTGTGCCATTGTAGGTATTGGTTATGATGAAACGGATATGACTTGGTGGGAGAAACCATGGGCTTTAGAGGACTTCTTTCACAAGGATTACTTCAAGCAAATGCAGGTTGATAATTTTGAAGATGAGAGTGACATTATCAATGAAGGGGCCATTGATAATATTGTGCATGATCTAGAAGAAGATGGTACAATTTGTTCACAGTTAGAAATGCAACATGTGTTTGATGATATGCTAGATGAAAGGGAACTTGGAAAGAATACTAAAGTTGACAGCAATGTGGTAGTGGATGGTAAGATAATTTGCAAGGCAACTTTGGTCAGCCACTTGAATGGTAGCCCTTGGCTTTCAAAGGATAGGTTGACCAAGGTGAAGAATCAAGTGTATGAAACTATGGACAAAAAGTTAAATGCTGTGACTACACTTGGGATTGGATCCAATTGTGCAGTGTATTTTGAACTTGAAGTTGAACCTAAAGGCAATGGTAAGAAGCGAAAGAAAAAGGATCTCAAGGAAACAAAAGCTGTTTGGTATGCAGGTAGAGTTTTGAGTATGAGATGAAAAGTTGGTAAGTGATGGAAAGAAAGTAGAGAGCCGATTGACTTAAGTAATCGACCTACATGTCCTATGGAGATTAACCTTGCTTGGTACAATTTTCACGAGGATGCAAAAAACAAGCTTCAATGGTTTACTTATGATCTATCTGATAGCCAGCCCATTTCACTTGATTCAATAATTTCGCTCGCGTGCTTAACTTATGATGCACAAACAAATAGATATAGTTTCGAAAGAGAAGATAAAGTGCTTTTTGATAGCATTGTGGCCAATCAAATAAAAGGTTTGTTTTTATATTTATTTTGATAGTTTCTTTAATTTTTAATATATTGATTAACTTGGTGTGTGTTTTTATTTTTGCAGGTGACAAAGGGAAGAACAAGGTTGCTTAGTCTTTGGCCAAGTATAAACAGCCTTGGATTATGCCATGTTGTGTGCATGTTATCTATTGCTTCATGTTACCTCAATGCCACTTTAGTTGGATGTCATGATTTTCTTGAGTTGTAAAAACTATGGTTTTGAGTGAATCACATGATATTTGCATATGATTACTGAAGCTTAATGTTTTGAGATGTGAAGGAGAATGTGAGACTCATATGAGCAAACATTATCAAACATGATACTTCAATTCAGTATACATATTGGCAGGGATAGGTTCTATACGTACAAAATTAAAATTTCTGACGTATAAAGTTAAAAAATACGTATTTTTTAATAAAATACGTATTTAACGTATAAATACCTCGCCGGCGGGAAAAAAAATCTTGGCGTCGCCGAAAACCTTCCGGAAAGCGCACGCCGAAATAGAAAGAATTAGCGCGAAGCGAAAGGACGGGCGACATTGGCGTCTGACGCTGAAAGTTTTTCGTGATAAGCGACGCGCGAAAATTTTTTCGCAGACGCTATCGGTTCATTTCACAGACCAAAGCAGGTGCGTGTTCGAAAAAATACGCAAAAAAATACGGCAAAAACAATTCGGCGTCGGAAGATTACAGACGCCGAAAAAACAACTAAATCGCAGACGAAAAAAGTCCACAGACGTCTGTTTGAGCGACGACGTAAAAAAATTTTGGTTTCGCACAGACGCTGTTCGAAGGGTTCGCTGCGACGCTGGAAAATTTTTCGCAGACGCTGCGATATAGTTGTTTTCGCCAGACGAAAAATCTTCCGACGCCGAATTGTTTTTTTGTCAGATTTTTTGCGTTTTATACGGCAAATTTGTGCCGTATCATACAATTCATACGTATTCCGTATAAAACGTACAGCGTATTGAACCTATCCCTGCATATTGGGGGTATATGTAATGTTCACAAAAGGTCGTATACGAGGGGTTTTTTAATTGATAAATGATGTATAAAATTGGGAGGGGGTATATGCATGCAAAATTTGATCGTATGGTAGGGGTTTTTGATCAAAAAAGTGTCGTATATAGGGGTTTTTTTACAACCCTATGTACGCAGGTGGCATATCCCTTATAATATAGGTGCACCCCCCGGGGCACAGACTCAAAAATTGGCCTAGAATTCTGCCATGCCCTCTCATGCCATTCTTGATGTTGCACATGGCTGGGATGCAATAGATGCCTCTCTCACGTTGGCCTTGTCTGGTCAGGACGTGCCCCGCAGCTTCTTTGATGCCATGTCTTCATTCTGCAACATGGGGTGCATTGCTGGTGCAGTTGCCTTGGAGAGGGGATCCTCTGCTGATCACCTCCATGTGCAGGCTGCCCTTAGAGCCCGTTACAAGAGTTCTAAGGCCTTGAATAATGCTATTAAAAGAGAGTTTAATTGGCCTTCTAAGTCTGAGGGTGTTATCTTAGTATACAAGGCCCTCAAGAACAACGGATTGCATTGTTTCGAGGGTATGTTAGGGTACTGCATGAAGGATATAGGGAAAGTACATTACTCCTGTCACTTGCACAATATATTTGAGAGTATGATTGAGAAAGGAAAAGATTTGTACTTGAGATGGGGAGCTGGGGACACGAAGAATCTTTGTGTGTTGGATAATAGAAACCTTCTGAACAAGGCTGTCCACTTTGTGTTCTACCATGGTAGGCGCAGATTGACCCCTAGTTTGACGTTCACAATTTGCAGGATGCTGAGAAGCGGAAAATATACTCTGAGCAGCAGTTGGATAATCCCATCTAATACTGCTCACGTGAACGAACACAGGGTCCGTGCCGCTTGGAGGGTCTTTTTGAATCCCAATCGTAGTATGCCATCTGATGTGAGAACAATTCTGTTTGGTCTCCCTGCAGGTTATGTGCCCGTTGAACGAAATGGGCCAGGCCGCCGCCGATATTGGGATGACTCAATCCCCCCCGATGAGATGGACTGCAATTTCCAGGAGATCCATGATCCATCATTCAGCCCTGATATTGAAATCCCTAACCATGGTGTTGATTATATCCCCATCCACAATGTTTCAATTTAATCTTATGAAATTTCTATGGTGCTTTCAAGTATTTGATAAATCACATGGCGTTCCCTTGATGTTTTTAGAATTTTGATAAATCACATGGCTTTTCCATGATGTTTCAATTTAATCTTATGACTTTTCTATGATTCTCAATAAATCACATGGCTTTCCCATGATGTTTTGAAATAACCTCATAATTTTGCTTAATTTACACGCAATCACATGGCTTTTCTTTCCATGGTTTTGAATTCTATCATGGTTAGCAAAACTTATCGATCTACATGCATGACTCCAAGAAGAAATCATACCTTTCCATCTATGACAATCACATAGATAGTTTCATCATATTCAATAATCTTGTCATATTTTAAATGTGCAGTATTAAGTAATGTGATAGGATTCTTCCAATAAAAAACCAACATCTATTAAACATATGAAACAAATTCAAGGCTTGTATGTTGCAACTCTAGGAATATAAATGGCACCACAGCAAAAGAATCATTAAAAATAGAAGGAATGATTCTATGTGATATGCTTTGTTTTATTTAGACTTTTAAGAAAGAATGATTCTCTGCAATATGCTTTGCTTTATTTATAGTCTAAAACCCTTGTTTTCCCTCTGATTCGGCTTCCGTTGCTGTGGTGCCATTATATTCCTAGAGGTGCAACATGCAAACCTTGAATTTGTTTCATATGTTTAATAGATGTTGGTTTTTTATTGGAAGATTCCTATCACATTACTTAATACTGCACATTTAAAATATGACAAGATTATTGAATATGATGAAACTATCTATGTGATTGTCATAGATGGAAAGGTATGATTTCTTCTTGGAGTCATGCATGCAGATCGATAAGTTTTGCTAACCATGATAGAATTCAAAACCATGGAAAGAAAAGCCATGTGATTACGTGTAAATTAAGAAAAATCACGAGGTTATTTCAAAACATCATGGGAAAGCCATGTGATTTATTGAGAACCATAGAAAAGTCATAAGATTAAATTGAAACATCATGGAAAAGCCATGTGATTTATCAAAATTCTAGAAACATCATGGGAACGCCATGTGATTTATCAAATACTTGAAAGCACCATAGAAATTTCATAAGATTAAATTGAAACATCGTGGAAAAGCCATGTGATTTATCAGATTTTTGAAACATTATGGAAAAGCCATGTGATTTATCAAAGTTTGGAAACATCGTGGAAAAGCCAAGTGATTTATCAAATCTTTGAATGCAATGGAGTGACATTCCCCATATGCTAACAAAAATTTTCTTTATGAAAGCAATGGAGTGACATTTCCCATATGCTAATACAAGTTTTTATTTATGACAGCAATGGAGCGATATTCCCCATATGCGCATATACGTTGTTTTTTATTTATGACAGCAATGGAGCGATATTCTCCATAGTATATGTTAATATAAATTTTAATCTCATATTATGCAGGTGAACATTTTTGAAAGCATGGAGAGATTACCCATATGCTATTATATGCATGATTATTCTTCACCTTTAAAAAGTTGAATTTATTATTCTTTTTAATTACAAATCTAATTTGATTATCTTTTGTCATTCTTTATAGAAAAGAACAGGCATGGCAACAACATTATCTTACAGGTCAAGGATTGTATCAATTTTTTATGGAACTGGTTTTTCTTCGCCTCGAATACGTGCTGATATATTTACAAAAGCACTTACTGCGTGCTATGAATATATTCTCAGAAGGAGCTCGGGTTTCTTCATTTTGATTCCCACAAAAGGTTTTTTTTTACTCGAGCTAGAGTTCAACTCTGCAGGGGGGAACATATATCATACATTGTGCATTTATAATCACGGCATTTATAATTGTGCATTCATACATTGTGCATCATGGCCTGGTCAACAGGGGCAAGTTTGACTTGCAAAAGACAGTTTATACGCTCTGGATTTAAGGGGAGGGAATATGCTCCCACATGTGCTGCAATCCAATGGACAAAAAGCCATAATACATGATTTAATCATAATGTCATGCAAACCTCTAGATTTAGTAAATTTAGAGATCGATATTATAGGTTCTAAGCTATTTACTCATAAAGAGCTACATGTTTATTGGATCCCGGATTATGAGTTATGGTACTGTGCCTTTGATTTCCCGTATCTTCCAACAGGAAAGGCAATCAAAACCATTTCAGGCATATGACTTGGCAAGAAACACTTGCGCATAATAGTATTTGATGTTTTCAACCAGGAAACAGTTGTTCATGCAGTGATCGTAAGATAAAAAATTGTAGCTAGGAATTTTCTAGTCAATTTATGTTTAATTCTGGCTGTTTAAATGTGCAGATATGCTGATACAAGTGGAGCAGGGAAAGATGTGTATGAGTTTGTAAGTAGTTCGTGTGAGCAATTTTTGTCAATGTGGTTATAGGTTCCGCTTGTTGTAATATTCAACGTAAGGCTGCAAGAGAACTTCTGATGGAAATGTTGATAATGTTAGAACACTCATCGACCTAAGCTAATATTTGTATCATTGAATATTAAATTGTCTAAGACTATGGTCTTAGGGTGTAAATAATTAATATATGGAATTATCCCATAAACCTAGCTCGATGAACAGTGTCACCGGCCAGGTGTTTGCAAAAACACAGATCTAGCAACCGACTTGCTGATCCAAAGGCTTCAATTCATGGATTACTGCTAAGCGGTGATCTAACAGTGTATATAAGAAGAATTCGAGATTAAACAGATGATCGAGCCGTCTGCATTGATCGATCAAAGTTGTACTATTGAGTATATGATTAATTTAATGAATAAGGTTCATTTTCAATAAGGAACTAGGTGTATGACATTTGTGTGAACTTATGGTTGATAATTGATAATATATTGAGATCATATTCCTTTCAGTGCTATCAGAGCGGGATTGCATAATGTCTACACGATTTGGAGCAACACTTTTGAGTTCCATTGAAATATTTCAGGGAGTTGGAGGATTTCATATATGGAAAGAGAGAATCAAAGAGGTCTTGCAATTTGAAGGTCTGTGGCATATTGTTGAACCAAATGCTGAGATTAGTGATGAAGTAAGCAGCACTGCAGTTGGTGAGCAAGGTCAGGGGAATCCACTGCCAAATCAAAGGAGGTAAGCATAAGCAGTGATAAGCTAGGAGAAGATTTAAAAAACAGTCAAGTCAAAGCTATAATCATGTGTAAAGTTGCTCCTAGCGTAATGCTTAAATTAAGAAATTTGAGTCCCAAGGAGGCTTGGAAATATCTGATCAAAACATACCAAACTAAGAGCTCTTCTCAAATAGATGTGTTGGAAAAGGAAATTAGAAAATTAAAGTTTGATGAAAAGATGGACTTGACCACATTATTCCACAAGTTTGATTCATTGTGTCAGACTTGGAGGCTGCAGGTGTAACAATGTCTAAAAATCATCAGATTTTAGCAATATCAAAGATGTTCATTAATTATGGAACATTGGCTACACTTATTAGAACTATTGCTAAAACCAGGGAAGAGGCTGAGCAAATTGCTAGGACAGAAATAGAACAAAAGCTTATGATTGAAAATGAGAATGAGGAGGACGAGGAGTCTGCTGAGATGCTTGTTGTCAGAAAAGGAAAGGAAAATAATGACAAAGCAAGCAGATTGGACCCTGTTATGGGTGTGGTGAAGTTGGACACTTAAAATTTAACTGTCCAAAGAATACTAGAACATGTTTTACAAGTGGAGGTATAGGCCATGTGGCTTCAAAATGCCCAACCCCTAAAGATAGTGGCAGGGGCAGAGGCAGGGGCAAGGGTAAACAAAATAACTGGAGCATGAATAAGGGTAAGGGCAGAGGCTCGAAAGCTGCACATACCAATGTGGCAGTCATTGAATCTGAAGAGGAAGACTCGGAGGAAGAGGTAACCACTGTTTTTTCAAATTGCTTGAGCAAGGAACATAATGCTAAAACATCTTTCATTGTAGATTCGGGAGCTGAAAGAACAATCATAGATTCTTCAGATCTGCGCACAAAAAAAGGATAAGAATAGAATAGAATAGAATTGTTTTTATCGTCCACGGAGACCAATCGGCCTATGGGACCCAATACAAAAAAATCCGCCACATTATCGCCCGGATTAAAACCCCGCCCAAGGGTTTTCGAGGGAAAACCGCGGGCGACAATAAGGCGCCGACATCAATTAAATGGTTGACTGGGGGCATATTTGAGCCCTCAAGTCCAGTACTTCCTGAATGTATGATCCGAGTGAGCGCACCGAAGTCGTGCCCAGTATCGGTCTAATCAACTGAGCATAGCGTGTCCGAATCTAATCATATGCTGGGCAGCTCTGGAAAGTGTGACACTCATCCTCAACAGCTCCCATCCGGCAAAGACCGACAAATCCTATCCCCGACGTGGCTCCCCAATCCATCGACTGCCTCTCAATCCGGGAGATGGTGGGCACCTGCGGCGAATGGAGGCGTATATGCCGCGCTTTTCATGGGCGGATGTGAACGTAGGTAGCGTTGTGGGCCTCCTTCTAATGTGGGATTTATGTGCTGCTTGTAATGTGTTGTTTTTGACTTGCTCGAGCCCCGGAATCCCAAAGCTTCTTTGGAGAAACAAGCATCAAGGCAACATCTCAGCATCACGACCGCCTCTGTTTCTACCCGGATGCACATGTGCTCCTCGACATTCTATCTAGTTAGCCATCGCACTCTTTTATCCTTCCAACAATTCTTGAGTCGTTGTGGTCCCATTGCCACGTGAAAGATAAGCCAAGTCGCGGTAGACGATCATCATCCATATTCACCACCTTCCGGAAATAGACGATGTGTCTATCAAGGGCCGCCACGGGCGGGTGGTGAAACCCGTCTCCGCAACAAAATTTGATATGGGACCGTGGATTTCACCGAAAAGTGCCCGTGCTAAGAAGGCCTTCGCACTGTTCTAAGTCGCCCAAGTAGCAAGGGACACCATCGGGCCCCGTGAGTTCAACTCCGACAAAAAAGAACGGGCTCTATCAATACCCCGAAATCGGATGTGCCCGATGCCCCCAATCATATAGTTCTCGCCTGTGGTTATTGTTCTCGCATTGCATAGAGTGCTTTTCCACCTGCCGCTACACGCAATCTTATGGAAGTGTCCCAAAGATAGTGTAGAAGGAAACTCCACTCCCAGATACTTGTAGGTGGGTGTCACCTCCACTTGTTGCCCTCGATAAGTGAATGAAGGGGGCCTTGGATGGCGCGAGGATGAGATTAGGACCACCTTGGTCTTGGCCAGATTGACGTTCATGTCTGTGGCCTGGCAGAATGTATCCAGAGCATCTAAGTGAGACTGCATATCCTCTGGAGTGTGAGCTAAGGGGTCAACATCGTCTGCATAGATGAGTTGTCTGATGACCTGATGCAAAAGTTGGGTCCCGCCACCCCCATTGTCCATGAGCCAGTGTTCCAACTGGTCAATGTACAGACCAAACAATGTTAAGGAGGGAGACACATCTCAAGAGCATACGTTTAGGAATGGAAGAACAAAAAAAGTTGAAACTACAGGAATGCTCAAGTTATTTGATTTGCAAGGAAAACCAGTAGAGATAGAAAAAGTATTTTGTGTACCTTCCATTGTCAAGAATCTGATTTCAGTGAGTCAATTAGTAGACTTGAATTATCAAGTACTATTTGACAAGCATGTATGCAAAATTGTGAAGAATAATAAAATCTGTTTTTTGGCTAAAAGAGTTGGTGATCTTTTTGAGATGAATACATGTGAAACAATTCCAATGATTAAATATTGCATCAGTCCCAAATTTGAAGATCTGGCATGAACATTTGGGACATACAAATATGAAAAATGTAAAGGCATTAAGTAAATTGGGATACATTAATGCCATAAATGAGGAGCAACATAATTTTGTATGCAGGGGATGCATGATAGGAAAAAGCACGAGACTTCTATTCTCTAGGAGACAAAAAAGAGCAGAGACACCCTTAGAGCTGGTTCATACTGACATATGTGGCCCTCTCAACAAAAGAAGCTGCACTGGAAAAAGGTACTTCATTACATTCATTGATGACTTCACTAGGAAGGCAAAATGCTATTGTTTGTCAAGAAATTTTGAAGCCTTAAGAACATTTAAAGAGTATGTCACTGAAGTAGAGAGGGAAACAGGTTATAAAGTAAAATGTTTGAGATCAGACAGGGGAGGTGATATATATCAAGAAAATTTAAAGCATTTTGTACTGAAAAAGGAATAAGGAGGCAGCTAACATGTAGGTATTTTCCCCAGCAGAATGGGGTGGCTGAGAGAAAGAATAGAACATGTCTAAATGCTGTTAGAGCCATGCTTAAGCATGCTGGTCTGCCAAGTAGGCTTTGGGAAGAAGCATTAAAAACTGCAATTTACATACAAAATAGATTACCAAGTGTTGGTATTGATGGAGAAATACCAGAGACTTTGTGGTCAAAGAAAATACCAGCATATCAGGGATTTAGAACATATGGATGTATGGCTTATGTCCATATACCAGAAGAGTTAAGGAGCAAATTGGATGACAGGGCTCAAGTTGCATTCTTGGTTGGTTATGATGAAGAGGCAAAGGCCTATAGATTATTTGAACCAAATAAAGGAAAGATAATAATAAGCAAAGATGGAGCAACTATATAAAAACAGAAAGGAGCCTAGCTTAGCAAAAGCAATCAGAGATAATAAAGTGGAGAATATTAAACATGAAATAGAAATCAGCAGTGATGAAGAAGACTGTGATAAAACCGAGAGTTATGACAATAAAACAGTAAAGTATAAATATTGAAGGGGAGAACAATAAAATTCTTCCAATGCAGGGTGAAAAGAGCACAACAAGATAAAGAAAAAAGATGTCTGCGGCTGAAAGGCTGAGGAAAGAATTAGAAGACAAAGGCATTAGGATCAATGAGCTTGGAAGAGAAGAAGAGGGGAAAAGTAAAAGATTAGAAACATTTGAGGAAGAAATAACTCCAGCCTTAATGGAAGTAAGTGGACAGCAATACACCTTTGACATACGAAGAAGCCATGATGAATGAAAACAACAAGCAATGGGGAAAGGCAGTGGCAGAAAAAATGCAAGCATTTATAAGGACAGGAACATTTGAAGTGGTGGACAAACCAGAAAACAGAAACATTGTAGGAAATAAGTGGTTGTTCAAAATAAAGGAACTACCTAATGGGGAAAGAAAGTTCAAAGCAAGACTTGTAGCACAGGGTTTTTCCCAGCAAAAGGGGGTGGATTACAATGACACTTATTCACCTATAGTGAAAATGGCAAGCAAAATGTCAGAATGCAATAGTGCAAATACTCCATTGGTGCCAGGTCACAAGATTAGTCAGAAAATGTGTCCTAATACAGAAGAAGAAATCCAATATATGAAAAGGGTTCCTTATAGAAGATTGATTGGATGCTTATTACATGTAGCAACAACAACAAGGCCAGACATAGCATTTGCAGTTAATCTGTTAAGCAGGTACAATAATAACCCTGGGAGACAGCATTGGGGAGCAGCCAAACGAATATTAAGGTATTTAAAAGGTACAATGAATTATGGGATAACTTATAGGGATAAAGGTTGCAGGCTTGATGCATATGCAGATGCAGATTGGGGTGGAGATCCTGACTATAGACATTCAACATCTGGATATATAGTAATGATTGGAGAGAATCCAGTGAGTTGGAAATGCAAGAAGCAAAACACTGTGGCATTATCAAGTGCTGAAGCAGAATATTCTGCTATCACACTGGCAGCTAAGGAAATAATCTGGATAAGAAGATTACTGGAAGAGTTTGGGATAAAAAATGATGAACCAACAACACTATGGTCTGACAGTGCCAGTGGAATTGCCATGACTAGAAATCCTGTGCTTCATGAGAGATCTAAACATATAGAAATAGAATAGAATAAATTTTTTAACAGCACTTTATTCAAGAAATGGTACAAAAGCAAATTATATCAGTGGATTATGTATCAACAGAAGATCAAATAGCAGATATATTAATCAAAGCTCTTAGAGAGCCAAGGTTTAATAGGTTAAGGAAAAAAATAAAAATTCAAGATGCTGAAGTCTGCAACAGACCTGCTCAGAGATATTCAATGAAAGGGGAGTGATGGAAATGTTGATAATGTTAGAACACTCATCGACCTAAGCTAATATTTGTATCATTGAATATTCAATTGTCTAAGACTATGGTCTTAGGGTGTAAATAATTAATATATGGAATTATCCCATAAACCTAGCTCGATGAACAGTGTCACCGGCCAGGTGTTTGCAAAAACACAGATCTAGCAACCGACTTGCTGATCCAAAGGCTTCAATTCATGGATTACTGGTAATAAGTGACCTAACAGTGTATATAAGAAGAATTCGAGATTAAACAGATGATCGAGCCGTCTGCATTGATCGATCAAAGTTGTACTATTGAGTATATGATTAATTTAATGAATAAGGTTCATTTTCAAGTAAGTAACTAGGTGTATGACATTTGTGTGAACTTATGGTTGATAATTGATAATATATTGAGATCATATTCCTTTCAACTTCAAGGAGACAAAGTGTACTGTGCGTGTTTTTACCTCACACTTGAGAATGCGTATAATTAAGGATGCACTCAAGTGCAAGTTTGATGGGTGACATGGCTGAGGCTGGAACTGGATATTATGGAGGGAGTAATGGCCGAGACTGGCCCATTTCGGGTTATAATGGCCTGGCGGGGGGCCAGGTCATAGCCATGACCTGGCCTGCCGCCAGGCCATTATAACCCGAAATGCGTGACCTGGCCTGCCGCCAGGCCATTATAACCCGAAATGGGCCAGTCTCGGCCATTACCCGACATAAAGGTCCAGACCATGCAATTTCGTCTGCCACGTGTCCGCCACGTGGCAGAGGTATAAAAGGTTCATTTTTCATGTCAGCAAAACCTTTTTCCCATTGTCGTCGAAGTCCGGCGATGGCGTCTGTGTTCTGCTAACTTCAGCTATGGCACATGTTGTCTTTTTTGCTGGCGCTGGCCTTGAATCTCTGTTGCTACTCCCTGACGAAGTTTGGCGAAGTTTGACGAAGTTTCTTGAGAGCTTTTTCGATTTTTGGATCTCTGGTTATGGCGCTTGTTGGTTTCTTGTCAGGCGATGCATTTTGATCTTCTGCTGCTGCTTCATTACGAAGTTTGTCATCTGTGTTGAGGTTTTCTTGCATGTTCTTCATAAAAGTTGTTGCATGCAAGTTTTAACTTGCTTTTTGCTTGTTTAGCATCTTTAACAACTGTTTGGACGCGTGGATCTTCAAAATGGTAAGCATGCATGTTATAATATTAGATTATTTTTGCAAGATTCTTAACACTGTTCTGTCTTTTTCTTGCAAGCTTTCGTGGAGAGGTTTATCGAGTGCTTGATCATGGCATCTGTCATGCTTTTGATTCTGGTGTCGGCTTCTAAACATTGCTTAAGTTTTTCTTGTAGTATAATGGAGGATGTTGAGAGTGATGACCCGACATTTGATCTTGATCTTACTCAAGAAATGTCTACTGACGAATTGAAAAATTATGAGCAAGATAATTCGTTTACTCTTGCTGCTACTGTCAGATCTGAAGATGACCCTGAGTTACAAGCCTTTCTTTCTAAAGTTCAGTCTGAGAAGTGGTATAGCGTTAGTAATGTTGCAGATGAGAAGGAGGACTTTTTACCTCTGGATTCTGACCTGTTAAAGGAGGCAGAAAATGGTGGCCGTGATGGATCTTCAAAAGTTAGTCAATGGGCTAGAAAGAGGTGTGATTCTTGGAGGGAAAACAGTGTCTTGCAAATTCTGGTGACTTTCCAGCGACTTATCTGAAGTATTTGGAGAGATCAGTTCTTATTGAAGATATTCCTCCTCGAGATTTGAATTTTATGCTTGTTAGATTTATGTTGCAGGCCAAGAAAGTTGATAACAAGCTTTATCCTGCTGGCAGGTTCTGTGTTTCTCAATACTGTTGTTTTATAGTCTATTATAGGTTTGTAACGATTTATTTTTCTGTTTTTAGCTTGAACTGTCTTTATAGAGCCATAGGCCGAATTTTGAGGAAGAAACAGGAAAGGAGAGTCAACCAGACTGGAATTGCTGAGCCAAAATTTAATATTCTTCATAGTGATCTGTATAAGGAAGCTACCTTTGCTTTTGTTGGTGCTGCTATAAGATCCAGGATGCTTGGTGTAGGTGTCAAGCATAAGAAGGCACCTGAGATCAGTTTTCAGGTCGAGCAAGACCTTTTGAGTGACCTGGACCATTCGATCAGTCATGCTAGGGGGGTAAAGAGGAGATTATGCCTTTATATTGGTACTAGATTTGGGATCAGGGGTGCTAAAGAGATGCATGGTTTGATGGATGTTGATTTTACTTTGGATAGTGATGGAGATGGTGAGTATTTGTTGTATCAGGAAAGAGGCAGCAAGAATTATCAGAACTCAGAAACCAAATATGATGATAAGCATTTTCGGCCTCCAATCTTGACACATGAAGCTGATTTTGTTTTGAGCTATAAGCAGTACACCAGACATCTTCCTCCAAAGGATAACGATTAACCTCGACATTTCTTTCTAAATGCAATTGTGAATGCGAGAGGACCGGTAAGAATTATATTTAAATAATTTAGAGTTATATTTATGTTCTAAATATATTGTTCTGTATTTCAGGTGTGGTATCAGAGGGTGCCTGCTGGAGAGAAGAAAGTGAGAGGGTGGATAAAAGGAATAGGTACTCTTATAAATGTGCCAGAAATTTCAAATAAGAGCGGTCGTGTATCTCTTGTTTCTCGTCTTTCTTTTGCTGGAACCAGAAATTGGAATGCTCGTGACAGGGCATAAAACTTTGGATGCTTACCAAAAGTAAGTACATTCCTTTATTTGTTTTGCGTAATTATTTTATGTAATCATGTTCTTTAATGTTTAATTATTTTTTGTTGTAGGTATGATAGATCTAGGGAGGTACAAATCAATGCTGCAATGAGCATTTTGGCTAGACCTTTTAATGATGATGGCAGTCGTAGAATACTTGTTGATGTTGTTGAAGACGAGATGCAGAAGAAACAAGTGATGGGTGATCTGGCAGGTTCATCTTCTTCAGGGTCTGCTCTAGTTTCTTCTCATGATAATAAGATTGTTAGTGATGTGAGGGCTGCTTTATCTGATAATCCTGCTCATATACCTGCTCATAAATCTGCTTCTCTTGTTAATATTCCTCTTCCTCATGTTGATAAGCCTGTTAGTGGCTGTACTCCTTGTGCTGATAGTGCTATTCCTGCATCTTCTAATGAGTGTAATACTGCTCTAGTGTTGAGTCAATTGGATAGTAATCAGGTTACTGCTGTGAAGAAGACAACAAATGATTTGAAGATACAAGGGAAGGAGAACTATAATGTAAGCGATGATATTACTAATGATATACTGGATGAGGCCCTTAAAAATTGGCCAGAAGGTAGGAAGGCGATTTCAATTGAGCTTAGGGATATTTCTGTAAGCAATAGTGGTGGCCAGTCATTTGTTGGTGGAACTATCAACAACTTCTTCATCAACTGTGCTGATCTAAAAGATATGAATACTGTGCTCGAAGGTCTTAAGAAAAAATGTTGAAGAGTTGATCCCTTTTTTATATTGAATTCTGGAATGAAGATCATTGATCTTGATCTCTTGTACTTCAGAACTTTTGAATGCACTTTTGAACTTTTGATCTCGATCTATTGCACTTCAGAACTTTTGTATTACTTCTTTTGTGTTAGGAAAAACTTCTATTGAAAAACTTGTATTATTTAATGAACAACTTGTATGCAAACACTAGGCCATTATGGAAAAACTTGTAAGGAAAGACTAGGCCATTATGGATTATAATGGCGGTCTGAAAAATAGTGAAATTGCATGGTCTTGACCTTTACGTACTGGCAGCATCAATAAAGACGGTGGCCCATCATGGCAGTGTACGATAGAGATAGGCAATTTTTGAGTAAACCTTTTCTGATCATGCATTTTCATCTGAGATGTACGGGCTATTAAGTTTCCCAATGACGATTTAAGGCGGTGGATGGCATTTTTTTTTGCAAAAAAACTCTTGGCCATCGGATGGCTTTACTTATTAGTATGATCTGCAAACAAGTGGTTTCAGATCCAATTTTCTTGCTGCCACGATCTTTCCAGTAGGGGATGGATCTGCTGCAGGCGTGGGAGCAGGGTGTGTTGCCTGCTTCTTTGGATCGTTGGCCGGCTGCTCTTATAGGGAATAGAATCCTCCATTTGGTTATGCGATTGCAAAGAGGGCTTCACAGAAGGAATTTTGCACATTAGGATAGAATTTTGCACATTACATCTTCCGATTTGCTGCAGAGATTTTTGGGTTGCCCCTAGGGGGGCAAACCCTCGTTTTATGTGGGTTTTTGGCATATCCTGGGTATATGCTGGAATATACCTAGGATATGCTGGTGACTGCTCCAAACCCATTCACTGGCGGTCACCTGCCTTCTGGATTGCGAATGCTCCAACTGGTTAACTGAGATGGCAGACCAAAGCTCAAATTTGATGAATATTTGTGTCGGATTGCCTGGACGGAATTGAAGCCTCATTCGACACAGCCATGGCTTAGAATCCGAAGCTGTAGTTTCTTGTGTATCGATCCTGCTTTCCGACATGCATTCCGGCATGCCTTACGCCATGCAGTAACCCTTCCCCTTTGTTCCTTCTGCCTTATTTGATGTGCCGGATCCCATCGCCCATAAATAGCCCTGGTATTTTATTTGGAATGGTAAACCACAGTTAGAAACAAGGCAAAAGGAGGCTTTAGCAAGATCAGGCATCTTTGCGCTCATCTTTCATGTCGAAAAGCCTGGCCGAAAAGGAAGTTTTAGCTAAATCTTTGTTTAGATGTGGTGATCGGCACAACCATTGCCTCGAATCTGGAGTTTTCCTGTGCAAGCGTCCTGCTGGTAAACGTCTTAAGGATCTTCTCCATTTTTGCTTCGTTTTCCGGCGCCTGTTCACATTCAAAACATTCACAAACATAAGTTTTGATTTGATCATATCTTTTCATAAGGCTTTTAGAATCATGATCATACCAGTTGTATCACCTCCAGACTGTTGCGGTCATAGCAATACCATAGCAAGCGCCGGATCCCTTAGCTCTACATTAAACATACCGGATATGAAGATCTTGATTTATAGGCAATGATCAGGCACATGCAGCTGCATGGAGCGGAATAACAGTTGGAGATAGCGCCATAGCCATAGCTTCAGAGTCTCTCTGCGTCGGAATAAAGTTACTGCAAAGTTTTCTTCAGAGATTCACATGCAACAAAATCGGTGAAGAATCAATTTACCGTATTCGAGGGCTCCGATCTTTAGCGCCTAGATCTTATCTCCTCTCTCCATTGGAAATCTAAACCGGACTTGATTTCTCTGATTTATAGGGAAACAGATATGCATGCAAGACGCCGGAATGCGCATACAAAGACATGCAAAGGCATGCAAAATACAGAATCAGGCATGCAACGCTTGAATGGCATGTAGTTGCATGGAGCCGTGTGGTATTCGGAGGCAGCGCCATAGCCAAAGCTTCACACATGAAGGCACTGGAATGGGAAAAGTTGCCATGGTTATGGCGTTACAGATAAGGTAAAAAAAATTTGTAAGACCACTGGCTCGAAGCTTTCCCAGTCTGTCAGATTAAAACACTGTGAGATCCGTACCTGCCAGCTAGACCTGTCAGATTCATACCTCTAGCTTTTATTTCGTATGGCAGTAAGTGTGACGGGCCTGGCCAGTTAACCTTTACGGTAACTGGAGATCCCATCAATCTCGACCATTGGATCTACTTAAGCTTAAAAACTTAAGAAATTAACTCATGCATCCGCAACAATAATACTTAGGTAAAGAATTTAATCTTTGTACATATTCTAAGGTTCCAAACATGTACTTGCCCATTACTCAGCAATATCCCCGCACACTATGAATGATCTTAATAATTGTAACTTCAAGCCCATATATAATAATAATAATAGTAATAATAATCAAGTTTATTGAATAGCAATCCATACACTTCTACTCTCGCCTTTCCGAAGCTTGGCTACTTTCCGGAGCATCTCACACCTCTGCTTACACCATCAACCACGGGGTTAGTCACATGGACTAAGTGGGGATCGGGGATCTAGGATATATCTTAAAACAATCACCACAAAGCCTTAACTTAGAACAATAACTTAGCCTTACCGTAGCCTCGCCCCTGCAATCTAGGTTACTTAGTCCAACAAGCATAATCACAATGCATAATTACACCAAGCATGACCATTGCAACTTAATACCAACATTAAAAACACATATACAATAACCAAGCAATCATAGCATCAACATTGCAACCAATATTCCTCCTGGTCCGAAAGCAAGGTCAACTCGGTTGTCGTCGGGCCCGTTGACATAGTGGGGGGTAACCACGCGTGTGTACACACCCATCCACGCAGCGTCCAGCATTGGAGGACCACTTAACTGTGCATGACGTTGTACCATATGGTACCAACGCCCGATGTTCAAATAATACCATTTACATAGCACTGTGCAATAACCGCGAGTCTAGACCATCGCACCTAGACTCCGGCCCCAGAGGTCTATATCAAAGAATTATACTACACATAGATCACAATACTATGAATTCCACCCAATATCAACTAGGCACATTTCCATATCAAATTTACCTTAGAAATTCCATAATTTACACCTCATGCAACTAAGGAAATCCAGTTATACGCTCATATAAACATTACTATCTCTACCATGCAACATGCAATGCCCGGTGCTTAAGCAAAATACAACCTTCACTAATATCTTATTACTTTTAACTAGATCAACTTCCTTCGAATTACTACTTATAACCTTAATGACGGTGGCTTCCATAACCCTGCTAACTAGTTTATTAAATTGGTTAATATGCTCGCTATCCATTAACCATGCATGCCTATTCTATTCTATTCATGACCATGCTCATATGATTTAACTCCAAGTTTATACTACGTTCAAAGCAATCATTATTAAATCAACACAGCTATACAAACACTAGAAAACCCCAGGTGTAAGGCTTGATCCCCACCTGGAAATCCCGCTTGCTTCTTCTGCACTCCCAGCAACGCTCCCAGATCTCTGCACGCAACTCGCTCCTTCAGCAATCCATCTGCAATCTATCTCCTTCCGAATGCTTCACCATCATATAAAAGACTTCTTTCCCATGGAAAACTCCTCCCCCCCAAGAAATCAAGAATAATATTGTTGCACTTATATAACCTAGCAATGCCCTTGCATGCATGCATGCATACACTGCATGCATGGACACATTGCATGCATGTATTCCTAGCACATAATCATTTATTTTACCTTGAAAATGCACTCTTATATAATGGCAACGTTACTTACATCTTAATGTTGGTGCTAGGCTGCTAGGTCCGTTACAGTCTCTCCTCCAAAAATTCAACCCATGTCCTCATGGGTGCATCTTAGAGCACTTATGAAAAATCTAGTTTGTATCTCCCTTTGTGACATCTTCCTTGGAACAAACCCAAAAAATTTTTTTTTTTTATATAGTCTGCCTCCTTAATCTTTATGCTTTCACATCTTAATCCTCAATTCAACATACTCCCAAATGAATACAATGTTGTCCCTTAGAACTGACCCATCCTTGTCAAACACAATTGCTTAGCCTTCCAATCCAAGATGATGCCTCTCCAAACTTGAAAGTTCAAAGCTAGCTTCATACAAGTAATTTAAGCTAAAGGAAAGATACATATTAGATAGCTCCAATGCACGACCCTTCTAACATTCAATTTAACATACCGCCAAGTCTAGAACTAACTCAAATATTATGAGTATACTACATATCCAATTCAATATAATAAACATAATGCAGTTAACGCAACTTTTCATAAAGAAGGTACGTGCCATAGAAAAAAAAAACCACCATTCCAAAGAGATACTCAGGTCGAACTAGATATGTAATCTCTCGAGACTTCTTGGGTGGCCAAATCCAAAAAGTAACAAGCAAAATACATAATCAAGTCCCCCAGGCTGGGTATCTTATAGCTAGGTATACTTAAGTTGATACAAGGGATCCCATAAGAATTATAACCCATGGTACAGAGAATTCCTCTACGAGTTCATCCAATGACATTGAAGTATCCTAGGCTAGACACTTGGCCTCTATATTTAGCCTATTTCCATACATATTACCCCATCACACTGGTTAGTCTTTCAACAAGATTTTATAGGCATCAATTGCCGTTAATTTCAATGAAGCTCTTACTTCATGTATCTCGTTCACAACTTCAATCCTTTGACTATATCCTTAATCAACTAATGCAATCACCATCCCTCCATTAATCTAAAATCACTTTTAATATGCCAAATAATTACGATACATGGAAGCACCATTACTAGATGTGCTTACAACTCTTCTATTACATTCTAAGATTTCCAAAAAAAAGGGCACTTCCCCATGTCTATACATTCCCCTCTGCCTTTATCTCATGTCTGAGCTTTATCTGACAACTCTTTCGTTCAACTTCATGGTTTACCTACTACCATGATTAAATATGTTATTCCTCTATTCATCGTCTTCTTCTTCCTTATCCATAAGATAGATAACATTGTTCAATCTTGGCCAATCAATTCTTCAATCTGCCATAATTTAAGTGTATTAAGTGTATATGATTCTCTAAATATAAATGCGTAACCTGACCACTTTGTTCCATTAAGTGCTTTCTTATACTCCAAGAATTTTTTTTCAATGCCAGGAACTTTTTCAAGGCTATCACCGACTATTCTAGCCATAACCCTAAGGCCAACAAGTTTATAGACCTCAAGTAGGACCATGATGTAATCATGACATTTCCTTCTACATCACACATCTGCTATTTACACATGAGCTTCAATCTGACTATCATGCCAATCTTATTTTATAAGCATATCTAAGCATTCTCAAAACTTGTCTTACAACCACCGTGTTGTAACCTTATCCCACCATAGCCTGAATGCTATCAACTTAGCAACCTATTGTTATTTAACCACTGGATAGCAATATATAGATGCTGCCTGGTTTTCTCAATTTTAGCTTCAAAAGGATGCACCTAACATCACATCAAGAATCTTATTCATCCGATATGGTGAGATGAACCTTCCCTGAATATCATAGGCATTATATATCATGCACTGCTTATTCTAAATTTTCTTGCCACCAAAGTATATATACGAGATCACATCTACACTATAAGGAGTGGTTACCAAAGTGAAATGCAATATCTGTAACTTAATCTTCCTCAAGCATCACTTCCATGCTATGCGCACATTGGCAACCCTAAATCAAAGTTAGCCCCTTGATGAAGTACATTTTTCTAGCTTATCTGCTTTGTAGGATAGAAAATCAACCAAGATTATAGAAATACCATGTAATCAATTTCATATACCTTCATAAAACAATTTGTCACGCCTCCTCTAAGGCCATCATCTCCACATATATTCAATTGAATACTATTAGCATAATCCAACAACCTCAACTTGAATCTAGACTTCGCTATCATACATCCAAGGATCCAACTATGCTCTGATACCAACTGTGACGGGCCTGGCCAGTTAACCTTTACGGTAACTGGAGATCCCATCAATCTCGACCATTGGATCTACTTAAGCTTAAAAACTTAAGAAATTAACTCATGCATCCGCAACAATAATACTTAGGTAAAGAATTTAATCTTTGTACATATTCTAAGGTTCCAAACATGTACTTGCCCATTACTCAGCAATATCCCCGCACACTATGAATGATCTTAATAATTGTAACTTCAAGCCCATATATAATAATAATAATAGTAATAATAATCAAGTTTATTGAATAGCAATCCATACACTTCTACTCTCGCCTTTCCGAAGCTTGGCTACTTTCCAGAGAGCATCTCACACCCTCTGCTTACACCATCAACCACGGGGTTAGTCACATGGACTAAGTGGGGATGGGGATCTAGGATATATCTTAAAACAATCACCACAAAGCCTTAACTTAGAACAATAACTTAGCCTTACCGTAGCCTCGCCCCTGCAATCTAGGTTACTTAGTCCAACAAGCATAATCACAATGCATAATTACACCAAGCATGACCATTGCAACTTAATACCAACATTAAAAACACATATACAATAACCAAGCAATCATAGCATCAACATTGCAACCAATATTCCCTGGGTCCGAGCAAGGTCAACTTTCGGCCGATCGGGCCGGTGACATAGAGGGGGTAACCACGCGTGTGTACACACCCATCCCTAGCGGCGTCCGGCATTGGAGGACCACTTAAGCGTGCATGACGTTGTACCATATGGTACCAACGCCCGATGTTCAAATAATACCATTTACATAGCAGCGTGCAATAATAAGCGAGTCTAGACCATCGCACCTAGACTCCGGCCCCAGAGGTCTATATCAAAGAATTATACTACACATAGATCACAATACTATGAATTCCACCCAATATCAACTAGGCACATTTCCATATCAAATTTACCTTAGAAATTCCATAATTTACACCTCATGCAACTAAGGAAATCCAGTTATACGCTCATATAAACATTACTATCTCTACCATGCAACATGCAATGCCCGTTGCTTAAGCAAAATACAACCTTCACTAATATCTTATTACTTTTAACTAGATCAACTTCCTTGAATTACTACTTATAACCTTAATGACGGTGGCTTCCATAACCCTGCTAACTAGTTTATTAAATTGGTTAATATGCTCGCTATCCATTAACCATGCATGCCTATTCTATTCTATTCATGACCATGCTCATATGATTTAACTCCAAGTTTATACTACGTTCAAAGCAATCATTATTAAATCAACACAGCTATACAAACACTAGAAAACCCCAGGTGTAAGGCTTGATCCCCACTGAAATCCCGCTTTTGCTTCTTACGCACTCCCAAAGAACGCTCCCAGATCTCTGCACGCAACTCGCTCCTTCAGCAATCCATCTGCAATCTATCTCCTTCCGAATGCTTCACCATCATATAAAAGACTTCTTTCCCATGGAAAACTCCTCCCCCCCAAGAAATCAAGAATAATATTGTTGCACTTATATAACCTAGCAATGCCCTTGCATGCATGCATGCATACACTGCATGCATGGACACATTGCATGCATGTATTCCTAGCACATAATCATTTATTTTACCTTGAAAATGCACTCTTATATAATGGCAACGTTACTTACATCTTAATGTTGGTGCTAGGCTGCTAGGTCCGTTACAGTCTCTCCTCCAAAAATTCAACCCATGTCCTCATGGGTGCATCTTAGAGCACTTATGAAAAATCTAGTTTGTATCTCCCTTTGTGACATCTTCCTTGGAACAAACCCAAAATTTTTTTTTTTTTTTATATAGTCCGCCTCCTTAATCTTTATGCTTTCACATCTTAATCCTCAATTCAACATACTCCCAAATGAATACAATGTTGTCCCTTAGAACTGACCCATCCTTGTCAAACACAATTGCTTAGCCTTCCAATCCAAGATGATGCCTCTCCAAACTTGAGAAAGTTCAAAGCTAGCTTCATACAAGTAATTTAAGCTAAAGGAAAGATACATATTAGATAGCTCCAATGCACGACCCTTCTAACATTCAATTTAACATACCGCCAAGTCTAGAACTAACTCAAATATTATGAGTATACTACATATCCAATTCAATATAATAAACATAATGCAGTTAACGCAACTTTTCATAAAGAAGGTACGTGCCATAGAAAAAAAAAACCACCATTCCAAAGAGATACTCAGGTCGAACTAGATATGTAATCTCTCGAGACTTCTTGGGTGGCCAAATCCAAAAAGTAACAAGCAAAATACATAATCAAGTCCCCCAGGCTGGGTATCTTATAGCTAGGTATACTTAAGTTGATACAAGGGATCCCATAAGAATTATAACCCATGGTACGTGAGAGAATTTCCTCTGAGTTCATCCAATGACATTGAAGTATCCTAGGCTAGACACTTGGCCTCTATATTTAGCCTATTTCCATACATATTACCCCATCACACTGGTTAGTCTTTCAACAAGATTTTATAGGCATCAATTGCCGTTAATTTCAATGAAGCTCTTACTTCATGTATCTCGTTCACAACTTCAATCCTTTGACTATATCCTTAATCAACTAATGCAATCACCATCCCTCCATTAATCTAAAATCACTTTTAATATGCCAAATAATTACGATACATGGAAGCACCATTACTAGATGTGCTTACAACTCTTCTATTACATTCTAAGATTTCCAAAAAAAAGGGCATTTCCCCATGTCTATACATTCCCTCGCTTTTTTATCTCATGTCTGAGCTTTATCTGACAACTCTTTCGTTCAACTTCATGGTTTACCTACTACCATGATTAAATATGTTATTCCTCTATTCATCGTCTTCTTCTTCCTTATCCATAAGATAGATAACATTGTTCAATCTTGGCCAATCAATTCTTCAATCTGCCATAATTTAAGTGTATTAAGTGTATATGATTCTCTAAATATAAATGCGTAACCTGACCACTTTGTTCCATTAAGTGCTTTCTTATACTCCAAGAATTTTTTTTCAATGCCAGGAACTTTTTCAAGGCTATCACCGACTATTCTAGCCATAACCCTAAGGCCAACAAGTTTATAGACCTCAAGTAGGACCATGATGTAATCATGACATTTCCTTCTACATCACACATCCGCTATTTACACATGAGCTTCAATCGACTATCATGCCAATCTTATTTTATAAGCATATCTAAGCATTCTCAAAACTTGTCTTACAACCACCGTGTTGTAACCTTATCCCACCATAGCTTTGAATGCTATCAACTTAGCAACCTATTGTTATTTAACCCTTTGGATAGCAATATATAGATCTTTTGGTTTTCTCAATTTTAGCTTCAAAAGGATGCACCTAACATCACATCAAGAATCTTATTCATCCGATATGGTGAGATGAACCTTCCCCGAATATCATAGGCATTATATATCATGCTTCGCTTATTCTAAATTTTCTTGCCACCAAGTATATATATACGAGATCACATCTACACTATAAGGAGTGGTTACCAAAGTGAAATGCAATATTCAGAACTTAATCTTCCTCAAGCATCACTTCCATGCTATCTATTACATTGGCAACCCTAAATCAAAGTTAGCCCCTTGATGAAGTACATTTTTCTAGCTTATCTGCTTTGTAGGATAGAAAATCAACCAAGATTATAGAAATACCATGTAATCAATTTCATATACCTTCATAAAACAATTTGTCACGCCTCCTCTAAGGCCATCATCTCCACATATATTCAATTGAATACTATTAGCATAATCCAACAACCTCAACTTGAATCTAGACTTGGCTATCATACATCCAAGGATCCAACTATGCTCGATACCAACTGTGGCGGCCCTGGCGATTAACCTTTCTGATGAATCGGAGATCCCATCAATCTCGACCATTGGATCTACTTAAGCTTAAAAACTTAAGAAATTAACTCATGCATCCATAACAATAATACTTAGGTAAAGAATTTAATCTTTGTACATATTCTAAGGTTCCAAACATGTACTTGCCCATTACTCAAACAATATCCCTCAAGACACTATGAATGATCTTAATAATTGTAACTTCAAGCCCATATATAATAATAATAATAGTAATAATAATCAAGTTTATTGAATAGCAATCCATACACTTCTACTCTCGCCTTTCCGAAGCTTGGCTACTTTCCGGAGCATCTCACACCTCTGCTTACACCATCAACCACGGGGTTAGTCACATGGACTAAGTGGGGATCGGGGATCTAGGATATATCTTAAAACAATCACCACAAAGCCTTAACTTAGAACAATAACTTAGCCTTACCGTAGCCTCGCCCCTGCAATCTAGGTTACTTAGTCCAACAAGCATAATCACAATGCATAATTACACCAAGCATGACCATTGCAACTTAATACCAACATTAAAAACACATATACAATAACCAAGCAATCATAGCATCAACATTGCAACCAATATTCCTCTGGGTCTGAGCAAGGTCAACTCGGCTGATCAGGCCAGTGACATAGAGGCGGGGTAACCACGTGTGTACACACCCATCCACGCTGCGTCCAGCATTGGAGGACCACTTAACTGTGCATGACGTTGTACCATATGGTACCAACGCCCGATGTTCAAATAATACCATTTACATAGCACTGTGCAATAACCGCGAGTCTAGACCATCGCACCTAGACTCCGGCCCCAGAGGTCTATATCAAAGAATTATACTACACATAGATCACAATACTATGAATTCCACCCAATATCAACTAGGCACATTTCCATATCAAATTTACCTTAGATCCATAATTTACACCTCATGCAACAAAGGAAATCCAGTTATACGCTCATATAAACATTACTATCTCTACCATGCAACATGCAATGCCCGGTGCTTAAGCAAAATACAACCTTCACTAATATTTTATTACTTTTAACTAGATCAACTTCCTTCGAATTACTACTTATAACCTTAATGACGGTGGCTTCCATAACCCTGCTAACTAGTTTATTAAATTGGTTAATATGCTCGCTATCCATTAACCATGCATGCCTATTCTATTCTATTCATGACCATGCTCATATGATTTAACTCCAAGTTTATACTACGTTCAAAGCAATCATTATTAAATCAACACAGCTATACAAACACTAGAAAACCCCAGGTGTAAGGCTTGATCCCCACCTGGAAATCCCGCTTGCTTCTTCTGCACTCCCAGCAACGCTCCCAGATCTCTGCACGCAACTCGCTCCTTCAACAATCCATCTGCAATCTATCTCCTTCCGAATGCTTCACCATCATATAAAAGACTTCTTTCCCATGGAAAACTCCTCCCCCCCAAGAAATCAAGAATAATATTGTTGCACTTATATAACCTAGCAATGCCCTTGCATGCATGCATGCATACACTGCATGCATGGACACATTGCATGCATGTATTCCTAGCACATAATCATTTATTTTACCTTGAAAATGCACTCTTATATAATGGCAACGTTACTTACATCTTAATGTTGGTGCTAGGCTGCTAGGTCCGTTACAGTAAGTAGGTGGAATCTGTGTCACACGTGCTTACCTTCCCCCGCATTTTTACCGTTGAAGCCTTGCTTCCCCTCTTTTGTGTTGTTCACTCTTTAAAGTAAGTTTCCCATACAAACAAGGTTAGGTTTCCACTATAGCTGCTTTTTTCGCCTTGGGGGTGTTGGACATGTATTCTCTATTAGATTATATTTTCTATAATATTGAATGTTCTGGTGGTCTGCAAACATAACTAATAAACATTTCATTTTATTTCTCTCCAAAATTTATCTTTAGCTTAAGCCAACAACCATAAGGACAAGTTTGATTTAGGCCCCTTCACCCTCAAGAAACTGGAGGGCAACCCTCCGTTCGCAGCACCTTGTTTTTTTTTTTTTTTATAGAGGAAGTGGGCTACTCTACATTGCTTCTGTTCTTTGGGTTTTAGTGCAGAGAGCTTAGCATAAGAAATTTTGTATATTAGAGTAGAATTTGGCACATTAAATCTTCCAGTTCCAGTTGCCCGTTTCTTTGTTTTCAGCCGGTCTCAGAAGGATTAGCCTGTTTCTTCGAATCTGAGGCATCAAATCTGAAGCTTCGAAGCTTCGATGAATCTGAATCTGGCTTCCTGCATGTGTTCTCTGCGCTGGCTAGAGCAGAGAGCTCTTTCTGATTTGGGTTTTGCCACGTGTACGGTGTGCTGACCCATGTGCATCAGACTATTGGCAAAAATTTAACATCAACCGGCTGAGGACTTCTTGAATTTTTTTTTAAAGCGATTAAGACAACACCAGAATTATGAAAAACTACAAAAGATCATCTAGTAATTTTCTGCTCGAGAAAAAATTGTAGTTATGAATTCTGCTCGTCGGCTTCTTAAATGGACGGCATTTTTCTTTCATCCAAGCATGCTTGCTGTCTATGTCACTGTCCATGTCACTGCAGCAAGATCCAAACCTTTGCCAACAACACAGGTCACTGGGTTGCATTCAACGGCATTCTTGAACATGCCGAACTGAAAAAAACTCTCAATCCCAAAGAAATTGCCTCCATATTGGACAGGCTTGGAAGCAAGAAGGCCATTTCAGAGGGAAAGTTGATGCATGACTACATCATGCAAATTGGGAGCATGTCAAATGTATATCTGGCAAATCACCTCATACAGATGTATGGCAAATGTGGAGCTCTGCAGAATGCAAGGTCAGTGTTTGATAGCTTGGAAAAGAGAAATGTTTTTTCCTGGAATATCATGATTGCAGCATATACACAGGAAGGAAAATTTAAGGAGGCGCTCCAACTCTTTATTGAAATGCCTCAGAGGAATGTTGTAACCTGGAATGTTATGATTACATATTTTTCTAAGCAGGGGCAGCTTAAAAATGCAATGCTATTTTTTAAATTCATGCCTGAGAGGGATGTGGTATCCTGGACATCTATTGTCACCTGCTGCGCACAACATGGGGACTTGAAATATGCTCTATACCTGTTCGAGAAAATGCCTTATAGAAATGTAGTTTCTTGGAATTCCATAATTGGTGCTCTTGCACAACATGGACAACTTAAAGAAGCACTGTGTCTCTTTCAGCAAATGCCTCAGCGTGATGTAATATCATGGACTGCTATGCTTTTGGGTTTCGCTAGGGAAGGAGATATAAATAAGTCCATTCAAATATTTCATCAAATTCCGAAGAAGGATATCGTATCATGGAATGTCATGATTGAAATATTAGCACAATTTGGACGTCTCAAAGAAGCGTTTTATCTATTTCAGCAAATGCCTTGCAGGGATGTTGTCTCTTGGAATGTTATGATTGTGGCTTTCGCCCACAATGGACATTTTGAACAAGCATTTCAGTTGTTCGAGCAAATGCCCCAACGAGATGTGATATCATGGAATGCCATTATTGCAGGCTATGCACAAGAAGGAATGCTCAAGCAAGCAATTTTTCTTTTCAATCAAATGCCTATGCGTAATGTGGTTTCGTGGAATACTATTATTATAGCACATGCCCAGCATGGGGAGCTGAAGAAGGCTTTTGCACTCTTTAGGCTTATGCCAATGCGGAATGTTGTTTCCTGGAATGGTATGATTGCTGCCTATGCCCAACATGGATATGGTAAGGAATTCATCAAAATATTTATGGATATGCAGATGGAAGGCATGTTGCCAGATGAAGTCACATTTGGCAGCATTCTCTCATCATGCAGCCATGATGGTCTAGTTGATGAAGGCTTCCATTTCTTTATTTGTATGGGTAGAGATTTTTGTATCCCACCAGTTGTGGAACATTATAATTGCATAATTGATCTTCTTGGTCGAGCGGGATGGCAGAACCATGCAGAGGCATTGCTGGCTAGCATGCCCTCTGAGCCCGATGCGACATCACTGAAAACTATACTTGGTTCTTGTAGTGTTCACATTGCTAAAGAAAGGGGAAGGCGCATTGCAAATAATCTCTTCACTTTAGATCCACAAAGTGGTGCGGCATATGTCCTGCTGTCCAACATCTTTGCTACAGATTGTCATTAGTAGCTGTGAATTTTTGAAAGCATGTCACTCTCTATATTCATCAAACAGCTTCAACAGCAGCCATTCGATATCCTGCTCATCAGAAACTACTCGCTATGCCAGGCAATCGCCCAACTTGATTCACATTACCCATAAATGAAAGAGTGAAGGATTTGGTGAAAGGATTGAGCTGAAATTCGTGGACTTTCTGGGACACACAAACTGATTTACGATGAATCCTACTGATTGTCATGATCGATCATGTTATGGGAAAGCTTTATGGGAATAATTGTGAGCGATTATACAGAGAAGCACGCACTCAGATCTAAAGGTGAGGATTTTTTAAGGAAGAATTTCTCAACTATTGACCATATTTTTACCTTAAAAGCTATAGGCTATGTGAATGTAGATGGGCAATGGTCCGAAGAAGTGTGTACTACCACCTGAGTTAAACAGGGGCGTCCTCTCTCCCCTACACTGTCTGGTCTTTACATTGCTGAACTGGAGAACTTCGTTCAAGCTCTAGGAGAGGAAGGTTCTATGCTTGCTCAATGATGCACCCTTATATGCTGATGATGTGATCGTGATTTCTCTTCTGCTCAAGGCCTTCAGTAACACTTTTTGGCATTAGAGACATTTTTCAAAGAAATGGAACTGCAGATTAACCTGCAGAAGATAAAGGTGATCGTCTCTATTACCTCCTGGGTAGGACTGCAAGATAATACTTTCCTTTTCCAAGGGCAGGCTGTGGAAATTGTATCCTCGCCCACATACTTGCGAGTGGAATTTTCAGGCATATTGTTAGATCGAACAGCGCTGCTCAAACCGGAATTGCAAGGTTATGCCTCCCTCGCTCATTTAAAAAATCAATGTTATCAAATGGCATTTTCAGGTGTTCGCACGAAGTTTTGCTATTTGACGTGCTTGCAAAGCCTGCAGCTCTATGTGGATCACAAATATGGGGAGTTGATTTGTGAAAGGACGAATATCTCTCTTGTCTAGAAGGATTAGAAGCAAAATTTTGGTGCCACATGACATTTTACTTGCTGAGTTTAATGCTAAACGGCTGGAAGTGGCCTTTCAAGCAGTGTCTTATATGCATAGACAACACCATTTTGGTAACACATAAAGAGGGGCAGATGAGAATCCCTTGGTTGGCATATGTTTCTTCAAAAACCTTTGCTGATCAAGTTCGCATGTGCTGGTTTTCAGGATAACTGAATTATTTAGTTCTTTGGGCTTCTCAATGGATAATATTCCATCATTTCGATACAATTCGCAGCACACAAATCTGAAGTTGAATACAACAGATCAACCAACTTATGCAACATGATTTCTTATGTTTCGAATACATGGTTGGACTCTACCACAGAGTGGTCCATGGGACAGTGCAGGGTGTCTTCTCACCAATTGGAGATCGAGGTTAGAAGACCTAACCATAATGATTGTATAGACAGGAAGTGTCCTTTGTGTGGCTTGAGCTTAGTTGAGTCCAGAAGAGCATTTTATTTTCAGCCGCCCTGTTTATTACATTGCATGATAAGAGGAAGGGATAAGTAGGATTAACTTCATCCCTGACTGTTAAGGAAGTGTAGCATGGAGGAGGATGCACAAAAGAATAGGAAGTGTCCTGATCCCAAGGGGGTCACTTTAGCGGTTTTCAAAAGATAAATTAGGCAGTACTACAAAAGCACAAGCAGTCATTTAAAAGAGAAGACATGGCAATAAGGGTTTGAAAGTGACTAAATAGCATTAAACTTATGCTTTTTGTCTAATTTTAGTTAGATCAAATGCTGAGGAGGATGATGCCCTCCTAATTTATCTGGACGTATAGAGCTGAAAAAATAAGGACCAGATGTTACTCCCTAGATAATCCCTGTAAACATCAACACCATGAAGCACCAAGAGATAAGTAAGGACACTTTTGGGAAAACGTCTGGCATGGGTCACCACCTGTCTACCTTCTTCAGTTAACATGCATTATTCTCACGTCCTATGTACTATGAGGTAACGTCCCAGCTATTGATCATATATTATTGAGGTCAAATATTGAACAAGCGAGGGCCAAGAAAGGTAAGATATATTGTTGTTTTGTTAATTTTAGAAAGCTTTTCATACTGTCCCTCGGAAAAGGTCATTTCATAGACTCAAACGTGTCAGGCCTCCGAATTTGGGCAGTGTTGTCTCTATATGAGAATGTCGTAGGGCGCGTAAAAATTGATGGGCAATGGTCGGAGGAAGTGCAGGGCTGTCCTCTCTCCCCTACATTATTTGGCCTTTAAGTTGATGAAGTGAGACTCTTTGTGCAGAACGGAGGTTCCATGCTTGCATAAGAGTCCATCCGAATTTTGGTTTATGATGACGATGCTGTATTGATGTCCTCCTCCCCTCAAGGCCTTCAGAAACAGTTGATAGCTTTAGAGGCATTTTGCACAGGAAGGAACTGCAGATCAACCTGCAAAAGGTAATAGTGTTTAATAATTCTTGAAAGGGTGTAGCAATTTTTTTTGAGGAAAAACCGCGGGTATATGCTATCGCGATATCTGGGAGTGGAGTTCCCTATGCTCCCCCTTTCAGATTGGGAACTGCCTCCCCAAGCTAGGATTGCCAAGGGATATATGCCTCTCTTTAGCCCACTTGGAGAAACAATGGTTTCAAATAAAGCCTACCATAAACTCTTTTTATTTGATATGCAGCACTATATGGTTTCCTCACAAATATGGGGAGGATTTACAGTAGATGAATGGCCTTAATCTCCTATCTAGAATGATCAGAAGCAAGCCCTCGTGCCTCATGATATAACAACACTGGCTGTACAACCCTGGCTGGTAATGCTAAAAGTAATCTTTTGTTACGCAAGTGTTCTGAATAGCACTTGGTTTTATTCAGACAAGTCTCTGTGCTTGTGTGACTAACTGATCAACATTATCATATGCAGCCACCAGAGGAATTCGCCACTGCCCCTCTGTCAGCTGCAACTCAATACACTTTCCTGTCATTCTCTTTGGGGGCTTTTGCCATCGAAGCAGCATTCTGACCAATCTGATTTTGTAGCTTGAATTTGGGCAGAATGGGGGCTTTTGCTATCAAAACAGCATTCTGACCAATCTTATTTTGTAGCTTGAATTTGGGCACAGGCCTGCGTTTAGCTGTATGCCCTTTTCCTTAGAGGTGGACAAGGGGTTGGTAGATGCAAATTCATGTTTTTCTCATGTTGTTTGCCCTTTGCTGCACCATATCGAAAATTTATTGGCTCGGGTACCAATATTGAAGCCAAGACAGAAGGGAAGGTTTATGGTTTATGCATTAAATTATTTGATGTCTTGCAGAAATAGGTGGGTTTCCGACCTACGACCTATACAGCTTTGAGAGAGCATATTCAAGATGCAAATTTATGATGGTTTTTCCATGGGGAAGGTTCAATGCTGCTCATAAAGGATATGTTGTTTAGTAGTGAAGCTGCGACTCTTTAATTTACAGCCATATTTGTCCTCATAATTTTGACCAAGCTGACAATGAGAAACTGGGTGCTTCCAAGATCTCAAAATCAGTGTATGGTTTGGAGGGCGCACATGGGGTAAAGTTCCACTTTGATGCTCCTATACGAGAGTATTGCTGAAGACTATTCGCAATCAAAGGTATTCTCAATCTCAACAATAGTGCATTGACTTTTCTGAAGTGTTTGCCGCTGTTGTTGCACACATGCCAACCGATAGAGCAGTTACTAATTCTAACATAGCAAGGGCTGTCTACTTAGAGATGGATTTCTTAAGAGTGTTCTCTTTGCATTGACCACGTACCAAATCAAATGCTCTATATTTTGCATCATAAGCTTTTTGGGAATTATGCCTAAGTAGCATGCTATAAAACTGTAATAGGTCTATGACAATGATTTACATTGCGATTTTGGCCTTATTAGGTGGTATCATGTAGACCAAGTTCTAAAATATTATTAAATTAAGGTAGTTTCATGCTTGAAATCCATAAGCTTAGATTAGAAACATATCCCACAATAGTAACTGTAGTTGTTTAATGTGTCAGAAGTGTCCTATACATGCATCCACCACTTCATAACAGTTTATTCTCTTTTCCAGGAAAAGAGCGAGGCATTGGCTGTGGAACAAGAGATTCTGATGGATACTGTCTTTATTCTTCACAAAGCAGATGTATTGTTGTATGGAATTCTAGGAAGCTCATGAGGTATATTGTTGTATGGAATTCTAGGAAGCTCATGACAGAGTGTAGAATAACAGTATAAATCATTGTTTGTTGTATAGAAATTTCTTTTAGCATGTTTCTTTTCTTTTCTTTTCTTGTTGGCCAGTTTATCCGAAGTCCTATTAGCTCTGGAGTATCTCCATATGCTGGGAGTTGTATACAGGGATTTAAAGCTAGAAAATGTTGTTAGAGAGGATGGGCACATCATGCTTTGAGACTTAGATCTGTCTTTGAGATGTGTTGCGAGTCCCACTAGTTCTTTACTTGGTGATTATAAGCAATCCATTTGTAGGCAATGGGAAGGAGCATTTTTCCTTAACTGGAAAAGTGTTTAATGTAAAATAATTGTCCCCAACGAGCTGTATACACTACGGCATAGTCTCGACAAGCATTTTACTCCAATAAATAGCCTTGCTAAATGTTGAGAACAAGCTACCCTGGCTTTACGCAGGCCCGCTCTAATCCAGCCATATGCTTCATGTAAAGAACACACGTAGCTTTTCTTGCATCGATGCATATCCCTGCTCAAACGCCAGTCGATGGCCACCACCATCATGAAATATGGATGTCATTGCGCCAAAAGCATGTGCTTCCCTAGTTGGGTGCCACATGATCCATAGTACCTCACCCTCCACCTACCCCAATTTTAACCCTACTCTACAACTGAAAGGGTGACTGCATGTAACTTTACTTGCATGTATATGTGAGCCAATTGCACCATCATATGGAGATATATTGCAAAGTACGTTCACCACACAGTTCGAAAGGTTCAAAAAATTTCTCAACTTGTGACAAAATTTTGGTTCATAGTAGCTTCTCCCATTCACTTGGAGTCGTAGAAGTAATGAAAGGCGTTCCTTTGGCCTATTCCAATAATTTGCCATATCTATGTTGGCAATGGTTTTGTGATAATAAAATGTTGCCCATAAATTCTTGAGGAGGAAAACTTGTATATATATAAAAACTTGTATATAATATACAAGTTATGCACCAATCCCACTGCACATGTTCCAATTTTAACATGTTCTTATGGTGCAAAGGTGTTATGCATCAATCCTACAGTTTCTAACTTTTGGACAGAGTTTGCAAAATTTGAAAACTTTCTATTTAGATTGTTCTATTTTTTTATTGGAGTGTCATCCAAAGCAACCTAGAAAAACATTCCTGTAACTCTTGTAAATATCTTATTTTGAGTTCTTGCAATTTTTCAGAAAAAACGTTCTATTTTTAAACTGGGATGCTTATCCATGAGCATCTAGAGCATTCCAGAACTATCTAGAACATCTTATTTTGAGTTTTTGTAACTTGAATAAAACTTTATATTTTTAGACTAATTTACTATTCTTGACATTAGACTGAGGTGCCTTCTCATGAGCATCGTTACGCCATTGTTGGTGTGGTGTTTTAGCAACTTGTATTTTAGGTTGAGATGCTTATTCATGCTGATTGATTAGTCAATGCTCAATAGCTTACTTCCATAACATTCTGAAAGATCTAGTTAAAATTATTATAAATTTATTATTTCTAGATACTTCTGAGGTGCGTATCCATGCTACTTGACCAATCAAAGAATATTTTAGAATTATTTAGCACTTTATAGAACATTCTAGAACAATCAATGTATATTACTCAACTTCTATTTCAAATAATTCTATTTTTAGCAATTTTTTTTACTATTTCAAAGGCTTCGCACCATTAACTGACCAAGACATTCCAAAATATCCACAAAAATTATTATTTTAGCAACTTTTTATTTTAGCTGAGGTGTTTACGATGTGCTAATTTATATTCCCTGGTGGATTCTCAAATCCCCAAACAATATAAAAACTTTTAAACCCCCTCCCCCAAAGGCCCGAAAGTATGCAACGTGGATCGGGAGGGATCTTGGGTCCAACCAAGGGTCGAGATCGCCACATGGCATAATGCCTAAACCAATCCATCGGGGATCAAGGCCATGTATCTCATGACGACGCATCGATCAATTCACGTCAACCGTAGGATCGCCCACCTCTCGCCAAGTGTATGGCCGAATCAACGCGCACTCACCAAAGATCCGGAAACATTCAGTGGGTGCACAAAGGGCTTTCCCCACGCAGAAGGATGGCCTGAAATATCGCAGCCTACTAATAATATATATATTTTGATATATATAAGCAAAAATATTCAGTGATGTTATTTATGCACTACAAATGTGCATCCCCTTTTAAAATTACATGTTTCCGTTTTATATATTCAGAAATGGCTCTTGAATCAGATCTTGATCTTTGCAGCCATGGATCAAGCCTTGCATATAGTTTTTGCTTTTCTTGCCAAACTAAATTTTGAAAATTCGAGTTTTTTAAACTCAAAAATTATTTTCATTGGCATATTTTCGTAGTAGAATTAGTACTAGATAAAATTCATCGAACTTGTTTCATTTTTTGTGGGCATTTTTCGGACATGATTGTGTTTCTATTATGCAGATCCCAAAGTATTTTGAAAATCATATTACAACAAAAAAAATTATAACTATATATTGTGCACTCCACACTATATGTATATGATATAGAGAGATTGCTATGGATCCCATGATGCAGAAGACCTGTTTCTATTCTCAATTAAGTTAAAAAATAAAAATAAAAATGGTTATGAGCATGTCAGAGGAATTGGGAAATTGAAACAACATCCCATCTAAAGGATTGTGATTCATTTTTTGTTTTATAGTATATTAAAAATTCTGCATTTCAAGATTTCAATGGTTCAATGGTTTTAGTGGCATGTAAATTATTTGTATTGATTAAAAAAATTAGGAACAACCACTTAATGTCGTGAGGCATCACTATGATCTTGGCACAGTATGCCCGCTTTTCCGTTCAGCCGATGAGACTATTGGGCATTGTCTCTTTGCTTGTCCGTGGTTCAACCAAAGATAACTCCGCTCTACAAGGTTTATTTAATAAAGATAATCGATTGCCAATGTGTCCTCTTGGCATCCTACCCTGTTGCATAGCCCCAGCTAAGCAAAAGACATCTCATTTTGATTCTGGTTGGCTCTTGTGGTCAATCTAGAAACGTCAAAGACACCTCACAATTTGCTGTGGCAGCATTTACTAACTGGCTAGCTTGTGCTCACACAGAGTCTGTGCTAAGATACTCATGTCTTATAGATGTTCAAATTAATCGAATCGCATACGAAAGAGAGTATTTGGCTTTAGCACCTTCAAATTAACTCTTACAACTAATCTCTTCTATTGGAGTAAGTACACAGTGCTTCAAGCTCGTGTTCCAGAGGCATCTTCTTGTGCCTACAGAGATAGATGAGATATTTACATTGTACTATTTTTACTCCTGATTAATAAACTTTCCTTGTGATATTTGCAAGCATAAAAGGTGTTGGATTGTGCAAAAGCACCATCTACCATATAGGGGCAGATTTCTCAAACAATCTATAATATTAGTCTGTCAGGAATGCATAAGAACCCAAAAAAGTGCTGTTCTATTTTTCTTTTAATCGGATTTGACTATCCGACGACAAGCGGTAGGATTGTAGATAAGAGGAGTCATTAATGAACTATAACCAATAGTGGACCATACTAAAATGGATCAATTTTTCTATAATGGACCAGGGTAAAAAAGATGGGTTTAATCTTAATCATCCAATTTTGATCCACAATATGGTATTTATTTATTTAAGGATCATGTCATTTTAAGCCCAAGGCCCATAGGTGGAACAATACATCAAGAACTCATGGCACCGTATATGCCTCTAAATCATCAATCACAATTGAAAATTCAAATATGTCTTTTCCGTAACTCCAATAATTCTGTAGGTATCTACCAAGATTTTGTGCTGATAAATCCATGAATTTTTTATAAGAGCAATTGTCAAAACCATACCTCCATCTTCATCATAACCTTCTCTCGCAGTCCATAAATCTCCAGCCATGGTATTCCATGTTTTCTTCTCTTCAACTCCTGGCGCCTGTGAGCTTAAACTAAATTGTAGTTTTTGTTTCTTCATGTGGTAACACCTGTAATAAGATAATCTTGTTCTATATAAATAATTATTGGATTTATTTTTTACGTAGTATATCACCCTCTCTTTCTTTAATGCCCAAATCTCAAGTGGGACTACACATTGATTGAATCAAGTTTCAAGCACTAAATCAAATAATGCCAATTTTAGCTTTAAATAATGGCTATCAAGCAGCCTCTACTACTAGCTCGCTTTTAATTAATTTAATATACCACCCATTTTATTTTGATTCATAGATTCTATGTATGCTTGAGTTAGCAATCTCAATCCATCCATAGATTGCACTCGAACCAGGTACTCCAAAATGACAGAGAGTGTCAAATTCTACTGGGATAATTTCAACTTTTGCTAATATCTTCTCATAAGAGATTTGTGATTTGACACCTAATTCCTCAAATAGGAACCTCTTCT
Source organism: Isoetes taiwanensis (assembly GCA_021234155.1). NCBI lineage: Eukaryota > Viridiplantae > Streptophyta > Lycopodiopsida > Isoetales > Isoetaceae > Isoetes > Isoetes taiwanensis. The sequence continues at coordinate 6,693,503 of JAJEKV010000048.1, read as the reverse complement.
CCACCTGTTCTAAGTCTACTTAGGTTTCTCGAATCTCAGGACCAGTTCCTCGCCAGATAGAACCCTACTGCACTGCTCAAAGTCTACCTGTGTTTCCCCGAATCCAGACCCGCCTCCCCCACTGACATCCATATAATATTGACATTTGCACAAGCATATACATAACCTTCCTCATTGACCAGTTGCATATTTCCAGAAGTTGAGAGTGGAGTATAGTTCTTGCAGACCTCCCACCATTCTTTTACTAACTACTTGTGAATTCAATACCCAAATACTTATATTGTTCCACTTGTTCCAAAACAGCACCATCTAACTTTATCTCAATTTGCCTTACCAAGTTTCCATAAACTATCACCTGATTTTTGCTTTATCGGGACCGACAACCTCAATAATCTTGCACGCTCCTCAAGCGTGATAAGTAAGTTCTAGAGGTCTCGCATGGTTGCGTGCATCAAGCCTCCGTGGTAGTCATTCCAAACTCAGATAGGAAAGACTTGTGCATTTTTATTGATGGTTAGAACTTAGACCACCATTTGTGCAATTAAAAAATTAGACTTGAGCAGTGTAGAGGATATCAATAACCGAATACTTCTCAATTGACTAACGAGAATGATATAACAGAAACACATATAATTAACAAGCACAAGTGGCACAAAGAAAAGCACACATCCAACTATAAGCCAAGAAACATGAGGCTATAAAGTTTGCACAATTCGTTTCGTATTGCGGGAGGGATTTTCTTGCATAGTTGGGACTATGATTCCTAGCGCATATTGTATGCCAAATCATATATTTTGCCACGTTTGAGCAGCTTAATTGCACTCAAAGGTCAAATACCTATTTCTGTGTATTCTGGATGCGTTTTATTGCAATGGTTCAAGTAAAAAAGATGTTTTGCGAATCTTGGAGCCGAATTATTAGGGCATGGATAAGATTGCATGCTTTTCAAGCTGGGCCTTCCCGCTAGATTTCTAGGATTGTTGAAGGCCGTATCCAAATATAAAACAGGCATTATTCAATTGTAAATAGAGGCCGCTACCAAGCGGAAGAGGCTTGGAAAGGCCGCTATTGGGAATAGGGCTCACGCAAAGGTGGACAACCGACCTATCGCGATGCATCGAATTTTCTTCCTCCATCCAGTTTTCCTTTGTTCAATGTTTCTGTGTTCTCGCTTGATGATGATGGGTTCAAAGTTCACAATGAAATTTTGAGATCATCTGCCGGGTCATTCGTTTAGAATCGAGGGCTAGCTGCGGTATGTGATTATCGCTTATCTCATACCGCCATTATGTATAGGAAGTTCTTGGGCTTCCGGCCAATAGGGCTTGCGCTTATTTTATGGCAAGTGTGTTTTTTCCCAAAGGCTTCTTGCTTTTTGTAGACAAAAATGCATACCTATGTGCAAAAGAACATTCTAGAAAATTCTATTTTAAATCTTCAAAATTTTTTGAAAAACATTCTATTTTTAGATTGAGATGCTTGCCCATGCACATCTAGAAGCTCAAGACTGGCGTTGAAGAGCTTTCTAGAACATCCCTGAACTTTCTAGAACATTCCACAACTTTTTGGGAGCATCCTAAAACTTTCTAGAGTGTTCTAGAACTTTCTGGCCAAGAATCGTATACTCATTCTTCATGTGTGTGGATGTCGCATCTATATGATGACATGCCACACGCTGCATGGGCGCAGTTATGCTCCTTGAGACTTCAATGTGCTGGTTGTGGTGGGAAATGTGCCATGCTGCTGGAACCCCCTAGTGGATGATCGCCCTAGCGCCCCAGATAGGCAGCTTGCGGTAATACCTGCATCTCGGGATGACAATGTCACTCGCTTTGGTATGCATACAATTGTTCTCGAGCAAAGTGTATCTTTGACCTCGCTTCATGCAATGGCCTACCACAATGGCCCCTCTTCCCACCTGCACACTCTGCGGCACAAGACAATCACTACATGAACTAGCGTCGATTATGTCATATACAGGATGTGCACCTTTGTCACCTATTTTCACGCTTCTAAGCATCTTAATAGCCTAGACAAGGGATGTAATCGTATCATCTCCCACCTTATGAGGCCGCACCGGCTAGCCAGCTATGGCCCTCGCAGTGACTTTGCCGCACTTTGGCGCGGATTATGAGCGCGAGGGTTACGCCGGGACATGCTCGCGGTTCTCCCGCATAGCCTCCTCTCTCTGCAGCTCCACACTGAGCAAGAACCCACCCGCCACCGGGTTGAGCTCCCTCGCAGCATGCATGATGCTTGGGAGACCTCCCACGCCAGAGATCGGGAGACCGCAACCTTCCCACGCAATGTATGATTTGATGTCGAGTGTAAGGAACGTTAAAGCGCCGCACTGGCCTCATCGCGGGATCGTGACCAAATGAGCTGTGCCACCAGCCATTACCTTCCGCGTCTCTTCCCAAGGAACAAGGCAAGGTACCTCGGCAAGGCACTCAAAGGAGAAATGTTCACCACTGACGCCTAAGCACCAGAGTCAAGAGTGGTGCCTACAGCCAAAGACACCAGTGGGGAATATCACTACAGGTAAAGTTGGGAGCGTGCGACTGTACCAGCCTATGATCCTCGAACACCTGACCTGACAAGTTCCCTCGCTAATGAAGTGGGCCCACCGGTGATCACAAAAGAAGATGTCAAGAGGGCCGCAGTCATCAAGTTAATGGAAGCAAGAATACTTTGATGCAATTCGCAAGCTGAGTTGCTCAAGTGCGGGCGTGGATGTACCATGGTGCCTATCCCGATTAAGTACTGTCAACAAACGGCTTGTCAAAGAGGGTTTTCCCTTGGCCATGGACCACAAGCGGTTGTTCCGATCTACAAGCAAGGGACCCATTAATCGTCTCAAACCCACCACCGAACCACATCATGGTCACTCTCAAGATTTGCCAAGTTGTGCGCAAGCATTCTCAACAAAGAAAATCCTCAGATACAGGCAGAAGTCGTGGCACTCCTACCCAAAGTGTGCTTCCCAACCCCACATCTCGACCATTGGATCACATCTTCACACCTCTCGTGACCCTCGGCTCTGAGGATAGCGTGAACTGCCTGGGAGGACCTGGTAATTTACTGCTTTGTGGACTTGGTGCAAAGGCTTCGGCCACAGCCTCGAAAAGTTGTGGGCGATTGCACCATTTGGGGCTCCCCTATGGATCTCAAGCAGAATCTAGCAGGCCAGACCGTGACGCAGAGCCGCACAAGCCGCATGCAACCGGAAGGGATAGCCATTTGCCGTGAGTATTGAGCAGTGTGGTTGTCCTTCTCTCACCTACAAATTTTGACTTTATATCACTGGGCTTGGAAGCCCTGGGCTAGTCAGCAATGGGGACTAGTGTGGCCGCCTCTTTGCACCAGTTCTATCCAAGTGTCATCTATGCAGATGATGAATCTCTTTTGGCCCATATACACCAGAGGGAATGCAAGCACACCTAGATGCTCGGACACATCTCCTCGCCAGCGACGACATGCTGGTCAACTCCGCCAAGACCAAGGTGGTCCCCTCATATCCTCACGCGTCCTGTAAGCACTCCTGGGCTACCACTTACCAGAGGTAGATGGTAGAGGTCACACCCAGCCTACAAGTACCTCGGGGTGGAATTCCGCCTCAATGTGGCTGATGCATCCACGCCTTCCACGCAGTTGGAAGGCGCGAAAATGCAATGCAAAAACAATAGTCACAGGCGTAGCCGCATGACCTGGGCCACTGGCCATATTTGTTTCTGCACCGGCCGAGCCATTTTTGTATGGGGTCGAGGTGGGGCCCAAAGTGGTGTCTTCGCTTAATTTGAACGATTTTAGAGCAGGTCCGTAAGGTATTTTGACGCAAGTAATTCTCGCGCCAAGCCCCGGGCCCATATCAGATCTTGCTGCGGTGAGACAGATTCATGCCCCTCGCACACCATGCGTGCCCTCGACAGTACATTGTCTATTTCCGTAAGGTGGCTAACATGGGCCATAATTCTAGCCCCTGCATACACTTGGCTTACGCTGGGTGGGCGATGAGCCCAAGAATCTACTCAGTGGCTTGTTGGAAGGACAAGAGAGCTCCAATGGGCGCTACTGAACGTAGACTATTACAGGTGCATCCAGTGCACAGCTGCACGCCGGCTGGGATAGGGTTGAGGGGTACTTTGACTCTTGTTTCCGGGAAGCCTCGAGACCACCATGTCGGGAATGTAAAGCGTGGCACACTACAAACAGCACATAAACCCCCACCTGGTTCAGAGGCCCACAGCCCCCACCCGCCTCGGGCCTGCCCATGAAGAAGCCAAAGCAGGATTATCGGCCCATCCACAGGGCCCACCATCTCTGGGCTGAGACGTCACCGGGTTGGAGAACCGCCAGACGTGCTTTGTCAGTGTTGTTCACCGGGGTTGTTGAGGATGAAAGCCATGCCTTCCGTGAGTCAGTCTCAAAATTCTATAGTCGATTCTGCTCAAGCATATTTCCTCTTTGGTGCTAATTCGTCTCATTTCCCCAGAGATGAGCTACTCAAGATGACGCTTTGGTCCTCGCTCCTACCTCCAAGAGGTTTTGACTGATGGACTATTGCTCTCAAAATCTACCCGGTAAGTTCTGAATTCATGTGTATATCATATCATATCACAACATATATATGTTCTTATGTTTGTAGCGCCAATCCGGACCGCTGATCCGGAGATCCTTACTACCATGTGGCTTTGGGACGATCGCACGTCCGCATGGGTTTGGGAGTTTGCTTCCATATCGCCATATGCCGCATCCCACGGCCCAGTTGATTTGATTCGACGCCGCATCCGAGATCCTATGGCTCACGCTGCTTTGGGACACATCCTACGCATCTAACATATATATGTTCTTATGTTTGTAGCGCCAATCCGACTGCTGATCCGGTGATCCTACTTGGCCATGGCTTTGGGACGATCGTGACGGGCCGTATGGCTTGGGAGTTTGTTTGTCGCTTATATGTGTTTATCCTATGGTCCAGCCGATTTGATCCTCGACAAGCGATCCGAGATCCTACCATGAAAATTAGTGGCTATATAGCCAAATGACTCATTTTTTAGGGTGTCTAGGCAATTTTAAGGCTAATTTTTGAAGAGGATTTTCTTTTAAAAATAAAAAAAATAGCCAAGGGGCTTAAAACAAGTACTCCATTATTTTTTTTGTGGATTAGCCAAATTATCTCCCTTTTCCTTAAAGTAAAAGGGATTACCCCTTTCTTTTATATTATATAGTAATATTTATATATTAATTATTAATAGCCAAACAAAAATGGGATTCTATATAGACTTTACATTATCCCCCACCTACCATCACTGCAGCAAGGATAGTAGCTTTTTAAACTAGTGGTATATGCATCTTTAAAAGGAACTGTAAGAGATGGCCAATATCCTAGATGCCCGGTGCTGGTTGCATAACATCTTCCCCTTCAAGGGTTAGAGATAAGTGCAATTTGGATCACCATATCTACAAGGTGTCGCTTGTATCAATGTAGTCTCGCATCATGGATGTTAGGGTTATATTATGAGCCAAGTAAAAGTTTTTGAATATTATTGTATGTTCCTTGATTGTTGGATCGTTATTTGTAATTGTAGTATAATGTATCTAAAGCTGTAATTTAATTTATATTTTTGCTTTTTTCCAGCTTAAAAAATAGCCAAGAAATTATAGTACATGATTCAAAAGTAAATATATATAAATGTAATAACAAATAATAACTTTAGCCAAATTAATATCATAAAATATCAGAAAAATATTGAAAAATAGCTAAACCATTTTTTATGAAAAAATATATAGTATGCTTAATTTTTTCCCTCGATCCACGGCTCACGCTAAGCTTTGGGACACATCCTACCAAGGTACATGGTTGGGAATTATATGTAATAGATCTCAAGGCCCGCCAGATTGTTCTTGATCCCGACCTGGCCGATCTGTGATCTTACTCAGTCACGTATGAGTTAGTTTCATATCCTACTGCACATGACTTTAGGAATTATATGTAATAGATCCTATGGCCTATGCTGTTTTTAATTATTGTCACATATCGAGATCTCAATCTTGATCGGTCCAATATCCTAGTAGCCCAATGCTTGAATGCCCATCCCCACAGTGCAGCGCTTTTAAAATATTTATATTGTATGAGAAATTCGAACCCTGGTCATTGACCCCCTATTCCCCCATTCTAACCACTAGACCAAGCATTAATTCCATGAATAATTTATGTTTCAAATATACTCTAAGTGGGTAAATATTTTACTCATCCTTAAGAAAAGGCTTTAAAATTTTTATGTTGTACCTGAGGATTCAACCTTAGTCGCTGACCCCCTCAACTCGAATATTCTAACCACTCAGATCAAGCATTAATTCTATAAAAAATTTATGTTTCACTCACATAAATTAAGGATAAGATTCTAATTAAGATAAAATAGAGTATACCATTCTAGCTAGTTCAAAAGAGTTCTAGAATGTTCTGGAAGGCCGAAGAATTACAAATCCGAAGCTCTAGAAAGTTCTAGAATCCTCTAGAAAGTTCCAAAATATTCCAAAAAAAAAATTCTCCTGTAACATAAGAGAATCCTTGGAGGGAATCTAAGAAAATTTTTTCCAAAAGCCCCAAATGTTCTAATAAGTTCTAGAATGTTCTAAAATATAGGGAATTCCAGTGGAATGTAAGAGAATCAGGGAAATACTTCCGTAAAGTTCTAGGATATTTTGAAAGTCTCAAGAATGTTCTAAAAGTTCCTGTAAAACGTAAAGAACCAGAATCTAACTAATCTAAGAAAATCTCATAAAATGAGAGAATCTAGCAAAATATTTACAAGCCTAAGGGAATTTCTTAAAATCTGGGGATCTAAGGAATCTTCATAAAATCTAAGGAATGTAAAGAAAATGTTGATGAAATATTAGGTAAGCCCAAGGAATCTTTAGAATCTCTCTTTGAATGTCATATAATGTAAGGGAACCTAGGGCAATCTAAGTAAAATCTATAAAGGGATCACAAGGAATCTGAGGGAATATTATAGTAACTAAGGGAATCTATATAGAAATCTGATGGAATCTAGAGGAATCTATAAAATTTAGAGAATCTTCCTGAAACCTCCAGAGAACCTTGGTAGAGTACTTAGAATCTATGAATTTAGAGTATTCTCAGAGATTCTTTTAGAATGTAAGAACACGACAAAGAACTGCGTGGAACATGCTAAAACTCGAACATACTGCCGTGGGGCATAATTTCTTGTATATGTATATTTATGCAATTTGCCAGTGAGTTTGTTCTTGACGGTTTCCCTCTAGGAGGAGAGGTTTAATCGAGTAGCAGCGAACTACTTTTGCCGTGTAATTGGGTCCGTCTGTGGAATTGGCCTCGTGAGGCGATAAAGAACACTTCCTTCCTTACTTATATCTTGGTGAAGAAGCGTCTTTTTTGCATCTATGCATGTGGGATATTGTGTGCATGCGAGAGATTCTAGGTGTCTTGAACATTCTAGAACAGTAGGGTTGAAGGCCACTTAAGTGTATATCAAACATTAACTTTTCCAGGTAAAGGCATGAATGCAGTGGTTGGGAATGGGGCTTGAGAGGCTGATGATCGAGGGTTTTAAATCCTCCAAAACAACTTGCATAAAACTTTAAAACCTCCCCAAGGCCGGTACAGCGTGGATGGTAGGGATCTTGGGTCAACAAAGACCGAGATGTGCGCCACGCAACTCGTCTAAAATAACCTTGGTAGGATGGAGTACGGTGTGGCCGAACTCCGCAGTCGACGACGAGGATGCAATTCAATGTCAGCGTGCGGATTGTCCATCTCTTATTGAAGTGGGCCGGCGGAAAAATCAGCACCGCAGCATATGAGCGTCCGGGGTGCCTGATTAATAAGCCTTCCGCGGTAGAATGCTTTACGAGAAATACTCGCGTACTAATAATATATATATATACAAGAAAGATTAATCGTCCTACGGTAGCATTGTTCAGTTAGCATGTTCTTAGAGTTGCAAGGCCATGGTGCTCTAGTGTAGCGATTCTCTTGAGATTCTCTTGTGATTCCTCTATATTCTTCAGTATTCTATGTATTATAAATTTAGCATTCATGAAATTCCTCTACATTCTCTTAGAATTTTCTGTTTTGATTGAGGTGCTTACCCATGAGCATTTAAAATCTTCCAAAATAATCTATTTTGGATGCATTGCAATTTTAAAACATTTTTCTATTTTTAGACTAAGGCACAGTATCTAGAATATTTTTTTTTTTCAAGATTTATATTGCACCTTTAATATGAAACATTTTTAGAACATTCTATTGTCTCTCTTTGCAAAATCTTAAAAAAAACTCTAAGATTTCATCAGACTTTAGATTCCCTTAGATATTATGAAGATTCCCTTAGATTCATTAGATTTTTTAAATTCCAGTTAGACTTGTATATTTTCTAGATTCTCTTACAATTTATGAGATTTCCCTTATATTCCCTTTAATTCTCTGATTCCTTACATTCTAGAAATTTCTAGAACGTTTTGAACTTTTGGAACATTTGAAGCTGCTCAAACAACTTTATTTTAATTTTAGAATATTACCCTTAAGTATATTTGAAACATAAATTATTTATATAATTAATGCTTGGTCTGAGTGGTTAGATTGGGGGTTTGGGGTTGAGGACCGGGGTTATCATAAAAATTTTTAAAAGCCTTTTCCTTGACATTCAATATGAGCCTTAGGATCATAGACTCAATCAGCGATCAAGATCTCACCATATAAAAGCAATATGGTAGGATCTGTACATATAATTCCCAGCCACGTGGACGTAGGATAATGACCCGTGGCCCGTCGAATCTCGGGCCAAATGATTGGGGATAAATCAACTCGGGCCCAGTAGGACCATGGTACCTATATTAATATGTAACTCGAGGCCATGTCACGAGCGTGGGATCACGTCCCAAACCCATGTGGCCGATGGATCTTGAGCAGGGCCCGTTAGGATAGTATGAAAACATAAGAACACACATATATAGGAAGATACTCGTCAGATGATTATTATATAAATTTAGCACATCCTACGATTGCATATTCCAGCATAAAGTTCCAATTTATGTTTTGGTCGCAAAATTAACATTAATGAAAATCAACGAAGCGTGAGGCATTGCATTGAGACGCAATGTCTGTTTCAAGCTTTAGCATGTTTCTATGGTCTATGAAGATTTTAGCTACACACTAAGAAGAATTCAAAAGAGATGTGGATTTGTTGATTGTCATCAAAATGTCGATAAGGTGCTTTTACAACTAATTAACGAGCACAAGATTTCTCCAACCTAATGAAATGTTCTCGTTAATCTTGTGAAGATTTTGGATTATGCAAGCGAATCGGTCTTCCATCCTACTTGGTACCAATGTTGAGGCATAGGCATGCACAAAACAACAAATGTCCATCTTTAGCGGTTCAAGTTAGGACCATCCTGTTGTTTTGTTGCTAACATTTGTCATTACACATCCCGTTGGGTTGAGTGAAAATGGCTGATTTGGGTGATATCCATACCCTATTGATGCTTACTGCATTGGACTTTAACTCCCTCGTCTAAGCGGTTCCATAAGTTGGTTTTACATTTCCGGTGATTTGATAAATTTATAATGGCACGAATAGCAATGGGAGGCATATTACAGAAGAATATTGCCTTAAGCAAATATGTGAAGTCTAATGATCTAGGCAAATGGTGGTGGTGATAGCCCCCTCATTCTAGAGTTTAGCGTGAAATTGTGAATAAATTGTCATGGCAGCCATGATGGATATGGAGCTGACTTTAAATTTTGTTAGATTCTATGATGAAACCATTAATTTTCCTGATTGAGTTTCTATACACCAATATGGGCTATTTTGAAAGCATACATTGATTGGATTCAATGGTTGGCTTAAGCTTGGTTAATACCATGTTCAGTTGACATCCATACCTCAGTTGATGCTTATTAATATAGGACAAATTAATTTCATTTAGCATGTTGTCTTATTAGTTGGGTACATTCTATGCAACTTCATCAAATTTGCACACTCTGATGCACGGATTTTGGGAATATGCTATCTTGCATGAATCCATGACTAACCACTCTTACATTCATATCTTGTGACAATTTATTTGGTTACTCTTAAGGACATGAACAATGGTTGAATTTTATTTTAAGCCTATTTGGTTATGTGTTTGACATTGGACACACAATACATACATTACAATTATAAGCATATGGAGTGGCAGACCACTTGGACATCAAAACTTGCAATATGATTTTATCTTAGAGGAGTTTAACGTTTGAAAATGTTGAAGATGCATGTATATTGTGTACCTGGTCTTTGCCTTTATAGTAGTTTAAGGCACTTTATTTCCTTAAGTGTAGTGGAAATTTGGAAATTAAATTTCTAAGATATTTCTAGCTAATTATGATAGCATAGCTAACTTGAAAGTCTTGACTAGTGGACCTTTACTTTAGTCACATTCTCTAAGCCCATGATGGTAATGGGAGAGTGGCATTAAAAAACTCGTGACTACATGGTAAATAAATATTATGGTACTCGTACTATATTTTTTGGAGCATTTATACCTCCTGTAGTTGTTTGAATCATATATCCACTGAAGTATGTACAGAAACTATATAGACCTAATGAAGGGGACTTCTGTAAAATGAGTTCAAAGCAGCAATATGTAGAACACATGTACAGACCTTATTTTATGCAAATGGCAATGGTACCTTGAGCCGAGACGATATGGTACGTCTCAAAATCTTGTGACAAAAGTTTTCTTTCTTTGTCTGATTGTTGACAATAGATTTGGATAAAAAGACGTCACAATAGCTACATATCTTCATCCGAGGATGAGAAAAAAATCTAGAAACAATGTGAACATTGTTAAAGATTGTTGATTTTGGAACCAAGAAACTATGCCATGATTTCCAACGTCACCGCAGCTTTACTAGTTTATCCTCATTGTTACATCCCACTGCTGATGTGATGGTCAAATTTAATAAACATTCTTTAGGAAGCTAAAAGATGCGTTCTGGAGATCTTTGTATGTCTTTCTATATGCATAACAAAGCATTTTGAGCATTTCATGGCGGTTCCATATTTTCATTAATACATACTCTCCAACTTTGCACGGGCATGAGAGACTCAAACTAGGAATTCTCTTATCTCTCATGCCTCAAAGTCTAATTGAAATGCAAAACATAGGTTCAAAGGCATGCAACTAACCACGAGAAACTTTTTCATCATACTTCCTTGGTAACCACCTCCGTTTAAGCCAAATTTGATAAACAGTAAGACCTATACTCGGTTAGCGCTTAGAAAAGCGCAAAATAGGCTGGCATTTACATTCTGAGATCGCCATAGCCGATGAATTCCACCCATTCATATAAAGGGCTTTCCATTTACAAGTGGGGCCCATATCTACTGTCTGATGCCATCTCTTGTTTTGGAGTTAGTCGGGTGTATATTAGTGATCTGATTTTTGAATCTTGGAATGAACACACTTGATCTAAATAAACTTAACAAAAGAATTACTGACATGTTAAATATGGTTCTAAAGCTCATCGACAAGCATGATTTCAACTCATCGACCAACAGAAAAGAAAAACAAGTCATCACACCGGAGAGAGATGACCTTATCCTTGAAAGGGAATATTCATCACTCTGGAGATTGAAATGTGCGATTGGTGTTAACAATCCAAATAATCACCGTTACCTTGTGCACCATTATTTTTTACAGAAATCTGATGAGGGAAAATAGAACCATAGAGCCTCCCATTTTCAAAGCACAATAAAAGCGAGGAGCTGTTTCATACTGTGAGGACATCCTTCAATTGATTGTATTGAATCTGTCATGACTCCCAAGAGCGAGCCATTGGAAGGAACCACCTATTTATTAACAAAGGTCTTTAGCGGAGGGTTACCCTCCCGTGTTCCGTGAAATGGCTTAAATCATACTTTATGAAGAAATTGGCACAGAAAATCTTTGGTCCTTGTCATGAACAAGGATTGCAAAACATAAGGAAGCTGTTTCCTTACCATAGAAATGAGAGAATTCCTTGAAGCCTTGAGTTGGATTGACAAAAGTTTTTTTGATTGGGATTGATCCACTAATTAAAAGCCCATCAATGCGAAAAGAAATCTTTTCTTTGCTTGTCTCCTCCATAATAAAAAGTTTTTTGATTAGGATTGATCCACTAATTCACCCATCAATATAAAATGCATGTTCTTTGTGAAATCTTCTACATTTCTTGGAGAATCCTAAATATGTGTACACCGAAAATTTAGTGGTTTAGATGTTTGGTAGATGTCTGGTGTTTGGCGAGTCAGTCACACCAATATAATTTTTTCTCGCATGACGAAGAATTTATACCTCTGACCCCTGCTTAAACACGAGAAAGCATTATATAGCCCTGTTCTTGATTTTGATGTATGAGAGTTGTTTATTTGCTGCGACATTACTCTGTCTCCAATTCCGCAGTACCTTTAGTCTCAATTTCATGGCAGTATTCGAGTTTAGTTTTACTCGCTATGGAAGCGAGAATGACCGGACCTAAGCGTGCTAATTTTGGAGCCAGTTAAGCATTATAACATTTTTTATCATAGAGAGACTGTGTTATTTTGTGTGGTGGTTATAGGTCGTCGATACTGTCACGGATTAGCGGCCTTTTTCTTTTGTTCTACATGCCTCCAGATTTTGTGTGTTTGCCCTACTTGGCTTTTCCATTTAGCCCAAGGATGAATAAAGCCCATGGGATTCGAGCTTGATTTTGCATGATGATCTAGTTTAAGCGGATTCTGCGGAAGGATAAACTTCGATTTGGATTGGCAGCCGGGTATCGTAAATCTACGCTGTTCATTTTTGTGCATCTTGAGATGAATGAAATGATTCGTTGGTGGTGTACACTCGCATTCCATTGTCGATGAATTATGATTAAGTACAAATAATTATACGTAGCGTAGATCACGCTTTCGCAGTTATGATATTTTTTCTATTACAATGGGAACGAATGAGCAGAAATTTCAACCCATTCACGATTTCTTTCTTTTGTTGTGCGGATTTTATATGAAAGATCCACTAATTGGGTTTAGCAAATGAGCATCTGTCTTGAAAAATCGAAAGAACAAAGCGAAGAAATATGGATAAGCGCCATTTCTTACGAAAACAATGCTGTCTGGCTCTAATTTTCTTGGGTTGTCCAATCCTTGCATTCTAAGGATTATACCCAAAACCCGCCAGCAAATTCTTCAAGCGAGGCTGACATAATATACCATTTCCACCAAGCAAGCAGGTTTCCCGATTCAACAAAATCCAGCAGCGGACCATTATAAATTCATTTCTAAAAATTGAAGAAAGGAATGGTCATGACAACAAGTTAAAACTTCGGTTTCAGTAAAAAAAACTAGTGCTCATCCTGTATAGCCATTCCATCTTTGGAAGAGCTAACCAATGGCATCAAGTATTTTGAGCTAGATCGTAACTTATACAAAACCTTATCAGCGTGGCGGGGCGGTAGGGTTGGGTGGGGTTGTCTACAATCAATTCTCCACATATTTTTGAGCCAAATATTCCTAGATCAGCCCTTGATAGAACTTTTACTCTGTCCTTGTCGACATGACACCAATTATATATACAAATCATGATGCTGACCACAAGTCATATTCTTCATAGAATGTTAGCATATCTTGTAACGCATAGTATGTGCCTTTTTCTATAATAGTACCACAAACTTGCTAGATCGTCGAGAAAAAAGGGTTACATAATAAAATTATTAGGAGGACTTTTTAAATTGGTTGTTCCAAATGTCACGTAACTTATTACCTTAATTTGATTGCATAGGTGCTTTGCTCACTTATATTTCCAGCTTCTTGTGTGCCCCTCAAAGGGCACTTTGACACATTTTCTAACATAAGCAACAATTCGATTTTAAATTGCCACTGTCCATGCTTGAATTCCTGACATGGGTCATTAGCTGATGGAGGAAATGTCAATATATTTGTGTCTTACGAAGCTGGGCAGTGGTGTGGTAGCATGCTTAATTGTGCGAATAAAGGATAAGCTTAGAATTTGATTCTTTTCATTCCATGTAACAATCTTTTTGAACTTTGTTCATGTTCTCTAGTTGTCATCTAGTTTCTACTTCGGTATTCCTGCTGAGACCAAATGATGTGCAATGCTAGATGCATTTGTTTATATACCTACCGAGGTAATTAAAAGTTTACAGGCACTGCATTTGAGATGGTTTCAAATCCTGCAACTGTGCTTGACAAAAACAACACAGGTTGCTGGAAAAAACAGTATCAAAATGGAAAATATAACCTAAACCTTCATTATGTCCTAAAAAATTTGTGTGTGTTATAGACACGACACGTAACCTTATGAGAGATATCACCAAAGCATCCTGCCAGAAAAAACATTATCTAAAACTCAAATCTAAGACAAGAATAACTCATTAAAGAATATCATTCATAATGTATCAACTGCAGAATAAGAATAGTAGGGAACATCCAAATGAACTACTGTGGTGAAAAGTTATACAAATTATTTAATGTCCATGGACATGTTGCTATCTCTAGCTTTGCAGGAGTCCACTCTTTTGGCTGTCTGATTGCCCACATCAACTCCTGTCTGATTGCCACATCTAGCTCCTGGCATTACAAGTCTTTAGTCTGAGAGTGCAGTGGCCCCAATGCTTTGACATGTAGTAAGCCTGAAGACAGACCTTGAGGCACAAATACTGGTGGTGCCCTTGGCCTTCTGGGTCTTCACTTGCCAGCGAAGGGTGGTAGAGACATATATTACCCACTTGGTTTGTGGAAGCCCCCAACATCTACCTCTGTTATCTTTACAGAGCTCTCAGTGGTCATTTCGCCCACTTATCCATCCACATGTTTGCTCCGTGACACCATAATAGAACTTGATGGAGGTTGGCTGACAACATTAAGTCACCTCTAGATTCTGCCATGGCTGTAAGCACAACTATAACAGATGAAGTGCTCATAAATCAGAGTATGAGGATATGAGTAAACCTTGGTCACGGAGGCTGCAGATGGGAGTTTGGTGGAATCTCTTCTTTTCTTCATCTCAGAATTAAATAACCTCTCTGCTCCCAAAGTTCTGCTGCCATCGTGCAGAGGTTTCTTCAAATAGTCTACTATGACATTTTAAACCTTTCAATGCCATATGACATTTGATCAAACATCAAGCTGTTTGCTTCCTGCTATCATTGATGTCCAAATGGCGCAATACGCAGACAGCAGGTTGTTAGTATCATGCCTCTAAAAGCTGCCCATATTTTATGTACATACTGATCAAGCACTATCAATATCCTTCTCCATTCTTTATTGGCAATTTGAAGATGTGTTTAAGGCCCTATCTATGTCTCTATCTACTACATGCTGCTCAGAGGCATATATAACAGCATTTTGGAGATGTTCCATCAACCTGCATCGCTGAAAACATTCGGGGCTTCCACAACAAACCCATTTTTGACATATCCTGAAGTGAGGCAGTCCATGATATGAAACACTTTTGAACTGGTAACTTTTCAAAGATAACCTGTGCTCTTAATGAGATTCAAATTGGAAATACGTATCAATTAAAGCATTCCCAACAAATATATCCCTTTCCAATCCCCTTTTGGCTGAAACCTTAATATGTATTTCTCAGCCCTCCTCCCAGCTAGCATTACAAGCTTTGAGCATGCAAACAAAGTAAGCTTATTTGGTTGGATACCCATAAATTCATTTGTTTAAATTCAAATCATGCTTCTGTACCCATATCCTTATTCTACATATCCATTGAGTCAATATGGTCCAAGATGGGACACTCTGCCATCTCTGTAGTTTGTCAAAGACTTCTTATGCCTCTACAAGAGCATCCTTATTCTCATATCCATTGATCAATATGGTTGGAATGGACCTTATACTGCATCTGTAGTTTGTCAAAGACTTCATATGCCTCTGCAAGACATACATATGACAAATGCTGCTAACATATTGATCAATTTTTCAAGACCACTTTTTGAGATATTGTGCATGAATTCTCTTACCCATTTCCATATCATTCTGCACAAGTCTCAATAAGCCATGAGTGTATAACAGTTGGGTTCATATTATCATGCCATGTTTTGGTAAATATAAGAAGAGCATCTTTTTTTCATTCCACATTCAAGGTAGACCAATACAGAGCAAGTTCAGAATGCTCATCCATTAAAACAATCTGACAAAGTGTGTTGTGCATTAGAGACATTGCCACATGCCACATTGCAGGCACATTATAATTTCAAAGTTCTGAATCATAGCTTACACATATATACACTTAGGCAATCACAAATCACCCACTTAGCTAATTCAGGAGGCTAGCTATTACGTTGGAAAACCTGGCTGGAAAATCAGGCCATTATGTACAAACATTATCTTTGAGTCAAATGTATATATATTCACCAATGCATTTGTTTAACATGATCCTGGTCCTGTTATTCTTGTCACAATCTGCTGATCCTGGCTTCTTCCATCTTGGATCTTGCTAGAATCACTAAATCCATTTCCTACAATACACTAGAAAAGATACACATTCTTTACTTCACCTCCTCAGAAAGGTCCATCGTTGGGAAAACACTCCAGCTGTAAAACGATTGAGTGTGATAAGATCTCTTCAAGCTTGAAATTTGCCATCAGCAAAGAAGAGGCACCAAAAATGATATAGGCAACAACATGCAAAGTTCCTCAGAGATATAAAAACCCCCAAAATGAACCCGGTTTAAAGTTTCCCATGCTTTCTGTCTTTAATTTTGCATCTTCGCTCCTGTAGTCTTCTTATTGGAAGCCCCTGTGGATATCTGCCATAGTTGTTAAATGGTTTCTTCAGCATGTTGGCTTGAGCGGTTGTCAAAGTCATCCAGTTCACCCTCCCAAAGAGAGATCATGCAACATCAAAATGCACCTCACCCAAGACCTCATCCCAAGCACTCATCCAAGACAGTCAACATCTAGCCCACCTTATCCTAAAATCACCAATCCATTTTATCCATTCTGATGTATGATTGAGATCTCCAATGGCCCTACAAAAGTGCCATTGGAAAATATTAAAAGAATCTGTAAATATAAAAAAAATGTGCAGCATCCACTACAATGCGCTGGGTTATTACTCCAAACATCAATATACACTCTGTGAGAATAAGCTTTGCCTTCTTTGTGTCCGTTTAATTATCTGGGAGCTCCACACGATTCTGTTTGCAACCTACAGTGAATTATGTACAATGCATTCCATGAGATTAAGATACAGAAATAGATCTATATGTGGATGAATAAGCAGGCAAGCTTAGTTGTTAGTAATAGTTAAAGAAATACAAACATGGGAAAGTTGCTGTCTACATCAATGGAAACATTAAGGTTGTTTAGTTCCCATTGGACCAGTCTTCGGAGTGCCAAGATGGCAGCTAAAGGGATTCAAAATGAAGGAAAGGAAAACAGGGAGCTGGACCACATAATATACTTGGCTAATATACAGGCAGCTGCACAGTTGATAAGAATAGGTGCAGAAAGTAGCCAGAAGAGGTCTGGAATGTGTGGAATGCATGGCAGCAGAATCAATTCAAGAATGTCAGAGTCAAACAAAGGACCTAGAAGCAAATAAAGAAGCAAATCAGCCCGAATGGTTGCAGGCCTGTTGCAGACTAGAAGGGCCATTGCTACACAGAGTTTGAGGTGTAGATGCAGTCAAACAACTTCATAACTAACCTCTCTAAAGAATGGACGTCCCCTCCCCATAGCCATGCATCACAGCCTGCATCTCTTGCTCCCCACACATCATTTCTCCTGTCATCTCCCATGCACTGCTTCATCCAGTTCCACCCTAGCCAATTCACAGGCTTTCAAAAATATTGTTGGGTTTTGGTTCTCTCTTCTACCTGGAATGAAATGTATTCAATATGTATACTACAATGGCATCTGCACTTAGCAGTTTAAGGCCCATGTCCCAAATTCTTCCCAATGTGCTAGTGAAAGTTCTTGGACCAAGGACCAGGAACCTGCATTGTTTAATCCCACATTGATAAGTTGTGCTCAACTATAATGTAAAGGATAAAAACATCATACACAATATAGATAGATGGATAATATCTTTGACTAGAACTGCAAGACAAATTAACCAACATTCCTAAAACACACAAAAGCCCAAATACTTGCGGGTTCATTTCTACCTGTAAGCTGGGACATCTAGGGTGAGATGCACGTGGTTTTTGCTGTCTCTTAGCTGGCAATTCCTAGCACAGCCTGACTGATAAGTCCCAATGCTGCCTCATTATTTTTCCAGAAGAATGTAGCACTAAGTAGAATCCCACACTGTTGGGCACAAATGGAGGAACCCATTGTCTGGTGTTAGAAAGATTAAACCCAGCCCAGCTCTGGGTGTACTATCATATCCACACAATAGAAACAACCAGGGAACCATTTTCACAAAACAGAATGATCGCACCTTCCATTCTTTCCCGCAAGCTCAGGCTCTGATGTCCAAATAATCAATCCCTGCCTCACACAAGCCTTAACTACAGGCATGCCAGGTCTAGAAAGGACTAACACAACACCAGAGACAATAGGCAAATCCTAGCAAAGGGAATTTGGTTTGTTTATATCCGGCAATGGGAATTGAGGAATATTGATTTGGAGGCCCATTTTAGGAGCTTCTACAAGTTTCGCTCACTGCGACCTGCGATCGATTTGAACTTGGTTAAACTTGGGGAATTCACGAAGTACATAAACTTGAGGGAATTCAAGAAGTACATATTTAGCTAGAAACCTGAGGCTCCAAAGAGATACCTGTGAAACCGAGGCTCCAAGAAGCTGAATGGATGAGGCGACGGTTAGCGGTTTCAAACTTAGCGATTGACAGCCAATTTACAACCTATAGCAAGTTTTAGCAGTGTTAACATTTCTAGCATATACTAGTAAAATATGCCATAAACCCATCAACAAGTAGGGAGCAGCAAAAATAAAATGAAACCCCTCTTTTTAGATGGCGACCAATGTGAAGAAGCCCATAAAGGCAGCATGCCAAAATTTGGCAACAACAAATTGATGTGCTCCTCAAGCTCTGTCGTTGGAACTATATGGGCCAGCCTCTGGTTTTATAAAAGCGCAAATAAGAGCTGGAAACAAAGCTTAAGGATTAAAATATGGATTAAACATCACGGTACTTGTTAAAAAAAATTGAAAGTCAGAATATCGTGATCATTCAGGCACTCCCGCTTAGAGCCAGATGATGAAGAGTTTTTGAAATGTAACCCATGTGTGCCCTTGCTTCATCGATTTTTCCATCTAATAATTAATCTGGATACTTTCTATATGCCTCCATATGCTTAAGAAATCCGGCTGCCTGAATAAGAAGGTTTGCAACAGATTATGGGATAGTCTGCTTGACTTGGGCCACCCAGCAGCCAAATCATCCCCCAAATTCATCAGGCGGTTGCCTTGATTCACCACTTGTGCTCTAACGTAAGCTTGCGCATCCAAGGTAGAGGTGAAGCCTGCTTTCTCACAATATATCCCACGGACAAGGGCTTGCAGCCTGACTAGAGCTCTTAAGGACCGAAGTGCTCTTTGACCTACGTGGTGAATGCAGATATACACAGTTCAACGCTTTAAATTCACTCTGAAACTCAAGAACAAAATAACTAAGTCTACAGAAAAACAGGGTTTTGTTTGCCAAAAATGAAAACTTTGGCGAATCCCATGCCAGTGGACAACCAGTCCTTCAGTTGCATTCCATTCTCCAAATCCATAATGACAGTAAATGCCGGCAGTTGCCCTAATGGTCGGAATAGTAGCCGGATTCTGGGCTTTGCCGCAAAACAGGCGATGGCTTGGTCGCTGCAATACCTGCAAAACAAAAGAGTATCACAAATCAAGCAAAACCCAGATCAATTAAACAAATCCAAGCAAAACCCATCAGCGCTGCCCTATAAGAAAATGCCGGCCTAGACTGCCGAACTCCTCTCGAGCCTGTAACCCCATGTGATATGTGCCCCTGCCGGACTCATACATCACTGCTCCACAAAAATTGTATGAAGTGGCTGTTCGAACAGCTGGCCACATACACAATTTAGCACTTGGAAATCGTGGCAAAATCTATCACAAAAAGAATTCTATAAGAAGCCCAGTAGAAATCGACAGAAGAAATAGTGAAACCACGGCGAAACTGCCAAACCTAGCAAGGCGAATCCAAGCCTTCGCTCCATAAAACCACCACGCTCCATAAATGTATCTCTGTGCACGAAATCAAAGCTTCGATCGGATAAAATAAGGAGCAAAATTGAGCCACATAGCGGAGAGTAAGGAAGAAGCAAGGAGATGCAATCGATGCCGAAAACCTGCATATTTATAATTCCAAACGGCCGCTAGAACCTCCACATGACCTGTATAGCATAATAATGGCTCCGCCAAAGGAGCACAGCGATTAGAGCAGAGCTGAAGATCCAAAAATATAGCGCTCCCAGACGAAACCATTACGCAAACTTGGATTTGGCGCCTCACCATAGGTTTTATTAACATGGGCAACTTGATTGTTCTACACAACTTTCTAGCAACAATGTTCTAGAATTTCAACAGATTCTAACACATTCTAGAAGCCACCAATAGACCGCCAAGAACTCAGAAGCCACTGTGACATCCCGACGCCCGTGACAAGATGGGAGCTTCTAAACGCATCGCACGCAGTGATCCGCTACCGGATATATAATAGAACATTCCCGGTGTTCACCACTGTAAATTTATATATATATCTATTATTGCCGTTAAATTAACGGCCCCACGCGTAATGCTCGAAGTTTTAGCATGTTTCTACGTGCAAAAGCTTGTAAAAGAATCTCTTGAGAATACTCTAAATTTATAGATTCTCTACATTCTACTAAGGTTCCTTGGAGGTTTCGTGGAGCATTTCTCTTAAATTTTATAAGATTCCCAAGATTCCATCAGATTTCCCTAGATTCTTTTAGGATTCATTTAGATTTTTACTTAGGATTGCCCTAGGTTCCCTTTACATTAAGCATGAGATTCAAAGAGACTTATAAAGATTCCTTTAGATACCTAAGATTTCATCAATATTTTCTTAGATTCCCTTAGATTTTATGAAGATCCCTTTAGATGCCCCAAATTTTAAGAGAGTTCCTTAGGCTTTGTAAATATTTCCTCTCAGATTCTCTTTACATATCTTTATAAGATTTTCTTACATTCTATTAGATTCTTCCCGATTCCTTTTGCCATTTCTCTTCTCCTAGAACTTTTAGAACATTCTAAGACTTTCTCGAACATTCTAAGACTCTTCAATATATTCTAGAACCGCCCTGAAGTATTTCCCTGCATTTCCCACATTCCCTCAGAGATTCCCTACATTCGAAAATTCTAAAACTTATTAGAACAATTTTGGAACTTTCGAAAACATTTCTTAGATCCCCTAGATTCTTCTTATTTCTAGACTTTCTAAGATTCTAGAACTTTCTAGAGCCTTCCGTAAATATTAGAACTTCTTTGAACTAGCTGTGAATGTTATAGTTTATTTTATCTTAATGGGAACATTACCCTTAAGTATATTCAAAACATAAACTATTCATAATTAATGTGTTTGGTTCAGGTTAGAATGGGGCCGTGAGGGCATTGAAGCTAGCGCTCGAATCCTCCATACAACATAAAAATTTTAAAGCCTTTTCCTAAGGATGAGCATTCAACTTGGGTCAGAGGGATCTTGGACCATCATGGTCGAGATCTCATGCAACATAAGCCATGTGATCTATTACATATAATTCCCAGTCATGTGCAGTAATCGTAGGATATGTGCCAAGCCACGGAGCCTAAGATCCCCGGATCGACGCATCGTGATCAAATCAACCTCGACCGTAGGATCGACATACATAATTCCCAAAAGCCATGTGCACCGAGATGTGTCCCAAAGCAACGGAGCCGTAGATCTCTGACCGACGATCGATCAAATCAACTTAACCGTAGGATCGCTTACATATAAGCTACAAACAAACTCCCAAGCCATCTCGGGCCGCATTTATATGCCCTAAAGTTAATGAGCGTAGATCCTGACCAACGCGCTCCTGGATTGAGCATTACAAACATAACCAACCTCAAGTAATCGTAGGATCGAAGATTACATATAATTCCAAAGCCATGTGCACCGTAGGATGTGGGCCCAAAGCAACGGAGTCGTGATCTCTGACCCACGATCGTGATCAAATCAACCTCGACCGTGAGGATCGCCATATAAGCTACAAACAAACTTCTGGCACATAAGCTACAAACAAAACCCTGCCATTCGGGCCGCATCGATATGCCCCAAAGCCACGCGGAGCTCGTGAGGATCTTGGATCAACTACCGCGATTGAGCCGCTACAAACATAAGAACATATATATGTTTAATGATACGATATATATATATTTAATGCGTCCTACCTGCACGCTCGAAGTTTTAGCACGCTCCTACGTGGGTAAAGTTCTTGTCGTGTCTCTACATTCTAAAAAGCAAAAGAATCTCTTGAGAATACTTAAATTCATAGATTCTCTAAGATTTTACTAAGGTTCTCTTGGAGGTTTCAAGTGGAGATCTTTAAATTTTATAAGATTCCCTCTAGATTCCATTAGATTTTTTCTAGATTCTCCAAGATTCTATGAAGATCCCCTTAGATCCCTTTAGATTTTATGAGATTGCCCTAGGTTCCCTCTTTACATTACATGAGATTCAAAGAGATTCTATAAAGATTTCTTTAGATACCTAAGATTTCGGCTAACATTTTCTTAGATTCCCTTTAGATTTTATGTGAAGACTTTAGATCCCCGTGATTTTAAGAGATTTTCTTAGGGCTTGTAAATAGCTTCCTAGATTCTCCTACATTTTATAAGATTCTTCATACATTCTATTAGACTCTTCCTGGATCTTTATATTTAGAACTTTTAGAACATTCTACATTTCTCCTTCTGAACATTCTAAGACTTTCAAAATATTCTAGAACTTTCTCGAAATATTTTCCCTAGATTTCCTTACATTCCCCATAGATTCCTTTTGCATTCTAGGAACATTCTAAAACTTATTAGAACACTTGGAATTTTCTTGGAAGAATTTTCTTAGACTCTGTGATTCTCTTTTACATTTTATAAGATTTTTCTTACATTCTATTAGATTCTTCTGATTCCTTTTACATTCTAGGAACTCTTTTTAGAAATATCTCTAAGACTTTCTTCAAAACATTCTAAGACTTTCAAAATATTCCCTAGAACTTTCTAGAAGCATTTCCCTAAATTTCCCTCATATCTCTATAGATTCCCCTCTACATTCTAGAACATTCTAAACTTATTAGAACAATTTGGAACTGGTGCTACTCCTTTCTTAGATCCCTCTAGATTCTCTTATGTTCTAGAACTTTCTAGAGCCTTCGGTAACATTCTACAACTTTTCTTGAATTAGCTGTGAATGTTATTATGTCTATTTTATCTTAATGAAAACATTACCCTTAAGTATGTTTGAAACATAAATTCTCCATGGAATTCAATGCTTGGTCTAGTGGTTAGAGGGGGGGTTTGGGGGTTGAGGACCGTGTGGTTCGAATCCCCCAATAACATAAAAATTTAAAAGCCTTTTTCTTAAGGGACAGCATTCAACATATGAGCCTTAGGATCTTAGACTGATCAATCCATCAAGATCTCATAATATAAAAGCAATATGAATTCCCAAAGCCAGTGGACCGTAGGATATGTGCTAAGCCACCGAGCCATAGGATTCTGACGATGATCGATCAAGAGCAACGGTCATAGATCGACATATATTAGAATTCCCAAAAAGCCATAAAAACTCGCAGATCTCGCTAAACCAATGTGAGCCGAGATCTTGACGACGCGTCGTGATCAAATCAACCTCGACCGTAGATCGCTACATATAGTCTATATAAAGTAACCCCCTCATGACAAACATATATGCACCGCATCAAACTCCCAAAGCTACGCGGAGTCAGTAGGATCTCTGATCAATCTGGCCTGGGATTGAAAAGTTACAAACATAAGAACATATATATGTTATGATATATTGATATATATAAGCAAATGCTAACAAAACCATTAAAAATATTCGCTGATGTTATTTTTATGCACTACAAAATGTGCATCCCTTGAAAATCACATGTTTTTCATATATTCGTAAATGGCTCTTGAATCAGATTCGATCTTGGTACCATGGATCAAGCCTCCTTGCATATAGTTTTTTGTTTTCTTGCCAAATCCAAATTTTTGCAAAAATTGGGCTTTTTAAACTCAAAATTTGTTTCATCAGTATTTTACAAAGAATTGAAGTACTAGATAAATTCTTTTAAAGAACTCGTAAGTCATCTATATGAGGTTTAAAAGAATGGTAATATTACAGCAAGTGAGGAGGAAGTGAGAACTCCCCAAAGAGACATTTCAAAATGGGACATTCCTCAATATCTACAACAAACTCACAGTAAAATCAACAAGAACTCTACCGTTGTACAACCACCATCACCATCTACAACACCCAAGAAGTCCTCACTAAATGGCAAACTTTCGCCTTACAAATCCTCCCGAACACCGTAAAAGCTTTGAAATACTTGTACATGAGTCGAATCGGGAGAGGCCTACAGTCAGCCAATCCCAAAGATCCACAACCTCCACCGCCTAAATTCCGTGCACACCCAACCAAGCCACGCGACGTATTTAGTATATTTGTTTCAAAGAGCTTCGCCACCGTGATACCATGAAGCTGCCGAATCTGCTAGCTAGTCAATCTCACCAAACGTGCAGTAGATCCCAAAGTGTGTTCAAAAATCATATAAAACAAAAAAATTATAACTGATATATTAGCTATGGAAACAGTTCATAGGGGAAATGTTTGATAATCTGGATGGCTGTGCTTTATCAATGAATATTTCTACCATGTTTCAGCCTATTTTGTTTTTGTTAGTCCGGCAGTTCAAATTTTATTATGCTGTCAGGTTCGAATATTGGCCCACTGAGTCATTGAGCTATTAAATATAAAACTATTGCATTTAACACATTTAAATTAAAATCCCTTTAAACCCCTTTGGTTTGGGTGCATTCACACGGGTTACCCGCAACAGAAATGGCTTGATGGGCATATAACCCCTTTATTCCAAGATCCGACCGCATATACGGACCTCGCTTGTGGGTATGCATGTACAAGTTTTGTATACTGTGATATTAAAGTTTGCAAAATTATAAGGTTTGAGAGAATGTACTTAATGGTGTTAATTTTATACATGTATTGTAAATATGTTTTTGGGGCTCACGCTCTAATGCGAACTCCCCCGTAGAATATGCACCCAAACCAAAGGGGGTTTAAGGGGATTTTAATTTAAATGTGTTAAATGCAATGGTTTATGTTAATAATATTAATGGTGTTGTGTGTTGATTGTTATGTGGGGTGTAATTAGTCTCTTCTGCCCAAACTAAAGCAAAATAGGTAACTTATGGGTCAAATAGATAATTATTAAAAAGCACAATAACATCAAGACAAATAAATTATTTCCCTAATGGTTGTTTCCCCATAAGCACATAATCGGGTAAATATCCGCAAGATCTCCAACAAACATGGAATGATCCGACCTCAATCACCACGCCGTCCTATATGCCAAAAGATGTGGCCATTTTGATGGCTTGATATGCCGGTGAATTGAAAAGATCTATCTTCTGACGCCAAGAACTAAGCAAGATTTTGTATATAGTGCTTGAAAATATCACGCCCGTGATAACAATATGTATAAACTGAAGTTACGCTTCTAATATTGTACACTCCGAAGGTGGTATCATTTCCTTAAAAACCAATCCCTTCAAACAAACTGCCAGCCCATATTTGTAAAGACTATGAACATATATGAACATATATGTTGCGTATAAGAACCGGCAGTAAGATAAAAAGAATTGCTATATTGTGACAACAGAAGTTGGGAAGGCCTAAGATTTATCCATGATGTGGAATAGAGCAACAAGTAGAAATAGGTTGCCAAATTATCTCCTACGCATATCGTAAAATCAACAAGGACTCCACAAATTTCACGCAGACAAGAAGCATGTAACCCAGAGTTCTGACCCTTCCAACCAAAGCGCTGCGTACCCACCAATTTCTTGGTAGCTATTCCCTGTGATTCACTAATGCTAATGCGCCAGCCCAAGTTGGTATGTCAGGTAGCAAAATGTTAATGCAAAAATAAGAGAATGAAGTCGAGGCCAAGCCGCCCAATCTGCTGGCAGAGTGCAAAAGGGGTTTAGAGCAGCATCCCAATACCGCCAATACACAAATGATTAACCATGGTCGGCACCATGTTTTGGACTGGGCCTTGCTTTGTATTTTACATTGCCGCTAAGACCGTAAAAGTAGCATCTCTTTGCCGCATCGGCGTGCACTGTCGCTTCCAAGCAAAGAGATTTCATCCTACATTTTCCCTGCAAAATGAAACCAAGAAGTTGCAACAATCATTTAGACAATCTAACAAGCATCAATGTTAGAAGAGAAGCATGTACCCGCTTGTAAAGGGCATCCAATGCTTTAGTTGATAGCATACCCAACTCAATGTCGAACCGAAAGGCTTTCCACCATATTTCGAAAGCACGCAGCCTTTCGTATGGCGCGGCGTGGAAGTTGGGGCAGTACCGCTCGTGGCCTCGCTGCATGTCGAAAGGGCTTCATTGTCAAGCACCATGCACTCGTCGGTGATTCTGACCGTACCGGTGGACAAAAAAGAGTGGCATTGTATGGTTTCACCATCAGGATACGCTGGACTTTAAAGTAGATGGAAACACGTAAAATGTAAGCATCATTCCGCCGTGGTAGCCTATTCTTCACCTGATCTTTGAAATAAGCAATGTTCTACGCCGAAAGCCCTGCTCAATCGCAAAGAGAATGGCGTAATCAATTAACTCCGCTTCCGTGAGTAATGTCCCTTTGCCCGCTTATTTCCAAACTCAGCTAATGTAAAACAATTCAGTTCTAAAATTTGCCCATATAAATTCAACAACCATTCATAGTACCGGCTCCAAATCCATAAGAACAGCGACGGTGGAACATATCTACCACCACCGCTCATCGCATACAACCTCCCAAAACTTTGGCACCAATTTGATTACCGTGACCGCCGCCTTCCGATATGAAGGATCTCTCTCATTTGGGTAACCGCTATGCATGTCTCCCCAAAAGCACCGCCATCATCGACCACAACCCTAACCTGCGTCTCTAATTCCTAATCGCTCTAATTTGATGAGAAAAGGGCTTATTATAAGCCCTTGATAATTTGACTAAAAAGAGGGCTTTGTAAGCCCTCCGATCTTAACCATTGAGGAGGATGAAACAAAAATTGCACAAATTGCATGCAAAATTTGGTGCACCCCAGATGTACTAATTATATGCCTCAGGTACTTCCATGAAATCATATGAAACCATGCCAAAAGCCGTGAGCAAAATCACAAAACCCCTCGTTATAATGCAAAATGCTATTATTCTATTATCACTAAGTTAAAAATAAAAAATAAAATGGTTATGAGCATGTCGAGGAATTGGAAAATTGAAACAACATTCCATCTAAAGGATTGTGATGCATTTTTGTTTTATAGTATATTAAAAATTCCGCGATTTCAAGATTTCAATGATTTAATGAGCATCGGGCATGTAAATTATTTGTATTGATTAAAAAATTAGAACAACCACTTAATGTCGTGGAGGCATCATTATGATCTTGGCACGCGATGCCCGCTTTGTCGCTCGCACGCATTAGACTATTAAGTATTGTCTCTTTGTCATTCAAGTCCAACCAAAGATAGTCCCAAATTTACAAGATTTATTTAACAAGACACTAGATTGCCAATGTGTCCTCGCTAAGTATCCTACCCTCGGCCGTGATGGCTCCCGCCTAAGCAAAAGGCATCTCATCTTGATTCCGCCGGCTCTTGTGGTCAATCTATAGAACATCAAGACAACTACTACTTTCGTGGCATTTAGTCATCACAATGGAAGTCAATATCGAAGCCCGTGCTAAGATACTCATGGCTTATAGATGTTCACCGCTAATCGCATATGAAAAGAGAGTATTTGGCTTAGCACCTTCAAATTAACTTACAACCACCTCCTATTGGAGTAAGTAAGTGCTTCTCGTGCTCGTATACCTGCAGGCATCTTCCTTGTGCCTACGTAGATAGATGAGATATTTACATTGTACTATTTTTACTCCTCAATTAATAAACTTTCCTTGTGATATTTGGTAAAGCATAAAGGTGTTGCATTGCGCAAAAAAGCACACCATCTACCATATAGGGGTAGTTTCAAATGGGGCCTATAATATTAGCCTGTCAGGAATGCATAAGAACCCAAAAGAAAGGACATTTTTTCTTTTTATAATCGGATTTGATCATCTGGATTTGATGGTGCAGTAAGATTGTAGGATAAAAGGAGGGTCACCAATAATGAACTATGGTCCAATAGTGGACCATACTAAAATGGATCAATTTTTCCATAATGGATCAACATACGATTTTATTTCATATAACCATTGAATGAAGTGGGTGAAAAAGGTGGATTTAATCTTAATCATCCAATTTTGATCCACAATATGGTATTTATTTATTTAAGGATCATGACATTTTAAGCCCAAGGCCCATAGGTGGAACTATACATCAAGAACTCATGGCACTGTATATGCCTCTAAATCATCAATCACAATTGAAAATTCAAATGTCTCTTTTCTGTAACTCCAATAATCATGTAGGTATCTACCAAGATTTTGTGCTCATAAATCCATGAATTTTTGCTAGAGCAATTGTCAAACCATACCCTCATCTTCGACTACAACCTCTCTGCAATGCGGACAAAATCTCCGCTCATGGTATTCCATGTTTTCTTCTCTCTTCAACCTCAAGTCGGTGTCAGCCTAAACTAAACTGTGAAAGTAGTTTTTGTTTCTTCATGTGGTAACATCTGTAATAAGATAATCTTGTTCTATATAAATAATCATTGGATTTATTTTTTACGTGTATAATTCTCTTTTAATGCCCAAATCTCTGCTAGACCACATTGATTGAACCGCTTTTCCAAGCACTAAATCACGAATGCCAATTTTAGCTTTAGGCAAATAATTTTAATGCTGTCGCAATACTCTCACTGCTTAATTAGCCAAGCATTACGCCAACCATTTTTATTTTGATTCATAGATTCTATGTATGTTGAGGTAGCAATCTCTAATTCATCCATCGATTGCACCAACCGTGTACCCAAAAATGACTTTAGAGCCGCCAAATTCTACTGGGATAATTCCAACTTCTGCTAATATCATCTCATAAGGGATTTGTGATTTGATACCTAATTCCTCAAATAGGAACCTCTTCTCCACCTGTTCTAAGTCTACCTAGGTTTCCCGAACTAGACTAGGTTCCCCAAATAAATAGGAACCCTCACGCGACTGCTCTAAGTCTACCCGTGTTTCCTAATCCAGACCGTGTCCCCATGTCGACATCCATATAATATTGATATTTGTACGAAGGAGTGTACATAACCTCCCTCATTGACCGGGCTGCATGTTTCCGTATTTTAGATGGAGTATGTTCTGCGCACTCCCACCATTCTCGCTACTAACTACATAAAAAGAATTCAATACCCAAATACTTATATTGTTCCACTTGTTCCAGAACAGCACCATCTAAGTTTATCTCAATTTGCTCACGGGTTTCCATAACCATCATCTTAGTTTTGCTTTTATTGACCGACAACCTCAATGTCTTTGCAAAATGCCTCAAGCATGGACAAGTGTCTCTGGAGATCTCTGCGTGGTTGTAGATCAAGCCTCTGTGTAGTCATTCCAGCCAGGTTAGAAAAGACACGCATTAATTTTCTTGATAGTTAGAACTTAGACCACCATTTGTGCAATTAAAAAATCAGACTTGAGCAGTGTAGAGAATGTCAATATACGAATAATTTTCAACTGACTAACGAGAATGATATAACAAAAACACATATAATTAACAAGCACAAGTGGCACAAAGAAAAGCACACGTCCAACTATAAGCCAAGAAACATGAAGCTATAAAATTTGCACAATTCGTTTCATATTGCATATTGCGGGAGGGGTTTTCTTGCATAGTTGGGACTATGATTCCTGACACGTATTGTATGCAAAATCATATATTTTGCCATGTTTGAACAACTTAATTGCACTTGAAGGTCAAATATCTATTTCTGTGTATTTTGGATGCGTTTTGTTGCAATGGTTCAAGTAAAGAAAGATGTCTTACGAATCTTTGAGCCGAATTATTTGGGGAGTAGGGTTTCAAATGGTGCGTGGACAACCCACCTGGGACAGCTATGCATCGAATTTTCCTTTTGAGACTGGCTGTCTGCTTGAATCGTGAAAAGGGCTGAAGGTTGCAAGGCAAGGCATTGTTTGTCATACCGCCATTTGATTGAAGTTTTGCCAAAACATTAGGGGCTTGTGCTTATTTCATGGCAAGTGTGTTTTTTCCCAAAGGCTTCTTACAATGGTTGTGAGGCGAATTGCAATGGTTGAAAAGCAAATTATTGGTTGCGGTGAAATCGGTGTTTTGCACCATTGAAAGTTGCACGCAAATTTTGGATGAAAAAAATGTTGGCCTATGATCTGGCATAAATCGGGGAATATTCGCCTGATCAATGGTCTGAAATAGACTTGCAACATAGACCCAAAATAAAGATGCACTTAAAGGCCTGTTCAAGTCATTAGTAAAAACATGAAGCTAAAAATTCATATTCGTATGAACAAAACATGTCAAAACATGTCAAGTTCTTAAAGCGTTAGCAGCACAAATAACTGTGAGGACAAATGGCCACCGCTATACCAATCGTGAAGGCCCGCCATATCCACCAATCGTGAGGCCACCATATAGCCACCACCATAGCTCTTTCACCGCCAGACCGGCCATAACCATGCCGTACCTAGTAATTTGGCCGAGCGGCACAAACCCAAGACTTCCAATTCTTCATCGCGGATTGTGACCGCCCTCGCCATCCAAAGGGCCATAACCGCGAGCCCGCATCTCTACTGAGCCGCAAAAGTCGCACTTCCACTTCCTATCGTTTACTCCATGGATTCAAAAGGGCATCTTCCTCTATGGATTTCACTTTGATAGGAGTCCTTAAGCTTGCAAGAGCATATTCTCTTAAGTTCTTAATTTCTTAAATTCTTTAAATTTATAACTTTCTATCGATTCAATAACGGAAACACATGGTCGCATTTTTGTATGCTTTTTTTTAAATCTTTGTTTTGGTGTGTTATGGACATGTGTTTTAATGGTTTATATGTCGCTCGCGGTGTTCAAAATTAATAGTGCCATTTAATCAAGTTATATCGCAACACTACAAATCTCCATCATCAATTTTTTTAATGTCAAGAAAGCAAAGTTTTTTTACTTTAATGCTCCAACGTTTCCAAAATTAACTCTTGCTTGCCTCCTAGAGTCTCCCACAAGTCGCCCTTCACAGAACACATGGTTTCTCCAATTCAAGTCTCTCGACCGACCTCGGGAAAACAAATCGAATTTGTCATCAAAGTACAAAATGGATGGATTACACATGGATCGCAAATCGAGAGATATAGTAGAGAAGGAACGCAAATTAAAACAAAATGTAGAGAATAGAATAGTGCGTGAAAATTTTATGTGTGTTTATGAAATCAGTAGAGCCATCAGCTGATTGCACCATTCTTTTCCTACCAAAAAAGAAGCAAAGAAGGGATAAAATGAATCGGGTGCTATTTGATTTTCTTACTTTCTTTGGGAACTTACCGTGAACGCCGCTCTAAAATGGCATTCTTGGATAACAAAACCGCCCCCGGCGCTTCCAAAAATGTGTACAACCCTAGGGGAACATATGTTCCCTGCATCAAAGAACGCTTTGAACGGCGCTCCCGCGAACTATGCACCGAGCAGTTAAGGAGAATCGGGCTAATGATTCTCATGAGGACTTGCATCATGCATCCAAAACCGGGCCAAAAAATGTGAATATCGATGAAGCCGTAAATCGCATGTTAATCAATCCTCAGAGCAATATAAATACAAAAACATATACATGATAAAATAAACCTCCAAAATAAAAATGGCTGGTCACGCATGCCACGAAAACAATAAACATAACATAATATAGAGAGAGAGGGAGAAAATTAATTAATTATACACTAAAAAAGGGTTTTTTGGGGAGGGAGGGGAAGGCTGTGGGGAGTGGTTCAATAGAAAGAGAAAAGGAACTACCGAGACTTAAGAAGAAATGCCCATTTGAGAAGCTAAAGAAGACTTCGCTTATAAAAACCTAAACCGTGATAAGTCCAAACCCGTGATGCAAAATATGCATGCTCCTCCTCTGAGTACTATCCTACCTGAGTGGATCGATTCGATTATTTGTCATATGACATATGAGTGTAACGTATCAATGTAATGAAAGCTAATCTCATAATTATCCATCATAGCAAAAAGAATGGCAAATAGGAAGTGAGAGTTTCTAACAATGGTGGTCAATTGTGTTGATCCCATACCCGGATAGCTATTGTTACTTGAATTGGTATGATCTGTGGGAAGCTAGAAGCTTAATGGCATATAATGAGGCGATCCATAAATTATTGATTATAAATTATGCATAATTTGTATCAGAAGGAGTGCGCTCTAAGTTCCTTTAGATGTGCAACAAATGCAAAGGTATGGATGAGTAAGATGAGAATGTGGTCATGTGGATATGCTTAATGATGACAATGGTGTAAAGTACGCTTCCACAATAAAAGTGTCAAGAGAATTTGAGGGTAAAATAAGCTTAAGACTTAAAATAGACGCTATATAAGACTGCGAATAAAATGACAATTGCTAGTGCAATCGCTTGGAAGCTGCAAGTAAGGTATGCCGGAGCTTTGGTGAAGCCATACTATTACCGTGACTCTGATTCCAACTAATGATGTTACAAAGGGCAAATAATGTAACAACATATGAAAGTATTTAAAATAGTTGTGAACAACATGAAAGTAGTTGTGAATAACATGTCAAATATAGGAAATTTGAAGGGACACTTTTGTTTTTTTAATTGAAGGCTTAGTATTTGTATTAATTAAGATTTAGGTGTATATGACATTTCCATATGCGTATATACATATGTTTACAAAAGGCAACCAGATTAGGTAGGGTTGGTTGTTTAGACCCTTCAACATAAAGAATGTAAATTTTCGTGCCTATCATAAGCCTAAACCATCAAAAGTTTCCTTTTTAAGTTAAGAGAGATCAAAGTTCATATGACCTAATCCTCGAGAGAGGTCATTCCGTAAATCTTTTCTGGGGTTCATTCTCTATGATGGTCTTTTCTCCCCATTCCTTGGTAGCCAATATGAATAGATGTAATTGACATTTGTATTATATAAAGTGAGTTTTCCCCTGATTAAATCTTCCTTTTTATCCTTAGCTCGCATAGGATATGCCTTTTGCATCATATGTCAGACATGCACATATTGGCATAGTTCATCTTCTTCATGAATTGTTGGAATCTCACCCCAACCGAAAAGCCACAAAATGCTAGAGTGAAGGTCGATTCTTCCACTTCTACCTCTTTACCAATATCGTATCGTTACCCGAGAAATTCAAAAGTAGAGTTAGAAACGATAGGTAGAATTCAACTATGAATATCAAAGATTTCCTCAATCCAATTAATATCATATTTGGTTTGCTCGGATGATATTCCCGAGGCCAAATACTTCCTCTTTAAGACGTAAATTCCCTTCCATATTCTCCAAAGGAGAAGGTAGATACGCCACCCGATGGGTTCTCTCGGAAGAAAGAAATCAATGGAGCTCATAGTTCTAAGATCGTGCAAATCAAGCTCACTTCAGCTAACTCCAGAGTCCGGTTCAGCTCATAAACAAATTCCTTGTAAAGAGGTGATTCTCATCTTCTCGATCCCTATTAAGACGAATACGCATGTTGAACTGCCTATATTCATTCTCCATCTCTTCATGTTTGTTGCCGCAGCCTTGTGCCGAAGCTGCTAAGGAAAGGTTTCTGAATTTTGGATGGATCTGCTCTTCCATAAAAATATGAGATTCCTTTTGATTCTCAAAGGAACTGTGGTTCCATTTTTCTCTGGACTGCTATACTGATCCTTACATGAATTCTAGCTATTTTAACCTGGTAAACTTTGTATCCGCTTATATGCCACAAGTTCCTAATGGTGCCACCGTCTGCTATCGTCTCCGGATAATACCATAAAGTTCAGTCCCTACCTCCCTGTGATCACATAAAACCGAAGCTATGATAGTCGAAACCATTAATAATATCCTATAAAACAATTCTCATAGTCCATATTGTTTAGTGAGGACAGGAAAATGAGAGGCCAAGCAAGTGTTGGGGGTCATCAAGAATAAGAGATGGACTCCTTTGGGCGATAGGCCGATCCCGGAAAGGCCTTCCTTCCAAGTGCGTACATTCCTTGACGTCCACGCTCGACCACTTTCTTCAATATTATCGTAGGGTGGAATTGGGGATGGAAAAAAGGAAAGAAAATGCTGCGCGGGAAAATGCATCTTAAGCCCTTCTCCACCAAAGCGATGGTATCTCCCAATGTAAATGCCAATCGCAGCTTTGACCGATGATTAATCGACCGCATGCGCCCCAGAGAAAATATTTCGCCGCCAAGAGCGCTTGCTTGCTTCTCAATATCAATAACTCCCAATCCACCCATGCTTTTGGTCTGCAAGACTCGCTCATGGAGACCGAACTGCAAGATCTTCATAGTTCCACCGCAATGAATCTACTAACAAATATTTCGTACTTTTAGAGTAGACCTTTTAGGGGTCCATGATAATGGATGATTGATATACCCCGAGAAGAGTGAAATGACGTAATTTGCAAGAATAGCCCCTACCATTCTAGAGAGAGAAATTTGAAGTTGAGGGAGTCCACCTTCCTATAGAATTTATCCAAGAGATTCCCCCCACGTATCACTCGCTGCTCACCCTAATAGCATAGGGGATCCCTTAATTTTGGTTTTAGTGGTGGGAGAGAGGTACATACATCCAAATGAGAGATAAAGTCGCTTGCTCCCTTTTGGTCCGGGTCCCTTGGAAATTAAGGCTTTGTCTTGGCTTAATTGATGTTACAACCTCAGCATCTTCCAAAATCTTTCAAGGATTCACAGGTAGCTTGGATGGATTGATTGTCCGCATTCATAAAAAGAAAAGTACATTAAGAATATCCTCCATCTCTTGATTAGGAGTTTTTAGCTCCTTGATCTCACTACATTCCTAAGCTTTTGAAAGTTACCGGTGCGACCTTCTATGACAATTAGAACAAGAAAGGAGCCGCAAGCAACCTTGCTTAACTCCTCTCTTTATGTCAAAGAAGGGACCTAATTTCAAGTAATTAGAATGTCGCATCTTGAATTTTTCTTAATAGCCATGAAATTGAAATTACCTCTTCCGAACTTTACTTAGCAAAGAGATTCTTGGCAAGTAAATTTCCAACTTCTACCGTGATCGGGCGCCTTGGCATATCCAAAATGTAAGCCCTATGTTCTGGTTTGGACCCCGGCCCCAGCCTCATCCTCGTAAAAGATACGCAACATTGTTCAAGATGTATCTCCCTTTCTCAAGTAGCACTTTGAGTTTGTATTTATGATGTCATCATCATGATAGGCTTGATTCTAGCTTCAAATTGAACCCTAAATGAGCTTTATAGACCACATTGAAAGTGAGATAGGTCTCAGAATCCAAAAAAGAAATAGGCATATCATTTTAGGGATGAGAGCACAAGGCTAGTATTGATCCCGCAGCCCAAACTTTTTGGTTAGTAAGAACTCATTAGCAATGGAAACCAATGTATCATCTAAAAGCCCCCATGCCTTCTGAAGAATTCAAATAGGAGCCTTATCCGCCCGAGTCTTGCCATTATCCATGTCATTGAGCACCTTAAAAAATCTCATTATTGCCGAAGTATGTCTAGAAAGTTGCTATTATTCATATCATTAGACACTCGCCCTAATGTCGTAATGAAATTACTAATATCCTCGAGTTGGTGTCTCTAATGGTACCCATAATTTCTACAAAATGTTCTTTAGCAGCCTCCTTAAGTTGATTGTCATCTTCAATGTTATTTCCTCCAAAGGACACTATAAATGTGGTTCTTCTTAATCCTTCCTTTGGCCTTAATGAAAAAAATACTTGGAGCGAAATCTTTCTCTTAATCTTCCATCAGCTCCTTGACTTTGGCTTTGATCTTCCATCCTTAGCAATCTTAATTCTTCCCCTTTCGATTTGAATCTTAAGATCTTCTTTTTATTCGCCCTCGGTCAGTTCCGCATCGTATTTCAACTCGCAAGTGAAAAGTGCCCCTTTTCTCGGGTGATCTCCCTACTCCCAAACTTTTAACCGCCCTTTATGTTCTTGTACCCCACCCACCAATCCATCCATCCAATATCATTATCGGGTTTGTCTTCCATCCATCACCGAGCCAACCTTGGTGAGGGAAATCCTCCCTAATCCAGCCAGATTAGTGGGGTGTTTAGCCAGTGCCAGAGTTCCTCTTCCTTTGATTATTGTTGGCACTAATATTACTGTCGAGGGTAATGATCGTGAGATGGTGTAACTCTGGAAAGATTGGAAACCCTAGAGTCAGCCGGCTCAGCTAAGTGATTCACTCAAGGCAGAAACCCAATCATGAAGATTGTATTGAATAGGCTGGACTCTCATGACGACCTGCAAATTATAGAGTAAAATCACTCTTGCCATTTTTAAGCGGTGGCCTCGTAGTAACGCCATCCACTTATCATTCTCCTCCCACTAAGTGCCCTCTCGAATTACACTCCTCATGTACCATGAGTAACCATATTGAAGTCTCCCCAATAATAATCTCGCCATAAGTGATACCGCTCCGCTTATTATTTATAATATTCAAAGTCGAGCCCCTTTCAAATGGGCCGATGATAAGCATAAATGTTCACTAGGAGCTATTCTTAATATTACCTACATTACCATGTAAAATCACACCTCTTACACCATCATGCATCATCCTAATATCACCTAGATTTAATCCTTTATGCCAAGCAATGGAAATGCCGTACCAAGAGTTATTAGCTTTGAGAGACCAAGCATAAAATCGCGTAACCTCTATCATATTATCTATGCCGCCATCAAGAATCTTATGCCTTTGAAAGAAAAAATGAACAAATTCATGTAAACAAGACAGACTAACACATAACTACTCTCATTAACATTAATTATCACAACCATTGATCCAACACATTTAAATTAAAAATCCCCTTCAACCCCTTGGTTTGGGTGCATATTCACACGGTGACTCCAGCAACAAGAGTCGTTTGGATAGGCATATTCACCCCTTTATTCCTTAATCTACACCGCACGAAATTCCTCGTTTTAGTATGCAAGTACAAAATTTGCTATAATCAGATAACAAGATTTGCAAAAATACTATAAGATTTGAAGCAAAAATACTATATAGTGTTGATTTTGTACGCAAAATATAATTATAAGGGCTCGGCCGCCTCA
The DNA here is from genome assembly GCA_021234155.1 of Isoetes taiwanensis. Lineage (NCBI taxonomy): Eukaryota > Viridiplantae > Streptophyta > Lycopodiopsida > Isoetales > Isoetaceae > Isoetes > Isoetes taiwanensis. The sequence goes on along the minus strand of JAJEKV010000048.1, from coordinate 6,655,948 downwards.
CGCCACCCCCGCAGGAATATGCACCCAAACCAAAGGGGGCTTTATGGGGACTTTAATTTAAATGTGTTGGATCCAATGGTTGTGATAATTAATGTTAATGGTAGTTAAGTGTGTTGGTTGTTATATTAAAATTCTTGTCTCTGCCCTAAAACCAAACATATGTAAACATATAAACACATGCAAAACATGTAGCAATATGTGGGCCACATCTAATATCTAGCATTATAACAAAAAAAAAAAAAAAACTAATATGAAGCCTCGAGTAACTATAATATTATAGCATAATGTAATTTACATACGCTTTAAAAGCATATTATTTTAAAAACCTATTAAGCCATTGAAATACGTAAAGAAGAGTATTATATAGCAATTTCAAGCACTCAAAATAGATAATGCTTTTTAAGATACGATATACATCTTCGCTGATTTGCCTATCAAAACAACCGCAGAGGGCGCTAGGCCTATTTACTTGGCAAGACGAACCCAACCAACCAACCAACCATAATAACAACACATCAATAGGGCCTTCACCATGCGCCAGGTGGTTGGCGCCGGGATGGTGGCAGACTAATTGAACTTGATCTTCATTTATTGGATTCTTCTACAAGAATGTTGATCAACATCATGTTGACTTCGTGCATCTAAGAAATGTCATGTGGAATTGAGGATTGAGAGATTCTAGTAGTCCGCATGAACGAAAGGAAAGAAATTGGTTAGATTGATATTAATTTAGAAAATAGAATTTTACTAGTGAAATAAAATTGAATCAATAAAAGCTTGACAATCGATATGCTCTTACAATAATGTTTTATTCACAAACCTTTTAGTAACAAATAAATTGAATCAAATAAAAGCTTTTAGACATTGATATGCTTGATAATAATGTTTTATTCACAAACCATTGCATGAAAGACAACAACATCAACGCTACTCAGCAGAATAATTGTGAGGTTCATAAAGAACTTAGTGACACTTTCTCACCTGCTGCTCTGGTTTTGGTTTAACAAGGAAGAGAATCAGCCGCTTTGGTGATGTGGAGTAGGTTTCCTCGTACCAAAGGAAGCGCAGATCAAGGATAGAGGTTTTGAAGCAAGCTTGCTCGCTAGCATTCCACGCAGTTGTTACTCAGCCTACAGCCTATTTCTTCAAGTAATGAAACCATTGTTTATCAATCCATATGATTTTGGATGCTCCATATGGCCACTGCTTGACTCATCTCGCACTTAATTCTCGTAAAGCGCATGAAGCCATCCATCAAGCAGTGCACAAGAATCCATTTGTTGATTGAGAAGCTGCTGGTTACTATGAACAATCCAAGAGGCCGCAGAATATCCAAGAAGTTGGAAGCAAACAGAGGGCCTAAACTCTCTAAACCTCTTTTAGAAATCGCAACAAATCTTAGAACGTACAAAGTGAAGGAAACAAAGGCGTTTTGCGCGACGCATTGTGGTAGAACTTAAAACCAAATATCTTGTAAAAATACCATTATATTAACTCAAGGAAACATTAAAACAAATACCTTGTAAATGTGAGCAAAAATCCATTCAAGTGATGTAACCTTCATCACAAAACATCCACTCCCAACAAGAATCCAAGAGGGCAGGTTAATACGCACATGCTACATGCACATGCACAATACACACATGCACATGCACACAACGCAGCAATACGCATCGCACATGCACATGCATACACATGCGCAGTTGTTCATGCACAAACATGCAGAGAAAGACAACAACCCTCGGATTGTTTCCCCGAACAACTTAAAAATTAACGCCTCATAAAGGGTGCACTCTAGAAATACTTCATATTTAGTACACCCTCAATGAATACAACAACGAAATCATAGAAAACCATGTGAAAAAGCTGCGTATAAAACAAAAGTAACCCCCTTGTTATTATGCTACATATTACCTTGCAAGTTCCAAGTAATACCCTTAAGATTTATATCCATTTAACTGGGCTTAGTTCTTCTTGGGGATCTTCTTGCGGCCCCATGATCTTATACCTTTCATTTCCCTTTCCTCTTCTTTTTTCTTCTTGAAACTAGCTCCAACTCTCATGTCAAATTGATCATGGTCGCCCATCGTAACTTCAGTCCCATTTCAATCTAGTGTTAGACTACCCGCCCACGTGTGCCGACATAGAGGAAACAACAAAGTTAGCCTTATCAATACATAGCAATACGTAACTGAACGAAGTACAACAT